>OZ024822.1:99916818-101116818 GCA_964016985.1 Anodontia alba
AGATTAATGTGGTTGTGTGTTATTCTCATTACTCATATCACTAACAAAAATAACAAAATTCTTGTATAATTTTATATCTATAAAGGTTTACTTATCACTATATAGATGATAAATATGGTAATCATTTTTTTTAATATTATATAACGTATGACTGACCTACATGTGTTGGGTTTTTACAACAAGGTATTTCATAATAAAGCAGATTTTTTAAGCAAACTGTCTTCTAGCCAGCATAAAATGTTTTATTTTATACACTGTGGCAACAGAGAAGTACCAAAGTGTGTATGCTATGCATTTGGCTGCATCTTAGAGATGACTTAAAAATGCAGTATAGTGTTGATATGTGTGATATTATCATTGTGATTACCACTGCATTTCATGTAAACTTAAATTATGAAATAGTTCTCCTTGAATAATTTTTGCCCTCAGAATGTTTGTTTTCACTTTATTCATGCTTTTGAGTTGAGATTAGGAAAGTATACAGTATTTTTACTAATGGAGAGCTTTCTCCTGCAAACACTGTCTATAGGAAACGATGTTCTGATATCACAGCATGACATGTGTAACTGTATTTAGTGTGAAATATTTCTGGCAGTCTAGATGGATTCAAGTTTTAGAATATCAGCTTTATGCATAGAAGATAAGCAATGAAGAGCTAATATCATATAAGTATGTATGAAGAGGGGATATTTCTGCATTTGTTATAGGGTACATTTTACTATATATTTTAAAGATACAATTATCAATCAGCAGAGGATTGGCAAGGGTTTCTTTTTTCTTTCACTTAATTCACAAAAGTATAAAGGTATCTGAGAAATAATTTACTTTGTTTGTTATTAAATGAATTTTATAGCTGATGTCCCTTCACCTTTATGTACAAAGTATCAACAGCCATTTATACAATATATATAGAGCATCACACAAAAAGTAACATAAATAACATTAAGACGTATAAAGCATTTATTCAAAGCTTATAATGTATTAGTCCAATCAATTAAATATATCAAACTAATTGCAACCACAGCCAATTATAAATTTTAAGAAGTTTGAAATAACGAATTTTTTTTTCAGATAAGAAGTTCAGGCTGTTTTAAAGAAACTATCGTTCCTTATGTCATTTGCATTGTCAAGCTGACTTGTTTTCATTTCTTGGTGTACAAAGGAGGATATATAGTGTTTATCTATTGTAAAACAGCACTAGATTAAATTTCTAGCCTCTGACTGGTCATCGTAAGATGGACAGACTGATCAGATGGACATTCACTATTTACATATGCGCATAGTGAATGTCCATCTGATCAGTCTGATCATAGACTTCACTATGCGCTGTAGCGGTAAATAAGGACTCATAGCTTTTTGTGCCAGGCGAAAGCGCTGATCAAGCTGCGCGGATGCGCAGTCTGATCTCAGTATTCGATGAGCGTACATGTAAATTGTACATGTAAATTGTATGAATAGCTGTACCCACGATCAACTGATATTCGTAATTATATGTAGATATCCATGTTCGGTGCAAAGTAAGAATCGATACAATTTCGGAATTGTCTTGCGAGAATAAGTTTCAATTGATAAAAACAGGACACGCATCCTTCTACCAACTAACAATGCCCCTACACTTTTAGAACTCTTCCTCACAGGCAACACACATAATTCTAGAAACAGAATGTACCATCGTGACGAATCTAGCTTGTTTCTTTTTTTTCATTTCTTCTTTCTTTCTTGCTTACGTAGATAGATAGATAGATAGATAGATAGATAGATAGATAGATAGACAGATCGGCATACTTCAGAGGACATGATTAATGCTTTCTTTTGCTTTAATTATTGCCCTATGCCATTAAAGAATTCGGAAAGAACAAGAACGCGAGAAAACAAATCAATCATGTTTCGGCTAATCAATTAATTTACTACTTGGATTAGTAATAATCCATTTAAACCACTTAAGAACGTTATCTGAACAACCTATTCCGGACATTTTATGCAGGAGACCCTTGTGCCAGACTCTGTCAAAAGCCTTACTTATATCACAAAAGACGGCGCGAACTTCTTTACCTTTATCAACGGCTTCACAGAATGTGTGGTAAGTATGTAACAATTGATATGTTGTGGAGTCGCCTTTGACAAAGCCCGATTGAAGAGGAGTTAAGAGCTGATGAGAAGTGACATAGTTATACAAATGTTTATGCACACAACGTTCCATGACTTTGCCTGGTGAGCTTAGGAGAGATATAGGTCGATAATTACTGGGTAAAGACTTTTCATCTTTCTTATGGATAGGCGAAACGTTGGCAGTTTTCCAGGCTGAAGGAAAATAACCCTGTTGGAGTGATCGATTAAAGATAACAGAAAACGGGCGTGCAAGAACTATAGCACCTTCTTTCAGTAAACGGGGACTGATTAAGTCTGGACCGTTTGCCTTGTTGATTTTCAAATTATAAAGACAATCTTTCACATCTTCCTCTGAAATGTTAATAGACTCTAAGTGGTAAGGGACTGGGTCTAAGTTTGGTAAAGGTTTGTTTGTGTCATTAAGGGTTGTCTGTGCCGTAAAAAAAGCATTCAACATGTTTGCTTTTTGAAGATCATTTTCTGCATATTCCTGATTCATGATCAGCGTGGGTATGTTAGTTGTTGATTGTAAGTTTAAAATTTGTTTAGAGGTTTTCCAAAAAACTTTGGGATCACAGTTATCGGAAGAGAGTAAGCGATCGAGTTTATCATAATATTCTTTTTTGGATTTTCTTATTTCATTTACAACGGTGTTGCGAACTGTTTTGTATATGATCCAAAAACGGATATCGTTTGTTCTTCTATACTGGCGGAAAGTGCGTTTACGTGTCCTAATCAATTGTTTTATACGACATGTTACCCATGGTTGATCGGATAATTTTACTGTAATAACTTTGTTCGGGATCGCCTTGTCAGCTGCACTAAGTATTGCTGTTGAAATGCACTGAACATTGGAATCGATATCATTATCTGTTTGGAGATGCTCAACAAGGTTAAATTCCGATAATAATCGACGATATTTATCGTAGTCGGCTAACTTGTAGTTCCAGATTTTTCTCTTAAAACTTATGGTTGACGGACGTGTAAATTTTAAGTAAACAACGATTGGGCAATGATATCGTACTTGATCAGGTATAAAGGGATCGAGTTTGCCAGTTATCTCTCCGGACGGCGACAGCGTGTTGTACTCAATGGCCAAGCTTCTGATTGGACTCAAGTTTTAGCAGGTGTTCCCCAAGGATCAATTCTTGGACACCTTCTTTTTCTTCTCTATATAAATGACATAGTAAAACATATAGGTTGTTCTATTCGGTTGTTTGCAGACGATACTAGTCTTTATATCATTGTCGAGTGTCCAAATGCAGCGGCTCGGTGTTTAAATGCCGACTTGCAAACTATTTCTCAGTGGGCAGAAGATTGGTTAGTCAATTTTAATGCTAACAAAACACTTTCTATGATTATCTCGAGGAGAATTATCTCACCGCCTCATCCTCCCCTTTTTATGAACGGAACAATGCTTCAAGAGACGAATAGTCACAAGCACCTAGGACTTACGCTTTCTAGTTCCTGCAACTGGTCAGATCACATTAAAAACATTTTCGTAAAGGCTTGGACAAGATTAAACCTCCTCCGAGCTCTTAAGTTCAGAGTTAGTAGAAAATCACTTGAAAAAATGTATCAGGCGTATGTGCTGCCTCTGCTAGAATATTGTGATTCGGTGTGGGACAATTGTCCCACAGAGACCAAAAGGCAACTCGATGTAATCCATATCGAGGCCGCTCGAATAATAACCGGTGCTACTAAACTGTGTAGCGTGAACAAACTACTCACAGACCTTGGATGGGAGACTCTCCAAAACAGGAGAAAAAAAGCATAGACTCATAATTCTCTTCAAAATCCTTCATGGGCTAACTCCTGTATATCTTAACGATCTCCTTCCACCACTAGTGCAAGACACGACCTCTTACAATCTAAGAAATTCAAATCATTTCCAGAACTATCGCGCTAATACCAATTTGTTTCTAAATTCCTTTTTCCCGGCAACGATCCATGCATGGAACGATCTCCCCGCCGAGGTCAAGGATGCGCCATCAGTGGCTGCATTCAAATCACGTTTAAACAAGGATCTAAAAAAACCTCCTTCGTATTATAACACTGGTACACGTATAGGCCAAATTCTCCAAGCACGTCTGAGACTTGGATGTAGCTCCTTAAATGCCGACCTTTATCGTAAAAATATCGTTCCAAGTCCCACGTGTGCGTGCGGAGGATTTGAAAGTGCATATCACTTTTTCTTTGCATGTCCTAGGCTCGCTCATTTTCGAAGAAGATATTTCTCGGATTCTCTTTTAAATTATACAGTTAAAGATTTTCTCTACGGCAGCCAAAATTTAACTTTTCAGGAAAACGAACAGGTATTTCTTAAAGTGCAAGAATATATAGTGAAATCCGGAAGATTTTTGTAGTCCCTATAAATGACTATGTTTGGGGAACTGGGAATCAGCCAAAATATGTTCATGTTGCCACTAGAAATTTTTACAGCTGTAGCATTTGAACTGAACAATATGCTTTGTGTTTCATAACAAACACTAAATCTACCTGTGTATCCGCTGAATTTCCTAATCAGTTCGATTGTTACTTCATGTCAATACACATGAAATTTCTTTCGTTCTTTCTTTCTTTCTTTCTTTCTTTCTTTCTTTTTGTTCTTTTTCACATTCATTAAATGTGTTACACTGCCTTCCATTCATAGATGATGTAACATATGCTGTTTATTCCCAGGAAATGACTCAAATAAGCACTTGTGCTTACCGTCAAATCCTGTGACATATATGTCTAATGCATGTATTGTATATGTCTACTATAAAGTCAAATAAATACAGTTTAAACCAATAATCCATTTACCTAACCAATATAAGTCTAGAGTCCATTTTTGGGTTTTAGCAAACAATGTAGACCCAGAGCAATCACAAGGCAATCATTTAATGGAGACAGCTTGAAAATCTTTCGAGATGAAACGGGGTTGCCGAATAATAACAAGAGGCCCACGGGCCACGGGTCGCTCACCTGAGTGACATAGCCACTGCAGATATGCAGATGTTATGCAACATTTTTCAAATCCTGTCATCGCAACTAATGAAAAGATCATCCTTTAAGCAGTTCTTAATTTTGAAGAAGAATATTACATATGGTATGACAGTCAATGGAGCATGATCATTTGAACAAACTCTCATGATTTTATACATGTAAACAGCACAGTGGCAGGAAAATATAATAAACATAAACAAGATGGCAGCCACCTTGGATTTCCAATCAGAATGATTTTAGCTACTGTTGATCTACAAGTCACCTCGATACTTCCAATGAACTTTGTGTCAATTGCCCTTTCGGTTCAGGAGAAAAAGTTCAAAACAGATTTTCAAGATGGCCACCATAGCCGCAATTTGAGATTTCCTATCGCAACGATTTGAGCTATTTTTGATCTACAAGTCACCCCGATGCTTCCCACCAAGTTTTGAGTCATTTGGCCTTTCAGTTCAGAAGAAGAAGGGAAAAATAGATTTTCAAGATGGCGGCCATCTTGGATTTCCGATCGGAACGATTTTAGCTATTTTTATATCTACAAATCATTCCAATGCTTCCTACCAATTTTCAAATCAACTGGCCCTTTGGTTCAGGAAAATAAGCGAAAAAAAGAGTTTCCATGACGGCCATCTTGGTTTTCCGATCAAAACAGTTTAAGCTATTTTAGATCTATAAGTCACCCGAGTGCTTCCTACCAAGTTTCGAGTCAAATGGCTTTTCAGTTCAGGAGAAGAAGCGAAAAATAGATTTTCAAGATGGCTGTCATGGCGGCCACCTTGGATTTCTGATAGGGACGATTTTAGCTATTTTTGATCTAAAGGTCACCCTAATGCTTCCTACCAAGTTTAAAGTCAATAAGCCTTTCGGTTCAGGAGAAGAAGTGAAAAATTTCCAATCGGAACGATTTTAGCAATTTTAAATCTATAAGTCACCCTGATGCTTCCTACCAAGTTTCAAGTCAAATAGCTTTTGGGTTTACAAGAAGAAGGGAAAAATAGATTTTCAAGATGGCCACCATGGCAGCCATCTTGGATTTCCGATCAGCATGATTTTAGCTATTTTTTTCCATAATTTATTCTTTTAAAGACATACACAAATATATATGTGACAATTTTTGTCTTTACAAAGTACATTTAGATATTATCATATAACAAAAACTAATAGGTTCTCATGATTTTGTGACAACTTTTTTGCAATAATATATTAAGAGCAGATCTATCCAAGAAGATATTAATGTCACATGCTATATTTAGTACTGTGATTTTCTTTCATAGTTCGCAGGTGTGTAGCCCTGAGTGGGTTATATTTTTTTTTAACTTTTACATATGAATATAAATTAAAGGTATCTAAGACTTTGTATACTATAGAGTGTCAGAACTGTTTTAATTATATAAAAAAGACAAAAAAACGGAACTCATTTCTCACATTGTGTTAAGCGGGTGGACCAAGGAAGACCATTTTCCCAGAAATTTATTATACTTATTATTTATTCTTGCAATATACTGTTCATTTTTAAATTTTCTTTTCAACAATGATTGAAATCATTGTATACTCAAATGTTTGGATAAAAACTTTGTTTTATAAATATTTAGCTATAATTATGAGATAACTAATTAAGGATGATTTATGTGGCCAAGCAAATATGATATTTTTATCAGTAATACTTAAATTGATATTCCCATTAAGCTGTAGCCAATTTTTTAATGTGTTCCAAAACTCTTTTACTTTAGGACAGTCTACAAATAAATGTTTAATTGATTCTATTGCCTGTTCACAGAAGGAACATCTATTGCTGCCTATTTTATTGATTTTGTATAAAAATGAATTGGTTGTCAAAATTCTATTATTAATTTTGTACTGGAAATCTTTCAATTTAACTTCTTTGATATCATTAAGGGCTGAATTATATTGACTTTTTTCCTCCTTTGAAATATCCCCTAGATCTCGTTGCCATCTATTTGGTAAATCATTTTCGCTTTTAATAAAACTTTCATAATTTTTTTTACAACCTTTTTTATCTTTAAGAAAAAGTTTAACATATTTTGAACATATTACATTATATTTCATATCAATACAGGTTTGAATATTATTGTTTAATAAATTCTTCCAGACCTGTGGTATTCTATTTATTACTCCTTGAAAATCTAAAATTGTGCCTCGAACATTAAACAAAGTTTTGAACTGATTAAAATCATAAAACACCCCATTCTCATTAACAAGATCAACTATATTCCTTATTCCTTTCTCATACCAATTTTTAATGAAGAATTTTCCACCATGTTGCATTTCTGAATTAAACCATATTGATTTTAGCTATTTTTGATCTACAAGTCAATTTGATGCTTCCTACCAAGCTTGGAATCAATTGGCCTTTCGGCTCAGGAGAAGAAGCGAAAAATAGATTTTCAAGATGGCGGCAATGGCGGCCATGTCCAATTGGAACTATTTTAGCTATTTTTGATCTACAAGTCACCCCGATGCTTCCTACCAAGTTTCGAGTCAATTGGCATTTGGGGTTAGGAGAAGAAGCGAAAAATAGATTCTCAAGATAGCCGTCATGGCGGCCATCTTGGATTTAAGATCGGCATAACTTTAGCTATTTTTGATCTACAAGTCACCCCGATGCTTCCTAGCAAGTTTGGAGTCAACTGGCCTTTCGGTTCAGGAGAAGTAGCAAAAAATAGATTTTCAAGATGGCTGCCATCTTGGAGTTCCGATCGGAACGATTTTAGCTATTTTTGATGTATAAGTCATCCCAATGCTTCCTTCCATGTTTGGAGTCAACTGGCTTTTGGGTTTAGGAGAAGAAGCAAAAAATAGATTTTCAAGATGGCTGCCATGGCGGCCATCTTGGTTTTCCGATCGGCACGATTTTAGCTATTTTTGATCTACAAGTCACCCCGATGCTTCCTAGCAAGTTTGTAGTCAATTGGCCTTTCGGTTCAGGAGAAGAAGCAAAAAATAGATTTTCAAGATGGCTGCCATGGCGGCCATCTTGGATTTCCGATCGGAATGATTCTAGCTATTTTTGATCTATAAGTCACCCCAATGCTTCCTACCACGTTTGGAGTCAATTGGCTTTTGGATTTAGGAGAAGAAGCGAAAAATAGATTTTCAAGATGGCTGCCATGGCGGCCATCTTGGATTTCCGATCAGCACGATTTTAGCTATTTTTGATCTACAAGTCACCCTGATGCTTCCTAGCAAGTTTGGAGCCAATTGGCCTTTCGGTTCAGGAGAAGAAGCGAAAAATAGATTTTTAAGATGGCGGCCATGGTGGCCGTCTTGGATTTCCGATCGGCACGATTTTAGCTACATTTGATCTACAAGTCACCCCAATGCCTCCTAGCAAGTTTGGAGTCAATTGGCCTTTCGGTTCAGGAGAAGAAGCAAAAAATAGATTTTCAAGATGGCGGCCATGGCGGCCATCTTGGATTTCCGATCTGCAGAATATTAACTATTTTTGATCTATAAGTCACCCCGATGCTATTTTGCAAGTTTGGAGTCAACTGGCCTTTCGGTTCAGGAGAAGAAGCGAAACATAGATTTTCAAGATGGCGGCCATGGCGGCCATTTTGGATTTCTGATCGGCACGATTTTAGCTATTTTTGATCTACAAGTCATCCCGATGCTTCCTAGCAAGTTTGGAGTCAATTGGCCTTTCGGTTCAGGAGAAGAAGCGAAAAATAGATTTTCGAGATGGCGGCCATCTTGGATTTCTGATCGGCACGATTTTATTTATTTTTGATCTACAGGTCACCCCGATGCTTCCTAGCAAGTTTGGAGTCAACTGGCCTTTCGGTTCAGGAGAAGAAGCGAAAAATAGATTTTCCAGATGGCGGCCATGGCGGCCATCTTGGATTTCCGATCGGCACGATTTTAGCTATTTTTGATCTACAAGTCTCCCCGATGCTTCCTACCAAGTATCTAGTCAATTGGCCCAGGAATGTTGGAGGAGTAGGCTTTTAAAGCAATTGTTGACGCCGCACGACGCACGACGCACGACGGACGACGCACGACGGACGACGGACATTGACTGACCACAATAGCTCACCATGAGCACTTCGTGCTCAGGTGAGCTAAAAATACACATATTTATAGGAAGGCTTCAATTAGGCAGTTCTGATGAGGACCTCCTGGGAGTGTGGGGGCGGTGGGGGCGGAGTGGGGTACGCCAGTATTTTTTTGCTACATAGGCTGGGACCCGGCCTCAATATTTAACCCCCAAAAAATACCAAGAAATTTTGGTATACCCCAAAGAATTCTGAAAATGTTTAACCTCTTCATACATACATATCACTGATCTCTTGCTGTTCATGTTTAGTCAGCCATACAACAAACTTAATTATTAATCATGTGCTGTCTGATGAAAGCTAGTAGATTTCTTGCGCAAAACAGGCGGTGCTCTCACTCATACCAAATCGATCTGCAATAAATAAATACCTGTCGAGACTGGCCATATACCATAACATCATTAAGAGGCGAACAGGCAATGGCACCTGAACAGAGCCACCAGTTGAAATTTTGTCCGTTACACCAAGGATATGTTCATTTTTACAAATCTGAAAAATACGAGCGTAGCTCCCTGCAAAAACTCAACACTTATTCTGCTGACCCGAAAAATGTTTTATATTCATCATGTATGAAGCGTGAAACAATCTGCTGAACGTATCTGCTCTGTCTGTGACGCTTGGTTCTTTCTTTTCTGGCATAAAACAGGGAAAAATGATGGGAATAAGAAATTAGAATATGGGCGTGTTCAAATGACCACACTTAGATCCATCGCAATCGATCTAAATCTTACACGACAGGTAAAGCTGGGTGGACTGATATTCATGTGTCATACCAACATCATTTGCAATCGATCTAAAAGTGGTCACTCAACAGAGTATTTTATGCACATCCTCAGTACAGGGCTGGTTCCTACCGGCTAGTCCGTAGGCCCGCTAGTCCAAAAATGGAAAAGAAATCCTAATCTTAGATTTCTAACCTTTCGGATTATCGGGCCTTCGGACTATCGGGCAGACACCCATTTACAATTGTCATCTGACACACAATCATGAAAGGGAGAAAGAGTTTCTATTCATCCAATCTGGCCATCCTGACATTTGTAAATCGGTATGCAAGTTTTGATAAAAAGATTTCAAAGAAACAATGCTAGATAGATGGGATGCATAATCATGACACAGTACTTGCATTAAGGGAAGTCCAGGTGTCAGAGACTCCCAAAAATTGCTCTTGGACTTCCAACTTCTATGCATATCCCACCATTTATTTATACAATGAATTTAGACTGAATTACTCTGTTATTTAGCATTCTTAATCCATAAATGAGAGCAAAACAATATCTAAGCGAAAATTTTGGTGAAAAGTAAAATTTTATTTTCAGCTGGACTTCAGATAATGAAGTTAGGAAGTCCTGGGGCTTCCTGTATTTGACAGATAGTGCAAGCGCTGATGACTGCAAATGAAACAAGAGTTCTAACATTGTAAAGTGGGAAGACAGAGTGATCAATTCTGCATTCTGCACATCCTCAGACTATGTCAAGATGTAGGGGTGCCATTCTTGCACCCTGCATACTTTCAGAACACAGTATGCAAAGTTTGATGAAAATATCACAAATGGTCTTAAAGATATGGGCCGGACATGAAATGACGGACAGACAATGTGAATAGTATAGGGCACACGCAGACTTCGTCAGGTGGAGGACCTTAATAAAATGTATACCCAAAGCAAAAAAAAGTATACCTAATGCTATGTTCCCACTATCACGATTCGCGGCACGACTGAAATCGTGGTCTTAATCGTGGACTAATCTTGGTGATCCTATCAGATCTTATCAGATCTTCAGATCAGTCGTGGCAATCGTGTTAATCGTAGAAACTTTTTGAACGGTTCAAAATTTTTCTACGATCAACACGATCAATTGTCAAATCGGGATCATCGTATCAGATCGTATTGCATCGTAACAAAGCACGACAGATCGCATCTAATCGTGCTTCCAAATCGTGGTGATCGGGATCGATCTTGGACAAGACAAACACCACGTTCTGTTGAGAAGTGTTGCGATCTCCCACGATCTGTCACGATTTGTTACGCTCTGTCGGGTCCCATTGCTCAAGACCTGACACGAATGACTCACGATCAGACACGAGTTGATACGAGAAGATGCGAGTAGATATGAGTAGTTAGGTTTTGACACGAACGCTCACGATCTGCTACGAGTTCTCGTGCCCATAGATTTCTCCTCTCCTCTCTGAGCCATGGTCGCACCCAGAACTGCCTGACTGCAGCTCTCCTGGCCCTTTGTGGTTGGGGTTGTAGCTGGTCTGTCTGCTGCTCGTCTTCTTCCTCTCTGGCAATAATGTAACTATACAGTAATACTGCAAATGCCACGTTGTCATCATCCGCAACTCTTGCCATCATCAATGGTTGAGGGTAAGTGTTTATGCTGTAAAAGTTCAAGAAACAATGAAGTCCATGGTCAGTCCGGCTGCATATATATACCCGTCGGGGTCCAGTCGTAGCTCAAATCGTGATCACCCTCGATCATGATCGTGAAAAACATCGAGACCACAATCGTATGCTATCGTAACGGAGCGCATCGGTTCGTGATGAACGTATCGGAACGTATCTGCACGTATCAGATCGTCCCGATTCGGGGAACCCGATCGTGATGATCGTGTCAGATCCAGACCCAATCGTAGACTTGATCGCAACAATCCTATCGGAACGTATGTGATCGTATCTGAACGGGAGATCAGATCGTGACTGATCGTGACACCTGAAATTGACAAATCGTGATTGGATCGCTTCCTAGCGCAACAAATCGTATCAGAACGTATCGACTCGCATCACCTCGTATCCAAACCTGAAATTTCAGGGAAAATTCCACGACCAGCTACGAATGGCCAATCGTGGCATTCGTAACGGATCGCACGACAGTGGGAACCTAGCATAAAAGTACCAGTATTAATTGAAAAATTGATAACATCTCTGGAACAGAGGAATTTGATGAAAATAAGCATTTATGTTGCAGTTTCGAGTTTTTGCTCAGAAACAATCAATCATACATGAAAATAAATAAATAAATAGATAGATAAATAAATAAATAATAGATAAATATCTTACTGTCTCAGTTTCTAACCGAATTAAATACTGAGCAGGTATGGTGAATAAAAGCAGGTAAAATAGGACCCAAGCAATACATAACATCCCGAATTTATGTACCTATCAATGTTTTCCCCCAGAGATGGGGTGACGGGCATACCCTGGGGATTAGACAGCCAAAAAACCTCAACTCCCAGGAATGTGTGTTTTGGGCGGAGATAGAAATAGAAAAAATATCAGATTTCTTATCTGAAAACTTTCATTTTTTGGTGGTAAAATTTTCAATATGTTTGAATAGGCGTGTTTTCGTGATGTAACAGCAACAAAATGTTTAATTGCTGGTTGTACTCTTCATTGACGTTTTATTCCTGTTTTTCTCCCTTTCCTTCTGTTAGTATTTTTTTCTTTTGTATATTCCTGTATTGAAACTTACAGTCAGTTGTCCTTTGTTGACAAGAATGTCATCGATAAATCAACTTGCCATAGAACTATTACAGCTTTATTACCATGTTCTAGGAGAAGAACTAAATAAGCTTTAAGCTTCCGTTCTGATCCTAAATGTTTGTATTGTCTTCATTGTTATATCTGTACACAAACTGAAATTCTGAATAAAATATGTTTAAACTAACTCCCAGGAATTCAACAGAGTCTCTGGGGTGGGACCTTCGATACCTTAGCAAGAAATTCTTGAAGAAAATACACATAAAATCGAAAGCTCGTTCAGGGTATTTTCGACTCAGAATGTTGATTCATTGGTAGGGAATTAGACAATTTTGTCTAATTCCCCTGTGTAATCCCACCGGTGCATTATACCACCCCCTCCCCACACCCCATCCAAAAAAAAAAAAAAAAAAAAAAGAAAGAAAAAGAAAAATGCCAGAAAAGGTGAAAACATACCCCAGACCAGCTGCATGTATCCGTATCCCCTCTTTCCCACCCACCTCCTTCTGGAATTTTACACCCCGTGAACTTCATTCAATCATAACTTTATTTATCGTCTCGCCAAATGATGCAATTCACATCAAATTAGAACGGCCATATCACATACTATCCTACACATTTTCATACTATATTAAGTACATCACATTATTTCTGCCCAAAACATTGCGGGTACTCATTAGAAAAAAAAAGAAGAAAAAGAAAATGCCAGAAAAGGTGAAAACATACCCCAGACCAGCTGCATGTACCCGTATCCCCTCTTTCCCACCCACCTCCTTCTGGAATTTTACACCCCGCGAACTTCATTCAATCATAATTTTATTTATCGTCTCGCCAAATGATGCAATTCACATCAAATTAGAACGGCCATATCACATACTATCCTACACATTTTCATACTATATTAAGTACATCACATTATTTCTGCCCAAAACATTGCGGGTACTCATTAGAACCGCCTCACTGGCGGACCTAACGGGTATACGCTCACAATCTGTTTGGAGTCAAAATAAGAAAAATATCACAAATTGCCAAATTTATGCAGCCATGAAAAATAACATTGTATTGCATAGGTTTGTTACCCGTAATGAAACTTTTCCTGATCTAACCCACTGGTTGCTTTTTCAAAGCAGCAAACTTGTATTGAAGCTGTCACTTAAGCAAATTTTTGAGGCTTTAACGCCTACAGGCTTGTGATAGCGCAGGCTAACGATAGCACACGAACCGTTTTAATAGACACTTTCACTAGGACGGAGAACGGAGCTAGGAGTTTGAGATAGGACTTATCGGGTGGGATCATCTCAACGTTATTTGTGTCTATATGTAAAATGCGTACCCAGCTTAGTAGAAACCCCACTGATGCGATATACTAACGAATGTCGATACGTAAACGTTTTTTATGGGATACTAATCTTTCTTTTTTTCATCTGTAAGGGGTAGATTATGTACAACAATCAGCGCTGAATGAACGATGCAGAATCATGATTATTTACTCTACTGCGAAGAGGCAAAAGAATCAGAATGACATAGGTCCGGGGTAGGGAGGGGGTGGTGTGTGTGTGTGTGTGTGTGTGTGTGTGTGTGTGTGTGTGTGTGTGTGTGTGTGTGTGTGTGTGTGTGTTGGGGGGGAGGGGGGGTTAAGTAATAAAGTAATTCAGGGCGCCTCTTGCACTGTGCCAAAACTAGTTAGATCACGATCGAAAAAAAATATGAATCGTACCTTAGCATTTGATATGCTCTTAAAGATAATGTATAGCAATATCGATAGGTAAATTAAGACATGAACCTTGTTTAGTTTGTTCTCGATCTACCTAAAATTGACGTATTTGTTTGAACTGAGGTTTTACGTCCCCGCCAACACTATTTAGGTCATTTTGGAGACGTTGCTTCCGATTTTGTGGGACTTTTACCCGACATTGAGATGAAATGACATCTCAAGCCCTGTCGCCCAAACAAACCAAAGGGTTTATATGTAGGGACGGTCCGACTCGCACCACTTTGCCTGGGCAGGCTTAAACCCTCTAAGCGGTTTACCTGTACTCATGTGCGGTCGGTTTCAGCATGCAGCCTAATCTATTTCTCCAAGCCCCGATGGGCTGGGACCCTTAAAAAAAAAAACAAAAAAAAAAAAAACAAAAAAAATACAAAACAATTGGCGTAAAGTGCAACCGGAATTCATTACATCCCCTGGTATACCTGCTACTTTTTTTTTGGGGGGGGGGGGGGGGGGGGGGGGGGAGTGGGGGGGGGGGCGGTAATATGATTTTATTTACTTTTTTTGTTCTTGGGGGAGGGGAGGTGGGGGGGGGGAGGGGGGGTAAAGCGGGTTATAACGAATATTCTTGCTATTTTATTTATTAGTTTTTTTTTTTGTTTTTTTTAGGGGGTCGGTAACCTAACGTACTAGCTATTTTTGTGGGATAATCAGTAGATGCTGGGGCCTGGCCGATATGACAAAAAAAAAAAAAAAATTGGAGTTCTTCCCTCCAGTGGACACAGCTCTGTTGCAGGGATGGAACCTGATTTTGCCAAAGTACTGTTGAAAAAGGTCTTGTCAGTACTCCTCTGACTCGAATTCGCATCGGAAAATGCCAGATTGGGAAAAAAAGTTTTTTAAGTAAATCAGGATGCCTTCTAGACAGTGCCCAAACTAGTTCGATAACAATGGAAAGAATATTAACAAATTAACATTTTTAAGTACTTTACCATTCGATAAGCTCTTAAAGACAATGTACAGTGGTATCGATAGCTAAATTCAGCCACGAGTCTTCCCTGCACGTATACAACGTTGCTTAGCGTTGAATCAACGTAGAAAGGTTGAGGGCCCACAGGCTGCTTGCTTGGATTTCGATCAACCTAGATTGACTTGACGTAAAGTGCACCAATAATTTATCACTGTATTTCAGTTGAGAGAGAGAGAGAGAGAGAGAGAGAGAGAGAGAGAGAGAGAGAGAGAGATAGATAAATATATTTCATCAGTGTATACGGTAGAACTGTCCTAACGATATTGAAAACGTATTTGGATTAAATGGGATTTTTGCTCGACAAAAATACAGACCTGCATATAAACGACTGTTAAAATCGCTGTCTGCGTCCCTCAGATTTACGTGTACGATCGTCGACAAGGAATGTTTGAATTTCATTCGCATGCAACAAGTCTGCGAAACGTAAGAGCACACAAAATTGCTGTCATACACAAAATGCGCAATATAGGCTATTGACCCATATATGACCAGCGTCTACAGAACGGGACACTGCCAAACACTGAAAAGGCAGATCACATGCCACAGAACGCGGCGTCTGATCAAGGTCTTTACTGTTTGCTTAAAGTACGGAAAAATACAAGGTGTAAAACAACCGGAAACATTAAATGGTGCAGTGCCAGTTAAACTCAGCTCAGGCTGTGTATCCACGCAGTCTTATCAGAGTATTGGCTGTGCGTTTTATGGATGCCAAATGCTATTAAACGGACGGTTATATTTGTCATATATGGGTTAAGTAGTATCACTTCACTTGGAAACCAAGCTTAAGGTCACCAAAATCTAAGGGCCGTACAAGCCATTTTTGGCCCAAAACTGACAGTTTTCAGGAGACTGTGGCCTTGAAAAAGAGCCGAATAACCCAAATCTCATCAAATCTTTGGGTAGGTTGTAATGATACATGGTAACAAGTTTGACCAACATTTATGAATTCTTAGATGAGACAGGTGCAGACAAGCCCTTATTTGTCCAAAATTGACAGTTTTCGGCAACTTGTAACCTTGAAAATAAGGCTTAAGTCACCAACATGTGATCAAATCTTTGGTAGGTTGCAATGATAATATTGTAGTCAGTTTGACCAAATTCCATCAATTCGTTCATGAGCCAAAACTGACATTTTTGGGACCCTGTACCCTTGAAAATAAGGTTAAGGTCAACAAAATCAAACCGAATCTTTGGTAGTTACAATGATAAATTGAACCAAATTTGACCAGATTTCATCGATTCGTTCATGAGATAGGGGTGCAAACAAGCTAATATTGACATTTTGGGGAGGGTGGGGTGGGAGGGGGAAGGGTGTGGCTGTGCCCTTGAAAATGAGGTCAAGGTCACCGAAATCTAATCAAATCTTTGGTAAGTTGCAACGATATATTGAACCAAGTTTGACCAAAGTTCATCGATAGGCTGCAGATACGCCATTATTGGCCCAAAATTGGCAGATTGGGGGCTGTGTCCTTGAAGATGAGGTCAAGGCCATCAAAACCTAAAGACTGTTTACCTCCATCCTGACAATGTAACCATGCAAGTTTGGTCAGAATCCACCCATAGATTTCGGAGATGTAGTTCTTCAAACAGGCTACGCTGAAGCCAACGTCGACGCAAACGGGATCCGCAGCAAAAACAATGTCCTCCTCCCCTTGGTGGGGCGGACATAATCACGAGTTGAATTCACATGAGGCGAAGGCTCCAGATACTCGCCTGAGGCGAAGTCTCCAGAGAAGTCACCTGAGGCGAAGTTTCCACTGAACTCAACTTAAGCCTCACTTGAAATGAAGTCTCCATGGAACTTACACGAGACGAAGTTCGTAAAGAACTCACCTGAGTCGCTAAACTAAGGCGAATCTCCAGATTACTTCTCGAGAAGTCTCCAGGGAACTGACATGAGGCGAAGTCTGCAGGGAACTCACCTTAGGCGGTCCGCAGGGAACTCACCTGAGGCGAAGTCTCCAAGGAACTCACAAGAGCGAGGTCTCTATGGAACTTTTGTTTGTTTGAATTGAGGTCTAACGTCCCCGTCAACAATATTTAGGGCATTTTGGAGACATTGCTACCAATTTTGTGGGACTTGTATCCGACATTGAGATGAAATGACATTTCAAGCCCTGCCGCAAAAAGAAAGCAATAGGGCTTATATGCACTGGACGGCCCGACTCACACCACTTTGACTGAAGAGGCTGAGTTCTTCTTAGCGGTTTACCAGTACTCATGTGCGGTCAGTTTCAGCTCTGCGCGGAAGTACCATGCAGCCCAATCTATTTCTCCAAGTCCCGATGGGCGGGGGCCTATTCTCTAGGAAACTCACATAAGGTGGTCTCGATGGAAATTATGCGAGACGAATGTATCTAGGGAACATACATAAGCGAGGTCTGAAGGGAATGCATATGAGGTGTTTATTTTTTTACGTCCCTTTCAAGATTATTTCACTTTCTTCAAGCCGATCGTTAGTCAGAGGTTTGCGAAAACAGAGGTACCCTGAGAAGCTCGAACCCACAGCGGTGAGGGACCCAATGATAAAAAGGCAGTGCTCATACCCACTAGGACAGCAGGCAAAATCTCCAGGAAACTTACCTGGGACGAAGTCTCTGGGGAACTCAGATTAGCGGGGTCTGTAGGGTACTTTTATTTGGCGAGGTCTCCCGGGAACTCAACTGAGCCACGTGAGACGATGTTTCCATGTAACTCACCTGAGTAGAATCTCACCTGAGTTAAAAGGTTTCCAGGAAACTCACATAAGGCAAAGTCTCTAAAGAACTCATTTAAGGCGAAGTCCCCAGGGAACTCAGCTAAGGCTAAGTTTCCCTGGAACTCACCTGAGGCGAACTGCAGGTTACTCACCTCAGTTGAAGTCGTCAGGGAACTGACATGAAGCAAAGTCTCAAGAGAACTCACCTGAGGCGAAGTCTCCAGTACATTTTTTACCACGGAACTCACCTGATGCGAAAAAAAAAAAGGAAAAAAAAATGGGTTGCTTTTCGTTAGTTTCAGTTACGCTGACTCAATATTAACCCTTCTCTGTGACAACAGAATGGTGAAAAGAAAGAATGGAATGAAATAGTCTAATCTATGTTTTCCACAGCGCACCGATAGAGACGGTGGGAAAAAAAATCCATATTCTATCATGCAATAAACCACTGGAAGCAAAGCCATTACCGAAAGTCGATGTCATGCGTGCAGCACATTTGTGTCCGACTGGGACAAAATTGTGAAGCAATTTTTGTCTACTGTGCATGTGGGTGGAGCTTAGTCGTGCTTTACGAAAACTTTCCAGTGTGTAAATAACACAATTCGTTCCGGGTCGTTTATGCCCCGTCGTTTCGGCCCGGGTCATTTCGGCCCTGAGTCGTTTCGACCAAGTTTGGTGGGTCGTTTCAGCCTGATTTTATTTTTTTTATTTTATTTTTTTTTTGGTCCGTCTAGGTAAAGTATGATAGGTCAAACAATAGGCTTTGACAGTTCATGCAAATTGTATTCCTAGAAATGAAATGTCAAAGCCTATTGTCAAAGACTTGTTCTCTTTGAAAAAAAAAAAAAAAAAAAAAAAAAAGACATTCGATTTATAATGTTGACATTCAAACTTGTAAGGTCCTGTACAGATCATAGAAAATGCATCAGGTTATATCAATCGATATCTGTTTATGACCGCAGTTTCTTGTGGAGCCCCTATCAGGAAAAGTAACTCGCTGCGCTTTCCCATTGGATGAAAGATTCTAACGGTCAAAAAAGTGTTATTAGCCTGTTAAACTTTATTGGTCAGTGAAAATCACAGGGTGTGACGCGGTTATAAATAATCCTTACCTGGAAGTAGTACAATAGGCGCTGCCTCTATGTGACTCAGTTGCCTGGCAGCGTCAAAAATCTGAAAACTGAACTAGTACGATAAAGTGGGCTGGGTGGCCTAGTGGTTAGCGCACTCGACTTTCAAGCGGGATATCATGGGTTCGAATCCCTCTCGGGTCGAGACAATTTTCAGACCATTATTACGCCTAGCTCATACTCGACGTGCCCTGGGTTGAGTATAGACAGGGCGGCGCTTGCTGACAGACAGCGGCACCAAGTGTGCATGGGTGATCCATGAAAGCAACGCTGTACAAATACATCTACATCATAGCAATCGCCGCTGCCTCTATGTGCCTCGGGTGCCTGGTAGCGTTAAAAATCCGCACAACAACAACAACAACGTAGTACAATAAATCGGCGCTGTCTCTATGTGACTCAGTTGCCTGGTAGCGTTAAAAATCTGATCAGTCAGTCAGTCAGTAGTACAATAAGTGGTTTTCAGAGAAGACGTTTAACGATTACGAGATTTTATACATGTATATAGCCAAGGGGCAAGGGCAGATAAACTCGAGGGACAAAATTTTGAATGTTACTTAAAGAGTTTACCACTTTGATTATACATTGTAAGTTTCAGCCATAAGTCTTTAATACAGCTTGAGAAACTGACTTTTCAATATTTTCCCTATACAAATGCATAGGGACGCAAATTTGACATTGCCGTAAAAAGGTCAAAGGTCAACCTACGTTCAACCTTGAGTCCCTGATGCTATATTACAAGATTCAGCCTCAAACTGGAGAAGAACATTTTTAAGTGTTTTCAAAATATATAGGCATGGCGGTCACTTAACGATCCGTGACCATTTTTACAGATTTTCAATCCCCCTTTAACAGAAGGCTCCACATGAAGTTTGAAGAAAATTGGCCCGGGTTGGTGCGGGGGGTGGGGGGTGGCTTCAGAGGAGGTCGTTCAAAGGTGTGAACGGACGACCCGGGGTCGGGGGGGGGGGGGTGGGGCTTCAGAGGAGAGGTTCAAAGGTATGAATGGACGACGGACGGACGGGCGGACGACGGACGGTGAGTGATCACAATAGCTAATCCTGAGCCAAAGCTAAAATTCTGATGAAAATAAAAATTAAAATTAACTATGCGCCAAGAAAAGACTCAGATCAGCCTGTACTCCGATGCAGTCTATTAAGAGTGAATGAAATGGATGGGTGGATGACTGGATGAATGGATTGATAAAAAAGAATGTTTCAAAAGTATATTTTGTGGAAATTATTATGTTAGATCTTTTTAATATAAGAATTGAAGTGAACGTATTATCGTAATTAGAAAATACTAATTCGTAGTAGGTTCATAACTAGTGAATGTGTTGATTGAAATACACAAAAAGAACGCGTTTTTATAAGGGTACTTTAGGAATTCACTATCATATATAAGACCTAGCTTAAATTAACATTATAACACTGAAGATAATATATATAGATATATGTCTTATATTTAAAATATGCAGACCCATCATATGTTCATGTTAAAACATCATTATGATCATTAATAAATATTAGGGACCGAGTTGGTAATGGGCCGACTTTGTTAGGCGCCGAGTTTGTTAGGGCCGAGTTGGTTAGGGGCCGACTTTGTTAGGGGCTGTTTGTTAGGGGTCGAGTTGTCCAGTATCTACTCATCTGCCAGACACAAAAATGTCTAAAAAAAAAAAATAATAATAATTAACACACTACGAAGCCACTCCCAGAAGCATACAACGTTGAAACAACTTTCCCAATAAGCATTCTACATAAATCTATAGATTCATAAAGAATGCTAGCTTAGTTGATTCAACGTCAAGAGGTTAAATCAACGTCGATTCGACGTTGTTCTAATGTTGCGTGTCAGGACATTGAAATATTTATATTTTATTTATTTATTTATTTTTGTCCCGGCGTGGTCTCGGGCACACTTGCGTGTGCATTTTCAAAATTTTGTGATTTGAGAAATCTCTGGAATAATTTTAATTACCATATGCCATAGAAATGATCTCACATTCATTATTTTTGGCGATACTTGCACAATTTCTGGACACTATGGCAAGCCGTTTTACTATTTATTAAGCAAAATAGATATCTTATATACTATATCAGATATACTAATTCAGATATCTTATATCCTATATTAGATATCTTATATCCTATATTAGATATCTGATATAATATATGAGATATCTTATTTAATTCCGCATATAAGATATCTAATTTACCATATAAGATATCTTATTTGTTAATAAGATATCTTATTTATTAATATAGATATCTAATATACTAAATAAGATATCTGATAAACTAAATGAGATATCTTATTTGATTTAATAAATGAGATATCTTCTTTAGTAAATAAGATATCTTATATCCTATATGAGATATCTTATATAGCATATCAGATATCTTATATAGCATATTAGATATCTTATATGTCAATTCAGATATCTTATATAGCATATTAGATATCTTAATTGACATATAAGATATCTATTTTATATAAGATATCTGATATAATATATCAGATATCTTATATATTATATAAGATATCTGATATATTAAATCAGATATCTGATTTATAGAATAAATAGTAAAACGGCTTTCTTGCAAGCCGTTTTACTATTTATTATACATTATATCAGATATCTTACATAGGATATAAGATATCTAATATAGGATATAAGATATCTGAATTAGTATATCAGATATCTTATATCCTATATAAGATATCTTATATCCGATATGAGATATCTGATATATCATATTAGATATCTTATTTAATTCCACATATAAGATATCTTATTTACCATATAAGATATCTTATTTGTTAAATAAGATATCTAATATATTAATATAGATATCTGATATACTAAATAAGATATCTGATATACTAAATGAAATATCTTATTTAATTGAACAAATGAGATATCTTCTTTAGTAAATAAGATATCTTATATCCTATATAAGATATCTTATATAGCATATCAGATATCTTATATAGCATATATATATAGCATATAAGATATCTAAATTGACATATAAGATATCTTATTTATATAGTAAAACGGCTTGCCATAGGACACTGTCATTTACGTGAAAATTTGATCCCGTCTTTTTCTCCGGCCAACATGGGGCCTATACAATTGGCGAAATTTCCCGAATACGGGAAATATTTGAAAAAAAAAAAAAAAAAAAGAACAACAACTTTATTTGCATTTTGAGGAAGACTTTACAACTAATGTGTCCGCCAAAATTGAAAAATCATTCAATTCCATGGTCGGGTATAAAAGCCAAGTCCGATCCGATCCGCCGATCATTTTTCTGCCAATCATAAATTTTATTTTTGTCATTATATCGAAACTATGATTCAAATATCCAGTATATCAGTTTTATATTGTCATACATTGCTTAATTAATATTCGACAAAATATATTTCTTTTTTCAATGCTTTTGGATTTGATTTTTAAGCAGTTTTCTGTCTTCTAGGGGTATAAAAGCCAAGTCCAGTAAATATAAAAAAAAATCATAGTTTTCTCAGTAGTGAAGCTAATATATACAGAGATCAGTTCTGTCTCAGAGAATAAATGGTCACTTGAACATAATTAATGTCTTGAATATGAAAATTATGTCATATATAAGCTATTTTAGCCTTTTTTCTGTCCATCTTTGCTTTGCACACATGCTGTTCTAAAAATAGAAACGCCAGACCGCAACGAATATGAAAGATACAAAATGACCCAACTACCACTGTACAAAAACAGGACAGGGACGAAGACGAAAAAGGAGAAATAACATTAATACAGATATTAATATCTATTAGATATTCTTAAAACACTATCTTCCGCGGTCACAAAATTCCCCCATTCATTTCGTCTTATTTCAGGACGTTGTTGTAAGTAATGTCACTGTTTACAGGTCTATTTATAGATGCGCCTAATTTGGTAAACAAAGGAAAAAAAAACCTGATTTTATTGAAACATATGCATATGCTTGTTGAATCATAATGCAAATGAACTAAAATTTCAGCATTTATAGTTAAGTCTGTTCTATAAAAAGACAAAATAGAGACAAAAAAATCAAGAAATCGCTCTCGGCTATTTTTCTTCCGAGCTTGGCTTTTATACCCCTGAAATGAGAAAAAAATCACTCTCAATCAAAAACTAGAACAATGATTTTAATAATATCATTGCTGTAAATTACAATTATATAATATGATCATATAAAACTCATATACTGGACATTTGAATCATAGCCTAGATATAATGACAAAAGTAAAATTTATGATCGGCAGAAAAATGATCGGCGGATCGGATCGGACTTGGCTTTTATACCCGACCCAATTCCATGAAGGATGATTTGGTTGTCTGTTTTTGGTCCCGTCTTTTCCCGCGCGGTCCCGTCAAATACAACTACCCACATTAGGTCAAATTTTAATTTCGGCAAATTGATTTAACCAAAATGGACGAGAAACCAGGGTAAAAGGACAGAAATTGTAATAGGACATAAACTGTATTCACCGTTGTTTCTACCATTACAAGATGTAAAGTCAAGCCCAGTTATGGATAAACTCACTGCCGTATCGGGCATATTATTTTTGGTTGCCGATATATTTGCAGTTGCTAGTCTCGCTCATCCAGAATGGATAGTCAGCGATGCTGCAGGTAAAACTACCGCAAGCCAAAATTTTAACTCCGCAAGCCAAATTTTTAAAACTATTTTTTTTCCTAAAACATTGACAGGATTGCACTGAAAAATTATCCTCAGATAGAAAATAATAGGTTAAATACCATCATAGAATTAAAGTTTATCCAAAATGACCATTTTTGTACACATGGAAAAGGGTTTTCATAAATTTTTTTTTTTTTGGTACAAAGGCATTTTAAGGCAAGAACGGTCTAAAAATTGCAAAGGTGCCAAGCCAGAGTTGCTTCTAGGGTGCGGGATTGTGGGATTTCCGCACTTTTTAAGGCCTTGGCACTAAATCTGCATCCCAATGCGTAGTATGATATGCGTTCGGGCGAAATGTGGCGCATTTCGGTTCATTCAATGTGTATTTCGGTTTGTAAAACTTCCGATTTTCGGTTTTATCATTCGTTGAATATCAGTGAAATTCGGGTTTTTCCGGACCCTTAACGATGCAAGAAAGACCAGTTGATTGGATGATGATTTATACCGAGAACCTTTACGTCATATTCTTGTTGAACTCTCATGAAAACAGTACCGAGAATGCTTTACGTCATCCAAGTGAGATTAATGACGGACAAAGAAGCGATATTTGCAAACTTACTTTGCGGTCAAAGATAACTGCATACTTATAGCTATCAAGGGCTGTACATATATTCGAAGTGCGGTTTAAAAAGGTAAATTTAGCATAGATTTACGCTAAGTGACTTAGTGAGTGTATAATAAAAAATGAAATCTTTGATGTAACCAGTTTTCGCGACTTTCCATTAGTTTACAAGTTTGGCTATTTTCTGAAGGCAAAAATCTTTCTGCACATCGGAAATGAGTTGGCGCATTTTCAGAGATGCGATGCGGGAATTGGCCCCATTTTGAAAATTCCTAGAAGCAACTCTGCAAGCTCACCAGTCTTATCATTGCTTCTAAACTATAGTAAATTTAATTGTTAATGTCAAATGTTCAGCTCTCTTCAAGCTCCGGTGTCTTGCATCAGATTTTTTCCAATTTGACACAAAATATATATAAAGAAGCATTTCCTTAAAGGCCAGGGGCCAAGTATAAAAACCAAGGGGTCTGAAAAATGGCTAGTACATTCCCTAGTTCACATACAGTCAACATGTAGCTGTCATCACAGAAAATAAAAAAAAATGTAAAGCACTAACCACATGAAAAATAATGAAACTTGGCACATTACTTTTTTAAGACATACACATGAATTCCATATGAGAATTGAAATGAAATTCCATTCCATAGTTTGCTTTTCAAAAAATCTTTTTTGCTGTCCGCTACAAAATTCAAATTTACCACCAGGTATGATTCACAGCAAGTGGAAGGGCGTATCAGAGTTCATAACCTCTACTGCAGCAGCTGAGAAGTGTAGCTCCTTACACAAAAATTCTAGATTAATCTTTTTGTTTAGGTTTATTGTTTATATTTACTCCTAATCAAAGAAATCAAAACTTTGCAGTCAAAATTCTCTGGAGTGATTACACAGCAAACACATGTTTCTTGAAGAAGACAATATAAATATCTGCCATGTGCTTCTGTTTACAAGCTAACCAAAGCCAATAGATTCAAACTGATAACTGAGCAGTGAGAGAATAAGCCCATCCCACCTGCCATATAGGCTTAATTGCTCACCGGTAGGATAAATTGCTGTCTGATACTTGGCCTTTAAATAAATTGTAAAATGTAGTGGTCCCCGCCTCAACACACTATAGAAGAATTCTAAGGAATAATAATCATAATGGTATTTATTTTTAGTATGCAGTTTGATTGATTTGAAGTTTTACAGCCCAGTCAACCCATTAGGGTTACATCGAGGCGGTAATTTACCTAACCACACTTTTCCTGGGCATGATTTTTAGTTCTCTAAGCATTGAACCAGTATTTATGCACATGGACCACTTTACGGATACCTGAAACCAGGACGCATATTTGTTTACCGCATTGCATTATGGGCCAGTTGACGGTCATCCCATTTTCACTTTTGCTTTCACTTCTTAATGGCAGAAAATCCTTTGGCAGAACAATTTCTTAAGAAATCAAGGAATTCCTTTCAGCAGCAGAAATAAAGGAGATCGATTACAACTGGCTATAGAAGCTAAGAGGCGAAATTTTGGCGTTTTGGTTGACGATAAACTGATTGTAGGTCAAGAGTTCAGAGATTTGCTATCGCTAGAAAATGGTCAGACCCAAACAAAATGTCAGCCGGTTGGTAGTCAAATTTCTCCAGTTTTCCAAACACCACACGTTTTATTTTAAATGATAATACTTTGTTCTGATTACCAAAAAGAAAAGAAAAATGGTTTCTGATATGATATTTTGTCTTTTCTGTTTCTGTATTTTGTTCTCAAAGATTTACTCTAAAATTCAATTTTTGGCCAAAAATTGGTCTGACCTGTGCAATTTCTATAGTAAAGTGATCTTTTTAGCTCACCTGAGCAAAAGCTCAGGGTGAGCTATTGTCATCACCCTACATGTATGTCCGTCGTCAACAATTAGTTTGTTAGCACTCTGGAGGTCACAGTTTTGACCCAATCTTGATGAAACTTGCTCAGAATGTTTGCCTCTATGAAATCTAGGTCAAGTTCGATACTGGGTTACTTGGGGTCAAAAACTAGGTCACCAGGTCAAATCAAAGGAAAAACTTAACACTCTAGAGGTCATAGTTTTGACCGAATCTTGATGAAACTTGCTCAAAAAGTTTGCCTCTAGTAAATCTAGGTCAAGTTCGAAACTGGGTCACTTGGGGTCAAAAACTAGGTCACCAGGCCAGATCAGCAGAAAACCTTGTTAACACTCTAGCGGTCACATTTTTGAAGCAATCATCATGAATCTTGCTCAATATGTTTGTCTTGATGATTTCTAGGTCAAGTTCAAAACTGGGTCACGTGGGGTCAAAAACTAGGTCACCGGGCTAAATCAGCAGAAAACCTTGTTAACACTTTAGCGGTCACATTTTTGAAGCAATCCTCATGAATCTTGCTTTAAATGTTTGTCTTGATGATTTCTAGGTCAAGTTCGAAATTGGGTCACTTGGAGTCAAGGCTGGCAAAATGCCGGCAAATATGAGTATTTTCCATGCCGGTGGTATTTACCGGTAAATACCGGCAAATACTGGTAAATGCCGGCAAATACTTGAAATTGGCATTTACCACCCTGGAAGTAAGACAAAACCCTACCCTCAGTATCAACCTATGGACAATGTCTGTAATAGGGGCTACATAGTTGACTTAGTATTTACATTATACTGATTGCAGTTTAACTCTGGTTTAAGTTTACTTTAATATTAAATTCAGTTAAGTGAAATCTAGAGAAAAAAGAAGCCTGTTTCATACCTGCCAAAGTACTCATCAGGTGGCTTGTGGCTACCACTACAGGTTTTTATTTTTACTTTTTCTTTCTTTTCATTCTTTTTTTCTTTTGTTTTTTTTAATCTTTTTTTTTCTTTTTTAATTTTTTTTTGTATCTTTTCATTTTTATTTTTTTTTTTTTAACTTTTTTTATCTTTTTTTTTAACTTTTTTTATCTTTTTTTTTTTTTTTTTTCTTCAATATTTTCAATAACACCTTTTTACTTTCACCTAGACTTATTGTCTATATGCATTCATTTATGACATCTTGCCCCTGGCTATCAAGTACCCTCTTGAACAAACAATTGTCCTGGGATTTGTTGTTTTAGTAATTAGACCATACAGGTAGTCTTGCTAATTACATGTACACTAAAACTCCTAAAAATTTTGAATATAGTAAAGTGATGTAAATATCCTAAACTTTGCAAAACATACTTTTACCATACAGAAGTGTGTTTAAAAGATGCAGATGGCCTGGCAAACATTTAAGATCCTGATCAGACTGTTCAGTATGATCTTGGTCTGCTCTTTTTGACATGGTCTGCCAGCACAAAAACTTAGGGTCATTATGGTAAATGTCATTGGCCAGGTGCACAGGTGAATTTCTACTATTGAGATAAAGGCCTACATGATTTTTTTTTTAAAGACCATTTGTTGCTTAAATAATTTCAAAATTTTTGTCTTAGATTCACTTTTTGGCAGTGTTACATGTTTATATTGAGATTTCTTCTATTCTTCATGGTGGTAACCTTATATAATTAATGATTTTAACATTCTTACTCATCTAGTTTGCTTATACTATTTCAATGCAACTTGTTTAAAGACTTCTGCAGTTTTTTAAGGCCAAAAAAATTTCAATTTGCCGGTATTTGCCAGTATTTGCCACTTGAGGAGTATTTTCCAGACCGGTAAATACCGGCAAATGCCACTGGTAAATACCGGGGGTGGAATTTGCCGCCCAACCTTGCTTGGAGTCAAAAACTAGGTCACCAGGCCAAATAAGCAGAAGACCTTGTTAACACTCTAGCGGTCACATTTTTCAAGCAATCATCATGAATCTTGCTCAAAATGTTTGTCTTGATGATTTCTAGGTGAAATTCGAAACTGGGTCATTTGGAGTCAAAAACTAGGTCACCGGGCCAAATCGGCAGAAAACCTTGTTAACACTCTAGTGGTCACATTTTTCAAGCAGTCATCATGAATCTTGCTCAAAATGTTTGTCTTGATGATTTCTAGGCAAAGTTTGAAACTGGGTCACGTGGTGTCAAAAACTAGGTCACCAGGCCAAACCAGCAGAAAACCTTGTTAACACTCTAGCGGTTTTTGAAGCAATAATCATGAATCTTGCTCAAAATGTTTGTCTTGATGAGTTCTAGGATATGTTTGAATCTGGGTCACGTGGGGTCAAAAAATAGGTCACCGGGCCAAATCAGCAGAAAACCTTGTTAACACTCTAGCGGTCACATTTTTGAAGCAATCATCATGAATCTGGCTCAAAATGTTTGTCTTGATGATTTCTAGGTCAAGTCGAAACTGGAACGCCTGGGGTCAAAAACTAGGTCACCTGGCCAGATCAGCGTAAAATCTTGTTATCACTCTAGTGGTCACATTTTTCAAGCAATCATCATGAGTCTTGCTCAAAATGTTCGTCTTGATGAGTTCTAGGTCAAGTTCGAAACTGGGTCACTTGGAGTCAAAAACTAGGTCACCTGGCCAAATCAGCAGAAAACTTTGTTAAAAATCTAGCGGTCACATTTTTAGCTCAAGTTCGAAACACCTGGGGTCAAAAACTAGGTCACCTGGCCAAATCAGCGTAAAATCTTGTTATCACTCTAGTGGTCAAATTTTTCAAGCAGTCATCATGAGTCTTGCTCAAAATGTTTGTCTTGATGAGTGCTAGGTCATGTTAGAAACTGGGTCACTTGGAGTCAAAAACTAGGTCACCAGGCCAAATCAGCAGAAAATCTTGTTAACACTCTAGCGGTCACATTTTTCAAGCAATCATCATGAATCTTGCTCAAAATGTTTGTCTTGATGATTTCTAGGTCAAGTTTGAAACTGGGTCACGTGGTATCAAAAACTAGGTCACCTGGCCAAACCAGCAGAAAACCTTGCTAACACTCTAGCGGTCACATTTTTGAAGCGATAATCAAGAATCTTCCTCAAAATGTTTTTCTTGATGATTTCTAGGTCAAGTTCGAAACTGGGTCACTTGGGGTCAAAAACTAGGTCACCGGGCCATATCAGAAGAAAACCTTGTTAACACTCTAGCGGTCACATTTTTGAAGCTTGCTCAATATGTTTGTCTTGATGATTTCTAGGTCAGGTTCGAAACTGGGTTACGTGGGGTCAAAAACTAGGTCACCGGGCTGAATCAGCAGAAAACCTTGTTAACACTCTAGTGGTCACATTTTTGAAGCAATCATCATGAATCTTGCTTAAAATGTTTGTCTTGATGATTTCTAGGTCAAGTTCGAAATTGGGTCACTTGTTAACACTCTAGCGGTCACATTTTTGAAGCAATCATCATGAATCTGGCTCAAAATGTTTGTCTTGATGATTTCTAGATCAAGTTCGAAACTGGAAAACCTGGGGTCAAAAACTAGGTCACCTGGCCAAATCAGCGTAAAATCTTATCACTCTAGCGGTCACATTTTTCAAGCAATCATCATGAATCATGCTCAAAATGTTTGTCTTGATGAGTTCTAGGTCAAGTTCGAAACTGGGTCACTTGGAGTCAAAAATTAGGTCACCGGGCCGAATCAGCAGAAAACTTTGTTAACACTCTAGCGGTCACATTTTTTAAGCAGTCATCATGAATCTTGCTCAAAATGTTTGTCTTGATGATTTTTAGTTCAGGTTAGAAACTGGGTTACCTGGGGTCAAAAACTAGGTCACCGGGCCAAATCAGCAGAAAACCTTGTTAACACTCTAGTGGTCACATTTTACAAGTAATCATCATGAATCTTGCTCAACATGTTTGTCTTGATGATTTCTAGATCAAGTTTGAAACTGGGTCACTTGGGATCAAAAACTAGGTCACCTGGCCAAATCAGCAGAAAACTTTGTTAACACTCTACTGGTCACATTTTTGAAGCAATCATCATGAATCTTGCTCAAAATGTTTGTCTTGATGATTTCTAGGTCAAGTTTGAAACTGGGTCACATGGGGTCAAAAAATAGGTGACCTGGCCAAATCAGCAGAAAACTGTTAACACTCCAGAGGTCACATTTTTGAAATAATCATCATAAATATTACTCAAAATGTTTGTCTTGATGATTTCTAGGTCTAGTTTAAAACTGGGTCACTTGATATCAGAAACTAGTTCACCTGGCCAAATCAAAGGAAAACCTTGTTGATGCTCTAGAGGTCACATTTTTGAAGTGATCATCATGAATCTTGCTCAAAATGTTTGTCTTGATGATTTCAAGGTGATGTATAGTTTTCTGTCCAGTGACTCTCTTAAGTTTTTCCATTTAGGTCAGTTTCTCAGTAATTATTGGTCCTACAGAGTGATATTTGGTACTTGTGAAGTGTTTGTGTTTAGATCAGTTTCTCAGTAACTATTGCTCCTACAGCCAGTGATACTTAGTCAGTGATTTATTTACAATTTTATACCTATGCGTCCCAGGACTCGCTTAGGCTATATAAAGCAAGTCCTACTAGAAAATCAATGCGTCCATTACAGAATTTTCCGCTATAACTTTGTGACTCCTGGGACTCGCTGAGATTTAAAATGTGAGTCTCAAAGCAAAAATGTGAGTACGGGACTCGGGATGCGCAGGTAAAAAAATCACTGCTTAGTACATGCATACATCTTAGCATTGCCTCTTGAGTGCAGACATCCATATTTGACCTTGACCTTTATTTCACAGTCTATTAGACATGCTACATTGACTTACTTATTAATATAATCATTTTGAACTTTGATCAGAATGTTTGCCTTGATCAGTTCTAGATCAGGCTCTCAAAGTGCTATGTTGCTCAGGTGAGCGTTACAGGGCCATCATGGCCCTCTTGTTTAAAATTTTTGTCTAAGAAAATATTTTTACTTTTCTTTGTTGAATTTGAATAATTGATGTTTCCCAACAATATTGTGAAAATTTCAGAAAAATCGAACAAACTCATTGAAAATCTGCCTCCAAGTTACCTACCCTACATATTTCTGCATAACTTGCATTCATTTAGTGAATAGCAAAGATTCTGATCAGACTGTATGCACAAGCTCATCTGAGTTTTCACTGATCGTTCTCGTGGCTCACTCATATATCAGATAAGGGGGTATTTATCTACAGTCAATCTCCCACTTTTCTCCAATCTCCATCTGCCGCATCCCTTCTTCTCCTGGCCCATTATTACCCATCCTCCTTTCACCACCTTTATCGCTTCTCCTCTCTGCCTGATCTCTGTGCTCCCACCATAACCATGTCTTCTCTCCACTTTCTGTCTCCTGCCCCTGACCTCCAGCTCTCACCCTGCCCTCCACACCTATTGTTATGTCTTCCATCACAACTCCTTTCTCATGACGCGGCTGGGGGTGGTTTATTGAGGCAAAGGTGTCCTGTATCTTAGCCACTGGGGCATCCAACTGATATTGGCAAGGCCTGCTATCCTAGCAGGTAAGGGTAGAGGGGAAGGTTTTTATTTCTTCTGTTTCTTCACTTCCATTCATTTTCCTTTCTCCCCTGTCCCTCTCTTTCATCTCCTCTACTATCTCTTCTATTTCTCTTCTCCCTTTTTCTGGGAGGCACACAAAATGACCCACAAGGGTTGACATGTCATTAAACCCCAACTCAATCAATCATGACGAAGCTCCAAGTTATCACTCATAAGCCATTAACCAGGCAACTTGAGTACTACAGGACCTGGGGGCTCAGCAGAGATGGGACAATGATAATGAGTAATGGTTAATGCATAAATGCATTACAATGCACTACTTTTTTTCGAAGTAATGCTAAGTAATGAGTAATGAAGGATTTTTTCATTACATGTAATGGTAATTTAATAAATTACAAGTAGAAAAGGGCTGTTGTGATGTAATGCTTTTTGGCATTACATTTTCATTACTTTGTAGTAGTTTATCTTCTTCATCACCGTCAGCTGCTCTTCAAGACCAAAATGACTAAAAGTTATCAGTACAGTAATAGTGAAAAAAGGAGTCAACAACAACAATAAAAATAACAATTATAATAAATAATTATATTAACAATAAAAAAATACAACAACAACAACAATAATGCAAAATAATAGCAATCCATTTAAATGCTCAAAAGATATCTGCTGTTAATAAATTTTCATGTACATAATACACTGATTATTATCCACATTTGTAGCTTCTGCATATAAAGTGTGATAATTATCCTGTCCTCTAGTCAAAAACTGGGATAAGTTGCATAAGGCGAGCATTACAGAACGCTTCGCTATGCAACGGTACGTTACCAAAAAGCGCTTTGTGGTGCTTCGTAACTGTGTTTGATGCTTACTCGCTGTCTGAAACAGAATGTTGCATAGCAACCAGACAAAACAAAATGGCGGCGCCCGACGTAGTCAGTGTCCATTTTAAGAAATTAAATTTTTGTTGTTGTTTTTGTTGTTCTTGGACGAAGTGCATTGTGCATAAATGACCATAGAACACAAAACTAATCGCTAATGCAAGCACCGCTAGCTTTTTACGAGAAATTCCCAGTTTGAAAATCATGTCATTTTGGCAGACATTTTAAAAAGCTCTCCCATCAAACGGACCGTTGCATAGCAAGAACAAATCGCTACAGAGCGCTACCTGAAAGCGCTTTCCTTGTGCAACTCGCCCCAGGTGTTCTTAATAGAAAAAAAATCATAACAGTAGACTAATTATTGATTGCTATAGGCTATTTATGGTGCAGTCTGATCTGTATCTACACTGTTTATCCAGCCTTTTTGTCTGAGAGCTATATTTTTATATGCAGTTGGTGCATTTAAATGAGAAAATCATTGGAGTTAAGTGATTTTTGTATATGACAATATGAAGAGCAGTGGTTTTTTAAGTTAACTGGTACAAATAAAAGTTCAATATACTTTTCCCTGACCTTATTTGATAGTTGCCAAAGAGATAAAAAGTTGTGATGGAAAAAATGTAATGAGTAATGGTAATGCATTACCTTTTTCAAGAAATGGTAACTTAGTTAATTACTTGTCCCAAAACTATGTAATTATAATGGTAATGCTAACACTGCAATGTTATGGTAATGCTAATTAATTACTTTCCAATGTAATTATTTTGAATTACATCTAACATATACTTTGGTCAAAGAAAAGGTGCGTTTCTTACCCTAATTAAGGTTTGGTTAGGCAAGCAGATCCAATTTGCAGTATTCATTTGAAGAACCAACAGCACTCTAGATAAGGAGAATATTTATGATAATTCGGTAATAATTTTTCTTATTTCTCCATTTGAGCCTTGACATTATAAAAGGGGTCTTATAGCATGTGCGAAATGTGCAGATGCAGATGTCTACACATACATACAGTCTAATCAGTCTTCATATTTCTCTTATACAATCTTTGGATCTTGATGAATCTGTAGTTTAAGTGATGCAAACCTTGACCGGAATGCCCATATGTGCAGGCTGATCTGTCTGTGCATTTGGCATATGCTATAAGACCCCTTTTCTCATGTCGTGGCTCATAATGTTGCGACCACTCATTAGAACTGCCTTGGGGAGGTAGTTCTAATGAGGGGCCACAACATATATTTTTTTTATGGAAAATGAACAGAAACTATCTTGGACATCATCAAATATGCTCTCTTGTCTAGAGCACTGAATTATGATATGTAATGAACTGCCAAGACTGACCAACCTGCATGGATGCATAGGCCTAGCTGAGTCTTTAGTGTTTATGCATTATAAAAGGCTTATCATGACATGTCTCAAATGTTTTCAAATTAATAAATAATAGGTACTGTAAAACTCTAAAAATTTGGGCAGTAAAATTATATTACTCCATGGGAAAAAAAAAAGAAAAAAAAATGTATGTGGGAAGTAGTTAATTCTGCGAATACTCCCTGTGCAAAACTGGTTAATTTATTCATTCCCTATCTAAATGATTAGGGTACTTGCGATAGCAAAACTGAGAGACTAATATGTACATATACATGTATTTTGATAAAGTTCAAAAGGCTACCATATTTGTGGAGCACTGTGGTGCAGTGGTAAAGCATCGGACTCGAGATTGAGAGGTACCGGGTTTGATCCCCACTAACATCAAGTGTTGTTTCCTTGAGCAAGAAACTTTATCCACATTGCTTAGTACTAGTTTCTACCCAGGAAAAAAGAGGGCCACATGGAAGATTAGTATTAGTTTACTAAATGTGTTACCCTCTATAAATAAAGTTGATTATTATTATTATTTTTTGTGCTTATAAGGGTACTTACACTCAATCAGGGTGCTCCCTTAACTTTTTTTGCCAATATAACATACATGCCATAAGCTCTTGGCAGAAATCTGTGAGATCAGGCTAATTTTTAGGGGAGATTTGACAAAATTCTGAGATTTTCATAAAAAATCACTTTCAAGCTCACAAAAATAAGTTTAAAGCCTTTATTTTGATGAATTAAGCATATCAAAAGTATAATGTTGTGTAATTTGTAATTAGTTCTTCATAAAACATTCTTTTAGAGCGTCTGAAAATTCTGTCAGATTTGAAATTCTTATGGGAAATGGTTGCAAAATAGTCAGTTTCTGTGAGGTTTTGTCTCACAGTGTGAGGTATGGCATGTATGATTATAACTTGTTTATACAAAATTGCTAATGCCTAATTAGATATTCTATATTTACAGAGTTCCAGATAAAGGGTTTTTTCTTATCATAATTTTGGGATGATTTTCTTACTTCCCCATAAAATGTATGTTGTGAACCTTCATCATCGGGTGGGGTATGGCTGACATACCGGCTATTTTTTGGGGGTAAACACTAGATGCTGGAACAAAGCCTTATAGCAGGCAGATCAGAGTAGCCCCCATCCGGGGAATAAGGAGAGTAGGGATAATTGTTTTGCCAGCCATTGGTAGTTTTGCCCCTATACCCTACCCTACTCAAGTCACCCAACCCCAGCCTCACAAATCCCCACCGCATACCCTATCCCACAATTACCAACCCCACCCACCATCCCTTAACCAACCCAACCCCACAATTGCCCCATAATATCCAACCCAACACTACCTTATGCAGCATCCTGACACACCCCACGTCTCCCTTTGCGAAGGAGAATGGTTTGAGGGCGAAACTACTGGGGGTGGGGGTGGGGGTTGGGGAAATGACAGGGAGGGTGAGGCATCCCCCCCCCCAAGAGGATGTCTTGCTACCGTCAGAAATAATTGGAGTGGTCTAGAATAAGTACGGTACACGATGTGCCAAAACACTGTTGCAGTTTACCACGTAGTTTTTACCAGAATACTTTCTGTCAGTGACAACCTCTTTGTCTGCTTATTTTTCTGGGTGATTGTAATCATTATCACATCCTCAAACAGCGCATCTTTGTGACAGGTCGTCTATTTTAATACCACGGTCGGACACGGTATCAGTTATGAACTTGTTTACATCGAGCACATGGCTGCCAATCGGAACGATGCCAACTGTCCCAAAAATGCAACGCGCCAATATCCGTAAAGTGATCCATACTTCCGCCAGAAACTTGGCAACTGCCCTTCTTGAATCAGCATAAAGGAGAGAATGACCCTAGAAAATATTTCATGATCAATCTCTACGAAAGAATGTTGTCAAACCCATGGCCTCCTGATCACCAATATGACGCATATCTGACTGAGCCACAGACACAGGCTTTTTGTACAGTTGTACATAACAGACACTTGTAGAAAGAAAGAAGAAGAAAGATTTTATTTTCCCACTCAAACAGAAGCAACGAGTACTTTTATAAACACTGGCTGGTATTGTGATGAGGATAGTTCTGCATCAGTCAAAGAGAAATAATACATAAAACATGGAGAAAGCATAAATAAATATTTACAAGATGTCAGTGACAGATCCAGATGGAGATTGTGAGGTTAAATCAGCTTGTCTTTTTAGCTCACCTGAGCTCTGCTCAGGATGAGCTATTGTGATCACTTTTCGTCAGTCGCCTGTCCGTCCGTCCTTTAACATTTTCAAACGACTTCTCCTCTGAAGCCACTGAGCCAATTTTGCTCAAATTTCATATGGAGCCTCCTTAGGGTGGGGGAACGAAAAATTGCTAAAATGGTCGCGATCCGTTGACCAAGATGGCCGCCACGCCCATATATGGTAAAAACGGGTCACACGAATCACCGAAATACCGGAATACTACCGAAATACCGGAATACCCGTGAAAAATATAGGTATACCTGTGAAAGACACCTATTAAAGACACCAATATTGGCTTTAATTGATCAATTAAGTAATATTATGTCAACCTAATGGAAAAGGGATAATATTTTAACCTCAAATAATTTGCAAATTATCTTTGAAGTGTTTTTTTTTTTTTTTTATTTGAAAACATTGTTGACAGTCCGCTAAATCAGAGCCGGAATACGACCGGAATACCCGTGAAAAACGTGAAATACCTACACCCGTGAAAAATATACGTGTACCTGTGAAAGACACCTATTAAAGACACCAATATTGGCTTTAATTAATCAATTAAGTAATATAATGTATTAGAAATAATACATAAAAGAATATTTTAAGAAAACAAGGGAATTGACTTAATTTTGGTGGATCGGAATGCGGAAATTTGGAAAATCCTTTTGGGATAACAAGACCTTTGCGACCAGTGCAGACTCAGATTTACTTTAACCTAAAAGAATTTGCAAATTGTCTTTGAAGTGTTTTTTTTTTATTTGAAAACATTTGTTGATAGTCCGCTAAATCAGAGCCGGAATACGACTGGAATACCCGTGAAAAACGTGAATTACCTACACTTCAAACGAAAAGTATATAACAGTACAGCTCAGGTAAAAGAACAAAAAAAAACAAACTCTTTACCCCGAATATCGGCGTTTTGCGGACTTCCCCCAAACATTCGGAGTCAAACCGAGTAAACGTAATATTCGGCGGACAACACTCGCAAGTCCGCGCAAAGTATGTGTCATGCAAAGTTGTGCGTAATGTTATACCCGGAGACATTTTTCCACCATATAGAACAGTCTGTGTGAAGGATATATTGTCCACGCTCATGCGGATGCGCAGGTTGATCTGAGTCTGCACTGGTCGCAAAGGTCTTGTTATCCCAAAAGGATTTTCCAAATTTCCGCATTCCGATCCACCAAAATTAAGTCAATTCCCTTGTTTTCTTAAAATATTTACCAATGCTGTCTTGGTCCCTGAATATATTTGGGTGCGCCCTAGGTCCAAAGAAAACCCGGGTAGCCCCATTCACTGTTCGAGCACGTAACATGGGCCTCAACAACGCTCCATATGAAAAAGTACCGGATTCTTCGGCTTAGTCTACTCCGGCCACATAAGTGGGTCCGGCATGGTCATTTTTACTTAATATGCTGTAGAAAACAAAACAAACACATGAAAATCACAAAAATCACAAAGAGAATCAAACATCTGCCCCCAATCGACGAATTACATATTTATATTTGGTATTCCTGTAACTGCCTTTTCCCATGCAACAACCGCACGCGCTCAATATAAATGACGTACTATGGTAAAAGACCGGGAAATTCTCACTCGCGTGCAGCAACCGCACGTGTCAATATTAATCAGCTTAAAGGGGCGCTTCTGCTATCAAAGAGACATTGAATCAATAGAACAGCCCATGTGAAATAGGTGTCTGTCACACAAAAACACACACACTTCACGCACACAAGGGGCAAGAGAGGCTAATGACAATTCAAATGAGAGAGTGAGTTTTTTACGTCCCAGTAACAGCTAGGTCATATAGTATCTCATATATATATCTCAAATAGTTTTCAAGTTAAAGAGTGGACAAAAATATATTACAGAAATCACTAAAATATTTTCGGTGTTCAAAGGGCCATAACTCCAAAAGTAGGCTCTATCGTCAAAGTATATGAACTGTTGAAATGATTAATAGCTTATGAATAAGCCCACCCCGGAAAAGTGTGCGGGCTCGACAAGACCTACATAGCGTTGACTGGGCCGTTTTTAACTCCAGTTTAAACCAAAATTACGTCGGTACAAAAGTATGATTTACAATGTTCTTACAATGAACCAGACGACAAAACGTACTATAGTACAATGTACGTGCAACCAGCAAAGACTCGGGTCAGTTTGTGCATCGACTTCTTGGATAGCCCAGTCCGAAGAAGGTGCATACTGTACGATCAGCGAAGGATCTGATCAGAATGTGATGTTACAGTCACACTGTTTATCCCGCTTTGGACAGCGCGGCTATCGAAGGTAAAAAGGATCAGCGAATGCTCTGATCAGAATGTGCAGTTGCGCAGATTGACCCGAGTCTTTGCTCGTCGCACAAGACGTTTTGTTAAACCCATAGATTATAGGCGGTACATACGATAGTTATTATAGGTTTTACCATGCACAGACCCATGCGCGATTTGTTTCTGCAAACCATAACGCTAGACATTCTGGGTAGAGTTTTCAACAGACATTTTGAAATATTATTATCATTCTTCCAAGAAAACAGGATTTGCATTTCATGCAAATTGTCTCCATTGCATGAAATGTCAAATCCTGTTTTCTTGGTAATAAAACAAATAACGATTTTTTTCTTTTTTTTTTTTGTCGTCTGCTGAATTAGCCCAGATAGTGGTAATTCGATACCCGCGAACACCAAGTGTTGTGTCTTTGAGCAAGACACTTTATCCACGTATCTTAGTATTGGTTTCTACCCAGGAAGACGCTACCTAGAATGTCTGCGAAGACATATGACAATATTATGTGAAGATGCCTTCCCGCCGATGCTAGGTTTATACGTGCGTCTCTTTTACTCGTTAAATAAATTACGGTCTTGGTTTTGCATATCGAATGTTGAAGACACAAAAACAGAACACTTTACATGGAAACGAAAGTTTTGAAGATTGCTCTGTAAATCATTAAAGATAATGTTATTAATGTATATACTGTAAGAGAATAACATAACAATATTCATTTGTAGCCTGGTAAATGCCTGGTAACGTCCTCACACTGCAGGGCTTTACTCTTTTAAGGGAGCTAACTGCAACTGACTATTAAAAGGGAGTTAACTGCAATTGCTTTACGAGTTTGGCCCATGCGAAACGGGATGGGTACAGCGCTTTTTTTACGAATCGCGCCAATTAAGCTTATAAAATAAGCATTTAACCAGTACACTGAACCCTCTTCCTCCAGAAACTTGTAACTGCCAATCTTGCAGTGGAAGAAGCGAATTACCGCAGCAAATCACGTGTTTCATGTTAAGTGGGGATCGAATCGCGTTCGATTCCCGCCGGTGCGATATCATTTTTCCAATGAAGTCAGTGCAAACAACTTAAAGCTCTAAAGCAGACGTGAGAGAGAGAGAGAGAGAGAGAGAGAGAGAGTTTGCAAAACTTGTAAGATTCTGGCTGGTCCATTTCAGGTACATCCGGCTATGAGATTTGGTTATTCCTAGAAAAATGGCTAAACTGTTTTTGCAAACAGTGAAACCTGACCAGACGCCGCATTCTATCATCTCAATATGACTTTTTTTGCTGTTGGTGTATTGTTGTTGAAAGCGGCATAAGACATCAAGTCACGGTGATTTAAATGGACAGTCGTATCCCTGGTCCAATCATCAACCGTCCAGGCCTCGATCCGAGCAGTGTAGATACATTCCAGCGTGTCCGTTTCTGTCTCCCTTGCCAAATGAAATGTATCCATACTTTAACCCTTGAAGCGCTTAGCATATTCAGCAGACGGCATTTACATTTGTTTTCTTATTTTCCTGTGTAAATTAAGCGTGACATTACATGTGAATCATCTGCTGGGGCAGACGATTCAAAAGAAATGTTCATCCTAATTTTCACCGTAAAATACTAAAACAGTAAGATCGACATCTCCTCTACAACTTTCAGCAGTGCTTCGGGGGGTTCAAATTATTTTCTTGGCAGCAGCAGCACCTGCAAAGTTTTTTGTTTTTTTTTTTTTTTGCGGGGAGAGCGCTATATATAAAATTTCGTGCTGTATTCGTGGTAATATTTACACAGATTGATGCAACAATTCTCATATTTATAAAGACGTGCTGCTGGAACACATTATTTATATTAATATATTTATATTATTTTTAAAATAATATTCATACAAGATCCATGGATGTAAGGATGACGTTACTCACCATGATTGCATTGGTTGTTTAATCTGCGTAACTTTCAAACATGCGTAAATGATTAACTTTCGGTGTGTCGTGTTTGAGACTTACTTCTGGCCATATATTTTTTTAAATATAAAATTATTCACTCAATTGATAAATATTTTATACAAAAAGTCGTCTGTACTTTTCGTTTGAAGTGTAGGTATTTCACGTTTTTCACGGGTATTCCGGTCGTATTCCGGCTCTGATTTAGCGGACTGTCAACAATGTTTTCAAATAAAAAAAAAAAAAAAAAAAACAAAAAAAACACTTCAAAGACAATTTGCAAATTATTTGAGGTTAAAATATTATCCCTTTTCCATTAGGTTGACATAATATTACTTAATCGATCAATTAAAGCCAATATTGGTGTCTTTAATAGGTGTCTTTCACAGGTATACCTATATTTTTCACAGGTATTCCGGTATTTCGGTAGTATTCCGGTATTTCGGTGATTCGTGTGACCGGTAAAAACCTTTAAAAATCTTCTCCAGAACCGAGAATGCCTTGGGCCTGAACCTTTGCAGGAATCATCGGGGACGGGAGGTCTACCAAAATTGCTAAAAGAATTGTCTTACGTTGACGTTTGACCTTTTTACGGCAATGTCAAGTTTGCTTCCCTATGCATTTGTATGGGAAAAACCTTTAAAAATTTTCTTCTCCAAAACCAAGCATGCCTTATGGCTGAATCTTTGCATATATCATTGGGAATGGGAGGGCTACCAAAATTGCTAAAATAATGGTCGTACATTGACATTTGACCTTTTTACGGTAAGGTCAATTTTGCTTCCTTATGCATTTGTATGGGAAAAATGATCAGAATTTCAAACAACTTCTCCTCTGGAGCCTCTGGGCCAATTTTGCTCAAATTTCATATGGAGCCTCCTTAGTTAGGGGGAACAAAAGATTGCTAAAATGGTCACGGTTCGTTGACCAAGATGGCCGCATGCCCATATATGGTAAAAACCTTTAAAAATCTTCTTCTCTAGAACCGAGGATGCTTTGGGGCTGAATCTTTGCATAAATCATGGGGGACAGGGGGTCTAGTAAAATTGCTAAAATAATGGTCATACATTGACATTTGACCTTTTTACGGCAAGGTCAAATTTGCTTCCTTATGCATTTGTATGAGAAAAAACATTTAAAAATCTTATTCTCCAAAACCGAGGATGGCTTGTGGCTGAATCTTTGCATATATCATCTGGAATGGGCGGTCTACCAAAGTTGCTAAAATAATTGTCATACATTGACATTTAACCTTTTTATGGCGAGGTCAAGTTTGCTTCTGTATGCATTTGTATGGGCCCCATACATTTGTATGGAAAAAATGTTGATAATTTCAAATGGCTTTTCCTCTGAAGCCTACGGGCCAGTGTTGCTCAAATTTCATGCGGAGCCTCCGTGGGCAGGAGAATGAAAGATTGCTAAAATGGGTATGGTCCATTGATCAAAATGGCTGCCATGCCCATATATGGTAAAAACCTTTAAAAATCTTCTTCTCCATAACCAAATAACCTCTGGGTCCTAATCTTTGCACAAATTATGGGGGACAGGAGATCTACCAAAATTGCTAAAATGATGGTTCTATGTTGACATTTGACCTTTTTACCTCCAAGGTCAAATTTGCTTCCCCATTTGTATGGGCCATATACATTTACATTGAAAGTATCGAAGTGACTTGTAGATCAACAGTAGTTAAATTTATTCTGATTGGAAATCTAAGATGGCCATCATCTGGTTTATATTTATAATATTTCCCTGCCACTGTGCTTGAACCGCCAACCGGGATTACCCCCAAATTTAATAAGCGTCTTCACGATCATATAAATCTTTCCGTGAAACTTTCTTTGGTCACGAGGTGGAATCGTCAGACTACAAGTTACTGTTCGGAATTCGAGAAAGTGGGTGATAAAAATGACAGAGGGGCTCTCCAAGCGTACTGCACAATATGCAGGTTATTAAATTATTGTGAAAGGAAGCTCTTAATAAAAGAAAATAAACAAATTGCTGTTTTTATATTTACTTTTATTTTTATCTAAGGCATATGACTGTTGCTTCGTTATTAAGTTTTTCCTAGACGTCTCAGACTCAAGGACATGAACATCATATGCATTGATGATGACATCAATAGAGAGATAGGAAGAATTGCATATTAATTTAATAAATAAATCTCTTTTGTTACTATAAGTATAATGAAGCCCTGGTCATTGACAGTGATTAAAAAGAAAAAGGCTTATTACCGGTACTAGAGGACAGAATTACCTAAGAGTAGTGTGTAAAAAATTAGCAAAAGTGAAATAAATAGCTCTCAGAATGCACCATTTTACACCAATTTCTTAAAAATTTTACGGGGGAGCATCCCCTCTCAACCAACCCTGCTAGCTTAGCTTTGCCTTCAGCGCTCGCCATCCTGGCTTGACTGTCTCCCTCATTTTATTTTTTCAAAACTTAATGTCTGAATAAGTTGAAAACTTCTTACAGAACAGCAAATAGTGCAGACCCGTGTAACACATCTATTTCCTCATGTAGCCCTGTTCCAATATCTATGACTTACAGATGTGTAGTTATAACAAAATCAGACACAGAAAAGCACCAGCAGTATTTAAAAAAAAAAAAAAAAAAAAAAAAAAAAAAAACAAACAAACAAAAAAAAAACAACAGATTTCTGACAGCTTAAAGACATAGGCAGAATGAGGCCAAAAGTGGTACCACACACTAATGATTTTATTGCCCCTACTTAGAGGCTCTGCAAGATAGATCAAAGACATGTCCTAAAGAGGTTATTATGAATTACCAGCAGGGTGTAGTAAAGAGGCCTCCTGAAGGGTAATCAATTCTTTTGAAGGGATAACAGATACAGTGATTTATTTACAATTTTATACCTATGCATCCCAGGACTCGCTTGGGCTATATAAAGTGAGTCCTACTGGAAAATCATTGCATCCATTACAGTATTTTCCACTGTAACTTTGTGAGTCCTGGGACTCGCTGAGATTTAAAATGTGAGTCAAAAAGCAAAAATGTGAGTACAGGACTCGGGATGCGCAGGTAAAAAATTCACTGCAGATAGTTTGGAAAATTGACTTATTTGGAGAACAGAGTTGAGTGGTTTATTTATTAATTTGTTTCTTTCAAACTTATAATATCTATTTTTCTATTTAATTTCATTTCTTTGTTTACTTAAGAGGCTTCTAAAGAGTAATAAATATTTTGAAGGTAACAAGCATAGTTTGGAAAATTGGAGGGGAGACGCGGAAGTGTTTTTATTTAGAAATTTATTTATTTCATTGTTAAAATATATATCTATTTTTTGTTTTTATTTTTTTTTTATTTCATGTATTTAAGTTGCGTTCTGAAGGTTTATAAATATTTTTGGGGATAACAACACTTACTATTCTGCAAAAAAAAAAAAAGAAAAGATTTTTCTTTTATTTTATTTTCAAATTTGTTTCTTTCAATGTTGGAGTATTTATTTATTTTTATATTTTTATTTATGTCTTTAATGGCCTTCCAAAGGGTTATATTTTTTAAAGATATCAAATATTTTGTGCCTAATGAAGATTCGACCAGCCTGCACATCCATAGTCTACTTAGTCTTCTGATCAGATGTGCAGACTGGTATGACTCCGCTCAGCCAACGTAACTTTGAAGGACAATTGCCATGCGCCGGCTCATATCCTATTACCCATGGAACAGATAAATAAGTCAGTTCTAAATTCCCCAGTATTATATTCCCCCTATTGAGCCTCTACCTGTTTATCTTTCATTGACAGAATACCAGGTTTTATTGTACCCAGAGATTAGACTAATGACCCAGACTCATCAGATTTTCATGTCTAAGGACACATTTTTTTCCCTTCTTTGGCTAGACCCCCCCCCCCCCCCCCCCCTTTCATGATCACCCCCAATATACAGTTCTGATAACAGAACGCACATCAAAGGCTTATCTTATCTAAGTGATTATGTAGTCATTATAAGGCTGTTAAGTCTCCATAGGGGGCCCTATAAGGGTTAATTCCTAAAATTGAGCAGTATTCAGTATGTTACTTTAGAACCAAATAAATTCATTTGCAAATTTTGCATTTAATTTGTTGATTTTATTTGTTGATTTGTATTGTATTACTTTATTTTTTTATTATTTATTTTTGATAATTTTTTTTTCCTAAATAGAAAAATGTTGTTTTTTCTTGCATTGTGAAAAAAGTACAAATAAACTAGAATAGAAATATAAAATTGAAAATATTTACTTATTTATTTATTTATTTATTTATTTATTTTCTTGTTCGTCTGTCATTACTGACAATGACCAATCCTAATCAACTGTGTGATGTGTTATTATTTGTGTGTTCTAAGATGGCTGATGAGACCAATCTTAGCTCTAAACTGCCTGTTGCAGATAGAACAAGAGAGGTCTGAGGAAGAAAGCTCTGTTGGTGATGCCTTAGCCCTGGCTTTCCGCTGTGCACGTTTCTGCTCGGCTTTACCGATTCTTTTTGCTTCGTATTCACCAGCTCCCCTTTTTATGAGGCCTCGCCACTTTGTACGATCTTCTGCAATCTGTTCCCATGACTCTGTTGGTATGTTGGTCTTTAAGGGAGGCTTTGAGGGTGTCCTTGTATAGCTTCTTCTGACCACCATGGGAGCATTTTCCTACTTGAAGTTCTCCATAGAGGATTTTCTTTGGCAAGTGTTCATCAGGCATTCTGGTAACATGGCCTGTCCATCTTAACTGTGCCAATTTCAGAAGAGTATGTATACACTGCATCCCTGCCCTTTTCAGGACTTCTGTGTCTGGAATCCTGTCTTGCCACATGATCTTTAAAAGTTTTCTAAGACAGCTTGTATGGAAGTGGTTCAGTCTTTTGGCATGCCGTTGGTAAACTGTCCAAGTTTCGCATGCGTATAATAGTGTTGGCAGCACTACCAATCTATATACTTTCAGCTTTGTGTCAAGTCTGATACCACTTCAGTCCCAAATACTTCCACGTAGCCGGCCAATTGCTGCACTAGCTTTGGCAATTCTAGCATTGACTTCATCATCATTGTGCACAGCTCCAGACAATGTGCTTCCAAGGTAGGTGAACTTGTCTACCACTTGCAGTCGTTGACCTTTCACTGTGATGGTAGGCTCCTTGTAAGGCTTTCCAGGTGCTGGCTGATATACTACCGCAGTCTTTTTGATGCTGATTGTGAGATCATAGCTGTCACATGAATCAGATACTTTATCCACACCTTTTTGCATTTTCTCTTCTGTTGGAGCACCCTTTGCCATGTCATCAGCAAAGAGGAACTCGTCTAGCACCTCTGTCTGCACCTTAGATTTAGCTTGCAACCTTCTTAGGTTGAAAAGTTTCCCATCAAAGCGATACCTAATAGGTATACCATTGTCACCATCCTGGAAAGCATCTGTAAGCATGGCAGAAAACATCATGCTGAACAGTCTTGAAGCTAGTACACAGCCTTGCTTAACTCCATTTGTCACAGGAAATGGATCAGAAAACTCGCCATCATTTTGGACCCTTGCAAGCATACCATCATGGAACTGCCGCACCATTGCTGTGAATTTGGCAGGACAACCAAACTTTGTCATAATTTTCCAAAGTCCCTCACGACTTATTATTTTTGTTTCAAGGAAGTGCTGAGAGACCGCCTTCAGCAGCCCAAAACCCCTAAATACTTTTTGGAATTCATGTTTGCCATAGTACCAAGCAAAATGGTCCAAAAATTAGTGTTATATTGTTTCAAAAAAAACCAAAAAAAAAACGCCTTTTTGGACACATAAGTTCATAAATCCATACAAGGATTTAGAAATTAAGAGATCTTAAAAACTATAATGCAAAACTTTAACATAAAGTCTGTGACCTTGACCTTTAGGTCATAAGCAGGGGTGGGGGTAGTGCCAAATAAAATTTTGGACCAATAATATCTGTTATCATACCAAATATACAGTAAATCCATGCAATGATTTAGAAATTAAGAGATCTTAAAAACTTTGACGCAAAACTTTAACATAAAATTTCTAAGTCTGTGACCTTGATCTATAGGTCATGAGCAGGGGTGTGGATAGGGCTCAATAAAGTTTTGGACCAACATCTATAATAATACCAAATATAAACTAAGTTCATCAAAACTTTGATGTAAAACTTTACCATTTTTGTTAACACCGACGCCACTGCCAATGCCAATGCCAGGGGTAGTGCAATAGCTTTTCCTGTACTTTCGTATAGGCGAGCTAAAAATGTCTTGTCCGTAGATATGTCTTGTCCATAGATATTCCAAAGTAATGATTAGTAAGATAAATAAAGATGAATATACCAACTTCTATCCACGCCAGATCTGTTAAACTTTATATTTTAGACACATACTGTGAATTACAACAAATTTTTTGGAGGTAAACTGCATTCTTTGGCTTCAGAATACATTCTGCAGAGATTTCAGCAGTCAAAATTTCAATTCACAATGAAATACAGACAGAAACATAGGCCAAATATGTGCTTTAATTCAGTTGTGATAACACAGATATATCCATGTCAAAATGCAAAATATAAATTACAAATATCTTTTATTTATCCAGTTAACTTTTGCAACGTATACAGACAAAGACAGGTGTCTATGGACAAGACATTTTTTGTGTATTAACATAGTTTTAACCTTTTTTGGATTTCTTTGATTGAGTATGGACACAGATAACATACATCATAGCTAAATGTTGCTATAAATGAAATCCTGCAATGACCTTGAAAATTAGGTCAATGTCATAGTAGCAACTCTTTATCATGTACATTTGATTAAAAGCCATCCATCAACTCAGGAAATACCATGCAGACAAGCCATATTTTTTTTTTAATTCAACAGCTGTAGTGTAGCTGTGACCTTGAAAACTAGGCCAAGGTCACCAAACACTAATTAGCTCTTTGTCCTGTCCCAAATATATTTTCATGAAAGTTAGTACGAATTCTTTCCAGTAGTTTATGAGATACTATGTATGTAAGCTTAGTTTTAGTCCCAGTGTGATGTTGAAAATTAGGTAAAAGTCACCATAACCTTAAATCAGTTCTTCATCCAGTCACATATATTCATACAAGTTTGGTAAAAATCCAATCAGTGGTTCATGAGAACCAGCAATTAACCCTTTTTGGCCTTAATTTGGCATGTTAAGCCAAACTATGACCTTGAAAACCAGGTCAAGGTAACCAAAACCTAATCAATGTAACTTGTCCCAGTGATACATCCAGACAAATATGGTAAGATTACAAATGTTTTTTGACCTAATTTCAACAGTCTTGCTGATACCTTGAAAATTAGGTCAGGGTAACCAAATCTAACCAATTTTTAACCTGTCACAGTGATATATGCTGTATATCAATGTAAATTTGGTAAGAATCAGTGTCAGCCAATGGTTCACGAGATATCACAGACATTAAGTGTAACACTAACGCCTATGGAATCTGCAGCAAAAACAATATGCCCCTCCCCTTCGGTGGGGAGACATAACACTGGGCATTTAAGTACATGTAGTAATACCAACAGAAGACACACCACTGAAGGTTTCCAGCGTCAGATAATGTATCATAATGGCCCTTAAGCCCTGTTTATACATCCATGGTTCTGACTGTGATCACTACATTCATATGTTACCCATTGTAGTTTAATGACAGTTTTATGACATTATGGTAATTGGTAAATGTGAATAACAAAGATGACTTATGATTAGAAGAAGTACTGTAAATACCTACATACCCTAAATATTGAGAAAATTGCAGTTTTCAAGAAATTGATGGGTTAGTTTGTAAAAAAAATGGACAAAGTAGAAAATTTGTAATATTGGCTTGCAAAATTTGATCTAAACCTGTCCATTATTTCACAAGATATTGATATTGAGCGGATATCATTTTTGCCCATTAATCAAGGCCAGTAACTCAGCTGAAAATTGACGAAAAATGTCATGTGACAATCCCAAGCTAGGTATTGTTAACAACAATATGTATGCAAAATATGATCCTAATCCATCAATTCTTTCACAAGATATTGAGCGGAAACCAATTTTGGGCATAAATCAAGGGCCCCTAACTCTGCTGAAATGAATCTGAGATTTATGTGCAAACAATATGCACATCTTCAGACCATGACCTAATCATCTGTGAAGTTCCAAAACTACTGGCCTAAAACTGCAGGAGGGGTTGTGCTCACGAAACACCCACTGACTATAAGGGTTTTAGGTAAAAACTGACTAAGTTAACAAAGCGGAAAAAGTTGAAAAAAAAATCTGAGATTTATGTGCAAACAATATGCAAATCTTCAGACCCTGACCTAATCATCTGTGAAGTTTCAAAACTTGTTACATTGGAACATGGACCAGAAGACTGAAATTCGTTGCTATATTAAATGCCGCATTAGGCTTAATATAGATTCAAAGCATATATTTAATGAATTGTGTGGTATATATGGACCTCAGACCATTTCAATGCGCACAGTTTTTAGGTGGGTTAAAGCTTTTAAAGGTGGAAAATTTTCTGTTGAAGATGATACCCGTCCTGGAAGGCCTAAAACCTCTGTTACCAAGGCTAACATCGCTGCTGTAAAGATTGTGGTCAAACAGGATGTGCGATTGTCTGTCAAAGATATAGCTGGCTGTACTGGCATATCAGAAGGCAGTGTGCAAACAATTCTGAAAAAGCGATTGGACCTGAGAAAGGTTTGCGCTAGGTGGGTACCTCATTTGCTCATTGAGGAGCAAAAGACACAACGCCTTAAATGTGCCCAGGAACTTTTGACAACATACAAAGGCTGTAATAGTCGGGTTATTTCTAACTTGCTAACAGGTGATGAAACCTGGGTGCACATGTTTGAGCCACAAAGAAGGGCTGATAATAAGCAATGGAAGCGAAAAGATCAAAAACGCCCATGTATTGCCAAGAGAACCATAAGTTCGAAAAAAAATGTTGTACGCAATTTTCTTTAATTCAAGTGGGCCAGTAGTTCAAGTGCCTTGTCCATCTGGTCATACAGTCACTGGCCGATTCTACAAGAATTCTGTACTGAAGAAAGTGAAAGAGTTTTACAATAAGAAACGACCAAGCAAAGGATGGGCAGGAGTCCACCTTTTACATGACAACGCCTCCTCTCATAAATGTGAGGTTGTTAAGTCTTTTTATACGCCTGTTTGAAAAAAGGGACGTATTATGTTACAGGGTATGGTGTCTGTCCGTAAACTTTTTCGTTTCCGGCTAACTTCTCCTACAGTTTACATCCGATCAAGCTGAAATTTGGTATATAGTTAGACCATGATGTGGCGCAGCGCATATTGTTTCGGAGTTATAGTCCACCAAATGTTTGCTGAGTTATGCCCCTTTGAAGATTTCAGTAGACTTTTCGTTACCGGCTAACTCCTCCTACAGTTTACATCCGATCAAGCTGAAACTTGATTTATAGTTAGACCATGATGTGGAGCAGTGCATATTGTTTCAAGGTTACAATCCACCAAATATTAGCAGAGTTATACCCCTTTGAAAATTTCAATTAATTTTTCGATTCTGGCTAAATCATCTTACAGTTTACATCCGATCAGGCTGAAACTTCATGTATAGTTAGACCATGATATGGAGCAGCACATATTGTTTCGAGGTTACAGTCCACAAAATATTAGCAGAGTTATGCCCCTTTGAAAATTTCAGTAAACTTTTCGTTTCCGGCTAAATCCTCCTACAGTTTACATCCTATCAAGCTGAAACTTGATTTGTAGTTAGACCATGATGTGGAGCAGCGCATATTGTTTCAAGGTTTCAGTCCACCAAATATTAGCAGAGTTAAACCCCCTTGAAAATTTCTGTTAATTTTTTGTTTCTGGCTAAATCCTCCTACAGTTTACATCCGATCAAGCTGAAACTTCATAAATAGTTACATGATGATGTGGAGCAGCACATATTATTTTGAGGTTACAGTGCACCAAATATTTGCAGATTTATGCCCCTTTGAAAGTTTTTGTTAATTTTTCGCAGCATACTGTTTAGAGGTAATAGTATGCAAATTTTATTTTACAGTAGGTATATTTTTTGCAAATCACTAAAGTTTTGGCCATATGGGCAAGATATTGATTTTTTTCTTTTTTTCTTGATTTTTTTTTTTTACATCTTTTATTAGATTTGCAAGGAAAGGTTGCCATTATTAAATCTTTATAAAAACATAATTCTTTTTGGATTTTTTTTTTTTTCATACTCTTCTGATTTGGCTCCCTTGAAGAACAAAAACAAAATCAGTATTAAACAAGTTAAAGGTTTACAAAAAAATTTCTTTCAGCATTTTTTTTTTTTTTTTTGTGGGGGGGGGGTTTATTTTTGTTTTGTTATTGTTTGGTTCGATATTGAAGTATAGGAAAAACAAATCAGCCAAAGGCTCATATGACCTTATAATATAGCCATGCTTCTGTGGTGTGACTTCCATCAGAAAGCACTTCTCCGTAGAAGCAGCAAACTTCTATTTTCCCAGGAGGAAGAAGTCAGTTCGATGGTTCGCGCTCGCGCATGATGCGCGGAAATGATTAAGGTCCACGCAAAGCCCTATAAAATTCATGCGAATTTCACGCAGAATTCACGCATTTTTGCGCATTTGTCTAAAAAATCCATGTAACTTTTCCTTGCGTGATCGACTGAAATCTCGTGCATTCTCTGCGGCAGAAATTCGACATGAAACAGGGAGGAAGCAACATCAGAATTAACTGAGTGACTCTTAAAATCGCTTTTGTTATTCAGCAGCTGTGAGATCTGTACATGTATGCTCATTTTGTTTAAGAAATGCAACCTGAGCGCAAACAACTATAGGGCGAAAAAAAAAAAAAGGTGTGTCCGTCCCTGTTTTTAGCTGCCGACCCCCATACTTTCTCGTCACACAGGAAAAAAACAAAACAAATAAATCATCCATAATCCGCCCCTGATTCATAAAAACTATTGGGTGCTACTCGTAAAATTTATTTTCCAGGCATATGCCATATAGCTCCCTTTAAACAGTAAAACCTAAAGAGTGAGGGCCTTACTCCGCATTTACCAGGGTATAAATAGATATTAGTAATGTTATTTTTTTTACATTATCTATATATTGAAAACATTATAATTATTAAAATACCCAGAAAATGCAAAAGTCACAAAGCAACATTTTCCTTGCCCCGCATAAAGAAACCACATGCTAGTAGCGGTGACGTCACGTAAAATCGTTTCGGGAAACCGCTTTGGGAGAAAAACAAACTTAATTTATAGCGCCTTTTCTCCTCCGAAACATACGAAACTGGCAGATATTAAAATTTTAAAGAACCTAAATATTGGGACATACAGGCCTATGCAAACAGTGTAGACCCAGATCAGATGCTGCAGAGAACAAGGAAATGAAACTAATTTGGGGGAACAGGGATCATGAAAATTTGGGAAACTCTTTTAGGACAATAAAACCTATGCGACCAGTGAATACCGTTTATTTGACGACTCCGTAATGGTCAATTCTTTAGACTAGAACAATATGGAGCATTATAAAACATCAACAACATGGATAGTTTTTTTTTTTTTTTTTGTTAGCTCACCTGAGCAGAAGCTCAGGGTGAGCTATTGTCATCACCCTCTGTCCGTTGTCGTCTGTCGTTCGTCGTCAACAATTAGTTTGTTAACACTCTAGAGGTCACAGTTTTGACCCAATCTTGATGAAACTTGCTCAGAATGTTTGCCTCTATGAAATCTAGGTCAAGTTCGATACTGGGTTACTTGGGGTCAAAATCTAGGTCACCAGGTCAAATCAAAGGAAAAACTTGTTAATACTCTAGAGATCATAGTGTTGACCCAATCTTGATGAAACTTGCTCAAAATGTTTGCCTCTATTAAATCTAGGTCAAGTTCAAAACTGGGTCACTTGGGGTCAAAAACTAGGTCACCAGGCCAGATCAGCAGAAAACCTTGTTAACATTCTAGCGGTCACATTTTTGAAGCAATCATCATGAATCTTGCTCAATATGTTTGTCTTGATGATTTCTAGGTCAAGTTCGAAACTAGGTCACTTGGGGTCAAAAACTAGGTCACCGGGCCAGATCAGCAGAAAACACTCTAGCGGTCACATTTTTGAAGCAGTCATCATGAATCTTGCTTAAAATGTTTGTCTTGATAATTTCTAGGTCAAGTTTGAAACTGGGTCACTTGGGGTCAAAAACTAGGTCACCGGGCAAAATCAGCAGAAAACCTTGTTAACACTCTAGTGGTCACATTTTTGAAGCAATCATCATGAATCTTGCTCAAAATGTTTGTCTTGATGATTTCTAGGTCAAGTTCGAAACTGGGTCACTTAGAGTCAAAAACTAGGTCACCAGGCCAAATCAGCAGAAAACTTTGTTAACACTCTAATGGTCACATTTTTGAAGCAATCATCATGAATCTTGCTCAAAATGTTTGTCTTTTTGATTTTTAGGTCAAGTTTGAAACTGGGTCACGTGGGGTCAGAAACTAGGTCACCAGGCCAAATCAGCAGAAAACCTTGTTAACACTCTAGCGGTCACATTTTTGAAGCAATCATCATGAATCTGGCTCAATATGTTTGTCTTGATGATTTCTAGGTCAAGTTCGAAACTGGGTCACTTGGGGTCAAAAACTAGGTCACCGGGCCAGATCAGCAGAAAACCTTGTTAACATTCTAGCGGTCACATTTTTGAAGCAGTCATCATTAATCTTGCTCAAAATGTTTGTCTTGATGATTTCTAGGTCAAGTTCGAAACTGGGTCAGAGTCAAAAACTAGGTCACCAGGCCAAATCAGCAGAAAACTTTGTTAACACTCTAATGGTCACATTTTTGAAGCAATCCTCATGAATCTTGCTCAACATGTTGATTTCTAGGTCAAGTTTGAAACTGGGTCACGTGGGGTCAAAAACTAGGTCACCAGGCCAAATCAGCAGAAAACCTTGTTAACACTCTAGCGGTCACATTTTTGAAGCAATCATCATGAATCTTGCTTAAAATGTTTGTCTTGATGAGTTCTGGGATATGTTTGAAACTGGGTCACGTGGGGTCAAAAACTAGGTCACCGGGCCAAATCAGCAGAAAACCTTGTTAACACTCTAGCGGTCACATTTTTGAAGCTTTCATCATGAATCTTGCTCAAAATGTTTGTCTTGATGATTTCTAGGTCATGTTTGAAACTGGGTCACCTGGGGTCAAAAACTAGGTCACCAGGCCAAATCAGCGGAAAACCTTATTATCACTCTTAGCGGTCACATTTTTGAAGCAATCATCATGAATCTTGCTCAAAATGTTTGTCTTGAAGATTTTTAGGTCAAGTTGAAACTGGGTCACTTGGGGTCAAAAACTAGGTCACCAGGCCAAATCAGCAGAAAACCTTGTTAACACTCTAGCAGTCACATTTTTGAAGCAGTCATCATGAATCTTGCTCAAAATGTTTGTCTTGATGATTTCTAGGTCAAGTTCGAAACTGGGTCACCTGGGGTCAAAAACTAGGTCACCTGGCCAAATCAGCGGAAAATCATGTTATCACTCTAGCGGTCACAGTTTTGAAGCAGTCATCATGAATCTTGCTCAAAATGTTTGTCTTGATGATTCTTAGGTCAAGTTTGAAACTGGGTCACCTGGGGTCAAAAACTAGGTCACCAGGCCAGATCAGCAGAAAACTTTGTTAACAGTCTAGCGGTCACATCTTTTTAAGCAATCATCATGATCTTGTTCAAAATGTTTGTCTTGATGATTTTTACGTCAAGTTCGAAACTGGGTCACCTGGGGTCAAAAACTAGGTCACCTGGCCAGATCAGCGGAAAACTTTGTTAACACTGTAGTGGTCACGTTTTTCAAGCAATCATCATGAACCTTGCTCAACATGTTTGTCTTGGTGATTTCTAGGTCAAGTTTGTAACTGGGTCACTTGGGGTCAAAAACTAGGTCACCTGGCCAGATCAGCAGAAAATCTTGTTAACACTCTAGCGGTCACATTTTTGAAGCAATCATCATAATTCTTGCTCAAATGTTTGTCTTGATGATTTCTAGGTCAAGTTCGAAACTGGGTCACATGGGGTCAAAAACTAGGTGACCAGGCCAGATCAGCAGAAAACTGTTAACACTCCAGAGGTCACATTTTTTAAATAATCATCATAATTATTGCTCAAAATGTTTGTCTTGATGATTTCTAGGTCTAATTTAAAACTGGGTCACTTGATATCAGAAACTAGATCACCTGGCCAAATCAAAGGAAAACCTTGTTGATGCTCTAGAGGTCACAGTTTTGAAGTGATCATCATGAATCTTGCTCAAAATGTTTGTCTTGATGATTTCAAGGTGATGTATATTTTTCTATCCAGTGACTTTCTTAAGTTTTTCCATTTAGGTCAGTTTCTCAGTAATTATTGGTCCTACAGAGTGATATTTGGTACTTGTGAAGTGTTTGTGTTTAGGTCAGTTTCTCAGTAACTATTGCTCCTACAGCGAGTGGTACTTAGTACATGCATACATCTTAGCATGGCCTCTTGAGTGCAGTCATCCATATTTGACCTTGACCTTTATTTCACAGTCCATTAGACATGCTACACTGTCTTACTTGTTATTATAATCATTTTGAACTGATCAGAATGTTTGCCTTGATCAGTTCTAGATCAGGTTCTCAAAGTGCTATGTTGCTCAGGTGAGCGTTACAGGGCCATCATGGCCCTCTTGTTTTTTGTTTTTTGTTTTTTTTGCTTCCACAGTGCAGTCAAAACTATTAAAGTTAAAATTAAAGTACCTGAACGTCAACGTAAAATAAATGAATAAATAAAAAGTAATAAGGTGACCAACCTACCCTATCTAAAAATTGAAAATAATAAAAAATAATTATAATGTTGGGTAAAGAATGTTTCTAAGTCCCACAGGAGCTATTTAGTAATCCCTGTTTAGATTCTAATTGGTCTGTTCAGCTACGTCCCCGAGCGACAACACGCAATTCTGGGACATTCGCATTTCCAGTACAGAGTACATAAATATAAGTGAAGATACCCAAAAATGATATAGTCAAAAGGTAACATTTCCATTGACCTGCATGAAGAAACCGTGTGCGTCACGTGAAATCATGGCGGGAAACTGCTAAGAGAGAAAAAAAACTTTTGTTAGTTAAATTATAGAGCCTTTCCTCGTCAGAAATGCATATCAAACTGACACGTATTAAAAATTTCCTCGTCAGAAATGCATATCAGACTGACACGTATTAAAAATAGAACCTAAGAATTGGGACAGATAGACCTATGCAAACAGTGTAGGTCCAAATCAGACGCCGCAGAAAGCGGCACATGATCAGGGTCTTCATGTTTTGCCATACATACAGCAATATTTTGGAATATTCAGATGATGTGTATATGGACCGATAATACTCCCTTGAAGTTTATCCAGAAACGAAAATGACTAAATGTATTTGTGTATTTTCTAAAACAATGGAGAGCGGCCATCTTTCCCCACGAAGAAAAAAAAAATCTTGACTGAAAAGAGGTTTTGCGGGGAAGTTATCATATCATGTGTTGAAACATCAGTTCATGCACGGAAACCTCGCTCTACGCTAAAAAAATCTCACGCATGCAAGAAAAAACTTCATGCAAAATTCACGCAAAATTCACGCAAATGTCTCAGTTATAGAATTTATGAAGATTCTTCATCTGGGAATAATAATTTTCCTATGATTATGATTGGAAATTATTTAAGGAAGGTGTGAAACTTATAAACAACTAGACCTAATCTACGTATAGTATAGGTCTACATTATCTATTATATTGAGGAATAGTTTGCTTCGACTAGCGCTAATGCCTCTACTATTTACACTTATAACAAGAGTCCATGTCAATCAAAGTTTGCTCGAACCCTTGGATTAGACAAATGGATAGATATTCAGTAAAGGCATTAATTTATCCAGTACGTGACTGATTATTATTGCCTTAATTACATATTATATACATTTTGTCTACTTAATTATTTAATTGGCTATGTAACCGTTCAGAAACCGTCACAGTCAAATTTTCTTAGATCTAAACAGTTCGAAAGCATAGATCCTATATATAAAATGCTTAGAGGGTAATTAACGTAAAGATAGTTTACCTCAAAATAGCAGAAACAATTATACTCATATTAATAATCCCTTTGTCCTACTCTGTACGTTGAAGGTTAAGACAATGGGGAAAATATCTTATATATATAAAATGCTTAGAGGGTAATTAATGTAGCGAATAGTTAACCTCAAAATAGCAGATACAATTATATTCAAATAATCATCCCTTTGTCCTACTCTGTAGGTTAAAACAATGGGGAAAACATTTACTTACAATCGTTGACGAAATAACAAACATTTCATTACCTATACATATTAGGACTATACATGTACAGTACGGCTCAGGTAAAAGAACCAATTTTTTTTTTCATTTCGCGGACCAATTTTACAATCCGCGATTTTCCGCCGAGTGGTTTGGAGTAAACCATTCCGAGTGAAAAAAATTTACTCGAAGTTATGCGCTCGATATTCCGAGGACATTAGCGGACCTCAGTGTACCCATGATATTCGGAGTGTTTGCGAGTATTTGCGAGTGGCGACAGATTATTCTGTACAGGTAAGTTTGACCACTCAGATCATTCTCTCACACGACGATAATCAAACAAAAATTGTTACAACTGCGATTATAATACTTACCCTCGTTTACTAGTGCTGGCGGCAGCAGGATCAGACTGCAATATCCACTTACATAAAATGCTTCCGACAACCAACTCTGCGACTGATTTTTTTATGTTTCAGCTGCGGAATGTCAAAGGGTATGGCCGAACAACAGCTGGTAGCCCCAATACGCAAGGCCGGCGACGTATTTGGCCCAAAGCCTCGGATGATTTCTAATCGCCCAGTTTTAGTTTTGGATTAAGGGTGGTGGTCGCCTGAATCTTCCTACATTCATTTTCATGTGACAAGCACTTTTATCCAGGCTGGCCCATTTTTCCCCGTGTCACTTTGCACGTGCTGCGGCTGCCAAGAAAATAGTTTGAACCCCTGAAGCACTGCTGAAAATTCTAGAGGAGACGTCGATCTAACTGTTTTAGTATTTTACAGTGAAAATAAGGCTGAACATTTCATGTGAATCGTCTGTACATGTACGCTTAATTTACACAGGAAAATAAGAAGAAAAAGAAAATGAAAATGCCGTCTGCTGAATATGCTAAGCGCTTCGAGGGTTAAAGTAGGGATACATTTCATTTGACAAGGGAGACAGAAACGAAGACGCTGGAATGTATCTACACTGCTCGGATCGAGGCCTGGACGGTTGATGACTGGACCAGGATTAGGACTGTCCATTCAAATCACCACTTAATGATGACGATGACTTGATGTCTTATGTTTCTTTCAATAATAAAAAAAAATAAAATAAAAGAAATTCTTTGTCATATTGAGATGGTAGAACGCGGCGTCTGGTCAGGGTATTCACTGTTTGCAAAAACAGTTTAGTCGTTTTTCTCTAGGAATATCTAAATCTTATAGCCGGATGTACCTAAAATGGACGAGCCAGAATCTTACAAGTTTTGCGAACTCTCTCTCTCTCTCTCTCTGGAAAGCTCTTTCTTTTGCTTTCTTTTACCCTCTTGCAAATATGACATGTCTCCTTTCGAGGTAGAAGTTGTTTGCACTGACTTAATTGGAAAAATGATATCGCACCGGCGGGAATCGAACGCGATTCGATCCCCACTTATCATGAAACACATGTATTTGCTACGGTCATTCGCTCCTTCCACTGCTTCAAGATTGGCAGTTTCAAGTTTCTGGCGGAATGGGGTTCAGTGTACTGGTTAACCGCTTATTGTATAAGCATGTCCCCCTCTTTACTGGCGCGATTCATAGAAATATGCTGTTCCCAATCCCATTTCGCATGGTCCATACTAGTAAAGCAATTGCAGTTAACTCCCTTCTGATAGTCAGTTGCAGTAGTTAGCTCCCTTAAAAGAGTAAAAACCTGCGATGTGAAGACATTACCCCGCATTTATCAGAGTACAAATGATTATTATGTTATGTTATTCTCTTACAGTATATACATTAATAACATTATCTTTATTGGTTTATAGAGCAATCTTCAAAACTTTTGTTTCCATTTAAAGTGTTCTGTTTTTGTGTCTTCAACATGCGATATGCAAAACCAAGGCCGTAATTTATTAAACGACTAAAAGAGACGCATGTATAAACCTAGCATTGGCGGGAATTAATCTTCAAAATGACATTTGTCCATAATATTTTCATATGCCCTCGCGGACATTCTAGGCAGAGTCTTCCTGGTTATAAACCAATCTAAAGTTATAACACTTGGTGCTCGCGGGTATCGAATTACCACTATCTGGGCTATTTCAGCAGACGACAAAAAAAAAAAAATTTTTTTTTTTTTTTTTTTTTTTTTTTTTACCAAGAAAACAGGGTTTGACAGTCATGCAATGGAGACAATTTGCATGAAATGCAAATCCTGTTTTCTTGGAAGAATGAGAAAAATGTTTCAAAATGTCGTCAGTTGAAAATTTTACCCAGAGTGTTAGGCGTTATGGTCGCGCATTGATCTGTACATGGCAAAACCTACAATAAAACTTGTACGAAGAGACGGATCAGCCCACACACTCTGAGCCTGCACATCAGTAGTCTGATCTGAGCCTTCGCTAATCGTATGTACCTCCTACAATCTCTAGGTTTAACAAAACGTCTTGTGCGACGAGCGAAGACTCGTGTCAACCTGCCAACCGCACATTCTGATAAAAGCATTCACTGGTTGTATTTACCTCCGATAGCCGGGCTATCCAAAGCGGGATAAACAGTGCGACTGCAACAGCACATTCTGATCAGACCCTTCGTTGATCGTACAGTATGCACCTTCTTTGGACTCCGAGCTATCCAAGAAGCTTGTTTTATCTAGTGGGTCGATGCAGAGACCGACCCGAGTCTTTGCTGGTCGCACGTACATTGTAGTATTGTACGTTTTGTCCGATTCAGTGAAAGTACATTGTAAATCATACTTCAGACATGAGAACTTAGTACCGACGTAATTTTGGTTTGAACTGCAGTTAAACGGCCCAGTCTACACTATTTCGGTCTTGTCGAGCACGCACACTTTTCCAGGGTTGGCTTATTCATAAGCTGTTAATCATTTCAGCAGAAACTGATAACGGCCCTTCTTTTCTTTCGTTTTGACGATAGAGCTTATTTTGAAGTTATGGCCCTTTGAAAAGGGAAACTATTTTAGTGGTTTCTGTAATATTTCTTTTCTTTCTTTCTTTTTTCTTTTTTTTTTTTTTTTTTTTTTTTTTTTTTTTTTTTTTTGTCCGCTCTGTAACTTGAAAACTATTTGAGATATTTTCTTGAAACGTTATTAGTTTATTAACAGAGTCATGGCACTTGCTTGATTTAAGTGCAGTGGCGGGGCATGGTGAAATGTCTGCAGCCCTTTTATTAGATATTTATCAGTATGAAATATTGGGAAATTGTGCCTCGGTGGTGTAGTGTGAAGCTTCTCGTCTTGTCACCCAGGGGTCATGAGTTCGATCCCAGGCTTCTCAAGCCTTTCATATTGGACTTTAAATCAAGATCCACATCTCCGTATGACCTAGCTGTTAGTAGGACGTAATAAACTCACTCTTTTTAATTGTCATTAGCCTCGTGTGCGTAAAGTGTGTTTTTGTGTGACAGACACTCTTTTCACATGTGCTGTCTTGTTGATTCAATGCCTCTTTAATAGCAGAAGCGCCCCTTTAAGTAAATTCATATTGACACGTGCGGTTGCTGCACGCGAGTGAGAATTTCCCGGTCTTTTTCCACAGTACGTCATTTATATTGAGCGCGTGCGGTTGTTGTATGGGAAAAGGTCGTTACAGGAATACCAAATATAAATACCTAATTCGTCGATTGGGGGAAGATGTTTGATTCTCTTTGTGATTTTTGTGTGTTTGTTTTGTTTTCTACGGCACATTAAATAAAAATGACCATGCCGGACCCACTTGTGTGGCCGGACTAGACTAAGCCAAAGAATCCGGTACATTTTCATATGGAGCTTTGTTGAGGCCCATGTTACGTGCTCGAACAATGAAGGGGGCTACCGGGGTTATCTTTGGACCTAGGGAGCACCCAAATATATTAGGGAACAAGGCAGCATTGGTTGATATTTTAAGAAAACAAGGGAATGGACCTAATTTTGGGGGATCGGAATGCGGAAATTTGGAAAACACTTTTGGGACAATAAGACCTTTGTGATCAGTGCACACTCAGATCAACCTGCGCATCCGCATGAGCGCGGACAATATAACCTTCACGCAGATTGTACTATATGATGGAAAAATAAAGATAAAAATAAATAAAAAATATTTTTATTAAAGAAATATCTAAATAACTTTATTAAATAAATAAATAAATATATAAAAATCGGACAGGTATTTAGTCAAATTACTCCGAGGAATTTCGCATCGCTTCGCGAGAAATATTGCCTTCGGGGTATAATATTTCCATTCCGAGTAACTTCGCATAACTTCGCATAACGCATACATTCGGCGGACTTGCGAGTGGTGTCCGCCGAATATAACGTTTACTCGGTTTGATTCCGAGTGTTTTTGGCAAGTTCGCGAAACGCCGATATTCGGAATAAAGAGTTTTTTGGTTCTTTTACCTGAGCTGTACTGTATTTACTTGCCTCCCTTTTATGGTTAGATTCGTTAAGGGAACAACTTCTCACTATAAGAATTCAAGTTCCGTTGGCGAGTAATGGAAAGAATACTATCTTGATATCTCATTCGCTATAAGATAAAGGTTCTTATATATATAAATCTCCATTCCGAAGCTGGATATTTATACTTTAGATACGATAGTCATTTCAAGACGTTTCGATGGGTCATGAAATGCACTGTCTCAATTCATAATATAGAATTTGTTTATATAAACTTCACAACGTAGTAAGTTCCATACCTACGTTTCCCATCAGATGTTACTATGTCGTGATACGATTTCGAACATACCGAAAGTTGTCTGATTATTCATTCGGTAAATGAATTTTTGCTTAACATTTACGCTCTAAGCCATTAAAATTATTTGACAATAGTTGGAGATAATAAATAATAACTGATATATATATATATATCTATCTTCTTTAATTTTATGCTAAACTAGCTTTTTATGTTAGATTGATCTTTCTCGCTACGTCCCAGGTTTAAATCTTACTAACACTATTACCTTTCACGTTACATTGCAGGTCAAAAATCTTTCCTAAACAATTTTAACAGCAATTTCTCAGTATTCAGTGCGTAACGACTATATGAATACTTGGTAGTAATTTCAACACTTCGTTCATTAAGCTAAGCTAAAGACAAGCTTTAGTTCTTAGAATGGATACTATCCTACGATTCGGTTCAAGGAGACACATCCATTCAGATCCCATTTCTGTTTATTTCTACCACACAATTTAGATGACTAAGAACTCATTTTTCTATCTTTGAATACAGAAATAATGAGTGGTTGTTCTTGCTTATTAAGATGGAACGAAATATATATGACTTCAAATTAATAATAATTACCTATATTATTTTAAATTAATACATGTTTTATCCTTGCGTCAGGGATCGTTGGTAACACAATATGAATTATTACTCTCTATGATTTACGCATAGATCTCGAGAGTATACACATTTTCTTCCTGAATTTCGATACAAGCACGAAATCGAGTATTTCAGGAATTATCTAAAGTCTAGAAATGGGTTTTTACACTATACTTTTTCAATTCTAAAGTTTTTGAATGTTTATCTATAAATTCCGGGCAGTCATTTTTATACGCCCGTTTGAAAAACGGGACGTATTATGTTACGGGGTATGGCGTCCGTCCGTAAACTTTTTCGTTTCCGGCTAACTCCTTCTACAGTTTACATCCGATCAAGCTGAAACTTGGTATATAGTTAGACCATGATGTGGCGCAGCGCATATTGTTTTGGGGTTACAGTCCTCCGAATGTTTGCAGAGTTATGCCCCTTAGAAAATTTCTGAAAACTTTTCATTTCTGATTAACTCCTCCTACATTTTACATCCAATCAAGCTGAAACTTCATGTATAGTTAGACCATGATGTGGAGCAGCACATATTGTTTCGAGGTTACAGTCCACCAAATATTAGCAGAGTTATGCCCCTTTGAAAATTTCAGTTGACTTTTCGTTTCCGGCTAACTCCTACAGTTTACATCCGATCAAGCTGAAACTTGATTTGTAGTTGGACCATGATGTGGAGCAGCGCATATTGTTTCAAGGTTACAGTCCACCAAATATTAGCTAGTTATACCCCGTTGAAGATTTCTATTAATTTTTCGTTTCTGGCTAAATCCTCCTACAGTTTACATCCAATCAAGCTGAAACTTCATGTACATTTAGACCATCATGTGGTGCAGCGCATATTGTTTCAAGGTTACAGTCCACCAAATATTAGCAGAGTTATGCCCCTTTGAAAATTTCAGTAAACTTTTCATTTCCGGCTAAATCCTCCTACAGTTTACATCCTATCAAGCTGAAATTTTATTTGCAGTTAGACCATGATGTGGAGTAGCGCATATTGTTTTAAGGTTACAGTCCACCAAATATTAGCAGAATTAACCCCATTGAAAATTTCTATTGATTTCTATTAATTTTTTGTTTCCGGCTAAATCCTTCTATAGTTTACATCCGATCAAGCTGAAACTTCATAAATAGTTACACGATGATGTGGAGCAGCACATACAGTTGACTCTCGTTATCTCGACCCCTCTTATCTCGATCCTATCACTTATGTCGAACTGATTTCTAAGTCCCGATTATTTTCCCTATGTATTTATTGTATTTCAGCTTCGCGTGTGTCGAACTTCTTTTATGTCGACACTTCGGCTATCTCGTCCATCATTTTCAGTCCCTAAATATATTTTTCACAGTTTTTACTACCGCGTATCTCGAACTCGGACCATGACGAAGGAAAAAAAAATGTAAGATGCGGCACCGCCGGTCTCTCAGTTAATGAAAATCATAATAGGCCATTAATAAATCAATCAATATTTTAATTTTCCCCTTTGTCCAGGTAATTACAAACAACACAAACAATGTCTAAAATCCGTAATTATGAAATCACGGGCGCTCAACACCGTCTCGTGTCATTGATTTGTAAGATAAAAAGCGGCCCAGAATAGTGTTATGGAAGATTAATCAACGAAGTTTCTTTAGATATGCTCTTCATTATTAAGTACTGTCCGTCTGAATGATATAGCGTCTTCAAGAAAAGTCAGTGCGCGACAGGTTCCGACTCAGATCAGCCTGTATGGATCAGGCTAGCTAAGTCTGAATCTTCGCTTGTTACTCTTTGGTCAGGCGGTGCTCTTTGGTAAGCCCATATAAGGCTTGTGCGTATAATGGAAAATTTGGGGCGTGCAGGCTGATCCCAGTCTTTGACAGTCGCACAGTCTTCTAATAATGTTGTGCACGGCCTCAAATAGACGAATCATACGTGGGTACCGATGTTAACCCTTCCGACCCTGTAGACTGGTACGGATACCTGCACAAATAGTGTAGGTCCAGATGAGACGGTTCATAACAAGCTTTCTCTGCAGGATCTACAGTTTGCCGTGCTGAGATGGTTTGTTTAAGCCAGGGGAGATAATCCAAACTAGCCTACAGCTGCCACTTGACATTGTAAGCGTTTTATGCAAAAGCGGAAACCAGTCAACTCTTTATCAAGTTGTCTATGCGAAGGGAGCTAATCCAAACCAGTTCATAACGTATAGCTAACAAGACCCGGAAACCAGTAATTTATTTATAGCTCATATGGAAATCCAAATTTGCAGGAGTATTAAAAGACAACAAGAGACGTTTGAAATTTATTATTATTAACATTTATTGTTGATATTATTCCAAGAGAACCATTGCATCTCCTAAAACAAACAGTAACAATGCAAACTGAAGTACGCGTAAATTATTTAAATTGCCATATACATGTGCCTTCCATGCAGGTTTTGGCGAACAGAGGCGAACAGTCGTCATACCTATGACGTCACAATTTGGTGTCTCGAACTACTGATAACTCGAACATTTTTATCAGGTCCCGTGAAGTTCGAGATAACGAGAGTCGACTGTATTATTTCGAGGTTACAGTGCACCAAATATTTGCAGATTTATGCCCCTTTGAAAGTTTTTGTAAACTTTTCGCAGCATATTGTTTAGAGGTAATAGTGTGCAAATTTTATTTCATAATAGGTATATTTTTTGCAAATCACTAAAGTTTTGGTCATATGGGCAAGATATTGATTTTTTTTTTTTTTTTTTTTTTTCTTTTTATTAGATTTGCAAGGAAAAGTTGCCATTATTAAATCTTAATATTCTTAATAATACATAATTCTTTTTGGATTTTTTTTTTTAAATACTCTTCTGATTTGGCTCCCTTGAAGAGCAAAAATAAAATCAGTATTAAACAAGTTAAAGGTTTACAAAAAAATTTTTTGCAGCATTTTTTTTTTTTTTTTTTGGTTGTTTATTTTTGATTTGTTATTGGTCCGATATTGAAGTATAGGAAAAACAAATCAGCCAAAGGCTCATGTGAGCTTATAATATAGTCATGCTTCTGTGGTGTGTCCTCTGTTAGAAAGCACTTCTCCCTAGAAGCAGCAAACTTCTCCCTATTTTCCCAGGAGGGAGAAGTCATTTCTTCCTTAATTCCTGGGCCAGCTTAGTCATTTAGGTTACAGTTCACCAAATATCAGCAGAGATATGCCCCAATGAAATTTTTTAAATTTTTTTTTTTTTTTTTTTGTAATTCCACTTACAGTTTATATCCAGAGCACTGAATTATACAGGAGCCAGTTTTTGTGCTACATCTTTTTACTTGCCACGGGCGTAATAATGCCCCGCTTGGCGGAGCTCTTGTTTATCTCTATTTTCCTTGGACAGTCTTTCAGTCACGGTGAAGGACCTGTCCTTTATACACTTTTGAACTGGTAAAGGTAGAGTTATTCCTTGCCCGAATAAAATAGTTACGCGTAACGATTTTTTCTTAGCAGGAATTTGCCCTAGTAGTGTATTCTTAATTTGGTGTTTCTATATCTGTTCTCACTATTCCTAAATATTAGTGCAGAACAGTAACTCTATCTCTAAACCTATAAGTTTAGTGTTATCAGAGATAATATATCAATATGATTGAATTAAATTCCTAGAGAATGTCTGTCGCCCAATTACATTTTTTCTAGAGTTCTTTCCCTTGCCGGAACATTCTGATTCTTCATTACTAAGTTAATATTTGATTTTTGCTTGGACACCATGATTATGTACTTCGGAGTAGATTCATGGTATTCTATTTCAGGCAATAGAAAAGATTCTATCCAGTTATTTCCTATGGCTTAATCTCAACGTATGGCAGGATTTTAAGCCAATATAAGGCTGTCTTACAGTTGACTGTTATCAGTCGTTATTTTTCTCTCTTATATAAGTCTGTCAAACTCTACATATGATGTTAGCAGTCTCTTCCTTTCTGAATTTGTCCAGGACACGAAACGCTCTTGATATGTCCTATGACAAGTGTTTATTTTATGACTTAGGTTGTCTTTCTTCTCCGCAGATTTAGGCAATCTCTGTATTTTCTATTTGCCTAGACTAAAAATTCATTTATGCGACTAGCAATAGTTAAACCATAAAGTATGTATATACTTTGATTTCCTGATGGATAACTGAAATTCGGTTAAGACTACACCACCTACACAATTTATTATTTCCCTTTTATTCGATATTAAAAAGGGAATAATTATACAACATTATGGTTATCTCAATTTCATGACCCGTTTATTGGACACCCGTTTATTCCTATCATTCCAATTAACAGACTCTAATGAAATCTTAATTCTAATAGATTAGACTATTACAATTAGATAATCTTTACATGTCTAGAATTTATCCGAAAATCTCAAGATGTGTAGGTTATCTATAGGAAACTCGACTGAGAAGACTTTCCTCTTTTAATTTGTGCCTTAAGATAGACAGCTTATTGTCTAGACTTCTGTTTGACAAGTTCCATTTCAAATATATTATCAAAAAATATTCTTGAGCTTGCATTTGAAATGCAGTATTGAGGTTATGTCTCAATGACTCTTTATTCTTTTTTGGGGCCAACAGTTGTTTCCCCCCCACAAAAAAAAGAAGAGGGGGTGAGGGGGGGGGGGGGGCAGGGCAATAATTAGGCCTCTGAGGCTTAAGAACTGGCATCCTCTAGAGTCTAATATTAACATATAAGGTAGTAAGACCCTAACACCTTTAAGATATGTTATATACGTGAATCTAGACCATTCTTACTCTTACATATAGAGTTAGAATGTATCTGATTCCTTAGAGTTTCCTGAGTCTTATCCAGAAGTGGTGGGATTTTCTACAATTAAGCTAGAACTGGAGAGCTCCTCCCTCCTATTCTAGGAATTCTAGCACATTATCTATAGGTTAATGTATTGTGCAGTTAAAATGAAGTTTTTAAAAGTAGAACATATTTTAACTAGCAATATTTAACCTATAGGTAATCATGACTCCCACCTCCCTGCCCGCGCAGCTCTGTTCTATCTGTTTCTATTGTTTTAACACATCAAAGAAACTGACACGTGATCAGTTAAGCGGGAAGAGTTACGTCACACAGGAAACTGCCTAAGGGACCTGTCTGTGGAAGGTGTGAAAACAGAATAGAATAGCACATTATCTATAGGTTAAGTATTGCTAGTTAAGTTGTTTCCCTTTTAATAAAATAACATTGAAAGCTTGTTAGCAAGATATCTCAAAAAGTATTTGAGCTAGAGTCTTAATAATTGGTATACTGATTGGAACTGAGGAGGAGATCACCTGATTTAATTTTCAACAAATTTAATAAGATTTTATTGGAGTTATGTCGCTTTGCAATTTTTGGCCATTTATTGCTTTCATGTGCATAGGATAAGTTTAGAACAATGTCTGCTAATGTTTTGAAATTTCATATATGGATTCCTCATGAAAAAATTGGTGAACTGTATTTTATTTTCTTATCCGAATTATCTCCCATTTTAGAGTTATTTCCCTTGTAATAAAATAACACTGAAATCTCGTTAGCAAGATATCTCAAAAAGTATTTGAGCTGATATTTAGTATACTGATTGGGACTGAGGAGGAGATCAGCTTATGAAATTTTCAGCCAGTTTAATGAAATTTTGTTGGAGTTATGGCCCTTTGCAATTTCTGGCTATTTGATCTTGTTGCTTTCATATACATAGCATAAGTTTAGAACATGTATGCTAATGTTTTGAAAATTCATATATGGAGTCCTCATGAAAAAATAGGTGGCCCGTTTTTTTTTCTTATCCGAATTATCTCCCATTTTAGAGTTGTGACCCTTTTAATAAAATAACATTGAAATCTCGTTAGCAAGATATCTAAAAAAGTATTTGAGCTAGAGCCTTGATATTTGGTATACAGATTGGAACAGAGGAGGAGATCACCTGATTAAATTTTCAGCCAGTTTAATGAAATTTTGTTGGAGTTATGACCCTTTGCAATTTCTGGCTATTTAATCGTGTTGCTTTCATGTGCATAGCATAAGTTTAGAACCCTGCGTGCTAATAACATTGAAATCTCATTAGCAAGATATCTCAAAAAGTATTTTAGCTAGAGTCTTGATATTTGGTATACTGATTCAGCTGAGGAGGAGATCATCTGATTAAAATTTCAACCAACTTAGTGAAATTTTGTTGGAGTTATGGCCCTTTGCAATTTTTGGCCATTTGTTGCTTCATCTGCATAGCATAAGTTCAGAACCATGTATGCTAATGTTTTGAAAATTCATATATGGATTCCTAATGAAAATTTAGGTGACCCGTATTTTTTTTCTTATCCAAATTATCCCCTATTTTGGAGTTATTTCCATTGTTAGCTCACCTGAGCACGAAATGCTCATGGTGAGCTATTGTGGTCAGTCAGTGTCCGTCGTGCGTCGTGCGGCGTCAACAATTGCTTTAAAAGCCTACTTCTCCTACACCCCTGGGCCAGTTGACTTGATACTTGGTAGGAAGCATTCGGGTGACTTGTAGATCAAAAATAGCTAAAATCGTTCCGATCAGAAATCCAAGATGGCCGCTATGGCCGCCATCTTGAAAATCTATTTTTCGCTTCTTCTCCTGAACCAAAAGGCCAATTGACTCCAGACTTGCTAGGAACCATCAGGGTGACTTGTAGTTCAAAAATAGCTAAAATCGTGCCGTTCGGAAATCCAAGATGGCCGCCATGGCCGCCATCTTGAGAATCTATTTTTCGCTTCTTCTCCTGAACCGAAAGGCCAGTTGACTCCAAACTTGCTAGAAAGCATCAGGATGACTTGTAGATCAAAAATAGCTAAAATCGTGCCGATCGGAAATCCAAGATGGCCGCCATGGCCGCCATCTTGAAAATCTATTTTTCGCTTTCTTCTGAACCGAAAGGCCAATTGACTCCAAACTTGCTAGGAAGCATCAGGGTGACTTGTAGATCAAAAGTAGCTAAAATTGTGCCGATCGGAAATCCAAGATGGCCGCCATGGCGGCCATCTTGAAAATCTATTTTTAGCTCACCTGAGCACGAAGTGCTCATGGTGAGCTATTGTGGTCAGTCAATGTCCGTCGTGCGGCGTCAACAATTGCTTTAAAAGCCTACTTCTCCTACACCCCTGGGCCAATTGACTTGATACTTGGTAGGAAGCATCGGGGTGACTTGTAGATCAAAAATAGCTAAAATTGTTCCCATCGGAAATCCAAGATGATGCCATCTTGAAAATCTATTTTTCGCTTCTTCTCCTGAACCGAAAGGCACAGTTGACTCCAAACTTGCTAGGAACCATCAGGGTGACTTGTAGATCAAAAATAGCTAAAATTGTGCCAATCGGAAATCCAAGATGGCCGCCATGGCGGCCATCTTGAAAATCTATTTTTCACTTCTTCTCCTGAACCGAAAGGCCATTTGACTCCAAACTTGCTAGGAAGCATCAGGGTGACTTGTAGATCAAAAATAGCTAAAATCGTGCCAATCGGAAATCCAAGATGGCCGCCATCTTGAAAATCTATTTTTTGCTTCTACTCCTAAACCCAAAAGCCAATTGACTCCAAACTTGGTAGGAGGCATTGGGGTGACTTGAAGATCAAAAATAGCTAAAATCGTGCCGATTGGAAATCCAAGATGGCCGCCATGGCAGCCATCTTGAAAATCTATTTTTCGCTTCTTCTCCTGAACCTAAAAGGCCAGTTGACTCGAAACCTGGTAGGAAGCATTTGGGTAACTTGTAGATCAAAAATAGCTAAAATCATGCCGATCGTAAATCCAAGATGGCCGCCATGGCGGCTATCTTGAAAATCTATTTTTCGCTTCTTCTCCTAAACCCAAAAGTCACTTGACTCGAAACTTAATAGGAAGCATCAGGGTGACTTGTAGATCAAATATAGCTAAAATCATTCTGATCAGAAATCCCAGATGGCCACCATGGCCTCCATCTTGAAAATCTATATTTAGCTTCTTCTCCTGCACCGAAAGGCCAATTGACTCCAAACTTCGTAGGAGACATTGGGGTGACTTGTAGATCAAAAATAGCTAAAATCGTGCCAATCGGATATCCAAGATGGCCGCCATGGCAGCCATCTTGAAAATCTATTTTTCGCCTCTTCTCCTGAACTGAAAGGCCAGTTGACTCGAAACTTGGTAGGAAGCATTGGGGTGATTTGTAGATCAAACATAGCTAAAATCATGCCGATCGTAAATCCAAGCTGGCTGCCATTTAGAGTTTGTTCAAATGATCACGCTCAATTTACTGGCATGCCATATATCTTCTTCTTCAAAATAAAGAACTGCTTAAATGATGATCTTTTCATTAGTTGCGATGACAGGATTGGAAAAATGTTGCATAACAGCTGCATATCTGCAGTGGCCATTTCACTCAGGTGAGCAACCTGTGGCCCGTGGGCCTCTTGTTTGCTTCTTCTCCTGAACCGAAAGGCCAATTGACTCCAAACTTGCTAGGAAGCATCAGGATGACTTGTAGATCAAAAATAGCTAAATTCGTGCCAATCGGAAATCCAAGATGGCTGCCATGGCCGCCATCTTGAAAATCTGTTTTTCGCTTCTACTCCTAAACCAAAAGCCAATTGACTCCAAACTTGGTAGGAGGCATTTGGGTGACTTATAGATCAAAAATAGCTAAAATCATGCCTATCGGAAATCCAAGATGGCTGCCATGGCAGCCATCTTGAAAATCTATTTTTCGCTTCTTCTCCTGAACCGAAAGGCCAGTTGACTCCAAACTTGGTAGGAAGCATGGGGGTGACTTGTAGATCAAAAATAGCTAAAATCATGCCGATCGTAAAACCAGGATGGGCACCATGGCAGCCATCTTGAAAATCTATTTTTCACTTCTGAACCGAAAGGCCAGTTGACTCGAAACTTGGTAGGAAGCATTTTGGTGACGTAGATCAAAAATAGCTAAAATCATGCCGATCGTAAATCCAAGATGGCCGCCATGGCGGCTATCTTGAAAATCTATTTTTCGCTTCTTCTCCTAAACCCAAAAGTCACTTGACTCGAAACTTAGTAGGAAGCATCAGGGTGACTTGTAGATCAAATATAGCTAAAATCGTTCTGATCAGAAATTCCAGATGGCCACCATGGCCGCCATCTTGAAAATCTATATTTAGCTTCTTCTCCTGCACCGAAAGGCCAATTGACTCCAAACTTCATAGGAGACATTGGGGTGACTTGTAGATCAAAAATAGCTAAAATCGTGCCAATCGGATATCCAAGGTGGCCGCCATGGCAGCCATCTTGAAAATCTATTTTTCGCTTCTTCTCCTGAACTGAAAGGCCAGTTGACTCGAAACTTGGTAGGAAGCATTGGGGTGATTTGTAGATCAAACATAGCTAAAATCATGTTGATCGTAAATCCAAGCTGGCTGCCATTTAGAGTTTGTTCAAATGATCACGCTCAATTTACTGGCATGCCATATATCTTCTTCTTCAAAATAAAGAACTGCTTAAATGATGATCTTTTCATTAGTTGCGATGACAGGATTGGAAAAATGTTGCATAACATCTGCATATCTGCAGTGGCTATGTCACTCAGGTGAGCAACCCGTGGCCCGTGGGTCTCTTGTTTGCTTCTTCTCCTGAACCGAAAGGCCAATTGACTCCAAATTTGCTAGGAAGCATCAGGATGACTTGTAGATCAAAAATAGCTAAAATCGTGCCAATAGGAAATCCAAGATGGCTGCCATGGCCGCCATCTTGAAAATCTGTTTTTCGCTTCTACTCCTAAACCCAAAAGCCAATTGACTCCAAACTTGGTAGGAGGCATTTGGGTGACTTATAGATCAAAAATAGCTAAAATCATGCCTATCGGAAATCCAAGATGGCCACCATGGCAGCCATCTTGAAAATCTATTTTTCGCTTCTTCTCCTGAACCGAAAGGCCAGTTGACTCCAAACTTGGTAGGAAGCATGGGGGTGACTTGTAGATCAAAAACAGCTAAAATCATGCCGATCGTAAAACCAGGATGGGCACCATGGCAGCCATCTTGAAAATCTATTTTTCACTTCTGAACCGAAAGGCCAGTTGACTCGAAACTTGGTAGGAAGCATTTTGGTGACTTGTAGATCAAAAATAGCTAAAATCATGCTGATCGTAAATCCAAGATGGCCGCCATGGCGGCTATCTTGAAAATCTATTTTTGGCTTCTTCTCCTAAACCCAAAAGTCACTTGACTCGAAACTTAGTATGAAGCATCAGGGTGACTTGTAGATCAAATATAGCTAAAATCGTTCTGATCAGAAATTCCAGATGGCCACCATGGCCGCCATCTTGAAAATCTATATTTAGCTTCTTCTCCTGCACCGAAAGGCCAATTGACTCCAAACTTCATAGGAGACATTGGGGTGACTTGTAGATCAAAAATAGCTAAAATCGTGCCAATTGGATATCCAAGGTGGCCGCCATGGCAGCCATCTTGAAAATCTATTTTTCGCTTCTTCTCCTGAACTGAAAGGCCAGTTGACTCGAAACTTGGTAGGAAGCATTGGGGTGACTTGTAGATCAAAAATAGCTAAAATCGTGCCGATCGTAAATCCAAGCTGGCTGCCATTTAGAGTTTGTTCAAATGATCACGCTCAATTGACTGGCATGCCATATATCTTCTTCTTCAAAATAAAGAACTGCTTAAATGATGATCTTTTCATTAGTTGCGATGACAGGATTGGAAAAATGTTGCATAACATCTGCATATCTGCAGTGGCTATGTCACTCAGGTGAGCGACCCGTGGCCCGTGGGCCTCTTGTATTAACATTGGAATCTCGTTATATCGCAAAAAGTATTTGAGCTAGAGCCTTGATATTTGGTATACTGATTGGGACTGAGGAGGAGATCACCTGAAAAAATTTACAGCCAGTTGAATGAAATTTTGTTGGAGTTATGGCCCTTTGCAATTGCTGGCTGTTTAATCTTGTTGCTTTCATGTGCATAGCATAAGTTTAGAACCATGTATGCTAATATTTTGAAAATTCATGTATGGATTCCACATGAAAAAATAGGTGACCCATATTTGTTTTCTTATCCAGATTATCTCCCATTTTGGAGTTATTTCCCTTGTATTAAAATTACATTGAAATCTTCTTAACAAGATATCTCAAAAAGTATTTGAGCTAAAGCCTTGATATTTGGTCTACTGATTGGGACTGAGGAGGAGATCACCTGAATAAATTTTCAACCAATTTAATTTTTTTAGTTGGAGTTATGGCCCTTTGCAATTTCTGGCCATTTAATCTTGTTGCTTTCATGTGCATAGCATAAGTTTAGAACCATGTATGCTAATGTTTTAAAAATTCATATATGGATTCCTCAAGAAAAAATAGGTGACCCATATTTATTTCTTATCCAAATTATCTCCCATTTTAGAGTTATTGTCCTTTTAATAAAATAACACTGAAATCTCTTATATTTTTACTGATATTACCATCATGGGCAAGCAGTGTTGGAGTCAACCAGTGTTAGAGTCAGGCAGTGTTGGGGGCATAGTGTTTTACAAACACCAGCTCTAGTTTAATTAATAGTTTATTTATTTATAGAAAACAGCAGGACTCGAAATTTTTTTTTTGAAGGTACTTGTCCTGCAGGACAAGTGCTTTCAAATTTTTACTCGTCCTTTCAAAAATCTACTCATCCATCTTTGTTGAGTGGATTGAGAGAAATAACACTGAATGAAACTTTTGATGTGTAAGAAACATCGTAAGACAAAACTGACTAGACAGTACACTTACAGGACTAGTAAAAACTAAGATAAAGACATATTGACATTGTATAATACACATATGACTCGACTAGACAGAAAAAAAACTGTCTAATATCACTCATTTTTCACTCGGTCGTATTCTACTTTCACTTCAGAGGGCCGATGCTTTCCCTAAGTTTCATCCCAATTCAAGTTCGTACTGAGCGGTTTTGCCCTTGTGGGTTTTGTTCCTAGAGATTTCTGCATCAAAGTAGATTTTTTTTTCTGCTTTATACAAGACAGGACATGAGAATAATGTCCTATACAATTATTTGGAGTTGGACATGCATTTGTAATCAAGCAGTTATAGAGAGCAAACAACTTGTGCGAAACTGCATTGGGACAAATCCTCCTCAGGTTGCTGTTCATAATGCGCAGGGGCAATATTTATTTACAGTTTCCATTTCCGATTTGGGCCATACAACGCGGAAATATACGGAACTCGTGCATTTTGCATTACATTCAATCTTTGTTTGCTGTAATTTGATAGATTTGTAAAGAGCTTTTGCTGACTGGCATGATGTGACAACTTTCATGAATTTGAGCAAAACTTACTCGTCCGGCAGGGCAAGTCAGTAACAATTTCCACTCATTCTTACAGACCACCTACTTGTAAATACGAGCGGAAGAGTAAATTTCGAGCCCTGACAGGATATCATTTATGACATCTTATTATTTCTATCCTTGTCCTTTGCTATGTGTATCTAGAGACCCCTTGAATAATCACTTTCTTGACACTTGTTGTTTTAACAATTTAGACTATATGGTTATGCTATTAGATGTTGCACAGGTGAATTTTTACCTGTAAATTTTACCTGTATTTTTAGCTCACCTAAGCTATGCTCAGGATGAGCTATAGTGATCCCTTTTTGTCCGTCCGTGCGTCCGTTAACATTTTCAAACGACTTCTCCTCTGAAGCCCCAGGGCCAATTTTGCTCAAATTTCATAGGGAGCCTCCTGAGTTTGGGGGAACGAATGATTGCTAAAATGGTCGCGGTCCGTTGACCAAGATGGCCGCCATGCCCATATATGGTAAAAACCTTTAAAAATCTTCTTCTCCAGAACCGAGGATGCCTTGTGGCTGAATCTTTGTGTATATCATCAGGGACAGGTGGTCTACCAAAGTTGCTAAAATAATGGTCGTACATTGACATATGACCTTTTTACGGCGAGGTCAAGTTTGCTGCCCTATGCATTTGTATGGGAAAAATGTTGAGAATTTCAAACGACTTCTCCTCTGGAGCCTCTGGGCTCAAATTTCATTTGGAGCCTCCCTGGGGCAGGGGAATGAATGATTGCTAAAATGGTTGCCGTCAGTTAACCAAGATGGCCACCATGCCCATATATGATAAAAACCTTTAAAAATCTTCTTCTCCAGATCCGCGGATGCCTTGTGGCTGAATCTTTGCATAAATTATCAGGGACAGGAGGTCTACCAATATAGCTTAAATAATGGTCGTACATTGACATTTGACCTTTTTATGGCAAGGTCAAGTTTGCTTTGCTATGGATTGGTATGGGAAAAAATGTTGAGAATTTCAAATGACTTCTCCTCTGGAGCCTCTGGGCCAATTTTTTGTAAAAATTTCATTTGGAGCCTGCCAAGGGCAGGGGAATGAAAGATTGCTAAAATAGTTGCCGTCCATTAACCAAGGTGGCTGCCATGCCCATATATTGTAAAAACCTTTAAAAATCTTCTTCTCAAGAACCGAGGATGCCTTGTGGCTGAATCTTTGCACAAATCATCAGGGACAGGAGGTCTACCAAAGTTGCTAAAATGATGGTCGTACATTGACATTTTACCTTTTTATGGCAAGGTCAAGTTTGCTTCTGTATGCATTTTTATGGGCCCGATACATTTGTATGGAAAAAATGTTGATAATTTCAAATGACTTCTCCTCTGAAGCCTCTGGGCCGGTGCTGCTCAAATTTCATGTGGAGCCTCCTTGGGGCAGGAGAACGAAAGATTGCTAAAATGGGCATGGTCCATTGATCAAAATGGCTGCTATATCCATTTATGGTAAAAACCTTTAAAAATCTTCTTCACCAGAACCAAAATAAGCCCTGGGCCCTAATCTTTGCACAAATTATGGGGGACTGGAGATCTACCAAAATTGCTAAAATGATAGTCCTATGTTGACGTTTGGCCTTTTTACGGCAAGGTCAAATTTGCTTCCCCATGCAGTTGTGTAGGCCATATACATTTATATTCAAAGTATTGAGATGACTTGTAGATTAACAGTAGCTAAAATCGTTCTGATTGGAAAACTAAGATGGCCGCCATCTTGTTTATGTTTATTATTTTTCCCTGCCACTGTGCTGTTTACATGTATAAAATCATGATTCTTCAGAAACCACTTAGCCAATTTCCACCAAATTTCACATTGATCCTACTGTTGAAATGTGATTGATAGTTTATTCAAATGATCATGTCAGGCCCATATATTCTTCTTCAAAACTAAGAACTGCTCGGATGATGATCTTTTCATTAGTTGCGATGATAGGACTGGAAAAATGTTGCATAACATCTGCATATCTGCAGTGGCTATGTCACTCAGGTGAGCGAGCCGTGGCCCGTGGGCCTCTTGTTATGTTATTGAGTTTAAGTTCAGATAATGATTTTTTTTTTAAAAACCAAGATACTATATGTATTTTTGAAATAATTTAAAAATTTTAGCCATTAATTCAGTTTTTGGCAGTTTTGACATGCTTAAATTGTGAAATTATTTATTCTTTATGGTGATAACCTTATAATATACAAGAGTTGTCAGAAGACAACACAGCTCGCCAGAAAGGGCTGATCAGATAAGAAAACAATCTTTAAATATTAAAGATTAAATGCAGAACTTAAACATAGCAGTAAATGACAGAGTATGACCTGACTTTGATGTCGGAAGAATGTCAAACTGAGGGATAGGGTATATGCTACTGAAACATCTTCCCTTAGGCTGGTGTGGACAAAATATGAAAGCTATATCTTACATACTTCAGCAGCCATGTACACTTTTCAAAACTTAAACACAGGTATAAATGATAAAGTATGACCTGATCTTGACCTAGGCAGAAGGTCAAACTGAGTAAGGGGTGTGTACTATTGAAAGATCTTACCCTAAGGTAGGTGTAGGCCAAACATTAAAGCAGCATCTTGAATACTTTAGCAGTTACGAACACTTTTCAAAACTTAAACACAAAACTCAAACATGGGTTTAAATGACAAAGTATAACCTGACCTTGACCTTGGCAGAAGGTCAAACTGAGAAAAAGGTCTGTGCTATTGGAAGGTCTTACCCTAATGTTTGTGTGGGCCAAATATTAATGCGGTATCTTGAATACTTCAGCAGTTACAAACACTTTTCAAAACTTAAACACAGAACTCGAACCTGGGTTCAAATGACAAAGTATGACCTGACCTTGACCTAGGCAGAAGGTCAGACTGAGGAAGAGGTGTGTGTTATTGAAAGGTCTAACCCTAAGGCTGGTGTGGGCCAAATATTAGAGCTCTATCTTGAATACTTCAGCAGTTATGTACACTTTTCAAAACTTAAATGCAAAACTTAAACATGGGTGTAAAAGACAAAGTAAGAACAGACCTTGACCTACATAAAGAGTCTATTTTTGGGATGGGGGTGTGTACTTTTGAAAGGTCTTACCCTAAAGTAGGTGTAGGCCAAATATGAAAGCAGTACCTTAAACAGTTAAAAAAACTATGCACACATTTGAAAACTTAAACATTGTGCTAACGCGGACGCGGACGCCGACGCCAACGCCTGGGTGACAACATAAGCCCTCCAGGGACATAGTCCCGGTGAGTTAAATATTAGCTAAGTCATTTAGTTTGATTATATATTAATTTAAGTCAACTTAGTTAAAATTTCTGTTGTTATTTCAAAGTGAGAAAGTTCAATTGACCAGTATTTGCCAGTATTTGCCATTTTAGGAGTATTAGACCGGTATATACAGGTAAATACCACTGGTAAATACCAGGGGTGGAATTGTCCTTAGACCGGTATATACAGGTAAATGCCACTGGTAAATACCAGGGGCGGACTGGTCCTTTTCTTCCCCCAGGGCAAGAAACTGAATGGGGAAAGAACCGGCCTGTTATACCGGGGCGTCCAACTGATATTGGCTTGCAGTTGGGAAAGCCTGCTGTCCTTGCAGCAGATAAGGGTAGAGTGGGTATGTTTTTTATTAGATCACATGAGCAAAAGCTCAGGGTGCTCTATTGTGATCACCCTCTGTCCGTCATCATCCTTCGTACGTTGTCAACAATTAGTTTGTTAGCACTCTAGAGAACACGGTTTTGACCCAGTCTTGATGAAACTTGCTCAGAATGTTTGTCTGTATGAAATCTAGGTCAAGTGTGAAAATGGGTTACTTGGGATAAAAAACTAGGTCACCAGGCCAAATGAAAGGAAAAACTTGCTAACACTCTAGAGGTCACATTTTTGAAGTAATCATGATGAATATTGCACAAAATGTTTATCTTGATGATTTCCAGGTCGAGTTCAAAACTGGGTCACTTGGGGTCAAAAACTAGGTTACTAAGTGAGATCAAAGGAAAACATTGTTAACACTATAGAGGTAATATTTTTGAAGTAATCTTTATGAATATGGCGCAAAATGTTTGTCTTGATGATTTCTAGGTCAAGTTTGAAAGTGGGCCACTTTGGGTCAAAACCTAGGTCACCAGGCAAAATCAAAGGAAACCTTGTTAACACTCTAGGAGTCACATTTTTGAAGCAATCCGCACGAATCTTGCTCAAAATGTTTGTCTTGATGATTTCTAGGTCAAGGTCGAAACTGGGTCACTTGGGGTCAAAAATTAGGTCCTTGGGCCAAATGAAAGGAAAAGCTTGTTAGCACTGGAGGTCACATTTTCCAAGCAATCATCATGAATCATGACCAAAATGTTTGTCTTAATGATTTCTGGATTTGGTTTGAAACTGGGTCACTGTGGATAAAAAACTAGGTCACCAGGCCAAATCAAAGGAAAACCTTGTTAACACTCTAGCCATCAAATTTTTGAAGTGATTTTTGAAGCAGTCATCATGAATATTGCTCAAAAAGTTTATCTTGATGATTTCAAGGTCAAATTCGAAACTGGGTCACTTGGAGTCAAAAACTGGATCACAGGGCCAAATCAATGGAAAACCTTGACAACACACTAGCGGTCACATTTTTTGAAGCAATCATCATGAATCTTGCTCAAAATGTTTGTCTTGATGATTTCTAGGTCAAATTCGAAACTGGGTCACTTGGAGTAAAAAACTGGGTCACCGAGCCAAATCAACGGAAAACTTTGTTAACACTCTAGCAGTCACATTTTTGAAGCAGTCATCATGAATCTTGCTCAAAATGTTTATTTTGATGATTCCTAGGTCAAGGTGAAAACTGGGTCACTTGGGGTCAAAAACTAGGTCACTGGGCCATATCAAAGGAAAACCTTGTTAGCACTCTGGCGGTCACATTTTTGAGCAATCATCATGAATCTTGCTCAAAATGTTTGTCTTGATGATTTCTAGATTCTGTTTGAAACTGGGTCACTTTGGATCAAAAACTAGGTCACCTGACCAAATCAAAGGAAAACCTTGTTAACACACTAGCAGTCACATTTTTGAAGTGATCCTCATGATTATTGATCAAAATGTTTGTCTTGATAATTTCTTGATCAAGATTTTAACTTGGGTTAAAAATAAGTTCACCGGGCCAAATCAAAGGAAAACTTTATTAACACTCAAAAGGTCAGATTTTTTGAAGCAATCATCATGAATATTGCTCAAAATGTTTGCTTGATGATTTCTAGGTCAAAGTTGAAACTGGGTCACATGGGGTCAAAAACCGGGTCACCTGGCCAAATCAAATGAAGACCTTCTTAACACTATAGAGGTCACATTTTAGAATCAGTCATTTTATATCTTGCTCAAAATGTTTATCTTGATCATTTCTAGGTTGAGTTCAAAACTGGGTCACTTAGAGTAAAAAAAAAAACTAGGTCACAGGGCCAAATCAACGGAAAACCTTGTTAACACTCTTGCGTTCACAATTTTGAAGCAATCATCATGAACATTGCTCAAAATGTTTGTCTTGATGATCAAGTTCAAAACTGGGTCAATTGGGGTCAAAGACTAGGTCATTGGGCCAAATCAAAGGAAGAGCTTGTTAACACTCTAGAGGTCACATTTTTGAAGCAATCATCATGAAATTTGCTGAAAATGTTTGTCTTGATTTCTAGGCCATGTTGGAAACTGGGACACTTGGGGTAAAAAACTAGGTCACCAGGCCAAATCAGAGGAAAACCTTGTTAACACTCTAGTGCTACATTGTCTTACTTGTTAATGTAATCACCATGAATTTTTGTCAGAATGTATTCCTTGATCATTTCTTGGTCTGGTTCTCTAAGTGCTATGATACTCAGGTGAGCATTACAGGGCCATCATGGCCCTCTTGTTTCTTCTGCTTCTTCACTTTCATTCATTTTCCTTTCTCCCTGTCTCTCTTTTTAATCTCCTCTACTATCTCTTCTATCTATCTTCACCCTTTTCTGGGAGACAACACAAAATGACCCACAAGGGTTGATGTGTTGTTTAACCCCAACATGAACAAACAGTGAAATTGGCTGGCACTTCTGTAGTAATTTGCAGTTCTGTTTGCTCAGGTCAGTGATATAGGACTGTCATGGTCCTCTTGTTAATTGATTTTGATCAACTGTGCCAAGGTGTTTGTTTTTAAAGCTGAATATTCTAAGGCCTTTATTTTAAAAATTTGTCAATAAAATTAATCTCTATGGTATTTTCAGGAAACATGCGGCTTGGTCTCACCCAACATTGCCAAGTGATATATGGCCGACCAGAAATCTGTACATTTCCAAGACTGTCACTTGAATGGATGTTCACCTTCATTCTCATAGCCTGTGGCATTTTGTGTTTGACCTTGACCTGCATTTTACAGTTTCTGTCTCACTGGAAAAGAAACTCAGTCAAGTATGCAAGATGGATAGCTTTCACTGCAAGTAAGTTCATGAAAGATGGACATAAAACAGTTATTACCTTATTCAATCTAATTACAATACTGTGCGTTTAGGTTTGTCAAAATTACTGGGAAAACTTATAGTAAAATATGTATCCTGCCAATAAAAGTATGCTTTAAAAACAAGATCAGCAAATGACTTATCCAATGGTGTTAGTACTATGTTTTGTTTTTTCTGATTTTCTTTATGATAGCATATGTTATGGGTACTCATTTCAATTGCATCAACAAGTAGGTGCAATTCAAATGGCAACAACATATGCCTTCATAAAAGAGAAGACAAAAAGTACACTGGCTGTAATCTGAAGTCTATAGAATGGCTTGACCATGTGCTTATAGGGGCATGTGTGGTAATTAGGTTGAATACGGTAGTTATTGAGAATGGAAATTAAGAGGGGAATAATATGATATAGAAAGAAACAAGGTAACAGTTTCACACTCTGCAAGGGAACATTTACTGTTATCGGCCTTGGTGGCTCAGTCGGATGCACATCAGACTGGAGACCAGGAGGTCGCGGGTTCGACCCCGGCCAAGGTCGGCAACATTCTTTTCGTGAAGATTGATCATGAAATATTTTCTAGTCATTCTCTCCCTTCCACTGATTCAAGAAGGGCATTTGTCAGTTTCTAGCGAAAGAATGTGCAAAATACTGGTTAACCGCCATCCATCCATCCATCCATCCGTCCATTAATATTTTCAAACAACTCCTCTGAAGCCACTGAGCCAGTTTTGCTCAAATTTCATATGGAGCCTCTTTGTGGGAATGAAAGATGGCTAAAATGGTTTGCACAAACCATCGGGGACGGGAGGTCTACCAAAATTGCTAAAATAATGGTCGTACATTGACATTTGACTTGTTTATGGTGAGGTCAAGTTTGCTTCCCTATGCATTTGTATTGTATGGAAAAAATGTTGATAACTTCAAATGACTTCTCCTTTGAAGCCTCTGGGCCAATGTTGCTCAAATTTCATTTGGAGCCTCCTTGGAGCAAGGGTATGAAAGATTGCTAAAATGGTCACGGTCCATTGACCAAGATGGCCACCATGCCCATATATGGTAGAAACCTTTAAAAATCTTCTTCTCCAGTATGCCTTGGGCTGAATCTTTGCACAAATTATCGAGGACAGGAGGTCTACCAAAGTTGCTAAAATGATGGTCGTACATTGACGTTTGAACCTTTTAAGGATGGGTCAAGTTTGCTTCTGTTTGCATTTGTATGGGCCATTTGTATAGAAAAAATGTTGACAATTTCAAATGACCTTCTCTGAAGCCTCTGGGCCAATGTTGCTCATATTTCATGTGGAGCCTCCTTGGGGCAGGGGAATTAAAGATTGCTAAAATGGTCGTGGCCCATTGACAAAGATGACTGCCATACCCATATATGGTAAAAACCTTTAAAAATCTTCTTTTCCAGAACCAAATAAGCCCTGGGGCCTCAGGGTGGACAACGTATGTCACAGTCTTTTGATTTTTGTCCCCAGATGTTAGTCGAAGGGGACTGTAGTAATGGGGTCGTCCGTCTGTCCATCTGTCTGTCCATAGACACAATCTTGTCTCTGCAACTCCTCCTACAGTTTTCTAGGGATTTTGATGAAACTTGCCACTTATTGTTCCCATGACCTGAAGATAATCATATTTTATCGAGGTCATGCTTGACTGATTTTTAGCTCACCTGAGCTATGCTCAGGATGAGCTATTGTGATCACTTTTCGTCCATCGTCCGTGCGTCTGTCCGTCCGTGCGTCCGTCCGTTAACATTTTCAAACGACTTCTCTGAAGCCCCTGAGCCAATTTTGCTCAAATTTCATATGGAGCCTCCTTAGGTTGGGGGAACGAAAAATTGCTAAAATGGTCGCGGTCCATTGACCAAGATGGCCGCCATGCCCATATATGGTAAAAACCTTTAAAAATCTTCTTCTCCAGAACCGAGGATGCCTTGGGGCTGAATCTTTGCGTAAGTCATCGGGGACAGGAGGTCTACCAAAATTGCTAAAATAAATGTCGTATATTGACATTTGACCTTTTTACGGCAAGGTCAAGTTTGCTTCCCTATGCATTTGTATGGGAAAACCTTTAAACATCTTGTTCTCCAAAACCGAAGATGCCTTATGGCTGAACCTTTATATATATCATCGGAAACTGGAGGTCTACCAAAGTTGCTAAAATAATGGTCGTACATTGACATTTGACCTTATTATTATGCCCCCAACTTCAAAGAAGTTGGAGGGGCATATTGCTTCTGGGTTGTTCGTCCGTCCGTCCGTCCGTCCGTCCGTCCGTCCTTCCTTCCGTCCGTCCGTTCGTCACGCTTTTTGATGCATAGCATAACTTTAAAACCGTGAATGCTACTGTTTTGAAATTTCATATATGGATTCCTCATGAAAAAATAGCTGACACATATTTTTTTTCTTGACAGGATTATGCCCCTTTTCTGAGTTATGGCCCTTTGAAAAAATATGGATGCAATCTTGTCAGCAAAATATCTCAAAAACTATTAAAGCTAGAGCCTTGAAACTTGATGAATAGACTGGTAGTGATGAGTAGACAACCTGATTAACTTTTGAAGAAATTTTGAAAAATACTTCTTGAGTTATGGCCCTTTGTAATTTTGGGCAATTTTACCTTGTCAGCAAAATATCTCAAAAATTGTTAGAGCTAGAGCCTTGAAACTTAGTAAATGGATTTGTAGTGATGAGTAGATGACCTGATTAACTTTTGAAGAAATTCTAAAAAATACTTCATGAGTTATGGCCCTTTGTAATTTTGGGCATTTTTATCTTGTCAGCAAAATATCTCAAAAACCGTTGGAGCTAGAGCCTTGAAACTTAATGAAAAGACTGGTAGTGATGAGTAGACAACCTGATTAACTTTTGAAGAAATTTTGAAAAATGCCTTTTGAGTTATGGCCCTTTGTAATTTTGGGCATTTTTACCTTGTCAGCAAAATATCTCAAAAACTGTTAGAGCTTGAGCCTTGAAACTTAGTAAATGGATTTGTAGTGATGTGTAGATGACCTGATTAACTTTTGAAGAAATTCTGAAAAACACTTCATGAGTTATGGTCCTTTGTAATTTAGGGCATTTTTAACTTGTCAGCAAAATATCTCAAAAACTATTGAAGCTAGAGCCTTGAAACTTGATGAATAGACTGGTAGTGATGAGTAGACAACCTGAAAAACTTTTGAAGAAATTTTGAAATATACTTCTTGAGTTATGCCCCTTTGTAATTTTAGGCATTTTTATCTTGTCAGCAAAATATCTCAAAAACTGTTAGAGCTAGAGCCTTGAAACTTAGTAAATGGATTTGTAGTGATGAGTAGATGACCTGATTAATTTCTGAAGAAATTCTGAAAAATACTTCATGAGTTATGGCCCTTTGTAATTTTGGGCAATTTTACCTTGTCAGCAAAATATCTCAAAAACTGTTGGAACTAGAGCCTTGATTGACACTTGATGAATAGACTGGTAGTGATGAGTAGACAACCTGATTAACTTTTGAAGAAATTTTGAAATATACTTCTTGAGTTATGCCCCTTTGTTATTTTGGGCATATTTATCTTGTCAGCAAAATATCTCAAAAACTATTAGAGCAAGAGACTTGAAACTTGGTGAATTGATTGGTAATGATTAGTAGATGACCTGATTAATTTTTTTGTAAATTCTGAAAAATATTTCATAAGTAATGGCCCTTTGTAAATTTGGGCATGTTTCCCTTGTGAACAAAATATCTCAAAAACTATTGAAGCTGGAGCCTTGAAACTTGATGAATAGATTGGTAGCGATGAGTAGATGACCTGATTATGCCCCCAGTTTCGAATGAAATTGATGGGGCATATTATTTTGCCTTCATTTGTCCATCCGACTGTTTGTCCGTTCATCAAGCTTTTTTTGTACATGCCATATCTTAAGAACACTGCACGCTAGGGTTTTGAAATTTTATATTTGGGTTCCCAATGAAAAAATAGCCGACCCGTATTTTGTTTCTTGTCTAGCATGTTTATTTAAAGTTATGCCCCTTTGAAAGTAATCAGAATTAAATCTTGTGAGCAAGATATCTTGAAAAGTATTTAAGCTGGGTTCTTGAAATTCGATACAGTGAGTGGGAATGATGTGTACATTACCCGATTATATTTTGAGAGAATTCCATGAAAATATTGATAAAGTTACGGCCCTTTGCAGTTCTGCTCATTTTGACCTTGTCAGCAAGATTTCTCGAAAAGCACTTAAGCTAGGGTCTTGAAATATTATATGCTGATTGGGGATGATGTGGAGATTACCTAGTTTGTAAAAAGGGAATTCCATGAAAAATTGATGTAGTTATGGCCCTTTGTAGTTCTAGGCATTTTGACTTTTTCAGCAAGATATCTCAAAAAGTATTTAAGCTAGAGCCATGATATTTGGTATACTGATTGGGATTGAGGAGGAGATCATCTGAATAAATTTTGAACCAATTAAATGAAATGTTGGAGTTATGGCCCTTCGCAATTTCGGGCCATTTAATGTCGTTGCTTTATTGTGTATAGCATAAGTTTAGAACCATGTATGCTAATGTTTTGAAATTTCATATTTTGATTCCTCATGAAAAAATAGGTGATCCGTATTTTTTTCTTATCCCAATCATCTCCTATTTAAGAGTTATTTCCCTTTGATAAAATAACATTGAAATCATATATTTGTACTGTTGTTATCGTCATGGCTAAGCAGTGTTTGAGTCAAACAGTGTTAGAGTCAGGCAGTTGGGGGCATAGTGTTTTACAAACACCAGCTCTAGTGGTGAGGTCAATTTTGCTTCCTTATGCGTTTCTATTGGAAAAATGTTCAGAATTTCATACGACTTCTTCTCTGGAGCCTCTGGGCCAATGTTGCTCAAATTTCATATGGAGCCTCCTTAGGTTGGGGGAATGAAAGATTGCTAAAATGGTCGCTGTTAGTTGACCAAGGTGTGCCGCCATGCCCATATATGGTAAAAACCTTTTAAAATCTTCTTCTCCAGAACCGAGGATGCCTTGGGGCTGAATCTTTGCATAAGTCATTGGGGACGGGAGGTCTACCAAAATTGCTAAAATAAATGTTGTATATTGACATTTGACCTTTTTACGGCAAGGTCAAGTTTGCTTCCCTATGCATTTGTATGGGAAAAACCTTTAAAAATCTTGTTCTCCAAAACCGAGGATGCTTTGTGGCTGAATCTTTACATATATCATTGGAAACTGGAGGTCTACCAAAGTTGCTAATATAATGGTCGTACATTGACATTTGACCTTTTTACCATGAGGTCAATATTGCTTCCTTATGCATTTGTATGGGAAAAATATTCAGAATTTCAAACGACTTCTCCTCTGGAGCCTCTGAGCCAATTTTGCACAAATTTTATATGGAGCCTCCTTAGGTTGCGGGAATGAAAGATTGCTAAAATGGTCGCAGTTCATTGACCAAGGTGGCGCCATGCCCATATATGGTAAAAACCTTTAAAAATCTTCTTCTCCAGATCAGAGGATGCCTTGGGGCTGAATCTTTGCATAAGTCATTGGTGACGGGAGGTCTACCAAAGTTACTAAAATAAATGTTGTATATTGACATTTGACTTTTTTACGGCAAGGTCAAGTTTGCTTCCCTATGCATTTGTATGGGAAAAACCTTTAAAAATCTTGTTCTCCAAAACCGAGGATGCCTTGTGGCTGAATCTTTACATATATTTTGGAAACTGGAGGTCTACCAAAGTTGCTAAAATAATGGTTGCACATTGACATTTGACCTTTTTACCATGAGGTCAATTTTGCTTCCTTATGCATTTGTATGGGAAAAATATTCAGAATTTCAAACGACTTCTCCTCTGGAGCCTCTGGGCCAATTTTGCACAAATTTCATATGGAGCCTCCTTAGGTTGGGGGAATGAAAGATTGCTAAAATGGTCGCTGTTCATTGACCAAGATGGCCGCCATGCCCATATATGGTAAAAACCTATAAAAATCTTTTCCTCCAGAACTGAGGACGCCTTGGGGCTGAATCTTTGCTTAAATCATCCGGGACAGGGGGTCATCCAAAGTTGCTAAAATAATGGTCGTACAAGTTTGCTTCCCTATGCATTTGTATGGGAAAAAACATTTAAAAATCTTATTCTCCAAAACCGAGGATGCCTTATGGCTGAATCTTTGCATATATTATTGGGAACATCTGCATGCCTGCAGTGGCTATGTCACTCAGGTGAGCGAACTGTGGCCCGTGGGCCTCTTGTTACCAGAGCTATAGCCCATTGGCAAGTTTTCAACAGTAAGTCTTGTCTCTGCAACTCCTCTTGCAGTTTTCAGTGGATTTTAGTGAAACCTTCCAGTTATTGTTGCCATGACCTGAAGAGGATCATATTATACCAAGGTCACGCTTGACTGCTTTTTACCAGAGTTATGGTCCTTTGTCAGTTTTAGCCATTTATCAACAGTTCTTGTCTCTGCAACTGAAACTTTCCAGTTATTGTTTCCATGACCTGAAGATGATCATATTATACTGAGGTCATGCTCAACTGATTTTTACCAGAGTTACGGTCCTTAGGCAATCTTTTAACAGTAAGTATTGTCTCTGCAACTCCTCTTGCAGTTTTCAGTGGATTTTAGTGAAACTTTCCAGTTATTGTTGCCATGACCTAAAGAGGATCATATTATACCGAGGTCACGCTTGACTGCTTTTTACCAGAGTTATGGCCCTTTGTCAATTTTACCTATTTATCAACAAAAGTTCTTGCCTCCACAACTCCTCCTACATTTCTCAAGGGATATTGATGAAACTTTCCAGTTATTATTTACATGACCTGAAGATGATCATATTTTATTGAGTTCATGCTCAAGTCATTCATCTTAAATAATTTAGAGATCACTTTTTTCCGTAAATTGTTCTGTACAAAATTTAGGAAAACTAAAAAATTAGTCTGTTGAAAGGGTTGTAAAATCTCAAAACATTGTTCAGGACATATATGTTATAGACATATTCATTACATACTGACATTTCGGGGGACACTTGGCCTGCGTCTTTTTATTAGCTCACCTGAGCATGAAGTGCTCATGGTGAGCTATTGTGGTCAGTCAATGTCCGTCGTGTGTCGTGCGGAGTCAACAATCGCTTTAAAAGCCTACTCCTCCTACACCCCTAGGCCAGTTGAATCGATACATGGTAGGAAGCATCGGGGTGACTTGTAGATTAAATCTAGCTAAAATCGTGCTAATCGGAAATCCAAGATGGCCGCCATGGCCGCCATCTTGAAAATCTATTTTTCGCTTCTTCTCCTGAACCGAAAGGCCAATTGACTCCAAACTTGCTAGGAAGCATTGGGGTGACTTGTTTAAGCAATCGTCATGAATCTTTCTCAAAATGTTTGTCTTGATGATTTCTAGGTCAAGTTCGAAACTGGGTCACCTGGGGTCTGAAACTAGGTCACCTGCCAAATCAGCAGAAAACCTTGTTATCACTCTAGCGGTCACATTTTTCAAGCAAAAATCATGAAACTTGCTCAAAATGTTTGTCTTGATGATTTTTAGGTCAAGTTCGAAACTGGGTAACTTAGGGTCAAAAACTAGGTCACCTGGCCAAATCAGCTAAAACCTTGTTAACACTCTAACAGTCACATTTTTTAATCAGTCATCATGAATCTTGCTTAAAATGTTTTGTCTTGATGAGTTCTAGGTCAAGTTTGAAACTGGGTCACTTGGGGTCAAAAACTAGGTCACAGGGCCAAATCAGCAGAAATCTTTGTTAATACTCTAGCGGTCACATTTTTTAAGCAATCATCATGAATCTTGCTCAAAATGTTTCTTGATGATTTCTAGGTCAAGTTCAAAACTGGGTCACCTGGGGTCAAAAACTAGGTCACCTGGCCAAATCAGCGGAAAACTTTGTTAACACTCTAGTGGTCACATTTTTCAAGCAATCATCATGAATCTTGCTCAACATGTTTGTCTTGATGATTTATAGGTCAAGTTTGAAACTGGGTCACTTGGGGTCAAAAACTAGGTCACCTGGCCAAATCAGCAGAAAACCTTGTTAACACTCTAGCATCACATTTTTGAAGCAATCATCATGAATCTTGCTCAAAATGTTTGTCTTGATGAATTCTAGGTCAGGTTTGAAACTGGGTCACTTGGGATCAAAAACTAGGTCACCAGACCAAATCAGCAGTAAATTTTGTTAACACTCTAGTGGTCACATTTTTGAAGTGATCATCATGAATCTTGCTCAAAATGTTTGTCTTGATGATTTCAAGGTGATGTACATGTATATTTTTCTATCCAGTGACTTTCTTAAGTTTTTCCGTTTAGGTCAGTTTCTCAGTAGTTATTGGTCCTACAGAGTGATATTTGGTACTTGTGAAGTGTTTTTGTTTAGGTCAGTTTCTCAGTAACCATTGCTCCTACAGCCAGTGATACTTAGTACATACATACATCTTAGCATGGCCTCTTGAGTGCAGTCATCCATATTTGACCTTGACCTTTATTTCACAGTCCATTAGACCTGCTACATTGTCTTACTTGTTAATATAATCATTTTGAATTTGATCAGAATGTTTGCCTTGATCAGTTCTAGATCAGGTTCTCAAAGTGCTATGGTGCTCAGGTGAGCATTACAGGGCCATCATGGCCCTCTTGTTATGATGTGACACAGCTTTGGAGAAGAAATCTCCTTGCTTCAGGTACATGTAAGAATATTACCATGTGTGCTGCACATACATTACACAGCTAAAAGACAATTAAAAAGCATTGGTTTCTAGTTATGTCCCCCACTACCAAAGGGTGGGGGGACATATTGTTTTTGGGATGGATCCTGTTGGCGTCGGCGTAAAAGTTCTTGTCCACTCTGTAACTTGAATACGCTTTGGAATATTTTGATAATACTTAGTAGAAATGTAGATCAGGATGAGATGACGTGTCGCATACAAGAGTGACAACTCTGGCTTTCTTACTTTTGGGGTTATCACCTGTTGTTTTATTATACTCCCAGTATACGAAGTATGTCGAGGGGTATATAGTTTTCGTCTTTCCATCTGTTCATCCGTCTGTCTGTCAGTCCGTTCATTCGTGTGTCCGTTAACATTTTGCATCAAAATTTTGTGTGAAGTTTTTTCCTTTTGCATATATTTTTGAAAGTTTACACTTTAGGATGTTGATGTGTGGTTAGTGTTACTACTAGATGATTACAGAATAGCTGACATCATTCTGCTGATGCTGCTGACCCAAGGTCAAGGTCACAGACTTAGAAAATAGTGTGATGTTTGCGTCCAAGTTTTACGTGAAGTTTTTTTTAGTACATGTACTTATAGCTCTGCAGCCACTGATCAAACACTTTTCATATTTGGTATAGGGGTACCTGGGAGGGTTCTCTTCCATTCTACATGTATGAAGCCCTGGGTCATGCCCCAGGGTGGGGGTAGAGGTCAAAATCTAGGGCACCCCAATAAAGTAGTACTGGTATATTGCAGTTTGTTTATACAAACAACCTCTTATTAAAGAAGGATAGGCATCAGACATGCTTATCACATCAACATTCAGTGTAATAAGGTCAAGGTCATTGTGACCTTATTTTCATGCTTCAGTGATTTTGACTTTTATTTGAAGCCTATTTCATGGATTAATGCCTCAATAAAGTAGTATGTTGCAGTTTGTTTATACAAACAACTTCTTAAAGAAGGATGGGCATTAGACATGTTTATCACATCAACATTCAGTGTAATAAGGTCATGGTCATTGTGATCATATTTTAATGCTCCAGCGATTTTGTCTTATATCTTGAAGACTATTTCATGGATTAATGTGTGATACTTAGAATATTGGTTCTGTGTGACACCACGGTTGACAGCATAACAAATGTAGGTCACCTTGACCTATATTTCATGGTCCAGTAATTTTACCGCATATCTTGAATGTTAATTGAAGTATGAACATCATTTGGGATTATGAATTAGTATGGTCCAACAGTTGACCTAAAAGTAAATGTAGGTCACTGTGACCTATATTTCATAGTCCATTGATTTTATGTTACATCTTGAAGACAATTTGATGTATTACTATCATATTTATACCCCCGGCATACGAAGTATGCCGAAGGGGTATATAGTTTTCATCCGTTCCATTAGTCTGTCCATCTGTCTGTCCGTCCATCTGTCCTTCCATCCCATTCTATAACCAAGTTTAATTTGAAGTTTTTGATTACTTATAACTCTGCAGCCACTGATCAAAAACTTTTCATATTTGGTATGGGGGTACCTGGAAGGGTTCTTTTCCATTCTACATCTATGGACCCCTGGGCCATGCCCCAGGGTGGGGCTAGAGGTCAAAATCTAGGACATCCCAATAAAGTAGTATACTGCAGTTTGTTTATACAAACAACCTGTTATTAAAGAAGGATGGGCATCAGACATGTTTATCACACCAACATTCAGTGTAATAAGGTCAAGGTCATTGCGACCTTATTTTCATGCTTCAGTGATTTTGACATATTTTGAAGCCTATTTCATGGATTAATGCCTCAATAAAGTAGTATGTTGCAGTTTGTTTATACAAACAACTTCTTAAAGAAGGATGAGCATCAGACATGTTTATCACATCAACATTCAGTGACATGATACTTGGTAGAAATGTAGAACAGGACCAGACAAAGTGTCGAGTACAAGAATTATGATTCTGCCTTTCTTACTTTTGGCGTTATTTCCCTTTGTTATTTTTGACAGTGATAATCCATTGATTTCTTGTCTGCTCGGTAGGTCAAAGACCCTTTACAATATTTTTATGATATTTGGTAGAAATGTAGAACAGAACCAGATGATGTGTCCTGTACAAGAATAACAACTCTGCCTTTCTTGCTATTGGTGTTATCTCCCTTAGTTATGTCTGACAGTGATTAGCCATTGATTTTGTGTCCGCACTGTAAGTCAAAGACTCTTTGGAATATTTTTATGATACTGTGTAGAAATGAAGTACAGGACCAGACGACATGTCGCATACAAGAATGACAACTCTGCCTTTCTTACTTTTGGCGTTATTTTCCTTTGTTATTTTTGACAGTGATAATCCATTGATTTTGTGTCCACTCTGTAAGTCAAAGACCCTTTGGAATATTTTTATGATATTTGGTTGAAATGTAGAACAGGACCAGACGACGTGTCACATACAAGAATGACAACTCTGCCTTTCTTAATATTGGCGTTATCTCCCTTTGTTATATTTGACTGATAATCCGTTGATTTCCTGTCTGCTCTGTAAGTCAAAGACCCTTTGGAATATTTTTAGCGAGCCTGTACGAAGTATAGGGAGAGCTATTGTAGTCACACCGGTCTTCAGCATGCACATTTGCGTTCCCTGTCACACTGTGTTAAAGTTTTTCAGATGCTTATATTTCAACAGTCACTAACCACAGACCATTCATATTTGGAACATGGGTGCTTGGGAGGGTTGTCTGCAATTAAATAAGAACAGACTTCTGGGTTTATGCCCCGGGATGGGGCTTGGGGTCAAAATCTAGGACACCTTTGTAAAATGCTTTATTGCTGTGAGTTTTTCATATGCTTATATCTTAGTAGTCAGTGAAAAAGTTAAAAGTAAAACATATTTTAACTAGCAATACTTAACCTATAGATAAGAGAATCCCGCCTCCCTCCCCGCATAGCTCAGTTATATTGAGTTATCCTTCAAAGAAACTGACACGTGATCAAAAGAGCGGGAAGAGTGATGTCACACAGGTAACTGCCTAAGGGACCTTCTGGGTTAAGACTTTAAGACTACTGAATTGTCGATGTACTGTGGAAGGTTTGAAATACAGAATAGAATAGCTCATTATCTATAGGTTAAGTATTGCTAGTTAAAATATGTTTTACTTTTAAAAACATCATTTACATGTAAAGTCAGTCTGTATACATGGACGTATGTATATTTCCAAATAAATTTATGTGGAATTACGTGTAGTCTACTTTTACACATAGATTTAAGAGCTGGGGACCGTCTAAAAGACTTGTATGGGGAAAATGTTTAAAATCTTCTTGTGTGAAACTAGAAGGCCTAGACCATTGACATTTCGTACTTAGTTTTGTATAGTGGATCTTTACCAAGACTGTTCACATTATAATCCTGAGGTCAAAAATGTCCTCACCCCAGGGTCACTTGTTTCACATAGACTCATTATTAATGGGGGAAAACCTTTAAAAATCTTCTTGTACGAGACTTAAGTAGGCACAGGTCTTTTATATTTGGTATGTCACTTGATCAAAGGTATATTTTATGCTAAGTTCCTCTTTCGCTAAATTAAAGCTAAATTCCATACCAAGTTACTGTATGATACAGAGACCAAATGTTTTTCAAACTGTACCTGCTACCATACCAATATGTTTCATTCTTTAAAAATGTTACCAAAAGCTGGCTCAGAACAAATAGTCTCAGGTGACCATTGGTCCTCTGGTTTAGTACTCTAGTTACCTTAAGTATTTGGAAATACTAAGACAAATGTGGTGAGTAGTTAAGATATTTAGATATATAGAATAAATATGTATATCAAAAGTTGCTTAGATATCAACTTTTAAAACAAGCACATCATTGCTGAACATTAATGCATTAAGTTGATACTTATAGTACAAGGGCATGAACCTCAATGTGGTGATATGCACATAGTTGCGCCTGTATCATCTGTTCAGGCTGGCCTCAATGGCTCAGTCAGATGCGTGCCCATGCGGTGAGCAGGAAGTTGCTGGTTTGGTTCCTGCCGAGTCCAGCAACATTATTTCATTAAGATTTTGATTATGAAATATTGTCTAAGATCAGTATGGCCCTTCTGCTGATTCAAGAAGGACAGTTAAGGAGTGTAAAGGTGATACATTTTTAGCTCACCTGAGCCAAAGGCTCAAGGTGAGCTTTTGTGATCACTCACCGTCCGTCGGCATCGGCGGCGTCGGCGTCCGTCTGTCCGTCCGTCCGTCCGTCCGTTCACAATCTTTAAACAACATCTCCTAAACCACTGATTGGATTTTGACCAAACTTCACAGGAATGATCCTTAGTTGGTCCTCTTTCAAAGTTGTTCAAATGGTTCCGGTCCATTGCATATCTAGGTCACAGGAGCTAAAAATAGATTTTTTAACTAAAAACTTAAAAAAATCTTCTTGTCAGAAACCACTGGACCGATTTCAATATAATTTTGCAGAAATGTTCCTTTGGTGATCCTCTACCAAGATTGTTCAAGCCATTTGGATTCGTGAAAAAACATGGCCGCCAGGGGGCGGGGCTTATTTTCCCTATATATCTACATAGAAAACTTTAAAAATCTTCTTGTCAGAAACCACTGGACCAATTTCAGTATAATTTTGCAGAAATGTTCCTTTGGTGATCCTCTACCAAGATTGTTCAAGCCATTTGGATTCGTCAAAAAACATGGCCGCCAGGGGGCGGGGCTTTTTTTCCCTATATAATCTATATAGAAAACTTTCAAAATCTTCTTGTCAGAAACCACTGAACCGATTTCTATATAATTTTGCAGACATGTTCCTTTGGTGATCCTTTACTAAGATTGTTCAAGCCATTTGGATTCGTCAAAAAACATGGCCGCCAGGGGGCGGGGCTTATTTTCCCTATATATCTATATAGAAAACTTTAAAAATCTTCTTGTCAGAAACCACTGGACCGATTTCAATATAATTTTGCAGAAATGTTTGTTTGGTGATCCTCTACCAAGATTGTTCAAGCCATTTGGATTCGTCAAAAAACATGGCCGCCAGGGGGGCTGGGCTTATTTTCCCTATATATCTATATAAAAAAGTTTAAAAATCTTCTTGTCAGAAACCACTGGACCAATTTCAATATAACTTGGCAGGAATGTTGCTTTGGTGACCCTCTACCAAGATTGTTCAAGCTGTCATGATTCGTCAAAAAACATGGCCGCTAGGGGGCGGGGCATATTTTCCCTATATATCTATAAAGAAAACTTTAAAAATCTTCTCGTAAGAAACCGTTGGCTCGAGTTCAATGTAACTTGACAGGAATGTTGCTTTGGTGACCCTCTACCAAGATTGTTCAAGCCATCATGATTCGTCAAAAAACATGGCAGCTAGGGGGTGGGGCTTATTTTCCCTATATATCTATAAAGAAAACTTTAAAAATCTTCTTGTCAGAAACCACTGGACTGATTTCATTATAACTTGGTAGAAATCTTTCCTTGTTGACCCTCTACCAAGATTGTTCAAGTTATCATGATTTGTCAAAAAACATGGCCTCCAGGGGGAGGGGCTTATTTTCAAAATCTTCTTGTCAGAAACCAATGGACCGATTTCAATATAACTTGGCAGGAATGTTTCTTTGGTGACCCTCTACCAAGATTGTTCAAGGCATCGTGAGCCTTAAAAAAAATGGCCACTAGGGGGCGGGGCATATTTTCCCTATATATATATATATATATAGAAAACTTTAAAAATCTTCTCGTAAGAAACCGTTGAATTGAGTTCAATGTAACTTGACAGGAATGTTGCTTTGGCGACCTTCTACCAAGATTGCGCCCTCATGATACGTCAAAAAACATGGCCGTCAGGGGGCGGGCTTATTTTCTGTATAGAAAACTTTAAAATTCTTCTTGTCAGAAACCACCTGACTGATTTCAATATTACTTGGCAGGAATGTTGCTTTGGTGACCCTCTACCAAGTTTGTTCAAGCAATCATGATTAGGCAAAAAAACATGGTGGCTAGGGGTGGGGCTTATTTTCCCTATATATCTAAATAGAAAACTTTAAAAATCTTGTCAGAAACCACTGAACCAATTTCAATATAACTTGTCAGGATTTTTCCTTTGGTGACCCTATACCAAGTTTGTTCAAGCTGTCATGATTTGTCAAAAAACATGGGCGTTAGAGGGTGGGGCTTAATTTCCCTATATATCTATATAAGACATTTTAAAAATCTTTTTGTCAGAAACCACTGGACCAATTTCAATATAACAGCAAAATTGTTCCTTTGGTGACTCATGAAAAAAACATGGCCGCTGGGGTGCAGGGCTATAAAATTTATACAAAAATCTTAGAGCAGTGAACTTGGCTGAAACTTCAACAGTTAGTATGCAAAGCTGTTTGCTCAGGTGAGCGATATAGGACCATGATGGTCCTCTTGTTTGTTTTGATATTGTGTTTTTGTTGTTTTTTTTATACCACTCCACACGATAGTGGTGGGGTATTATGGTTTCACGCTAGAAGTCTGTGTGTCTGTCCGTCCAACTGTCCGTCCGTCGTACATCCGTTCGTTTTATTTCCGGATGATAACTTGAGTAAACATCAGTGGATTTTCACCAAACTTGGTATGTGCATTGATATTGTGGATATCTGGTTTGGGATTGCTAATGGGCAAATTTCGTCAATTTTTTACAGAGTTATCTGCCCGCGACAGATGGTGGGGTATTATAGTTTAACGTTTTTATTTTCAGTGACATTGTTCTGTCTGGCAGCAGTGATATTCCCAATAGGATTTGCCATAGATGAGATCGGAGGGCAGCCATATAAACTACCAAACCAGACTCAAGTTGGATCATCATACGTACTCTTTATTCTTGCAATTTTTTTCACAGTGATCTCAGAACTGTTTGCTGGCAAAGTTTGCTTGCCCATGTTTTGACCGAACATTCAGTAGTGGATGCTTTTCTCATAAATATTATGGCTGTTGTACTTTGGATGAATGGATTGGAAATAGGGCTACCTGGTTTACACATGTATATGTTAATGCTACTTGTTGGCGCAGTTAATGTTTACAGAAATGACTCACCAGCTAAACAAATTTGCATGTCATCCATCCCATATCCATTCATTTGTCGTCCTTTTGCACTTTCAAACAAGAATATCTCCGGGGGGTGGGGGGTGGGGGGGGGGGGGGGGGCTTCCATTTCATCGAATGACATTTCCTTGCGGCTTTGGGTAGATGCCATGTTCGGTTGACAACAACTTTCATTGGATTATGACATTTAGTCTAATTTAAGTTGATTTACGTCAGATTTGAAGAAATTTACTTTGTTACTTATTCTCAATATCCAGTTTGAAAAGTATTACCTTGAATTTGAAGAACATCCATTCTAAATCAGTGCATAAAAAATATTTAGTTTGAAAATTCTTCATAATCAAACAAAAACTTCACTTTTTTGTGAAACCATCACTTGAAACCAAGGATGCTAATATTCAATCCTAAGGTAGAAACCATTAGAAACCAAAGGTTTACATGATTAGCTCCATGATGCAGAATAGAATGCTGAATAACTTCATATGATTTCTACTTACCTGTATAATTATTATATCTTATACTACGACCCCCCACCCCCTTCCTCCCCATCCACATACAAAGTATATATGGGATATATAGTTATTGTCTTTTCCATAACATGTTTGTCTGTTTGTCCGTCTGTCTGTGTGTAATTTTTTTTTCTGTTCCCCCCCCCCCCACCCCCCCCCCACCCCTGCATACGAAGTATATATGGGATATATAGTTATTGTCTTTTCCATAACTTGTGTCTGTTTGTCCATCTGTCTGTCTGTGTAATTTTTTTCCATCAAAGATTTTTGAGGAACTACTCTACCTAAGATTTTTAAATTTGATACAAACATTAAGTATGACTTGTTGTATATTGTAAGAGAGAATCAGCATGCTCATGCTTATCATTACCTTTATTTTTCCATTTTTTTCTTTCTCTCCTGTTAAATATTTCATTTACAGATTTCTTAGCTTCTATAAGAGCCAGTCTTTAAATTTTGTATACACCTACACAGGGTTGAAATGTATTGTTTGAAAGAAAGCCATGATGCTGAAATTTATGTTGCCCTCTTTTTTCCTATTTTCCTTTTTCCATTTTCAATCTCTCACTCCTGTTTTCCTTTTTCCATCTCTCACTCCTATTTCATATATAGAGAATTTATGTCAAAGATTTCTCAGGAACTGCAGCACCCAGGATTTTGAAATTTTGTCTAAACATTGAGTATGACATGTATTGTGTAAGAGAATCAGCATCCTCAAGCTTATCATTCCTTTTATTTGTCTGTTTTTTTTTTTCTTTCTCTCCAGTCAAATGTTACGTCACAGATTTTTCAGCTTCTATAAGAGCCATAGTCTTCAGATTTTGTATACATCTACACAGGGTTGAATTTTATTGTGTAAAAGAAAACCATGATGCTGAAATGCTTTCTGCCTTTTTTTCTACCTCTCACCAATTTAATGTATAGGGAAATCAGGAACTACTGCATCTAGGATTTTGAAATTTGTACAAACACTGTGTATGACTTTTTATTCCCCAACCAGTAGGTTTGCGGGATATAGCGATCAGCATGGCGTCCGTTCATCCGTCCGTAGATGCAGCCTTGTGCACTCCATAACTTTGATACCCTTTGACATATTTTGATAATATTTGGTAGACCTGTAGGCGTGTTGTGTGCAAAAGAGACAGCTCCTACTATCTTCATTATGTTGTTATCTCCCCTGAAGCCAAAATCTTGTGCAAGCCATAACTCTCATACTCTGTGATATAATTTGATAATATTTGGTGGGGATGAAAAGGAGGAACAGTAGGCGTGTCACATGCAAGAGAGACAACGCTCACTTTCTTTGTTATGTAGTTATCTCCCCGGAAGCAGAAATTGGTAGAAATCCTTATGCGCTCCATAACTTAGATACCCTTAGATATACATTGATAATATTTGGTAGGAATGAAGAGGAGGACTAGTAGGCATGTCACATGCAAGAGAAACAACTCTCTATCATCCTTATGTAGTTATCTCCCCTGAAGTCAAAATCTTGAGCAGACCATTTCTCCCATACTGTTTGAGATCATTTGATAATATTTGGTAGGACTGAAGAGGACGACCAGTAGGCGTTTCAGGTGCAAGAGAGACAACTCTTACTTAACTTACTTTCTTCATTATGTAGTTATTTCCCCTGAAGCAGAAATAAGTAGGCACATTCTTGTATGCCTAACTTTGATACCCTTGGATATATTTTGATAATATTTGGTAGGAATGAAGAGGAGTACCAGAAGGCATGTCACATGCAAGAGAGACAACTCTTTTTTTTTCTTCGTTATGTAGTTATATCCCCTGAAGCCAAAAATCATACGCAGGCCATAACTCCCATACTGTTTCAGAAGATTTGATAATATTTGGTAGGGATAAAGAGGAGGACCATTAGGGGTGTCATGTGCAAGAGAGACAACTCTCACTTTCTTTGTTCTGTAGTTATCTCCCCGAATTCTAATGCAGGCAATAACTCCCATACCATTTGAGATAATTTGATATTTGGTAGGGATGAAGAGAAGGACTGGTAGGCTAGCCACATCAAGAGAGACAACTCTTACTTTCTTCTTTATGTCATTATCTCACCCAATGCAGAAGTTTTGTGAAGGCCATAACTCCCATACTGTTTGAGATAATTTGATAATACATGGTAAGGACATATATCAGGTCAAGTAGGAGTGTTGCATGCAAGAAGGACAACTATTGCTCTGTTCTTTTTCTAGTTATCTCCCCTGAACAAATTTCTAAGCCAATTTCTTGTGCACTCCATAACTTCTGAATGGTTTGAAATATTTTAATAATATTTGGTAGAGGCAGATAAGGACTAGAAGGGGTGTCACATGCAAGAGAGACAACTCTATTTTCATTGTAGTTGTCTCCCCTGAAACCAAAATCTTGTGCAGGCTATAACTCCCATACTCTTTGAGATAATTTGATAATATTTGATAGGGTCATATATCAGGTCAAGTAGTAGTGTAGCATGCAAGAAGAACTGGCAAATCTTGCTTTGTTCTTTTTTCCTAGTTATCTCCTCTAAATGAATTTCAAAAACAAATTCTTGTGCACTCCATAACTCCTTAATGATTTGAAATATTTTGATAATATTTGGTACAGGCATTGATAAGGGCCAGTAGGCATGTCATGTGCAAGAGTGACAACTCTCACTTCCTTCATTATGTACTTGATCCCCTGAAGTTGAAATCTTGTGCAGCTCCCACACTGTATGAGAATTTGATGATCACTTTAGGTCAAGCAGAAGTGTCACATGCAAGAAGGACAATTCTTGCTTTGTTCTTTTTCTAGTTATCTCTCCCAAATAAATTTGTTGACACTCTAGAGGTGACAGTTTTGACCCAGTCTTTATGAAACTTGCTCAGAATGTTTGCCTCTGAAATCTAGGTCAAGTTCGATACTAGGTCACTTGGGGTCAAAAAATAGGTCACCAAGCCAAATCAAAGGAAAAACTTGTTAACACTCTAGAGGTCACATTTTTAAAGCAATCATCATGGATCTTGCTCAAAACGTTAGTTCGAAACTGGGTCACTTGGGGTCAAAAAATAGGCAAAATTAAAGGAAAACCTTGTTAACACTCTAGCAGTCACATATTTGAAGCAATCATTTTGAATCTTGCTCAAAATGTTTGTCTTGATAATTTCTAGGTCAAGTATGAAACTGGGTTACATGGGGTCAAAACTAGGTCACCAGGCAAAATCAAAGGAAAACATTGTTAGCACTCTAGAGAACACATTTTTGAAGCAATAATCATGAATCTTACTCAAAATGTTTGTCTTGATGATTTCTAGGTCAAGTTTAAAACTGGGTCACCTTGGGTTAAAAACTAGGTCTCTAGGCCAAATAAAAAAACCTTGTTAACACTGGTGGTCACATTTTTGAAGCAATCATCATGAATAATGCTCAAAATGGTTGTCTTGATGATTTCTAGGTCAAATTCAAAACTGGTCCATTTGGGATCAAAAATTAGGTCACTGGGCCAAGTCCAAGGAAGACCTTGTTAACACCCTGTCACATTTTTGAAGCAATCATCATGAATCTTGCTCAAAATGTTTCTCTTGATGATTCCTAGGTCAAGTTTGAAACTGGGTCACTTTGGGGTCAAAATCTAGGTCACTGGGCCAAATCAAAGGATGACCTTGTTAACATTCTAGAGGTCACATTTTTGAAGCAATCCTCATGAATCTTGCTTGAAATGTTTGTCTTGATGGTTTCTAGGTCAAATTCGAAACTGGGTCACTTGGAGTCAAAATCTAGGTCACTGGGCCAAATCAAAGGAAGACCTTTTTAACACTCTAGAGGTTACATTTTTGAATGTCGTCATGAATCTTGCTCAAAATGTTTGTCTTGATGATTTCTAGGTCAGTTCAAAACTGGGTCACTTGGAATCAAAAACTAGGTCACCAGGCCAAATCAACCAAAACCCTTGTTAACACTCTAGAGGTCACATTTTTGAAGCAGTCCTCATGAATCTTGCTCAAAATATTTATCTTGATGATTTCTAGGTGAAGTTTGGAACTTGGTCACTTATGACCTATATTTCATGGTCCAGTGACTTTCTTGAGTTTTTCCATTTTGATCAGTTTCTCAATAACTACATGTATTGGTCCACCAGAGTGATATTTGTCACTTGTGAAGTGTTAGTGTTTAGGTTAGTTTCTCAGTCACTATTGCTTCTACAGCCAGTGATACTTAGCACATGGATACATCTTAGCATGGTCACATTAGTGCAGTCATCCATATTTGACCTTCACCTCTATTACAGTCCATTAGACATGCTACATTGTCTTACTTGTTAATGTAATCATCATGATCTGGTCAGTATGTGCGCTTGATCAGTTGTAGGTCAGGTTCTCTGAGTGCTATGATACTCAGGTGAGCAGTACAGGGCCATCATGGCCCTCTTGTTAAGCTTAACTTCTTAATGGTTTGAAATATTTTGATGATATTTGGTAGAGGCATAGATACGGACCAGTAGGCGTGTCATGTGCAAGAGAGACAACTCTTACTTTTTGGTATGTACTTATCTCCCCTTTAGCTGAACTCTTTTGCAGGCTATAACTCTTATACTGTCTGAAATGATTTGATAATACATGTATTTTGATGGGACATATATCAGGTCAAGTAGGAGTGTCACATGCAAGAAAGACAACACTTGCTTTGATCTTTTTCCTTTACACTCCACTGAATAAATTTCTAAGCCGAATTCTTGTGCACCCAACGACTTCTTAATGGTTTGAAATATTTTGATAATATTTTATAGAAGCATAGATATGGACCAGTAGGCGTGTTGCATGCAAGAAGGACAACCTCTGCTGAGATGGTTTTCAAGTAACTTTCCCTGAATGAATTGAAGCCAAGTTCTTGTGTATTTGGTTTGAAATATTTAGATAATATTTGGTAGAGGCATAGATAAGGACCAGTAGGCATGTCATGTTCAAAAGTACTCTCACTTTCTCCATTATGTACTTACCTCCCCTGATTTTGAAATCTTGTAGAGGTCATAATTCCCATTCTGTTTGAGATAATTTGATAATTTTTGATAGGGACATATATCAGGTCAAGTAGGCATGTCTCATGTTCGAAGGACAACTTTTGCTCTGTTAATCATTTACCCCAATACACATACAGCAAGTACCTTTATCTTTACAAGGCATTTATTTTTGCTATCATTTCTGAATATGTATTCTCACAAATTCAAAGATTTGCAAATATTGTGTATCTTGTACAAATAATCACATCAGAAATCAGTATTCGATGATTTTTGACAAAAGTGAAAAAATAAAGAACATGCAAAAATAACCTCATTTACAGTACACCTATTAATGTTTTCAGTTATTATTTTGGTCACATTTCATACTATCTTTGCATATTTTTACTTTGCTCTGTTTCAACCAGTATATCTGATTGAAATATACCCCATATTTAGAAATGGCAATTTGGTCGTGGATTTGCCATCTCTTCTGATAGATATTTTTGTATTGTGTAAAAGAGAATCAGCATCCACATGCTTATCGTTCCCTTTATTTGTCCATTTTTTTTCTCTCCAATAAACTTTTTGTCACAGATTTCTCAGCTCCTGTGAGTTACACTTTTCTATTGTGATGTGCCCACTTTAAGGTCAAATTTGGAAAGTAAGCAAATCCAAAAACAAATATTGCAAAACGACACCTTAATATCCCTTTGATTTCTTTTATTGGTTGGAAAGGTGTTTTTGTGTTTATTTTTTACGGTGACATACCTGCCCTGTCGATCATGTTTAACATTGTCTATGGCAAACTGTAACACCCTCAGATATAGCTAGTTGTACTGGCATATCAGAAGGCATTGTGCAAACAATTCTGAAAAAGCCTTTGGACCTGAGAAAGGTTTGCGATAGGTGGGTACCTCATTTGCTCACTGAGGAGCAAAAGACACAACGCTTTAAATGTGCCCAGGAACTTTTGAAAACATACAAAGGCTGTCATAGTCGAGTTATTTCTAAATTGCTAACAGGTGATGAAACCTGGGTGCACATGTTTGAGCCACAAAGAAGGGCTGATAATAAGCAATGGAAGTGAAAAGATCAAAAACGCCCATGTGTTGCCAAGAGAACAATAAGTTCGAAAAAGTGCAATTTTCTTTAATTCAAGTGGGCCAGTCGTTCAAGTGCCTTGTCCATCTGGTAATACAGTCACTGGCCGATTCTACAAGAATTCTGTACTGAAGAAAGTGAAAGAGTTCTACAATAAGAAGTGACCAAGCAAAGGATGGTCAGGAGTCCACCTTTTACATGACAACGCCTCCTCTCATAAGTGTGAGGTTGTTAAGTCTTTTTTGGCTTCTGAAAAGGTGAAAGTTTTAAACCATCCACCTTATTCACCTGACCTGAGTCCCTGAGACTTCTTTTTATTTCCAAGGCTTAAGAAATTGCTTTCAGAAAATAAGTATACATCTAGAAGTTCTCTTGGCAGCGCTATTTATCAGTGTCTCCAACAGACACCAAAAGAAGACTATTTATCTGCTTTTCGCGACTGGGTAAAAAGGTTACAAAAATGTGTTTCAGTAAAGGGGGAATACTTTGAAGGTTTGTAATAAAGATATGTTTGATAAAACGTAGCACTTGAAGTAATCCGAACCCAGTGACAAAACTTTTTGCAGGACCCTCGTATTATTCCCACCATTTTTGTCTTACATAAGATATGCAAGCTGGATGTTGTACGATTGATGTGGACCTTATATTGAAGGAATTAAGCAGGGCTGCCTACTTTCAGCCCTATTAATCCTTGCCTCTTTATCCCCTCACACATCGAAGTGGCGAGGGGATATAGGGTCTGTCCCGTTTGAAAGTACGTACATAATGTATGTAGCATACGTACGTATGTACGTATGTTCACCTTTTATCATCACCCTAGCCCCTACATTTATTGATGGATTTTAATACAACTTCACACAAATGTTGGGTATGATAATATTTCAAGCGAGTTTGATGTTCAGGGTCTTGGGCTCAAGATCAAGGTCACTGTGCCTATTTTTAGAAAAACTTTGTCATCGCTCTAGTGCCTACATTTATCTATGGATTTTAATATAACTTCATATAAATGTCGGGAATTAAAATAGACTTTCAGGCTGGTTGGGTCAAGATCAAGGTCACTTGCTATTTTTAGAAAAAAAAATTGTTATTGCTCCACTGCCTACATTTATTGATAGATCTCAATATTACTTCATATGTTCGGTATAATATCTTGAGCAAGTTTGACTTTCAGGGTGCTAGGATCAAGGTCAAGGTCATTGTGGCTATTTTTAGAAAAAAAAAAACTTTGCCATCACTCTAGTGCCTACATTTAGAAATGGATTTTAATATAACTTCACATAAATGTTGGGTATGTAATATCTCGAGCAAGTTCAACTTTCAGGATGCTGGGTTCAAGGTCAAGGTAACTGTGGCTATTTTTAGAAAAAAAGAAAAAAAAAAATTGGCATCGCTCTAGCCCCTGCATTTATCAATGTATTTTGATATATCTTCACACAATTATTGGGTTCTCGAGCAAATGTCTTGAGCAAATTCAACTTTCAGCTTGCTGGGCTCAAGGTCAAGGCAACTGTGGCTATTTTTAGAAAAAAAATAAAAAGACAAAAAACATTGTCATCACTCTAGCCCCTGCATTTATCAATGGATCTTGATATATTTTCACACTTATGTGGGTATGATAATTTCTCGAGCAAGTTTGACTTTCAGGGTCTTGGGCTCAAGGTTGAGGTTGACATGATTGAAATATTTTCTACCATGTGAGGTCTAATCCCTTCCAACCTGAAAAGTTGAATGTTTACAGTACTGTACCTTAAAGGTCATACATGACCTTTACATTAAGGTCACATGCTTTTTGTCTCTTCATTCACATAACTATTATACGAGGGCGTGTCAATTAATAACCAGCCTATCCCATTTCCGATGGACCGAGATGGTTACAATTTTCATGCTTTGTTTCAATATATGTTTTGTACGTACATGGGTACAAAATTGCACATGTATCGAGTCATTCTTTAATAAGATATTGAATGTCAAACATGGCTAGTGATGCAAAGGCATGCTTTTCATCTAAAGTTGAGTACCGTGCTGTAATTCGGTACTTGTATTTAAAAGGTAAAACAGGCAAGGAAATACATGGTGAGTTAGCCGATGTTTATGGGTCTTCTGCACCATCTTATGCTCAGGTTAAATTCTGTGTAGGAGAATTCAAACGCGGTAGAACGTCTTTAGAAGATGAAGCCGGGTCTGGACGCCCACTGGATGCCACCGACGAAGAAATGTTGGCAAATTCAGGTGGAAGAAATAGCGCAGGCATTAGGCATTTCACATGGTAGCGTTTCAACAATCTTACATGATCGTTTAGGTATGCGCAAGCTAACAGCCCGTTGGGTCCCCAAATCCCATAGTGATGAGCAAATGGCAACCAGAGCATCAGTATGCAGCGCCTTGTTGAAACGTTTTAGGTCAAAAGATGATTTTTATTTTGCGTCTGGTGACTGTAGATGAGACTTGGGTTCATTATTATGAGCCAGAGAATAAAGCTCAGAGTCGTCAGTGGGTAGGGCCTGGGTCCCCGAGGCCAAAGAAGTTCAAGACGCATCCATCTGCTGGCAAGGTGATGGCCACAGTATTTTGGGATGCAAAAGGCGTTATTATGTTGGACTTTTTACCCAAGAGAAGTACAATAACTGGAGTGTACTATGCAAACTTGTTAGACCAGCTGAGAACCGCCGTCCGTGAAAAACACTGAGGTAAACTCTCTAAAGGTGTTTTGCTGCAACAGGACAACACGAGAGTCCACACTTGCAAAGTTGCAATGGATGCTGTACAGCGAAATGGGTATGAATTAATACCACAACCTGCCTATTCGCCTGACCTAGCTCCTAGCGACTTCTTCCTATTCCCAAACTTGAAAAAGGATATCCGTGGACTTCATTTCCGGTCTGATGAAGGAGTCGTGACGGCAGTTGAGGAGTGGGTCAATGGAAAGGACCCTGACTTTTTCAGTTCTGGGCTGATGGCACTTGAACACCGTTGGTCTAAATGCATCACACTAGAGGGAATTACATCGAAAAAGTAGAGATGGATCTCAACTGGAAATAAGTTAGGCTGGTTACTTATTGACTCACCCTGGTATGCCATCAAATTCCCCAAATAGCAAATAGCAATTTGCACGAAATAAATGGGTATCGTTAGCTATTCAACACACCATTCAAGGGCAGTGGAGCATTTTAAAATATACCTGGGATAAAACTAAAGAAGCCAGTGTTTGCTCACACCAAGTAGTCTTCTGTGAGGGGATTTGTATCGCCTGCAATGCCTTGTAACAGTTATGTAACCAACAGCCCGTGTTATTTTGTCAGCATATGTCAAAGTGGTAACACATTACGGTAAACAGGACACATGAATTTTGCAAAATTGCTGAACGCATGGTAATAAGTATTTGCATAAAAAGGAACTAGCACCTAAGGCTATTCATGCTGTTATTGTAGCAACACTGAGAAAAATTGTCACTTCATATGCTACCATAAAAAAGGATGGTAGCAGAATTTAAGAATAGCAAGGAGAGCTTAAGAGGTTGACCCCCATTCTGTAGGGCCTCTTACTGTGACAACTCCCAAAATAGTCACTAAAGTCCATGATATGGTTATGGGTGACAGACGAATTACAGAGAGATGCACATCTAGTTCTGTAGGGATTTCTCAGGAAATAGTGCATTCCATTTTTACAGAAGATCTGAATATGAGCAAACTCTCAGTCTTTTGGATACCCAGACTTCTGACAGTTGATCAGAGGCACACAAGACAGAATGTGTCGCTTGCTAATCTGAACTTTTTTGAGACAGATCCTGAAAAGTTTCTTTTGAGGTGTGTGATGATGGATGAAACTTTGGTCCAACATTTCATACCAGAATCCAAATAACAGTCTATACAATGGAATCACCCTGGCTCACCCCGCCAAAGAAGACAAAGTCTGGTTCGACAACTGGGAAGTTTATGGCGTCAGTTTTTTTTATGCTTATGGTATTCTTATGGTAGATTATTTCCAAAAAGATACTTCATGCAATTGAAAAGTCAAGGTCAAATATAAATCAGTATTTATTTATGTATTCTTAAATATTTACAACTACGAGCACCCATACCTTCAAAATGTGCGATGGCGTACATGGGCATATGAAATATACAACATGTCAGTTGTTGTATTAGCTTACTCTGAACCATAAACAAAAACAGTAATAAAACATAATTTCGCAATATGTAACTTCATCCATATTTTAACACATAGTTAAAGTTTTCCTATAGAAAATTATTTAATTTTGTCACATGCTAAGGCAGATATGGATCACAACATGAGCATGCTTTAATCACGCTGGAAGTATGCATCGTCATTTGTTTTATCTAATATGTCAACTCAGGTTGACAGACCTCTTGCAATAAAAACGGAAGTCACATGACTCTGTATGTCATCGTTAAATTCAAGTTGTGCTCATGTGAACTGGCAAAGGTCAGGCTACCATACATATGAATTTCACCAAAATCCATCGTGGGCACAAAAACGGCAAAAGTGCAACTCGTCCTTTTGTATACAATTACAGAGGCTTCAAGTATATTGTGTAAAAAAAAAAACATGATACTGAAATTTATTTTGCCCTCTTTGTTTTTTTTCCTTTTTTAGCTCACCTGAGCAAAAGCTCAGGGTGAGCTATTGTCATCACCCTATGTCCGTCGTCCGTCGTCGTACGTCATCCGTCGTCAACAGTTAGTTTGTTAACACTCTAGAGGTCACAGTTTTGACCCAATCTTGATGAAACTTGGTCAGAATGTTTGCCTCTATGAAATCTAGGTCAAGTTCGATACTGGATTACTTGGGGTCAAAAACTAGGTCACCAGGTCAAATCAAAGGAAAAACTTGTTAACACTCTACAGGTCATAGTTTTGACCCAATCTTGATGAAACTTGCTCAAAATGTTTGCCTCTATTAAATCTAGGTCAAGTTCGAAACTGGGTCACCTGGGGTCAAAAACTAGGTCACCAGGCCAGATCAGCAGAAAACCTTGTTAACACTCTAGCGGTCACATTTTTGAAGCAATCATCATGAATCTTGCTCAATATATTTGTCTTGATGATTTCTAGGTCAAGTTCGAAACTGGGTCACCTGGGGTCAAAAACTAGGTCACCTGGCCAGATCAGCAGAAAACCTTGTTAACACTCTAGCAGTCACATTTTTGAAGCAATCATCATGAATCTTGCTCAATATGTTTGTCTTGATGATTTCTAAGTCAAGTTCGAAACTGGGTCACTTGGGGTCAAAAACTAGGTCACCGGGCCAGATCAGCAGAAAACCTTGTTAACACTCTAGCGGTCACATTTTTGAAGCAATCATCATGAATCTTACTCATTATGTTTGTCTTGATGATTTCTAGGTCAAGTTTGAAACTGGGTCACCTGGGGTCAAAAACTAGGTCACCTGGCCAGATCAGCAGAAAACCTTGTTAACACTCTAGCGGTCACATTTTTGAAGCAATCATCATGAATCTTGCTCAATATGTTTGTCTTGATGTTTTCTAGGTTATGTTCGAAACTGGGTCACTTGGGGTAAAAAACTAGGTCACCTGGCCATATCAGCAGAAAACCTTGTTAACACTCTAGCGGTCACATTTTTGAAGCAATAATCATGAATCTTGCTCAAAATGTTTGTATTGATGATTTATAGGTCGAGTTCGAAACTGGGTCACTTGGAGTCAAAAACTAGATCACCGGGCCAAATCAGCAGAAAACCTTGTTAACACTCTAGCGGTCACATTTTTGAAGCAATAATCATGAATCTTGCTCAAAATGTTTGTCTTGATGATTTCTAGGTCAGGTTCGAAACTGGGTCATGTGGTATCAAAAACTAGGTCACCAGGCCAAATCAGCAGAAAACCTTGTTAACACTCTAGCAGTCACATTTTTGAAGCAATTATCATGAATCTTGCTCAAAATGTTTGTCTTGATGAGTTCTAGGATATGTTTGAAACTGGGTCACTTGGGGTCAAAAACTAGGTCACCCGGCCAAATCAGCAGAAAACCTTGTTAACACTCTAGCGGTCACATTTTTTAAACAATCATCATGAATCTGGCTCAAAATGTTTGTCTTGATGATTTCTAGGTCAAGTTCGAAACTGGAACACCTGGGGTCAAAAACTAGGTCACCTGGCTAAATCAGCGTAAAATCTTATCACTCTAGCGGTCACATTTTTCAAGCAATCATCATGAATCTTGCCAAAATGTTTGTCTTGATGAGTTCTAGGTCAAGTTCGAAACTGGGTCACTTGGTATAAAAAACTAGGTCACCGGGCCAAATCAGCAGAAAACTTTGTTATAATCATTTTGAACTTTGATCAGAATGTTTGCCTTAATCAGTTCTAGATCAGGCTCTCAAAGTGCTATGTTGCTCAGGTGAGCGTTACAGGGCCATCATGGCCCTCTTGTTATTATATCCCGCTCCACAATATACCAGCCACATGATAGTGGTGGGTATACCCCACCACACGATAGTGGCGGTGTATTATGGTTTCACATTGGACGTCCATGTGTCCGTCCGTCCGTTTCCGGATGATAACTTGAGTAAACATCAATGGATTTTCACCAAACTTGCGCATTGATATTGTGGAGATCTGGTTTTGGATTGCTAATGGATAAATTTCGTCAAATTTTTACAGTTATCTGCCCGGAGACGATAATGGCGGGCTATTATACGTTTGTAGTTTAAGGTTTTTATTTTACATCTCTCACTCCAGTGTAATGCATAGGGAAATTTGTGTCAAACAGTTCTCAAGAACTACTGCACCTAGGATTTTCAAATTTGGTACAAACATTAGGTACAACAAGTTATATTGTGTATGAGAGAGTCAGCATCCTCATGCTTATCATTCCTTTTGTTTGTCAATTTTTCTTCCTCTCAAAAAAAAACAAAAACTTTCTTCAGATTTCTCTGGTCATGTTGCTAGTCTTCAAATTTTGTATACAGCTACAGAGGGTTGTGTAAAGGAAAAGCAAGATACTGTGATTTATTTTGCCTTCTTTTTCCTTTTCCATCTGCACTCAAATGTTTCAAAGGGAAATTTGTGTCAAAGATTTCTCAGGGAATATAACAGCTAGCATTTTGAAAGTTTGTACAAAATTGGATTTGACATGTTCTATTGTGTAAGAGAGAATCGGCATCCTTATGCTTATCATTCCCTTTATTTGTTCATTTTCTTTCTTTCTCATGAAAGTCGCAGATTGCTCACCTTCTATTGGAGTTAAAATCTTAAAATTTTCTGTAAGCCTTGACAATGGTGAAATGTGTTGTGTAAGAGAAAAACAAGATGCTGAGGTTTATTTCTTTTGCAGGTCTCTCCCATGCAATAGTAAGGGGAATTGGCATCTACAAATTGGTTCAACATACCTCTAACAGCTATGGCCGGGGGGTATGTGAGCTGTGCTCACTATCTGGTATATTTAGTATCAATTTCTATAATGAGTGCTCATCAGAATAATTAAGGTCGCTAAATTCAACTGAATGCCATACCTGATCATTTTTTTTTACCAAATGTTATGCTGGCAGAGAGTTTGTACGAGGGTCCTGCAAAAAGTTTTGTCACTGGGTTCAGTGCTACGTTTTATCAAACATGTTTTTATTACAAACCTTCAAAGTATTCCCCCTGTACTGAAACACATTTTTGTAACCTTTTTACCCAGTCGCGAAAAGCAGATAAATAGTCTTCTTTTGGTATCTGTTGGAGACACTGATAAATAGCGCTGCCAAGAGAACTTCTAGACGTATACTTATTTCCAGAAAGCATTTTCCTTAAGCCTTGGAAATAAAAAGAAGTCACAGGGACTCAGGTCAGGTGAATAAGGTGGATGGTTTAAAACTTTCACCTTTTCAGAAGCCAAAAAAGACTTAACAACCTCACACTTATGAGAGGAGGCGTCATGTAAAAGGTGGACTCCTGACCATCCTTTGCTTGGTCATTTCTTATTGTGACAAGTAAATTGGTCAGTGTATATGACTGCATCTATTTCAATTTGAAATAACTTGGTCAGTTGGAAAGCAATTTGCATGAAATAAACGGGTATCATTAGCTATTCAACACACCATTCAAGTGCAGTGGAGCATTTTAAAATATACCTGGGATAAAACTAAGGAAGCCTATTAGTGACAAAACTTTTTGCAGGACCCTCGTATTGACCCAATGGCATACTCAGCCAAGGGTAGCAATGGAATGTGTTTCGACCAAATGCCATGCACCCTCTCGGAGGCCAGTTGGCCTGTTCTGACTAAAGTTTATGGGAAAGGGCTGCATGAGGTTTTGAGGTTGATCAGATAGGAACTATGTAGGTTTCCAGGTCAAACAAAAACTCCCATAGACTTATAATAGGGAAAATGTTGTCCGGAGAATGTTATTTCATTTTCTATCAGGCCTGCAGGTAATGAGGACAGACGTAAAATCACAGATGAATTTGAATTGTGGCCAGATCAGACTGTTCATTTCTGAGTAACATGCCCTTGAGTGTTGATGTTCCATACAAATGAATCATGTGCCAAGCCTTATTTTCTCTGAACATTAAAAACAATCTAGAATTTTGTCTGCTATAATTTTGCTTGTTATCTAAAGAGTTAAACATTCAAATGATTTGTTATAAGCTCACCTGAGCACAAAATGATTAAGGTGAGCTATTGCTATCAGTCAGTGTCTGTTGTGCGGCATGCATTGTCAACAATTTGCTTTAAAAGACTACTTCTCTTACATCCCTGGGCCAATTGACTTCAAACTTTATTGGAAGTATGGGAGTGATCTGTAGATAATAAATAACTAAAATCCTTGCTATTGGAAATCTAAGATGGCCTCCATGGCAGACATCTTGAAAAATCTATTTTGGGCTTCTCTCCTAAACCCAAAGGCCAGTTAATTGGAAATTTGGTAGGAAGAATCGGGGCAACTTGTAGATCTAACATAGCTAAAATATTTATGATCAGAAATCCAAAATGGCCACCATGGCGTTCATCTTGAAAATCTATTTTGCACTTCTCCTGAACTGAATGGCCAATTGAGTGGAAACTTGGTAGGAAGTATGGGGCCTCTTATAGATCAGAAATAGCTAAAATTGCTCTGATTGGATATCTAAGATGGCCGCCGTGGTGGCCATCTTGAAAATCTATTTTATTCTTCTCCCGAACTGACAGGCCAATTGACTGGAAACTTGTACATCAAACTCAAAACTTGGTAGAAAATATTGGATCAACTTTTAGATCTAAAATAGCTTAAATCATTCAGATAAGAAATTCAAGATGACCTCCATGATGGCCATCTTGTAAGTATTTTATTTTTCTTCTCCTGAAAGGCCAATTGACTTGAAAATTGGTAGGAAGTATCAGGGTGAATTGCAGATCAAAAGTAGCAACAATCGTTGATCTGAAATCTAAGATGGCCACAATGGCCGCCATCTTAAATATTTGTTTTGACTTTCTATTCCTGAACAAAAAGGCCAATTGATTTGAAATTTGGAAGGAAGTATCAGGATGTCTTGTAGATCAAAAATAGCGAAAATCATTCTGATTGGAAATCCAAGATGGCCTCCATAGTAGCCATCTTGAAAATCTATTTTACATATCTTCTATTGACATGAAAGGGTAATTAACTCAAAAGTTGGTAGGAAGTATTGGGGCAACTTGTAGATCAAACTTGAAAATTGGTAGTAAATAGCAGGACAACTGGTAGATCTAAAATTGGTGAGATAGGAAACCAAAGATGGACGTCATGGCTTGAAAATCTGTTTCATGCATCTTCTCCTGAAGCAAAAGGCCAATTAACTGAAAACTTGGTAGAAAGTATTTGGGCGACTTGTAGATCAGAAATAGCTAAGGCCATTCAGATCAGATATCCAAGATGGCCACCATCGCAAGCTGTATTGAAAATCTGTTTTACGCTTATTCTCTTGAACTGAAAGACCAATTGACTCAAAACATGGTAGGAAGTATTGGAGTGACTTCTTGATCAAAAATAGCTAAAATTGTTCTGATCAGAAATCCAAATGGCCACCATCTTGAATATCTATTTTGATCTCCTTCTCCTAACCTGAAAGGCCAATTGAATCAAAACTTGTTAGGAAGTATCAGGACAACTTGTAGATCAAGAATAGATAAAATTGTTGGGTAGCAAATCCAAGATGGCAGCCATGTCTGCCATCTTGAAAATCTAGTTTGTGCTGCTTCTCCTGATCCAAAAGGCCAACTGACTCGAAACCTGGTAGGAAGTATTGTGACAGCATGTAGATCAAAAGTAGCAAAAAAACGTTTAGATCCGAAATCCAAGATGGCCACCATGGCTGCCATCTTGAAAATTTACTTTGAGCTTCTTTTCTGGAACAGAAAGGTCAGTTGTCTTTAAAATTGAAAGGAAGTATCAAGGTGTCTTGTAGAATGATATTCTGTTGTTTAGCCATCCGGGCACTTTCACTCATTTGGATCCCCTTGGTCAATCATTTGGAATTTCGGAATAACTGTTGATATGCAACCTCATTTAGGTGGCAACAACCTATTTCTGCTTCATTAAACGCATTGCATAAAAAATGTTTCAATGTACTGTGAAAATATACGTCATTAATTTGTTAAAACAGTTAAAAACAGTTGCTAAACCTTTACCACTCTCTATGCTAATTCAGCAGATGACAAAGTGGTGATATTTTTCTATTTTCCCGAGAAAATGGGGTTACTAAATTTTATGCGAATTGTCCCCTGAAGAGACAATATGCATGAAACCTGTTTTAAGGGAAAAATAAGAAAACTATTTCAAAATTGCGTCTGCTGAAAACTTTACCCAGAGTGCTAAGAATGCCTTTTGTTGTGCTGGAGGATGTAATAATCTCAACATGATGAACCCTCTTACAGTAACTTTTAAAGATTTGATCGTTATGTAAGTTCTTGCAAGCGTGAATAAAGCGGTTTAGACTGATTTTCATGGGCGTCGGAACAGGGGCGACAAGCGCCCCAATATTTTTCCCCATTATAAGAATTGGAAAACGTAAAAGAATGGCCATTTTTATACCCCGCCACACAATAGTGACGGGGTATTATGGTTTCACGTTGGTTGTCCGTGAGTCCGTCTGTCTGTCTGTCGGCACTCACGTCCGGCTATTTTTTACGAAGTTATCTGCCCAAGACACGCCCATATTTTCGTTTCCAGACTATACCTTGAGTAAAAAACAAGGGATTTTCACCAAACTTGCTATATGCATTGACATTAAGGAGATCTGGTTTGGGATTGCTAAAGGGCAAATTTCTTCAATTTTTGACGGAGTTATCTGCCCGAGACACGCCCATATTTTCGTTTCTGGATTATAACTTGAGTAAACATCAATGGATTTTCACCAAACTTGGTATGTGCATTGATATTGTGGAGATCTGTTTTGGGATTGCTAATGGGCAAATTCGTCGATTTTTGATGGAGTTATCTGCCCGAGACACGCCCATATTTTCGTTTCCAGACTATAACTTGAGTAAATAACAAGGGATTTTCACCAAACTTGCTATATGCTCTGACATTAAGGAAATCTGGATTGGGATTACTAATGGGCAAATTTCGTCAATTTTTGATGGAGTTATCTGCCCGAGACACGCCCATATTTTTGTTTCCGGATGATAACTTGAGTAAACATCAATGGATTTTCACCAAACTTGGTATGTGCATTGATATTGTGGAGATCTGCTTTGGGATTGCTAATGGGCAAATTTTGTCAATTTTTGATGGAATTATCTGCCCGAGACACACCCATATTTTCATTTCCGGATGATAACTTGAGTAAATAACAAGGGATTTTCATCAAACTTGCTATATGCATTGACATTAAGGAGATCTGGTTTGGGATTGCTAATGGGCAAATTTCGTCAAATTTTTACGGAGTTATCTGCCCGAGACACGCCCATATTTACGTTTCCGGATGATAACTTTAGTAAATAACAAGGCATTTTAACCAAACTTGCCTATATGTATTGACAGTAAGGAGATCAGGTTTGGAATTGCTAATGGGCAAATTTCATCAAATGTTTACGGAGTTATCTGCCCGACACACGTTCATATTTTCATTTCTGGATGATAACTTGAATAAATAAGAAGGCCTTTTAACTAAACTTGCTATATGCATTGATATTATCAAGATCTGCTTTAGGATTATTATCTGTCAATTGATATTATCAAGATCTGGTTTACGATTGTTATCTGTCCCTCCGTCATTTTCTTTCTCGACATTTTTGCAACGATAACTTTAATACATAAACAAATAATTGCTTTGGCGGGGTATTATGCTTGCGGTGCTTTTATTGAATAAAATAAAAGAAATAAAGGATAGATAAGTTGGGTGTCATCTTCTCTTGCTATGTAAATTGCCTGTGGGGGCAAAGCTGACTTATCATAGCAGCCGCATATGTTTGCACAGTGCTTGCAGTAAGGAAAGTCTGGGAGTCAGAGACTCCCAAAAATTGCCCTGGGACTTCCAAACATCAATGCCAGGAAGTCTGAGACTCCCAACTTTTAAAGATATTTAGTCATTTATAACAAAAATTTAGAATGAATTTATTTGTTATTTAGCTTAACAATGGTGGTTTTACTCCATAAATGAGATTTTGAGAATATTGAGGTTGAATTTCTGAAAGTGAGTGAAAAAATTGATCACCAGGACTTCCAGATATTGGAGCTAGGAAGTCCTAGGACTTCCTGATTCTGACAGGTAGTGCAAGCACTGTTTGCACTTCTTTATCAAACCAATGTGATAAACTTGTTAAAAAAAACAATGACCTATGACTAACGTCGCCATAACAAGGGAGACTTGGGAGTCACTGTACCGCTGGCCAATCCAAGGCGCTTGTCGAAGTCGATTCCATTATTTAGTAAGTTATTTTAGTACACTAATTAAAATGAGTAAAGCAGTGACCTATAGGATACACCATAAAGGTGACTAGTAAAAGTCAAGCCCCAGCAGGCACACAACATTGAAAAAACGTCGAACAACGTTGATTCACCGTCTTGATGATGAATCGACGTGGCTTCAATGTTGTGTGCCTGCTGGGGTTCTTATCATTGACACCATAGATCTATTTGTCAATGCTTTTTGGCTAAAAAATAGTGATAAAAATAATTGACTTAGATATAAATAAAAAAATAAATATTATGTCTAAGAAAACTTGTGGTTCAGTTTACTTAAAACTCCGTGTATGAGTCAGTGGGTAGTAGAACGGACTATTTTAGGATAAGTATGGTAAGAAGATAAGGTGTCTCAGTACTTAGGGTTTTACAGTTAGATTTTTAGGACCAAGTTATTGTTACGCAACTTTAATAAGGCTAAACTAGTAGCTAAACGCATAAAGCTTCAAAAGCGCATAGAGCGTGGAAGTGATGCGTTTCAAGGTTATAGCCTTACTATATATATACACCCACTGACATTGTCCAAATGAAGGGCGCTGCCTCTATATGACTCAGTTGCCTGGTAGCATTAAAAATCTGAATAGATAGATAGTCCAAATGAAGGACAACCAGGCAACGAAACTGCGCCGTGAACAGTGGACAGTTCGGTGTTTTCATATTAATATTATTTGATTGTTTGATTGTTTTTCTGTTCGGATTCCTAGAAGCAGAAAAGTGTCTGAAAAGGAAAACTGCAAGCTATATATTGCAGTGCACGCTAATCCTACATTTCTTACCTGAGTTATTTAGGAATACCATGCGGGCTGCACTAGGTTGTGCAGTCTGGTCGGGGTTTCAGGTTGCGCGAATTGTAGTTGCTGTCGTAAACATTGAGCAGGCTGCGCTGGCATGATCAGTCCTTTTGCAGCAGCAGGCGCAAAGTGCAGTTAAGTTTATACAAATAATAACAGTGCATTGTCGGAATAGCCAATTTATTATATGCGGTACCATATGAATCGCTTAAGCAGAAAGATTAGGTTTTACATACGCATACGCAACATGTAAACATATGCACAAACATACAGATATGCACACACATACATACATATGCAAAGTTCATTTTTATTATGTTAAACATTAATTTAAATCAATTGTATTAAGAAAATGTAATTTCTATTAGGCTTGTAAGACAAATTTTATACTATTTTTTCCGTGTGCGGAATATGATGTATGTTACTTAAAGCTATTTCGATTTAGTTTGATCAGGGCACTGAGTTACTAAAAATTGGAGTTGATCCAATATTACTCTCCCTTTGATCATAATTCGAAAGTCAGGAGTGTCTGACAAAAGTAATGTTAGTTACATTTAAGATTGCGACACATGGAATGTCATATCCCTGATTGTCATTCAGACATTATAATCAGTATAAAGCTGTAAAATTGGAAATGGAGTTTGCATATGATGTTAAGTGGGTGATGTTGCCGACCGTTAGCGACGCTCACCATGGAACGCGTCAACATCATTAAAGGGGAAATAAGTCACGGATGAGTCACATCGACGTCAATGATAGGTCTATCATGGCGTGGAGGACTCAGCCGCGACATCAGTGATGTCCCTCACTCTATACAGTGACATGTGTCATTGGAGAATAATGAGTAGTATCATAACAGCAGACTTCATCTTGTATTATTGTCCCCCGCCTTTTCGAAGAAAAGCGGAGGGACACTGTTTTCAGCTTTCCGTGGCGCGTGGTGCGTGGTTCCGAATTTTTAGTAGGTACCTTATCCCCATAACTCCTCCCACAGTTTTTGGCCGATCCTTTTGAAACTTTACATGGGCTTTTAGGATGGCCTGAAGATATGCATGTAGTTTTTTCAGAATCCTGAAATAATTTTTTATCACTTTTTCCGCATTTTTAACTTAGACATTTTTTGAGTTCTAATACTACAGAAGCGTATAGGGAGTAGGTACCTTGTCCCCTTAACTCCTACCACAGTTTTAAGCTGATCCTTTCGAAACTTTACAGGTGCTTTAAGGATGGTCTGAAAATATGCATGTGGTTTTTTCAGAATCCTGAAATTATTTTTTATCACTTTTTCCACATTTTTAACTTAGACATTTTTTGAGTTCTAATATTACAGAAGTCTATAGGGAGTAGGTACCTTGTCCCCTTAACTCCTCCCACAGTTTTTGGCCGATCTTTTTGAAACTTTACAAGGGCTTTTAGGATGGCCTGAAGATATGCATGTAGTTTTTTCAGAATCCTGAAATAATTTTTTATCACTTTTTCCACATTTTTAACTTAGACATTTTTTTAGTTCTAATACTACAGAAGCGTATAGGGAGTAGGTACCTTGTCCCCGTAACTCCTACCACAGTTTTAAGCTGATCCTTTTGAAACTTTACAGGTGCTTTAAGGATGGTCTGAAGATATGCATGTGGTTTTTTCAGAATCCTAAAATTATTTTTTATCACTTTTTCCACATTTTTAACTTAGACATTTTTTGAGTTCTAATATTACAGAAGTCTGTAGGGAGTAGGTACCTTGTCCCCTTAACTCCTCCCACAGTTTTTGGCCGATCCTTTTGAAACTTTACATGGGCTTTTAGGATGGCCTGAAGATATGTATGTGGATTTTTCAGAATCCTGAAATAATTTTTTATCACTTTTTCCGCATTTTTAACTTAGACATTTTTTGAGTTCTAATATTACAGAAGTGTATAGGGAGTAGGTACCTTGTCCCCTTAACTCCTCCCACAGTTTTTGGCCGATCCTTTTGAAACTTTACGTGGGCTTTTAGGATGGCCTGAAGATATGCATGTAGTTTTTTCAGAATCCTGAAATAATTTTTTATCACGTTTTCTTTATTTTTAACTTAGACATTTTTTTAGTTCTAATATTACAGAAGTGTATAGGGAGTAGGTACCTTGTCCCCTTAACTCCTCCCACAGTTTTTGGCCGATCCTTTTGAAACTTTACATGGGCTTTTAGGATGGCCTGAAGATATGCATGTAGTTTTTTCACGGCCTCTATGGCTCAGTTGGATGCACCGTCCGACTGGAGACCAGGTCGCGGGTTCAACCCCCGCCGAGGTCGGCAACATTCTTTCGTGGAGATTGATCATGAAATATTTTCTACGGTCATTCTCTCCCTTCCGCTGATTCAAGAAGGGCATTTGTCAGTTTCTGGCGAAAGAATGTGCACAATACTGGTTAACCACTTAGAGGACTAAGCCTGCCCAGTAAACGTGTGGTTAGGTAAACTGACCGCGCTCGACATGACTCCATTGGGTTGACTGGGCCGTACAACCTCAACACAAACAAACAAACTTAGACATTTTTTGAGTTCTTATTCTACAGAAGCGTATAGGGAGTAGGTACCTTGTCCCCGTAACTCCTACCACAGTTTTAAGCCGATCCTTTTGAAACTTTACAGGTGCTGCAAGGATGGTCTGAAGATATGCATGTGGTTTTTTCAGAATCCTGAAATTATTTTTTATCACTGGTTTCCTGCTTCAATACTTAGGTAAGTGATACAGTACCAATGGTCCACTGGTTAACTTACCGATTTTTAACAGCTCAAATAAAAATAAGGCGGGGGACATAAATTCCCTATGGAATTTGCTTGTTGTAGAATATGTTCTTAGTTGGTTTTTGTTTATTGTAGTTGTGTCCTTCCAAGAACATTTTGATGTTCAGTACTATGTTTAGTATCTAACCAGAGAACAAGAGGTCGAGCAGAGGATGACAAACCAAACCATTGAAAAAAAATCTGTGTGAAATATTAGTGTCATGAACAGCAAGAGGCTGACTTGTGAACAATACTAGGTTTTACTGACCAGTATAATATAAATTTAAAAAGCACAAAGGTTGAACTGTAGAATAAATAAAAGTGTCCCGCAGAAAAATAGCGTGAAATAAGAGCACAACCTTACATGAAGAGTGCACTAGAGTAGAGAAGAAACATGTTGTGAAGAACATGTAACATTTATATTGTGTAGAAAGGGATGGCAATCTCTTCACATTGGCACAGAGTTCTTATTTTGGTTGGGGTTATACTGAGTGTATAAAATTGATTAACCAAGCCAGGTTAATCAAGTAATATACCAGTATAAGTCCCCATCCGTGCCAACTTAAAGAAACTTGCTTGGAATTGTGTATTCTATTGTTATCTGTATTGTATTATATATGTTGTAAATAGTATATGTAAAGAAAAGTTGTAAAAATTCTAACTTTGTTACAGTCTTCTGTATAGTGGTACAGTTAGGCATCGCCCAGCCCAGAGCATAATCAAATTGGAAGTCGCCTCTGTGCATCTTGGCCGCCTATGGCTGAAAAGTCAGCTAAGACATAAATCTTTGGATAACAAACCTCAGTCTCCCGGAATGAAATGGAAAAGTTACCAAATAAGGATTATTTCTAAAAATTGCACAATTACTCAACATCATCAGATTTTAAGCCTTCTTTGGATAGCATTTAACATTTAAATAACAGCCGTTTACAGATTTTTCAACTTTCTTTTAGATAAAATAATTTTTATAATCCAATTTGCTGTAGTATGGCCGTGATATTCTGTCTGTAAATCAATTAACACCCAGTTATGAACAACAAAGAGAAGAAGCTGTTTTCATAATAGAACTGCATAATAAATCCATCATATATAGCTTTTTATACCCCGCCACACAATAGTGGCGGGGTATTATGGTTTCACGGACGTCCGTGTAGCTGTCCGCCTGTCCGTCCGTTTTTCATTTCCGGATGATAACTTGAGTAAACATCAATGGATTTTCACCAAACTTGGTATGTGCATTGATATTGTGGAGGTCTGGTTTGGGATTGCTAATGGGCAAATTTCGTCAAATTTTTACGGAGTTATCTGCCCGAGACACACCCATATTTTAGTTTCCGGACGATAACTTGAGTAAATAACAAGGGATTTTAATTAAACTTGCTATATGCATTGACATTAAGGAGATCTGGTTTGGGATTGCTAATGGGCAAATTTTGTAAAATTTTTGTGGAGTTATCTGCCCGAGACACGCCCATGATACCATTGTATGAGCAGCAACGTTAGAAAAAATATCTTTAGACATGTGCACCGAATGAAGATTCAGATCAGCCTACCCATTTGCGCAGACATCAGAATCTTGACTTGCCGGATTTCGGATTGACGAGTTTTTCATGCTGACAATGAATGCTGAACAGACTAGGCGGAATCCCAGACTGATTTGAGTCTTCGCTGGGATCATATGTCAGAAGATATGTTTTCTGACATTGAGGCCTATATGTGCATTTAACCTGCTTTTAAAATCGCTTTAATATCCGTCGCCAAACAGGTATCTGACATGCATGCACCAATATGTACCGTTGGTTGGGGCGGCATATCATTCAGAGGCTTAAAAGCTGGCACATGACGTTTATACAATGTCACACGAATGTCTATGCAACATAACAAGAAGGACAGTTTTCAGTAACTGGTGAAAGTATGTGCACAGGTACTGGTTAATTGCTTGGAGGTCTAAGCCTGCCCAGGAAAAGACTGATTAGGTTAACTGACCGGCTCCACAAGATCTTAACAGTGTTGACTGGGCCATAAACTCAAACGCAGTCACACTGGCTTGTCATATACATACACATAAAAAAAAGAATTCATATGACTGCAAAAATTTCAAGTAAAGGAAGGAAAGGCAATCACTGAAATCTAGAAGAGCTTGGAGAGTATGTAAAGGGTATCTGACAATTTTTGAAAAGGTGTCATTTTATTTTAATAATTCAGAGCCTGTCCTTCAGAACCATGACATATCCGTTTCATTTTAACAAACTGTATTAACTGAAAGAATTTAAAGACATATTTTATTTCGCTAAACTTGAAGGTAGTGAAATATGACACTTGTTCATTGTCATCGTTAATTTTCAGAAATGAGTGTAACTGTGTCCGGCGCTAAAACGCATTTGTAATTGAATGTTCTCAGAATCGACAAGGTTTCACAAGATCTCTTCTGCATGGATAGATAACTTGAAGTTTGCTACCTTATATGAGCGTGTCCTTTGCCTTATAAAAAACTAAGAAAGTAATGAAAAACTTCAACATACTGTTTTGAATCGGGAAATTTATCCAGTTTTTATAGTCACTTTCAATATTTAGGTCACGTGACTATGACGTAGGTTACCCGCCTTGTATTCTTCCATTACAGTCTATATGTTTACCCTCCTGGGTAAGTATCTATTCTTTAGACATTATATCAGCTCTAACCATCCTTTCCAACCTATATGTTCCCCACCTGGGTGAGTGTAAATTCTCCAGACATTACATCAACTCTACCCCTCCATTCCAGTCTATATGTACCCACTCCTGGGTAACTGTTTATTCTCCAGACATTGCATCAAATCTACCCCTCTATTCCAATCTATATGTTCCCCCTGTTAGTCCAGTCACTGAGCCCTCTTTTTGAGACGAAAAATCCCCCCATCGTTCGAAAGGATAATTTTGGTATCAAATTAAAGCTTAACATCTCTACTATCGTCTGCCGTGTGTTGTCGTGTCCGCAAGTGGTAGCGTCATGTTGTAAAATGGGGAGATAACTCAAGTCCAGATAATCGCTATTTGTTTACTGACCCCACGTGCTTTTGACAGCTAGCGCGTGACGTTACGGTGCCGACATAAATATTGCCCCGATAGATTTTCTGATACTGGTTACTATTAACCGGGATTTGCTGGTAAATATCGTATAAGGCTTAACCGCTTTGTAGAATTTGCGAATCAAAGGGGCTTTTAATGGCAAAGATTGACTATATATCTTGTATATCTATTCAGTTGATACACAATATATATAGACAATCTTTACTATCAAAAGAAATGGTTACAAGCCCCTGTGATGCGAATACAAATGACTCGGCCTTTGTAAAGTGTATTCTGAAATACGGGACATCGTTTTATCTGGGGATGTTGCTGAAATTATTTCAGTTTATTTCATGAATTGACCTCCACTTCTTAGCCCATTTACTATTTTTTTGGGGTATTGGGAAAAGGTGGCTATTTTTTTTTGGGGGGGGGGGGGGGGTGAGGAGGAGGGACGGGTATCGGCCATTTAGAGGTATTTTTTGGGGATACTTTCAACTGACTTTCAAAACTGGCTATTTTTTGGGTGTCTCAAAATTCTCGGTATTTGTTTGTGTATTATAAGAATCGGGGTTAAAACCTTCTGTTGAACTGATAAGTTGTATTTAATTTTAACAGCTCTATTTCTGCTGTGCATCAGTTAAATGCCATTAAAGTGAAAACGGAGCCACTGCTGCTGGAAACTATTTAAAGCACTTATATTATTTATACAATCATTATACAGGACAAATAAATGAAACCCACACTTTTGAAAAAAGAAAGCAAGGGGAATATTTTTTGGGGTATGCTAATATCTGCAGATTTTTTTTTGTTGTTGTTGGGGGGGGGGGGGGGGGTGGGGGGGGGGGTGGCGGCGAGGGGGGGGTGGTGGTTATGGCTAATATACCAGATAATTTCTTTCTTTTTTTTTTTTCTTTTTTTTTATGGCTGATATACTGTATATTTTTAGGGGGGGGGGGGGTAAACACTAAATGCTGGGGCTGAGCCAATGTAGCAAACAAAACTCAGAGTACCCATCTGGGCTCCTTACCCACATACAGGCCTTGGAAATTCAGAGGTAATTTCGGCGCAGGCAAAATGAACAATGTTATTGCACTTTTACATCCAGACTGCACATGCATCAAAAGCATTCCCTACAAGACTAAAACTGCAATGAAACTGCTTGTGTTTTTTTTTATGGGCTGAGGGGTGGGGGCGGGGGCGGGTACTTTATTGTAGGATTTCTTAAATCAACAGTTACTTATGAAGCTTATTGAGTTGAATAAAGAGAGGGAGAGAGAGTGTTTGTGTTCGACATATATTTAGCTGTTAGCTTGTTATCAACCTACTTAGAAAGGGCACGCCGAGATCTGGCAGCGTGTGTGGAGTGGGATGGTTGTGGGGGTGGGGGGGGGGAGTCAGGTCTTCAAACAATGATCGCTTGTTTCAGGTCCGGGTTACAATTATTTACTCTCGCTAGAATGTGGAAATATACAGACACCGTTTTGCATTGATACTTCCGTGAATTCTTTGCTTAAATTAGTAAACTCAACAGACTATACATACAGACAGCTAGATAAATGAAGAAGAGGGTGAACCAAAATGTTTAAGGCATTGGTTTTACGCCCACTGAAGTGCAGCTGACACATTTTATCTTCACTGTTCATATCCCAGATTTGCCATGTGTTTCCGACATGCGTGCCATGTAAGTTGCTTGAACATATTGTTTGCTCAAATGTTATGGCTCACTTGGATGTACATCAACCTTTGTCCGACAGGCAACATTCATTTAGGAAAAGCCCAGTTGTGAAACTCAGCTGACCACGGTTATCACTGATAAAAAATCTGGGTAAAAATCTTGAATAAAGAAGGACAGATGGGCACATTTATTCCGGATTTTGAAGGGACTTTTGACACACACCCTTGTGAACTACTTAAAAGCAAAATATTTTGTTATGGCATTGGCGGGGAGACTCTCAAATGGAAAGGTTCCTTTCTTTGCTACAGAAAACAACAAGTTATTGGTTACGGTGAAACTTCAGGATGGGCTCAAGCAGGGGTTGACAAATCAAAAATATGTCCACTTGTCCACTGGGTAGGTAAAATATTTTTTCACTTGCCCAGTGGAAAAACTTGCTTGCCCAGCATTTTGTTCCGACATCACTTAGAGATGACAGTAGTATAGGGTGCCACCCTATACTACTGACGACTGATATTGACAGAAGGAATGAATGATACAAAGTGAATGGAATCAATGAATTTACCCCTCCAAAAGAACACAGGATATATAATTATAGACCCTTAAAGACATAAAAATATGTTTTTTTGGTCATTAATCTTATCACTGATAGGAGATTAGGCACAGCTAACCCTAGTCTAGATGCCAAATACGGGAATTTAGAGGACCGAGCCTGCCCAGGAAAAGTATGAGTAGTTTAACTGAACAACTTGACATGACCTTAACAGTATTGACTAGGCCATAAAACTTCATCTCAAACAATTCTTAGTGTCTTCTGCTGCTACAGAACATTTTTTTTTTTTTTTTTTTTTAAATATGTAAGTATCCCGCCTACCGGTTGGTTGCTCTGTTATCAGTGCCGTTTTTCACATTCGCTGCCGAAATCTTATCTAAACTATCTGGCATAAAAAAGTCTTGAAAAAGTCACCATACCCCACCCACTGAGCTTCCAGTTCTTTACTTCGGTATCGGTGACATTTTTCACATTTGCTATGGTGTCTAGTAAAAAAAACAAAGGTCTTGATATTATCTGTACTAATTTATTGTATCCAGAAATTAAACTATTTCTACCGAGATCACCGCTAAATTGCCTTTGAAATCGACACGAATTTGCAAGTTCGCTGGCTGCCGCCATTTTGAAATAGCAGAAATTCCGCCGTCATATTTTTCTGTTGGAAATACCAAATTTCATTGGACAAGTATTTTCTATTGCCCAATGAAACACAATGTTAGTTCAAGCCAATCGGTGACAACGTTACTCGGTAAAACAGGAGCCCATTTCAGTTACCTGTTTGATCTTACCGACGCACGCTGCAGTGAGATAACGGAATCATTCACCGTTACCGATTAACAAATAATTATCAATCAATTAAGGCACACATCACTAATATATGAAAGGTGGGGATATGAGTCGGTGATTATCTTGATCATTAACCACCTGCCTTTTAAATACTCGTGGGTATGGGGGGTGGTGGGGGGGGGGGGGGGGTGCGGGGTCATATATACTGACCATATATTACCATTTGAGAGAAATGTGATGTTTTTTAGAACCTTTTCAGAAGTCACAGAATATGATTATATTTTATCAACAGTGTTTCTGTTGTACTAAAATACAAAAATAACTAGAGAAAAAATATATACAAGATATTTTTTGGGGCCTGCACTGCCCTACTGACCCCAAGTATCTGTGAATATTTGGGGTCAACATAAATATGGCATGTAATTTGAAATCCAACTGTCAGTGATGAAGTATCTTCCATAATACCTTATTCTATGACTTTGGAATTTGTTCAAGTGTGTTGCCAGCTAAAATTATCCGTTCCCTATTGGCGTAAGGTTACTTCACTGGCAGAAACTTTATGTCAACGCAACAGTAACGGCTTGAATACGAGCACCCGTAGAACAAACACAATTTTGGGGTTTTGACATACTGACGTTCTCTGACGCTAAAGCCGCCAATCACGAAATATCAGAAGGCTTTTTAAGTCGGAGAAGGCTCGGACTAATGCCGGCAGCAGTTGTCAAAATATGGGAGCTTGTTAACTATAGATCATGTTGTGTTCACTATCCTCAGGTCATGACTGACTAATTCAGAGATATGTTAACTGAAGGCCCGTCTGTACAAACTCAACAGACCCAGGTCACGTCGTGCACACCATGCAGCACAACCAGGTCTGCAAAGGTCCGATTATAGAATAAAATATATAACTACTTGCACTTACCTGTAGGTAATACTAGTATTATCTAATCATATTAAATCAGAGCTGGTGATATATGAGCAGTATGTTTCTGCCTATGATATTATCGGAAATTATCAAGTGATAGCCTTCCACCCCTTCCGCCCTTTCTCGCTCTGGATTACCTTTTTATACTTTTTTTCTATTGTCTTATTTTTCTTTTTCTTTGTTTAAACCGTCATTGTAGTACATGTATTATGTTATCTCTTGTTACTGCAAAGTTGCTTTAATTTCATTCTACTATAATGAATGGTTGAGTCTTTGTTCATATATCGCATTGTCCACATTAAATAAGTAATCATTATAATGATGATAAACTGCCATGATGTAATACAATTTATATATGTGTATTAGGAGAAGAACTAAATGAGCTTAAATGCTTCTGTTCTAATCCTATTTTTTGTGTATATGTCATGTTTGTTTGTATAATCATTGTAATTTTGAAATAAAATATGTTTAAACCATGAAGTTTTAAACAAAATAGAAAATTTAGTTGCTCATTGGTCTAAAAAAAATTAACATTGTTTGGTAGAATAACTGTAATTAAATCACTGGTTCTGTCTAAATTCACGCATTTGTTCCTAGCATTGCCGAATCCACCGGGAGACCTTATTAAAAGGCTAGAGAGGATATTTTATAAGTGTTTGTGGAATTCCAGTCTAGATAGGATTAAGCGAAGTGTAATAATAAAAAATTTAAATGCAGGGGGACTCAAGATGATACATATTCAATATTTTATAAAAGCTTTAAAAGTATCATCGTTCAGGAGAGCCATTAAAAGTTCTAAAAACCCACTCTGGTATTCATTATCAAACATTCAGTTTGAGACTTTATTCAATATGTGATCAGGGTATTCAATACGAGTAAATGAAAACATCGCAAATCCATTTTGGAAGGAAATATTGCGGCATTGGAATGAATTTTGTGATATGATGAATGTTGAGACAGTTTGGCAGATTCTAGACTCTCCTCTATGGTATAATAAAAATTTAATACAAGGAACAAATTTGTTTATCAAAAACTGGTACGAAAAAGGCATTAGATTAGTATCTGATTTGCTTTCAATCTAGATCAAAATGGGAATTTTCATAATTTTGAGAGTTTCAAGATGGCGTGGCTGGAAAATTTTGGATTATCAAAGGCTTATTACTAAAATACCAGAGCAATGGAAGTAATTATTAGAGATAATAGGAATGTGCAAATAACAAATTTGTTCAATGTTACCTGTAGCTTATACACCAAATTTTTGATAAAGGATAAGAAGTGGTGCAGAAGATTTTATGACATTATGATTAGAGCAAATGAAACAAGTATAGAAAATATGTGGGTAAGAGAAATTGGTGTCTTAAACGAACATGATTTTGTGAATCATAATCATGCATTGAAAGACCTAAAAGAGGTAACATTGAAAGATTTTCAATTTAAAATAAACAACAAGATTTTGGTAACAAAATCTTTTTTATATCACATAGGAAAAATTGATGAAAATCAATGTTCATATTGTAATCATGATATTGAATCTATCCATCACTTATTTGTGGATTGTGATAGAGTCAAACATTTCTGGCAGGATCTTAGGCAGTGGCTACTTTCAGTAGCGAACATAACATTAATACTGGAGGAAAAAAGCATTTTATTTTCCTACCAAGGCAAAAATCAGCTTGTGAACTATATTCTTACATTAGCTAAACATTATATATATAAAACTAAGTTTTTTGCCAATGAGCTTGATGTAAATATATTTATAGTCATTTTAAAAGATAAATTTTGGTGTGAGAAATATATTGCTTATCTGAATAATAAGCTAGCAAAGTTTTGTCAAAACGGGGACCCTTATATAATATGATTAGTTAATAAACGAAATATGGTGCGGCATTTTTGTTTTTGCATAACAAACAATTAGTGAATTGAACAATCTTGATAGAACTTAGGATGGGGCATCGGTGACACATCATAGCAGGCAGATCTAATCTGCAGCAAAAGACACACTTGTAATTTTTTAATTTTCTCTCTTCCTTCTAGAGGTATGTAAAACCACTATGACCTCTCCTTAACACTGTTGGTAGGGTTCGAAACATGAACTAAATTAGTTAAACAACCGTTTTATATTTAAACAGAAGTGTGTAGATTGGATAGAAGAATGGCAATCTATGGCCAACTTTCTCTGTAAAGTATACATCTCTGGATCTATCATAAATTGGTTAGATAATAAAAAAAATGTTGTAACGAACAGTGTTATGTGGAGGTTTACGTGTATTTGAGATGTATCATTTAGGCAAGCATGCCTCTTTACTATACTGCTAACAAATCGATAGAAATAACAATTCTAAATTAATACTCTCAGTCATAAATATATTTATGTATTTAGTTATTGAATGTACAATTTGTATGGTTTTGAAAATAAAATTATAAAAAAGAAGTGACACGGGAAAAATGGTCCAGTCTGGATAAAAGTGCTTGTCACATCAAAACGAATATAGGAAGACTCAGGCAACCACCACCCCTAATCCAAAACTAAAACTGGGTGATTAGAAATCATCCAAGGCTTTGGTCCAAATATGTCGCGTCCTTGTGCATTGGGGCTACCAGCTGTTGTTCAGATATACCCTTTGATACTCACGGCTGAAACATAAAAATATCAGTCGCAGAGTTAGTCATTAGAAGCAGAACTATTTATGTAAGTGTGATCCTGCAGCTGCCAGAATCAGAATCAGAATATTTTACTGGTGATACATCAATAGACATTCATTCACCAGGGCCAACGATTGCAAAGACTAGTCTCTAGATCTCACAAGTGATGTGAGTCTAGCGACAGGGTCCTCAGAACTTCCAGCAGAGGAGATTATAGCTGCAGGGAGTGCATTTCAATCCCTAATGGTGTCTGGAAAGAAACTGTACTTATAAATGTCAGTTCTAGCATTTGGCACTCGAAATGCCATTGGATGCTGATTCCTACTGCACCTCTTTGGGGGTTGAAGGTTGTCACAAGGTATACTCGCTCTGCCTTTCAGACCTTTGAATAGCAATATGAGTTTACTACCTTTGCGTCTCTTGTGGAGAGACTCCCACCCTAACTGTTCAAGAATGCTAGTCATGCTTCCAGTTTCAAAGTTGTAGTTTCCAGTCGCAAACCTAGCTGCATGACTCTGAACCTTTTCTTATTCTTCCTGGACTACTATTCCATCTGGGTCCCAAACAGGGCTAGCATTCTTCAGGATTGGTCACACCAACCCCTTATATGCTGTCTCTTTAACATCTTGGGGGCATGACGATAGATTATGTCTTAAGAAACCAGGAGTCGTGTTTGCTTTTGTGCAATGAGTATTCCATTTCAAATCCTTAGCAATTGTCACACCAAGATATTTAATATTATCCACATTTTCGAGGACTGTTCCTTCTAAGGAGTAAACTGCATTGAACTTTTTGATCCGCTTCCTAGTAAGCTGCATAATGTTACATTTCACGGGCTGAAATCTCATAACCCATTTCCTGGCCCATTTGCCCAGTTGATCAATATCCTTTTGGAGTTTTGATGTGTCTTCAGTGCTATCAATCTGACGATAGCAGACACAGTCCGAGAACAGTGCCCTGTGGTACACCAGATAAAACCGGTGCCCATTGAGATTTTGCTCCATTGACTACAACCCTTTGTTGCCTATTGCACAGAAATGAATCAATCCATACTAAAGTTTTTCCACTTATGCCATATCCATAAAGTTTGCATTTCAGAAGTTCATGAGGAGGAATGTCAAAGGTCTTCTCGAAGTCCAATATAAAAGTATCTACTTGACCCCTTTGCTTCCAAAATTTTGGCCCAATCATTTATTACTGTGAAAACATGTTGCCTGTCTGACAGAAGCTTGTGTTCATCAAGATGAGCCATAATATTTGTACATACATGTACTATGTGTTCAAGCATCTTACAAGGAACACGTCAAGGACACTGGACGATAGTTACTTGGTAAAGCTCTGTCGCCATTCTCATAAAGTGGACAGATGTTAGCCAAAGACCATTCCTTGGTGATTTCACCCTTATCAAGAGATTGTTGGAACAAATGAGCAAGTACAGGACCAAGTTCTGCCGCAAGTTCTTTAAGGACTCCAGGATGAAGTTCATCAGGTCCCAAAGCCTTTGAGGGATTTAAACCTTTCATCATTATTACACCTTCATTTGAAATGTGAATGTCGCTCATAGGCGGAGCTGACTTCTCAAGTAGAGGGACCTTGTTTTCCGAAGTTTTGGAGAATACATCTGTAAACTGACCATTGAACTCTTCAGCCTGCTCAGTTTCAGACTCAGCCAAACCACTACCATTTCTCCTTTTGAGAGGAGGGATACTCTGATTGTCTTTCCTTTGACTGTTGGTATACCAATAGAAGTCTTTGGGGTTAACCTTAATGTCACCAACCAACTTGCTAACATACAAATCATGTTGCTTCTTGATATTAGCTTTGATTTGCTGTCTCAGTTCCTGAAACTTAGATCTGAGTTTACTACTGCCAGTCTTTTTTGCCTTTGCATGTTTTGTTCCTTTTTTGAATATTCCTTCTAATCTTTGATGTAATCCAAGGGAAGGAAGCTACCGATCTACTTGTCTTAGAGGGAATGTACTTATCTACAGCCTCCTGTATGAAAGAAGTTGAAAGTCTTCACATGAGACACTGGGTTCTCGATACCAACATGTTATATAGTTAGAAGTTTTGTTTGCAAAGACCTTAGACCACACTGATTCCGAATCATTTTCTAGTTCTGTCAATGGCATATTGGGAATTTCCTTGTGAATAAGGAGCATCACGCCGCCACCATGAAGGTTCTTGTCTTTCCTATATGCATTGTATGGGCAGGAATCCGGGAACAATTCTGAAGTTGAAATTGAGCCGTCAGTTTTTGTCTCCTGAATAGCTACAATGTCAGGTTTATGATAATCAAGAAAAGCCAACAGTTTCAGCTTTTTTGCCTCTTATGCCATTAATATTTAAGCTTACAAATTTCAGTCCATTTAGGGAAGTTTTTTGTTAGTGCTAGGTGCAGAAGATGCCTTATTCATGTCTTTCACCAAGGGATCAAACCTGTTTGACAGTTCGAAGTTGAACTGAGTATCAAAATAAGCACTAGTTTAGAGGGTATGTATTGTATTCACAGTTGTAACCATTACTGTTTGGTTATTGTCATGAGAGAGAGAGAGAATGATCCGAGTGGTCAAACTTACCTGTACAGAATAATCTATCGCCACTCGCAAATACTCGCAGACACTCCGAATATCATGGGTACACTGAAGTCCGCAGAATGTCCTTGGAATATCGATAACTTAGAGTAAAACTTTTTCACTTCGAGTGGTTCCAAACCACTCGGCGGAAAAATAGACCTCTTTCACATTGTTATCTACCTTACAATTGCGCTCTTCAGTTGAAAAATCGATAAAGTATATGTATCAAACAATGGGGTAAGTAGCCGATCTGATACACTGATAATTGGTTACTTTGAATATCATGGGTACACTGAGGTCCGCAGAATGTCTTTGGAATATCGAGCGCATAACTTCGAGTAAAACTTTTTCACTTGGAGTGGTTTACTCCAAACCACTCGGCAGAAAAATAGACCTCTTTCACATTGTTATCTACCTTACAGTTGCGCTCTTCAATTGAAAAATCGATAAAGTATAATTATGTATCAAACGATGGGGCAAGTAGCCGATCTGATACACTGATAATTGGTTACTTTGAAATAAAGTCGTTTAAATTGGCCTTTGATATTTTGAAGTATGTTTTTCTTTACTGAATGTCAATTATAAAAAGTGGATCATTCCGATGAATAAGTTTACACCTTTTAACTGATTTCCATAAAGTTTCTTAGGGTAGTCAGACTCAGAGTAATAAAACACTATATAGGCCTACCCAGCCACACTTTTGTCTTAGATATTTTGCGAATCATCCCATTATACGTTAAGAAGTGCAGACTATACTTAAATAAATAATTGAATACATAAATAGATACATTTGCCATAAACAAAATAACATTCCACAGATTAATAATAATTCCATGTGTCATCTTTGTCATATGCTTTGATAGTAAACAAAACATTACTTAACCTCTATAATCACGAGCGCGTACCAAAAGTTGGTATATCCATTTTCGGTAAATTATGACACTAAACTTTGATTAGATGGATGATTTAGCACCTAAATAAACTAATCCAATGGCTGCAGATTGAGAGGTACGCGCCCTAAAAGACAGCCCCTTTCCGACTGGGCAGCATTTTATTGCTTTTCAAAGCAAACACGGTGGCTTTATAGAAGCTCAACACGGTGCGAGACAAGTTTGAGGTACCACATGATAATACCAGTAAATTGATATGTGTGTCTAGTGATGACTCGGATGAGCTCGGACATCAGAGTTTTCATTGTAAGTTCAGTGGATGACTATTACCCAAAACGTTTGTTCTGTTTTCCTGCGAACAGCGATTATTGACCATACAGAACAGATAATAAGGCTGATCTGAGTCTTCGCTGGGTGTGCATGACTGAAATGATTGTATACAACAATTTAGGACAAAACCTGAAATAAGGTAGGAGCCGTGAAAAAGACCAAATGAAGCGTAACATTAAAGTCTGATACAGATATAAGTTATTTCATGATGATGATAAATATACATGTAATAGCGAAAAACTCTTGTTATAAGACGATTGTATCTGTCTATAGTTCTTAGTATGATATTTCGGGTATAAAATATGAATCACATTTCATTTGATGGTTTTGTTAGTATTTTAGTGCAAAAGAAAATGAATAAATAAATAAATAAATAAATAGTATGATGTCCTGAATTTATTTATTTATTCCCTTGGAAGGAAATTAATGAAAGTGACATGCATGAACACAGATGTTCTTGTTTGCTGTAAACGGAATCTTTGTGTTATATGAAGTCTCTAAGCAGTATTTTGACTTTAAATACTAATATATTGAAGCAATAAAATCGATTTTTACACCTTCGAGGGAGACGATTTTATTTTTTTTTTATTAGTTGTTTTTAATTGATACATTTCCAACTATAATATCCCAGGACCTCTTTTCTGATATGCAGAGTATTGAAGCTTGCCCCCTCGATTGTAATCTCGCTGAGAACACTGATTTGAGACTTACCTGGACAGTTTGGCGCATGCGCACAACAATGTGAAAGTGGTGTATTGGTCTGCAGATTGAAAAAAAAAATGTTTTGTTTTTTAGCTCGCCTGTACGAAGTACAAGGAGAGCTATTGTAGTCACCCCGGTCGTTTGCGTTTGCATTTGCGTTTGCGTTTGCGTTCCTGTTCCCGTCACACTGCGTTAAAGTTTTTCAAATGCTTATATCTCAACAGTCACTCCTCACAGAGGCATCAGATTTGGAACTTAGGTACCTTGGAGGGTCTTCTGAGATTCCAAGAGAATAAACCCCTGGGTTCATGCCCCTGGGTGGGGCTAGGGGTCAGAATCTAGGACACCTTTGTAATACAGTGTTAAAGTTTTTCAAATTCTTATATCTTGACTTTCACTCCTCATAGAGCATTCATATTTAGAATTTGGGTACCTGGAGGAGTCTTCTGAGATTCCAAAAGAACATACCCCTGGGTTCATACCTCAGGGTGGGCCTTGGAGTGGGGCTAGGGGTCAAAATCTAGGACACATTTGTAAAATCTTATATGCCTACAGGTTATAGACACAACTGGTTATACATCAGCTAACTGTGACATCGGTTTAAGTGTAAGAGAGTGAAGGTCATGGTGACCTACATTTTACGGTCCAGGTCACCTAGATTTCACGGTCCAGTGATTTTGCGTTATATCTTGAATACTATTTGTTGGATAAATGTCACACCTGGGATATTACTTCCATGTGACCCAATGAATGACCACTTACTATATCTAGGTCATTGTGACCTATATTTCATGGTTCAGTGATTTTGCCTTATATCTTGAATACTATTTGTTGGATAAATGTCACACCTGGGATATTAGTTCCTTGTGACCCAATTATTGACATCAAAATATATCTCTGTTGGTGTGACCTATATTTCATGGTTCAGTGATTTTGCCTTATATCTTGAATACTATTTGTTGGATAAATGTCACACCTGGGATATTAGTTCCATGTGACCCAATGAATGACCACTTACTATATCTAGGTCATTGTGACCTATATTTCATGGTTCAGTGATTTTGCCCTATATCTTGAATACTATTTTTTGGATAAATGTCACAGCTGGGACATTAGTTCCTTGTGACCCGATTATTGACGTCAAAATATATCTCTGTTGGTGTGACCTATATTTCATGGTTCAGTGAAATTGCCTTATATCTTGAATACTATTTGTTGGATAAATGTCACACCTGGGATATTACTTCCATGTGACCCGATTATTGACGTTAAAATATATCTCTGTTGGTGTGACCTATATTTCATGGTTCAGTGATTTTGCCTTATATCTTGAATACTATTTGTTGGATAAATGTCACACCTGGGATATTAGTTCCATGTGACCCAATGAATAACCACTTACTATATCTAGGTCATTGTGACCTATATTTCATGGTTCAGTGATTTTGCCCTATATCTTGAATACTATTTGTTGGATAAATGTCACACCTGGGATATTAGTTCCTTGTGACCCGATTATTGACGTCAAAATATATCTCTGTTGGTGTGACCTATATTTCATGGTTCAGTGATTTTGCCTTATATCTTGAATACTATTTGTTGGATAAATGTCACACCTGGGATATTAGTTCCATGTGACCCAATGAATGACCACTTACTATATCTAGGTCATTGTGACCTATATTTCATGGTTCATTTATTTTGCCTTATATCTTGAATACTATTTGTTGGATAAATGTCACACCTGGGATATTAGTTCCTTGTGACCCGATTATTGACGTCAAAATATATCTCTGTTGGTGTGACCTATATTTCATGGTTCAGTGATTTTGCCTTATATCTTGAATACTATTTGTTGGATAAATGTCACACCTGGGATATTAGTTCCTTGTGACCCGATTATTGATGTCAAAATATATCTCTGTTGGTGTGACCTATATTTCATGGTTCAGTGATTTTGCCTTATATCTTGAATACTATTTGTTGGATAAATGTCACACCTGGGATATTACTTCCATGTGACCCAATGAATGACCACTTACTATATCTAGGTCATTGTGACCTATATTTCATGGTTCAGTGATTTTGCCTTATATCTTGAATACTATTTGTTGGATAAATGTCACACCTGGGATATTAGTTCCTTGTGACCCGATTATTGACGTCAAAATATATCTCTGTTGGTGTGACCTATATTTCATGGTTCAGTGATTTTGCCTTATATCTTGAATACTATTTGTTGGATAAATGTCACACCTGGGATATTAGTTCCATGTGACCCAATGAATGACCACTTACTATATCTAGGTCATTGTGACCTATATTTCATGCTTCAGTGATTTTGCCTTTTATTTTTATTACTATTTCATGGAGAATTGTCATACCTGGATTATTATATCTATGTGACAAAATGATTTACATACAAATACATCTAGGTCAGTGTGACCTATATTATATGGCTTAATGATAAAAATGTTACAATATAAAATGTACCCAGCAGGCGAGCTCATTGTCCTACGACAGCTCTTGTTTTTTAATCTGAGCCGTACTGATAGGCAGTTATGACAAATGGTTTTGCATTAAATCATGACAAAAGTTTGCTAATTATCTTCTTCTGTGTAAAGTGCCAAGCAAAAATCGACTTTTTAAAAGATGTCGGACACACAATACAGTGCTCCAGTTAGGATTTGAGAGCAGATAGGTGTCATGTGATGTGCTTAGTATCAAAACATGTAACGAAAAAAAATCCCATTCCACAACAAATATCTCAAAACTAGAGTACATATAGAACTGACCTTTGAACATTGATAACTTTTTTGATTTTGATCCGATTTTCATAAAATTTTCACCAAAATGTAGGGTTGTATGTCTGAAGTTGAAATAAGACAGAGGGCAGCTTAAAAAAGGGCAGAGGGGCAATAGGAGAGGGCAAGTGGGGCGGTCTGCTCCTCCATATAGGGCTAGCTGGAGCACTGCAGTGGGAAGCTGCATTAGACTAGACTAATCACAAATATTCAACATCTCCCTCTTTTTGTTGGTATTTGTTTACTTTCCAACGATTCTGGTTTACAATAGAATCTACTTTATCAATGTAACTATTAAATCTATCTTTATCAATGTAACTATTTGCTTAGCCGTAACTAAGGAATATTTCTTTGCCTTTAACTGGATGGTAAGAGATTTGTATCATAATCTTCTTAAAGTAATAGATGACTTAATGCACATTCACTTCCTGGCAAAGCCAGTCTGATTTTCACGCATGCACAGTTTAAGTAGGGCAAAAGGTTACATGTGTTAAGTATTTTGTGTCAATATTTACTAGAAAAATGTCATTATGCAAAAACTTCGCCGCCAGATACACAAAAATGATACTACAACAAATTAAAGTGCTTGGGATTTACTAATGTAGAAGAACAGGACCCATATTTACCAGATGTTTCGTCAAATCCCTTTCCTCAGAAAAACATGTAAAGACATGTATTTACGTGTCTTTACATGTAATGCCAGATAATGCGGAGTATTGGCCCATCCATTTACGGGCTTTTACGTGTTAGTACATAAAAATCAAAAAGGAGAGAACAACTGATGAGAAGAGACTTGACATGTAAAATTTTACATGTAATTACATGTTTTTCCACGTAATGACATGTAATTACATGTCAATTTTTAATGAACAGGTATTTTTGACGCATTAATACATGTAGTCAAGATCACAAATTTTCAGATTTACATGTCAAATTCTACACGTAAAATTCAACATGTAAATCTAGGAATACAATTTGGTTTACATGTAAAATTTTATGCGTAAATTCTACACGTAAAATTTTACGCATAAAAATTCTACATGTAAAATTTTATGCATAAAATTCTGCATGTAAAATTCTACATGTAATTTGTTTCTGTTGAGGTTTTACGGCCCAGTCAACCCAATGAGGTCATGTCGAGCACGGTCAGTTTACCTAACCACACGTTTACTGGGCAGGCTTAGTCCTCTAAGCAGTTACCAGTATTGTGCACATTCTTTCGCCAGAAACTTACAACTGCCCTTCTTGAATCAGCGTAATGGAGAGAATGACCGTAGAAAATATTTCATGATCAAATCTCCATGAAAGAATGTTGCCGATCTCGGCGGGAGTTGAACCCGTGACCTCCTGGTCTCCAGTTGGACGGCGCATCCAACTGAGCCACCGAGGCCGGCTCTACATGTAATAAAACTCTACATGTAAATGGGAAATTCATAGTAATATCAGATGGAGTTGTGATACTTTTAAGTCACCTCAGCAAGAAGTGCTTATGGTGAGCTTTTGGGATATACTATGATGTTCCTTGTACGTTGGGACATGCATCCATCAGTCTGTCCATCTGTCTGTAAAATTTTGCTTGCATATACACTCCAGAGGGCACAGTTTTGATCCAATCTAATGCAACTTTCTCCGAATGTTTATCTGCATGAAATATCTAGGCCAAGTTTGAATCTCGGTTATGCAGGTCGGAAACTAGGTCACAAGGTCAAATCTGAGAAAAATCTTGTGTACATAATAGAGGTTTCATTTTCCATCGAATCTTTATGAAACTTTGTTTGAATGTTTGCTTGAAGACTATATATGTTAAGTTAAAATATGGGTCATGTGGGTTTGAAAAACTAGGTTACTAGATCAAATAATTGAAAAACCTTGTGTACACAATAGAGGCTTCATTTTTCAAGAATGTTCACAAAAGTTTGTCAGAATGTTTTTTTTTTTGCCAGTGTTCAGGCCAAGTTCAAATATGGGCTACTTCCGGCAAAAAACTAGGTCAGTAGGTGTAATCTAAGAAAAACCTTGTGCACACACTATAGGCTTCATTTTCCATTGAATATTTTTGAAACTTCATTCAAATGTTTCTATGAATAATATCTAGGACAAGATCTGATACAGGTAATGTTGGTTCAAAGACTAGGTCACTAGGTCAAATCACTGAAAAACTTTGTGTACACAATATAGAGGCTTCATTTTTCAGTGGATCATCATGAAACTTTGTGATAAAGTTTGTTTTGACAATTACTAGGTCAAGTTCCAAACTGAATCATGTCAGGTCAAAGACTAGGTCAAATCTTTGAAAAAAAAAACAAAAACAAAAAAGAAAAAAAAATGTATGCACAACAGAGTACCCTCATCCAGATCTACATTATTTGCTCAGACCTATTTTTTTTTTGACATTTTTGGTGTCCAATTTTTAAGAGTTAATTAAAATAAATTAACTAAAAGCCATAAACCTGGAATAAATAATCTTTTTTTTTCAAGCAGTTAATAAGCAGTATTAAAAATGTTAATTTTTCCAACTGAAAACATGACATATATTAAACACCAAGGAGTAGAATAATTTTGAATGAAATTCAAAAAAAACTGATCTACCCCACCCACTACATGTACATAAGAAACTACCACAAAAGCTTAGCTGCCTTTTGGTGCCAGTTTATAATGCATCAAAATGGAATACTATTAAAATAACTCACATTTTTTTTATTAAGCTATCCTCCTGTGTTCAAATATTTTATAGCAAAATGTTTTGAAAAGAACAGCATTTTATAAACTCCCATGCTCCATGTGACTTCATGCTTTGAGACTGAATATACTAAAGTTTGAAACTGACCAATCAGAAAACAGTATCTTGTACACAAAAACTCCAAAGTTCTTATTTTTGCGCATTTTTACGTGTTGAAAATTACTAAGTCCAGAGCTGGCTTCTTTTACAGACAGTTTTTTGATAAAGTTATATAAATGCCATATTTTGCCAGGTTATTTTTTTCTAAGTCCACAAATGACACGTAAATACATGTAAAATTTTACGCATTTTGCCATGCCTGTACAGGATTATCATGGTTTTACATGTCATTACGTGGTTTTACGCGTAGAAGTAGTAAATCTACATGTAATGCCATGCTGTTTTACATGTAATTACATGTAAACTATATTTTAACCCGTCATTCTGAGGGAAGGGATTTGAGCAAATCTGATGCGTCTTTATTGTGGTCTGATGATAAAACAAATTGGCAAGTGTTGAGTTCGGTTCTGTTTATGTTTATCTAACTGACACGCCTGGACCATTTACGCATGAAAATATGAGGAGTTACAAATCTCTGGACGCTTATGAATATTTCTTCAACGGCTGATGCACACTTGTTTCATGCGGAAATCAGAGACTGGCTGCTGTAACATCAGTAATCAGCATAAAGGACTCAGTCTGACCAGTAAACGTGTGGTTAGGAAAACCGACAGCACTCGACGTGACCCCACTGGGTTGACTAGGTCGTGAAACCCCAACATGAACAAACTGAGGCAAACTGGACGATAAAAAAGTTTGCTCCCTGTAAGATGTAATAATTACTCAATGGTCCTATTGAGAATGAATCAGGGTTTTACTCAATGCTAGGGTTCTTATTACAGTGAACCTCGAAAAAAATCTGTCATGTCTTAATCATATACAAGGCTGAAGATTTAGCAGATATAGCGCCATTCTAATGTTAATTTTTGTTTGTCCTCTCCTATTTAACCAGTTCAAAAGGATAGTGCCAGTACATGTACATGTAGGCAGGATTTTTTTTTTAGCTCACCTGAGCACCTGACCTATTGTGGTCAGTCAATGTCCATCCTGCGCCGTGTGGCGTCAACAACTGCTTTAAAAGCCTACTCCTCCTACACCCCTGGGCCAATTGACTAGAAACTTGGTAGGAAGCATCAGGTGACTAGTAGCTAAAATTGTTCCGATTTGAAATCCAAGGTGGCCGCCATCTTGAAAATCTGTCTTTCGCTTCTCCTAAACCGAAAGACCAATTGACTCGAAACTTGGTAGGAAGCATCAGGGTGATTTGTAGATCAAAAATAGCTAAAATCGTTCCTATCGGATATCCAAAGTGGCCACCATGGTGGCTCTATTTTTCGCTTCTTCTCCTGAAATGAAAGGCTTATTGACTTGAAACTTGGTAGGAAGCAGCAGGGTGACTTGTAGATCAAAATTAGCTAAAATTCGCAATGGCAGCCATCTTGAAAATCTACTTTTCACTTCTTCTCCTGAACCAAATGGCCAGTTGACTCGAAACTTGGTAGGAAGCATCAGGGTGACTGGTAGATCAAAATTAACTAAAATTCTGTCGATCGGAAATCAATGATGGCCGCCTGGGCGGTCATTTTGAAAATCCATATTTTGCTTCTTCTTCTGAACCAAAAGGCCAGTTGACTCGAAACTTGGAGGAAGCATTTGGGGTGACTAGTAGATCCAAAGAGGGGATTAATTATTTTAATCCTTTATTAATTGTCTGGAAGCTGCTCTGCAACTGTCCTCCTGTCTGGGGCCCCTTCTTTATATCTGGTGCGTCCTTGACCATACGTGTACTGTATTTGCCTACTGCTTGAGTGAGTTGCATTTCAGGCTCATATTCCGGGTCACGTGATCTGGTTCCACCAATCAGTTCAAATTCAAGCCCTTTGATTATCAGTAATTAGCTCCTTCTGGCAGTTGTGCAGTTCCAAAGTAGCCACCGAGCAAACAACAGCAGTTCCAATTCCAATTTAGCTGGACTTTTCTTGTTTCTTGTGATAAACACTGACGTTATCTTTTTTGGAAATCAAGACTATTTTTGTTAGTTGATACTTCATATATATGAAATGGATGTGATTTTCTAATTTGTTACGGATATTTACTGGACAGTTCACATTTCAACCGAAAATATGGAACAGATTAAGTGCCGATCATGCTGCCATGTGATGTGAATTTTCATGCGACTAGCATGGCTATTCTTACCAGATACGCGACCTATTAGGATGATAGCCTGAAGTGCTGTGGCTTGATACTAGGGCATTGAGGCATTTCTTGTTGCAAATAAATGGCTGCCACACGCTGGCAATAAGACTCTGGCATTTAACATTATTTCACATTCATTTGTAACCAATATGGTGTCAGAGGACAATCATATCCCACCGGGAAATATAATTGAACTGGTGTCTGACCAGGAACTAGTTGCTACCTGGCCACACAGAACAAAATCAGCAAGGAGGCTGTCGAAAAACTGGCGATCGACAATTTCACATCGTTAGAGGCTGTGCAGCTTATCGATTGGGACGATTTAGTGAAGGCGAAATTGCCGAGGGGCCAAGTCAAGCTTATATTGGCAGCAGTAAGTTGTCTTAATTCGCAGCAGACAACCACACCAAACAACAATTCGAATGCAACTGCGGATGACGTCACAGGACAGTCAGCCCAATCAGCTGCAGCGATCTCGTGACCCACAAAATCTCGCTCGGAATAGCCACCAGTCGCAACAGCGATTGGTCGACCTTGAATCAGCTGGTGCGTGGGGACCAACCACGCATGCGCAAGTCTCCCAGCATTCCTCCGATGTAAACAACCATCATGGCGGACTTGTCGATGCTGTATCTGGGAATGACAACGAAGATGCGTATATTAGGGCCCTTGTGGCCCAACTACGGACTGGACAAGCTCAGGCCCGTCATGGGATCGAAGCTTGCTCAAATCAAGCAGTGTTAGGTGGCCTTGGCATTTCCGACCCATCTGTGAGAGATCTCCAGGCCCAACCAACAGTATTTCAGTCCCCACTACAGACATGCACAGAGTCATGGAAAGACCCCCAAATTTATCTTGCGGCTGCTGCTCGAGGTAAGTCCACCTCTAATTATCATGATACTACTGATTTTGTGGTCGGCAACTCCGAGGAGGAGATTGTTGTAGGTGGAAATGATACTTAGCAAGTTATCTTGAAGTCTGGCCCAAGAAAACCCAAACTGGAAACAGTCTCTCTTGCCCAGTTGTCTGTTGCAAACCTGGCCATCTTATACAAGCTGTTGGGTGAGGGAAAATTAGATGCCTCAACCATCTTGGACTACCTGTCGTATACCACAAAAATCTGTCAGTTGGTTCAGCGGTTCAGTCTAGTGTCGGTACTACTATATGACAGGGAGTACAGGAATGTGCAGTCTGCTCATGGCTTTTGTTGGGGTACAGACATCCCGCACCTGCAGTCTGTGCACTTGCAACCCGTACACCCAAATCCAGTATGCCAAATACTACAAAAGGGTTTTCTTCACACTCAAATCATAGGCAAACACCTTCACTGGGTCCTTTCACTCTGGATGGCAAGACAATATGTAAGGTTTTTAATACTAAGGCTGGTTGTCTTTACAAGGACTGCAAGTATGTGCACCAATGCTCGCAGGCTGGGTGTCATCAATCCCATTCAGCTGTGACACATTATCAGTCAAAAAACGCATAAAGACTGGAGTAAGTCCTGGGCTTGGCTGCTACTTGTCTGCGTGGGAGGAAGAGTTGCTGTGCACAAAAATAACATTTTTGGGCATTGAAATCGACTCCGTTTGCCTGATGACAAGCTGTGTCAAGTAAGATAAGAATTAGCCCTTTTTCAAGGCCGGAAAAGGGCATCCAAAAAGCAGCTGCAATCCCTGGCTGGGAAGCTCAATTTCTGCGCAAGTGTAATTTATGGCAGCAGAGTTTATTCACAATGGATCATAAACACTATTAAAATGCTCAAAGCTAGCGATCACAAGATCAGATTCTCAGGTGGTATCAAGGCAGATATCGTCTGTTGGCAGTCTTTCATGGCATCCTTTAATGGGCGTTCTATGCTGCTGGACCACCAGCCTATCACATCTGTATTCACTGATAGCTGTGACATGGCAGGTGGTGGTATTTTCAAAGGGGACTGGTTCTGTATCAACTGGGAATTAGACTCGCCCTTAGTCTCAGTTGCATATCAATTCCAAAGAAATTCTCTCTGTATTCTTGGCGGTCTGTAGTTGGGCCCCATGTTGGAGAAACAGATGTATTTATATTCACTCAGATAACACTGTGACAGTTGCAACCAGTAATCGGGGTACCTCACGTAACCGTTGCATTATGACGTGTCTAAGAGTTCTGCTTTGGCTTTCGGCTGCTTATAACTTTCGTATCTCAGCCAAACATATAAGAGGTTTCTCCAACACGGTAGCTGATGGCATCTCGAGACTGCACGAACCAAATAAGATATTTTGGTCTGCTTGCTTAGTGGGCCTCTTTTCCTTCTTTAGGAAGTTCAATTTGGTAGTATCCTCCATGACACAGTTTGACCCCAAAAGACATTCTAAAGATGTTCACTTTTCTCCTTCTGGTGCGGTTTTGTTAGTACAGTGGTCAAAAACCATACAGTTTCACCAAAAGCTTCTCCAGATCCCCCTTCCTCATATTACAGATTCCCCATTTTGCCCTTCCAGTGCCCTGTTATTATGCATACACCTGGTCCCACCTTCCCGTCATCCATTACCCTTATTTTGCTATGCTTCAGGTTCCACCGTAAAACATGTTACTCACAGTGATTTTGTTGCTTATCTCCATCTCTGCCTGACCAAACTAGGTATGAACCCCACCCTATACTCTGGGCATTCATTTAGGAGGGGGAGCACATCCTTTGCCATGCAGTGTGAGGTCCCTGTGGAGCTCATTGAGTTGCAGGGAGACTGGACTAGTAATGCTTATGAAAGGTATTTATATCCCTCACTCGAATTGCGTAGGAAATTGGCATCCACATTAGGGAAAGCCTTCTCACGGCTGACGACCACTCATCAGCGGTAGCACTTAAAGGTGGACTTACGATGTAGTTGAGCGATACAATTTTTTTGCAATATCCTTTGTTTTGCTACACAACTATATGTATAAACCTACAACATTTTTATCGTTTTTTTTTTTGTTTTTTTTTCCAACATGGGTTTGGGATTTTGGAGACGTATTTTGTTATAGATGACTCTTGTGGGACATTTCTCTATAGCTTGTGGCACAGTTGGCTGATATATCATGCTCATAACTTTCTGCATTATGTTATTGCTTTTGCTTGAGCTGCTTGCTTTAATAAATGATCTACACGATCCCAAACCCATTTCTTATTTGTCTCTTATATGGGGCCAGCATGGTTTATAGTTGGAAGAGAAATTAATGAGGGGATTAATTATTTTAATCCTTTATTAATTGTCTGGAAGCTGCTCTGCAACTGTCCTCCTGTCTGGGGCCCCTTCTTTATATCTGGTGCATCCTTGACCTTACCTGATCTGTATTTGAACTGCATTGCAGACTCATATTCCGGGTCACGTGATTTGGTTCCACCAATCAGTTTAAATTTGAGCCCTTGGATTATCAGTAAATAGCCCCTTCTGGCAGTTGTGCAGTTCCAAAGTAGCCGCGGAGCAAACAATAGCAGTTCCAATTCCAATTTGGCTGGACTTTTCTTGTCCCATCCCAATTCCCACCCTTGCCCTTCATTGATAGAGATTTTTATCACTGTTTTTTTTTGTTTTTTTTAGCTCACCTGAGCACGAAGTGCTCATGGTGAGCTATTGTGGTCAGTCAATGTCCGCCGTGCGTTATGCGTTGTCAGTCGTGCGGCATCAACAATTGCTTTAAAAGCCTACTCCTCCTACATCCCTAGGCCAGTTGACTCGATACTTGGTAGGAAGCATCGGGGTGACTTGTAGATCAAAAATAGCTAAAATCATTACAATCAGAAATCCAATATGGCCGCCATGGCTGCCATCTTGAAAATCTATTTTTGGCTTTTTCGCATCTTCTCCTGAACCGAAAGGCCAATTGACTCCAAACTTGCTAGGAAGCATCGGGGTGACTTGTAGATAAAAAATAGTTAAAATCATGCCTATCGGAAATCCAAGATGGCCGCCATGGTGGCCATCTTGAAAATCTATTTTTCGCTTATTCTCTTGAACCGAAAGGCCAATTGACTCCAAACTTGCTAGGAAGCATCGGGGTGACTTGTAGATCAAAAATAGCTAAAATCGTGCCCATCGGAAATCCAAGATGGCCGCCATGGCAGCCATCTTGAACATCTATTTTTTGCTTCTTCTCCTGAACCGATAGGCCAATTGACTCCAAACATGGTAGGAAGCATTGGGATCACTTATAGATCAAAAATAGCTAAAATCGTGCCGATCATAAATCCAAGATGGCCGCCATGGCAGCCATCTTGAAAATTATTTTTCGCTTCTTCTCCTAACCCCAAATGCCAGTTGACTCAAAACTTGGTAGGAAGCATCGGGATGACTTGTAGATCAAAAGTAGCTAAAATCGTTCCAATCGGAAATCCAAGATGGCCGACATGGCCGCCATTTTGAAAATCTATTTTTGGCTTCTCCTGAGCCGAAAGGCCAGTTGACATCAAACATGGTAGGAAGCATCAGGGTGACTTGTAGATCAAAAGTAGCTAAAATCATGCTGATCGGAAATCCAAGATGGCCGCCATGGTGGCCATCTTGAAAATCTATTTTTTCGCTTCTTCTCCTAAACCCAAAAGCCAATTGACTTGAAACTTGGTAGGAAGCATCGGGGTGAATTATAGATTGAAATTGGCTAAAATCGTTCCGATTGGAAATCCAAGATGGCCACCATGTGGCCATCTTGAAAATCTATTTTTCACTTTTTCTCCTGAACCGAAAGGCTTATTGACTTTAAACTAGGTAGGAAGCATCAGGGTGACCTGTAGATCAAAAATAGCTAAAATCATCAATCCCAGAAATCCAAGATGGCCACCATGACAGCCATCTTGAAAATCTATTTTTCTCTTCTTCTTCTGAACTGAAAGGCCATTTGACTTGAAACTTGGTAGGAAGCATTCGGGTGACTTGTAGATCTAAAATAGCTTAAATTGTTTGGATTGGAAATCCAAGATGGCCATCATGGCAGCCATCTTGAAACTCTTTTTATGCCCCCAACTTCAAAGAAGTTGGAGGGGCATATTGCTTCTGGGTTGTTCGTCTGTCCTTATGTCCATTCGTCACGCTTTTTGATGCATAGCATAACTTTAGAGCCGTAAATGCTACTGTTTTGAAATTTCTTATATGGATTCCTCATGAAAAAATAGGTGACACATACTTTTTTCTTGACAGGATTATGCCCCTTTTCTGAGTTATGGCACTTTGAAAAAATATGGCTGCAATCTTGTCAGCAAAATATCTCAAAAACTATTGAAGCTAGAGTCTTGAAACTTGATGACTAGACTGTTAGTGATGAGTAGACAACTTTTGAAGAAATTCTGAAAAATACTTTGTGAGTTATGACCCTTTGTAATTTTGGGCATTTTTATCTTGTCAGCAAAATGCCTCAAAAAACGTTGGAGCTAGGGCCTTGAAACTTGATGAATAGACTGGTAGTGATGAGTAGACAACCTGATTAACTTTTGAAGAAATTTTGAAAAATACTTCTTGAGTTATGGCCCTTTGTTATTTTGGGCATTTTTACTTTGTCAGCAAAATATCTCAAAAATTGTTAGAGCTAGAGCCTTGAAACTTAGTTAATGGATTTGTAGTGATGAGTAGATGACCTGATTAACTTTAGAAGAAATTCTGAAAAAGACTTCATGAGTTATGGCCCTTGGTAATTTTTTTGCATTTTTACCTTGTCAACAAAATATCTCAAAAACCATTGGAGCTAGAGCCTTGAAACATGATGAATAGACTGGTAGTGATGAGTAGACAACCTGATTAACTTTTGAAGAAATTTTGAAAAATACTTCTTGAGTTATGGCCCTTTGTGATTTTGGGCACTTTTACCTTGTCAGCAAAATATCTCAAAAACTGTTAGAGCTAGAGCCATGACATTTTGTGAATGGATTTGTAATGATGAGTAGACAACCTGATTAATTTTTGAAGAAATTTCGAAAAATACTTCTTGAGTTATGGCCCTTTGTGATTTTGGGCACTTTTACCTTGTCAGCAAAATATCTCAAAAACTGTTAGAGCTAGAGCCATGACATTTTGTGAATGGATTTGTAATCATGAGTAGACAGCCTGATTAACTTTTGAATAAAATTTTGAAAAATACTTCATGAGTTATGGCCCTTTGTAATTTTGAGCATTTTTATCTTGTCAGCAAAATATCTCAAAAACTGTTAGAGCTAGAGACTTGAAACTTGGTGAATTGATTAGTTATGATGAGTAGATGACCTGATTAACTTTTTGTGTAAATTCTGAAAAATATTTCATAAGTAATGGCCCTTTGTAAATTTGTGCTTGTTTCCCTTGTCAGCAAAATTTCTCAAAAACTATTGAAGCTGGAGCCTTGAAACTTGATGAATAGATTGGAAGCGATGAGTAGATGACCTGATTATGCCCCCAATTTAGAATGAAATTGATGGGGCATATTATTTTGCCTTTGTTTGTCCATCCGTCTGTTTGTCCGTTCGTCAAGCTTTTTTGTGCATGCCATATCTTAAGAACCCTGCATTCCAGGGTTTTGAAATTTTATATTTGGGTTCCCAATGAAAAAATAGCTGACCCGTATTTTGTTTCTTGTTCGGCATGTTTGTTTAGAGTTATGCCCCTTTGAAAAAAAGTCAGAATTAAATCTTGTGAGCGAGATATCTCGAAAAGTATTTAAGCTGGGTTCTTGAAATTTGATATAGTGAGTGGGAATGATGTGTAGATTACCTGATCATATTTTGAGAGAATTCCGTGAAAAAAATGATAAAGTTACGGTTCTGCACATTTTGAACTTGTCAGCAAGATGTCTTCAAAAGTACTTAAGTTAGGGTCTTGAAATATTATATGCTGATTTGGGATGATGTGGAGATTACCTGATTTGTTTTTTAGGGAATTCCATGAAAAACTGACAGTTATGGCCATTTGTACCTTGTCAGCAAGATATCTCAAAAAGTATTTAAAACAGAGCCTTGATATTTGGTATACTGATTGGGATTGAGGAAGAGATCACCTGATTAAATTTTGAACCAATTAAATGAAATGTTGGAGTTATGGCCCTTCGCAATTTCTGGTTTAGAGTTATTTCCCTTTTGATAAAATAACATTGAAATCTCGTATATTTGTACTGTTGTTACCATCATGGGCAAGCAGTGTTGGAGTCGAGCAGTGTTAGAGTTAGGCAGTTGGGGGCATAGTATTTTACAAACACCAGCTCTAGTTTTCGCTTATTTTCCTGAACCAAAGGGCCAGTTGATTTGAAAATTGGAAGGAAGGATCGGGATGACTTCTAGATATAAAAATAGCTAAAATCGTTCCTATTGGAAATCCAAGATGGCGGCCATCTTAAAAATCTATTTTTCCCTTCTTCTTCTGAACTGAAAGGCTAATTGACTCGAAACTTGGTAGGAAGCATCAGGGTGACTTGTAGATCAAAAATAGCTCAAATCGTTGTGATAGGAAATCCCAAATTGCGGCTATGGTGGCCATCTTGAAAATCTTGTTTTGAACTTTTTCTCCTGAACCTAAAGGGCAATTGACTCAAAGTTCATTGGAAGTATCGAGGTGACTTGTAGATCAACAGTAGGTAAAATCATTCTGATTGGAAATCCAAGCTGGCTGCCATCTTGTTTATGTTTATTATATTTCCCTGCCACTGTGCTGTTTACATGTATAAAATCATGATTCTTCAGAAACCACTTAGCCAATTACCTCCAAATTTCACATTGATCCTACTGTTGAAATGTGATTGAGAGTTTGTTCAAATGATCACGCTCCATTGTCTGTCATGCCATGTATAATATTCTTCTTCAAAATTAAGAACTACTTAAAGGATAATCTTTTCATTAGTTGCGATGACAGGATTGGGAAAAATGTTGCATAACATCTGCATATCTGCAGTGGCTATGTCACTCAGGTGAGCAACCCGTGGCCTGGGCCTCTTGTTTATCATTATCTTATCTGTCATACTATAGTAGTTTAGATTGTAGTTCCTTGTAGACCATTTGTAAATATATGCTACTGCCAGCTGTGCTGCATTGCTGTTAAATCATAGTGTTAATGTGCCTAGTAATGTATACTATTTGTGAAGTGATGCTGTGATTATTCTTTGCTTTGGTTCAGATTCTGTGCTTTGGACATGCGCTAGTGATTATTTTCAATGACATTGTGGTAAATAACTATGGCATGAATATAATATTCCTTGTGATCTCCTGTGAACTTGGAATGTGACTCGATCTCCCTGAAGGAGCATTTAATTCAAACATTCATATGCATGCTAAAGGTTTACACACACAGTGACCTATCATAGATTGTATTGTCACAGTAGGGAGACATATTTTGTTATAGATGACTCGTGCGGGACATTTCTCGAGACATCTATATGGCTTGTGGCACAGTTGGCTGATATATCATGCTCATTACTTTGCTTGAGCTGCTTGTTTTAATAAATGGTCTACACGATCCCAAACCCATTTCTTATTTGTCTCTTATATGGGGCCAGCATGGTTTATAGTTGGAAGAGAAATTAATAATAGCTAAAATCGTTAGGACCAGAAATCCAAGATCTTGAAAATCTGTTTTTGCTTCTTCTCCTGAACAGAAAGGCCAGTTGACTCTTAATATATAATAATATAATCTGATTTTTGATTAACGTGCAGGTACAGGGGCAACATCCACATCAATGGGCCCCCTTCCAGATAGCTGGCTTGCTGCACGCATGGCAGATCTCACACCAGATCTCCAGGTACGTCTATCATGAGGGTTGATAGCCGAGAGCTTCCACTCTCTGCAATCCCTCTCTGTCAGCTGCTTCCATGTCATTTTGGGCCTCCCAGGCTCACGCTTTCCATCAACCTGTATGTCAAAGGCTGTCTTGATTGCACCACTGGAGCGTTCCACATGTCCATACCAATGAAGTCTTCTCTCCTTCAGAATGAGGTCAAGATCCTCAATGCCAAGCCGCACAAGTAGATCATTGGGCCTGGTGGTGACAATGTCTTGCGGCCTGACATTGCAGATCTGTCTGATCATTGCCCTGTCATTTCGCTGCAGACGCTGGAGGTTCGGCTTTGTCAATGGCCAAGTCTCGCTGGCATGGAGCATTGCGCTCCGCACACAAGAGCTGTACACATGGCCACATGTTTTGAAAGAGAGGTGGCGTGAAGAGAGGACTGGTAGCAGATCCTTGAACTTCTTCCAGGCGGGTTTCACACGTGTTGTGGTTGAAAGTTCACAACCACCTGCTGCTGAGAGCATGTCTCCTAGGTAGCAAAAGGAAGCTACCACCTCAAGCTTGTCAGGTCCGACCTGGACTTCCTTCTGTGGTCTGCCATCCAAGGGGCGTGCAGTTCCCTGGCACCGTGTACATCTATAGTCAGGGTCCTTTTTCAAGTGCTTGAGCCCACTGCATTTCTTGTGCACCCAGTGCTTGCAGCCATTGCAGAAGATGCTGTTGCTGCCCACTCCAGTGCGACAGACAGCGCATGGAAACTCCCCTGAACTCTGCAGGAGGTCCAGTCCCGTACCGCAGATCATGATCTTTGTCTTTCCTGCATTTACTCTCAGTCCTTTCTTCTCCATTGCTTCTTTCCAAGTCAAGAGCCTCCTGTCACATTCCTCAAGTGATTCAGCCATGATAACAAGGTCATCGGCAAAGAGGTCCTCCCAGGGGACCCCAGAGCAGAACTCTCGTGATAAGGCTTCAAGCACAATGATGAAGAGCAGTGGGCTGAGTACTGATCCTTGGTGAACACCAACCTTCACTTCAAACTCTTCACTGTACCCCTCACCAACACGGACACGGCTCCGTGCATTTGCATACATCCCCTGCACCAGTCGCACAATCCACTCCTCCACACCAAGTTTTCTCAGCGCCCACCAGATGACCTTCCAAGGCACTTGATCAAACGCCTTCTCCAGGTCTACGAAAGCCATGTAGAGTCTCTTATTGGCAGCTAGATACTTCTCATGCAGCTGCCTGACAACAAAGATTGCATCTGTAGTGCCTCTGCCTGGGACGAAGCCAAACTGGGAATCATCGATTGACACCAATTGTCTGGTGAGGCCGTCCACAATCCTCTCCAGGATTTTCATAACCTGCTCTGTCAGCTTGAGACTGCGGTAGTTACCCCTTTCCAATGCATCCCCTTTTCCCTTGTAGAGGCAGACAATGAAACTCTGCTCCAAGTCAGAGGGTACCTTGCCATCACGAATGATTGCAACTGCGAGGTCACGGATCATGGAGGCGCCCATGTCACCGGCCGCTCTTATCATCTCCACCACTATGCCTGATGGGCCCGGTGCTTTGCCTGCCTTCATCTGCGAGATAGCCTTCTTAACCATATCAGTGGTGATTGGGATGGGCGGGCCTTCCACTGGTGATTGATATGACAGGTGGTCTGGGTCCCAGTCAAACTCAACATTGAGAAGCCTTAGGTAGTGCTCCAGCCAGGCCTTTTGCTTTGAGTCTTCGCTCATTGACATCTCTCCTGCATCATTCTTCACAGGTTTGTCACCAACAACATCAATGTTCTCTCTTCTAAACTGGTTAGCAAGGCGGTAGACTTCTGAAGAAATGGGGTCAATATTCTCGTAGACCTTCTTGTCGGCTTCTTGACGAGCATGGTGCACTGCATGTCTGGCATTTCATTTGGCTGCATCATATGATGCCCTAGTTCCTTTACCAGCCTTCCAGGCCTTGAAAGCTGTCCGCTTGGCAGCAATGGCCTTTTCCACGTGTTCGTTCCACCACCAGGTTTCACGATGCCAACGGTGTGGCCGAGTTGTGCCACATACCTCCTCAGTTGTCTTGAGCAGTCCAGTCTTGATGTTGTTCCAGATATCCTCAGTGGCCCCATCAGCTACACTTGGTAGGAAGCATTAGGGTGACTTGTAGATCAAAAATAGCTAAAATCGTTCCGATGGGAAGTCCAAAATTGTTGCCATGGGAGCCATCTTGAAACTCTTTTTTTCACATTTTTTTCTGAACCAAAGGGGCAATTGACTGGGTAATTGGTAGGAAGCATCGGAATGACTTGTAGATCAAAAATAGCTAAAATTGTTCAGTTCAAAAATTCAAGATGGTGGCCATCTTGAAAATCTGTTTTTCGCTCCTTCTCCTGAACCGAAAGGGTAATTGACTGGAAACTTGGTAGGAAGCATCGGGATGACGTGTAGATCAAAAATAGCTCAAATCGTCCTGATAAGAAATCCTAAATGGTGGTCGTGGCGGACATCTTGAAAATCTATTTTGAACTTTTTCTCTTGAACCAGAAGGGCAATTGACTCAAAGTTCATTGAAAGTATCGAGGTGACTTGTAAATCAACAGTAGCTAAAATCGTTCTGATTCAAAATCCAAGATGGCCACCATATTGTTTATGTTTATTAGCTCACCTGAGCACGAAGTGCTCATGGTGAGCTATTGTGGTCAGTCAATGTCCGTCGTCTGTCCTGTGTCGTCCGTCGTGCGTCGTCCGTCGTGCGGCGTCAACAATTGCTTTAAAAACCTACTCCTCCTACACCCCTGGGCCAATTGACTTGATACTTGGTAGGAAGCATCGGGGTGACTTGTAGAGCAAACATAGCTAAAATCGTTCCGATCAGAAATCTAAGATGGCCATGGACGCCATCTTGAAAATCTATTTTTCGCTTCTTCTCCTGAACCGAAAGGCCAATTGACTCCAAACTTGCTAGGAACCATCAGGGTGACTTGTAGATCAAAAATAGCTAAAATCGTGCTGACCGGAAATCCAAGATGGCCGCCATCTTGAAAATCTATTTTTCGCTTCTTCTCCTGAACAGAAAGGCCAGTTGACTCCAAATTTGCTAGGAAGCATCAGGGTGACTTGTAGATCAAAAATAGCTAAAATCGTGCCGATTGAAAATCCAAGATGGCCTCCATGGCCGCCATTTTGAAAATCTATTTTTCGCTTCTTCTCCTGAACCGAAAGGCCAGTTGACTCCAAACTTGCTAGGAACCATCATGGTGACTTGTAGATCAAAAATAGCTAAAATCGTGCCGATCGGAAATCCAAGATGGCCGCCATGGCCGCCATCTTGAAAATCTATTTTTCGCTTCTACTCCTGAACCAAAAGCCCAATTGACTCCAAACTTGCTAGGAAGCATCAAAGTGCAATTAAGATCAAAAGTAGCTAAAATCGTGCCGATCGGAAATCCAAGATGGCCGTCATGGCGGCCATCTTGAAAATCTATTTTTTGCTTCTTCTCCTGAACCAAAAGGCCAATTGACTCCAAACTTGCTAGGAAGCATCAGGATGACTTGTAGATCAAAAATAGCTAAAATCATGCCGATTGGAAATCCAAGGTGGCCGCCATGGCGGCCATCTTTAAAATCTATTTTTCGCTTCTACTCCTAAGCCAATTGACTCCAAACTTGGTAGGAGGCATTGGGGTGACTTATAGATCAAAAATAGCTAAAATCGTGCCTATCGGAAATCCAAGATGGCCGCCATGGCAGCCATCTTGAAAATCTATTTTTTCCTTCTTCTCCTAAACCGAAAAGCCAGTTGACTCCAAACTTGGTAGGAAGCATCGGGGTGACTTGTAGATCAAAAATAGCTAAAATCATGCCGATCGTAAAACCAGGATGGGCGCCATGGCAGCCATCTTGAAAATCTATTTTTTCGCTTCTTCTCCTGAACCGAAAGGCCAGTTGACTCGAAACTTCGTAGGAAGCATTCGGGTGACTTGTAGATCAAAATTAGCTAAACTCATGCCGATAGTAAATCCAAGATGGCCACCATGGCGGCTATCTTGAAAATCTATTTTTCGCTTCTTCTCCTAAACCCAAAAGTCACTTGACTCGGAACTTAGTAGGAAGCATCAGGGTGACTTGTAAATCAAATATAGCTAAAATCGTTCTGATCAGAAATCCCAGATGGCCACCATGGCCGCCATCTTGAAAATCTATATTTAGCTTCTTCTCCTGCACTGAAAGGCCAATTGACTCCAGACTTCGTAGGAGACATTGGGGTGACTTGTAGATCAAAAATAGCTAAAATCGTGCCAATCGGATATCCAAGGTGGCCGCCATGGCAGCCATCTTGAAAATCTATTTATCGCCTCTTCTCCTGAACTGAAAGGCCAGTTGACTCGAAACTTGGTAGGAAGCTTTGGGGTGACTTGTAGATCAAAAATAGCTAAAATCGTGCCGATCGTAAATCCAAGTTGGCTGCCATTTAGAGTTTGTTCAAATGATCACGCTCAATTTACTGGCATGCCATATATCTTCTTCTTCAAAATAAAGAACTGCTTAAATGATGATCTTTTCATTAGTTGCGATGACAGGATTGGAAAACTGTTGCATAACGCAGTGGCTATGTCACTCAGGTGAGCGACCTGTGGCCCGTGGGCCTCTTGTTATAGTTCACTGCCACTGTGCTGTTTACATGTATAAAATCATGAGTCTTCAGAAACCACTTAGCCAATTTCCACCAAATTTCATGTTGATCCTACAGTGGAAATGTGATTGAGAGTTTGATCAAATGATCATTCTCCATTGACTGTCATGCCCATATTTTCTTCTTCAAAACTAAGGACTGCTTAAATGATGATCTTTTCATTAGTTGCGATGATAGGATTGGAAAAATGTTGCTTAACATAGGTGCATATCTGCAGTAGCTATGTCACTCAGGTGAGTGAGCCGTGGCCCATGGGCCTCTTGTATTAACTTTTGCCAAGGATGCGAAACGATTCGTTATCTCCTCTGGTAAAAGTTTAGTGTTAAAATTTCTTCAGGTTGTCCATCTTCATGCGGAGAAGTAGAAAATTCTTTTTCTAGTATCTATTGCCATGACTAGGATACATTAACACAGTCAGCCTGGCAATAGATAAAATGTATAAACTATCAGTCATGTGTTCATTGATGATAAACTGGGTATTATGAAAGAATTAGAATTAGTCCATTTACCAGATGATTATTATTATTCCTGTTTAGCCCGAAGTGCAAAAGGGAATAATTTATAAATTCTTATGGTTAATTAGGAATAATAAACTGGTTTTTGGTAGCAGTCAGATCTGTCCAATTAACCAGATCCTAATTACAAATGTATTTCATATTAATCAGTAGTTGAGTCTATCTATTAAGATAATCATTACATTTCTAGGATTTAAAGAAAATCTTGAGTGATTTAGGTTATCTATAGGAAACTCATCTGAGAGACATTTCCTTATTAAATAATTAATCTCTCAAAGATAGACAGCTATCTTTCTTGACTTTTGTTTGATAAATTCGGCTCAAACACATTATCAAACAGTAGTCTTCTTAAAATGAAGTTTTTAAAAGTAAATCATATTTTTACTAGCAATACTTAACCTATAGATTCTGTATTTCGAACCTTCCACTAACAGAAGAAACGACAGTTCAGTTCAGTCGTCTTAATCTGTGAAGGTCCCTTAGGCAGTTACCTGTGTGACATAACTCTTCTTGCTCTTTCAGTCAGGAGTGAGTTTCTTTGAAGTATAAAACAATAAAATATTAATTAGAGCTGAGCTGCACGGGGGATGGGGGTGGGGATTCCCTTATCTATAGTTTAAGTATTGTTGGGGGTGGGGGGGGGTGGGGGAGGGGGACGGTCGAGGAGAGAAGGGATTCCCTTATCTATAGGTTTAGTATTGCTAGTTAAAATATGTTTTACTTTTAAAAACTTCATTTGAACAGCACAATACATTAACCTATAGATAATGTGCTAGAATTTAAAGATTAGGAGGGAGGATCTCTCCTAGTTCTAACACAGATAATATATAGAATCTCTCTACCTCTAGGTTAAGACTCAGGAAACTCTAAGGAATCAGATACATTCTATTACTATGTGTAAAATTTAGAATGATCTAGATTCACTAATAACATATCTTAAGGTTATTAATACCTAATATGTTAATAGTATACTCTGGAGGCTGCTGGTTTCTCAAGCCTCAGAGGCCTAATTACTGGCCCCACTCCCCCCCACATTTCTTTTCAAGGGGTAACAACAGCTGGACCCAAAAAAGAATGAGTCATTGAGACATAACCTCAATATTTGCACCTTAAATGCAATTAGAAGAATATTGTTTGATAATATGCTTGAGATAAACTTGTCAGACAGATGTCCAGACCAATAGTACTTTTTCTTTGAGAGGTGCATTATTCAGTAAGGAAATGTCTTCTCGATGAGTTTCCTATAGATAACCTATATTTCTCAAGATTTCCATATAAATCCTAGATATGTAAAGATTATCTAATTAGTAAATAGTCTAAACTATTCATAAAATGATCTAATTAGAATCTGGCGGGACCAATTTGACAGTTCCAGTAACCAGTTCCAAATACTTAAATAACTATAAGGCTTTATAATTACTTTTTCATTTCGATCTAAGGAGGAATAATAATGATAATTTGGGTAAAAGGACTAATCGTTGCTTAACATCCAGTTTATCCATCAATGATAGTGAACATATGATTGATAATTTTATCTATTGCTAGGTTAATTGCACGTATCTTAGACCAGCAATGATACTAAAGTGATTGTCTGCTTCTGCGGATGAAGATTTAATAATTTAATAAAACACTTCTAGCACAGGAGATTAAGAAACGTTTTGCTCAAATTTCATATGGAGCATCCTAAGGTTGGGGAACGAAAGATTGCTAAAATGCTCCGGTTGACCAAGATGGCCACCATGCCCCTATATGGTAAAAACCTTTAAAAATGTTCTTCTCCAGAACAGAATGCCTTCAGGCTGAATCTTTGCACAAATCATCGGTCTACCAGTTGCAAAAATGATGGTGGTACATTGATATTTGACCTTTTTACGGTGAGGTCAAAGTTGTTTGCATTTGTATGGGCCTTATACATTTGTATGGAAAAAATGTTGGGAATTTCAAACAGTTTCTCCTCTGAAGCCTCTGGGCCAATGTTGCTCAAATTTCATGTGGAGCCTTCTTGGAGCAGGGGAACGAAAGATTGCTAAAAAGGTTGTGGTCCATTGACCAAGATGGCTGCCATGCCCATTTATGGTAAAAACCTTTAAAACTCTCCTCCAGAACCAATGAAGCCCTGGGGCCTGATCTTTACACAAATTTTCGCGGACAGGAGATCTACCAAAATTGCTAAAATGACATTTGACCTTTTTACAGCAAGTTCAAATTTGCTTCCCCAGGCATTTGTATGGGCCTTATACATTTATATAGGAAAAATGTTGAGAATTCATATTTTGAACATCTCCTCTATAATCCAGTTGAATTGAAACTTGATGATGGGCATTAGGGCGCCTAGTACACACAAAATAGCTTAATGAGCCGATAGAAAATCCAAGATGGCTGCCACAGCGGCCTTCTTGAAAATCAATTTTCAACATCTCCTCCCAAATCTTTGGGTCGCTTTGAGCCGAAACTTGCTCTGTAGCAACAGGATGACTTCTTGATTGAAACGAGCTAAAATTTTGTCAGTCGGAAATCCAAGATGGCCAGAATAGTTCCACTCCACTGAACAAGATGGCTGCCAGAGCTAAAAATAGAAAATCGTCAAACAAGATCTCATCCCTGGCCAAAGGCCTGATTTCAAAATATTTGCATAGAAGTGTTCCTCCACTGGCCCTCTACAAAAGTTACTAAAATGGTTCAGCTTGGCTGAACAAAATGGCGACTAGAGCTGAAAATAGAAAAAAAAAAACTTTAAAAAACATCTCCTCCACAGCCAGTGTTCTGATTTCAAAGTAATTTCACTGAAGTGTTCTTCTTATGGCCCTTAAACAAAATTGCTAAAATAGTTCTGCTCGGCTGAATAAAATGGCTGCCAGAGCTAAAAATAGAAAAAACAAAACAAACAAAAAAACAAACAAAAAACATTAAACAACATCTCCTCCTTGGCCAGTGGCCTGATTTAAAAATGATTTCTCAGAAATGTTTCTCTAATCCCCTTTTTTTTCTACTTATGGATCTTTGAAAATTTCAGCATTTTAACCTTGTAAGCAAGATATCTCAAAAACTGTTTAAGCCATTGCCTTGAAACTGATGAGGTAGATGTTAAAACCATAAGTGCTAGTCTTGGACTCAAGAACCTACGCATTTCCACCACCTATAGACAAGGAAGAAAAGAGGGGAAGATTAGGCCATTAAGAGTTGTTTTATTCAAAATTTCAACGGAAATATTGATAATGCAAAACATATACCGAAAAAGACACCAGAGGCATTCCAAAGGGTAATTATTGCAAAAGACTTAACACCAGAACAAAGAAAAAAGAGAAGAGAGAAAATCAAATCAGTCGAAGCTAAGAAAGAGCAAAAACAACAAGAACAACATATCTCAACAATGGATGCTAGGGCAGTTACCCCACCAACCCGGCAGTTCATGGTGAATGGGCAATTCATGGTGAATGAACCAGAAGTAGAGGCAATGACGACGACAAACAACATGCCCAGCCCAATCGAAATTGAGAACAGTATCACCCAGAAGTCACACTTTAATGCCATAAATGACTCAAATTTGGAGGCTCAGGCTTATGACCAAACTACAATTACCAACCTAACAAATGTTGACGAGCCTTTCATGGGAGGCCTGTCACAACAAGGGGCTACTGGATAAACCCGAGCCCCATCCGGTTTAGGGGATGCAAGTTTTACCTATGTACATGGGGATGACCCCAACATTCCAAGTGAGTCTTTTAATCAACATATATCAAATTTTAACAATTTTAAAGTACTGTATACAAATGCTGACTGTTTCACCCAGTCAAAACGAGAAGAATTAAAGCTTCTTAGACATGAAAACTCCCCTGATATTATAGGCATCACAGAAGTATTTCCTAAAAATAAAGTGTTTGAAAGTCAAGACATATTTTATCATCTCGACAACTATGATTTGTTTACAGCCAGCCTCCAAGAAGGCCGAGGTGTGATTCTATACATCAGAAATAGCTTATCTGCAGAACAAATATGGATTGACTCTGAATTTAAAGAATCTGTCTGGTGCCATGTAAAACTAACCTGCTTGCAGGTTGTATATACAGGAGCCCAGTAGTTCATCTGAAGAAAACTTTCATCATCTAAAGACATTACGAGGGGCATTCATTTAATTGTGTCACTAATGGCCCACCATACCGCGTGGCTGTAAGGAGCATGTGGAAACTGTGGTGATTTCACGGGGGTGTGATTTTCTATAAGAGGATGAAATTTCAGTCTAATCCATTCAGTCTTTCAAAAGTTATTGAAAGTTCAAGTTGGTTCTGTCATGTACACTCAACTCTTACTGTATGCAAAATGAAAAATGTTGAAACCAGTTTAAGAGGTCTGTGTCTTATCCATAACAACGCACCTGCTCACAAGTGTATTCTTGTCCAAGACTTCTTGAAAGAGGAAAAGGTAGTTCAGCTCTCTCTTCCACCTTATTCGCCAGACCTTAGTCCCTGCAACTTTTTCCTGTTTCCTTTACTAAAGAAAGCCCTTTCTGGTAGTCGTTATGAATCCTGAAGAGCACTTGGTAGTGCAATTTACCAGTGTCTTCAGGGTATACCTAAAAAGGCCTACTTCTCTGCCTTTACAGAATGGATTTCGAGACTTAAAAAGTGAGTTTCCGTTTAGGGAGAATACTTCAAAGGGTTGAAGTAAACGAAATGTGAATGGGATTAATAACACACTCTGTAGAACCCCAATGACAACATTAAATGAACGCCCCTCATACTACAATATGTAAAGACATGAGTTATACACATAAGCTACTAATGGGAGATTTTAATTTAATGAAATAGACTGGTGTGAGATGACTACATCTGTCAATGAAACGCACTTATCCAGTCAGTTCTTAGAAGGTGTTAGGGACACTTACTTTTTCCAACATATATTAGACCCTACACGATACAGAGAAGGGAATGAGTCATCAGTTTTAGACTTGATTTTAACCAATGAAGAGGAAATGGTCACCGACATCAAACATTTGCCTGGTTTAGGGAAGAGAGACCATTTGGTTATTGATTTTAGCTTTATCTGTCATACACTACAAGAAAATAAATGCAGTACTGAAAAACTGAACTTCTTTAAAGGTAACTACATGTATAATAGCATCAGAAACCAACTAAGTCTTGTCAGCTGGCATGAAGAGCTACATGTAAATGACATGAACTTGCTGCAATCCTGGTCACAGTTTGCTGAAATAAACATCCACTTAATGAAAAACAACATACCGGTAAGCAAGCCCTGCTATGATGGCAGCAAGTACGCTTCATTTATTATGTGACCTTGCTTAGATGCTATAAAAGAAAAACGCAAAGGCTGGCTAAAATAAAAGTACTGTAAATCAGATGACAGCTTCAATTGATACAAAGTCTCGAGAAATATAGTTACTGCAAAGATAAGGACTGCAAGGTATCAGTTTGAAAGAAACCTAGCCGAAGTATAGCTTCCAAAATCAAATCCGACAACAAGATCTTCTGGAATTACATGCATTCAAAAACCAAGACAAAATCAGTAGTAACAAAGATGGAAATGCCTGATGGGAAGTTCTCATCAGCTGACCAAGAAACTGCAAATACTTAAATGATTACTTCTCTACACGTACTATTTTTGAGGGTGAACCAAACGAACCCCTGGCAGAATTTGAAGATCAAACCTTTACTCAACTGTTGGAACATGTTTCTATCACTGAAAGAGAAGTTGAGAAAGTTTTATCTGCCCTAAACTCCTTAATTGGATCAAAGAATTTCTCTCATCAAGAGTAAGCATAAATGGTTCGCAGTCATCTTGGAAAGACGTTACCAGTGATATTCCCCAAGGCAGTGTCCTTGGCCCAGTGTTATTCCTAGTATTCATAAACGATTTACCAGATATTATTGAGGTGTTGATAAAGTTGTTTGCTGACAATGCCAAGATGTATGCTGTAGTATCCAACCAGATTGTTGAAACCAGAGTCCAAAACAGCCTGAATCACGCAGTCAATTGGACAAATATATGAGGAATGCTTTTTAATATCATAAAGTGTCACAACTTACACATCAGCAAGCATGACAGAGAAATCAAGTATACTATGATATCTAATAATCAAGAAATTGAACTTGATTCATCTTCAGGACATTAACATTCATTGATGAAGAAATGTTTTTAAACCTGTATAAATCAATTGTTAGGCCCCATGTCGAAAATGCCACTCCAATTTGGTCGCCAAAAAAGACAAAATTATTGTCGAGAATGTCCAGCAGCATGCTTCAAAGTTAGTAGCTTCATGCAAAAACCTATCCTACCCAGAAAGGCTGTGTAAACTAAGACTTCCGACCCTTGAATACAGGAAAAAGAGAGAGCAGACCTTATCCAAGTATACAAAATCTTAAATGATATCGATACAGTGGATAAAGAGAAACTCTTCACAAGGGCTCAATACACGGCTACAAGAGGTTGCTCCTTTAAGCTACATAAAAGAAGATCTAGACTAAATGTTCGGGCAAATGCTTTCAGTAACAGAGTTTTCAGCTAACATAGTTAATGCACCCTCCGTGAACTCCTTTAAAAGCAGACTCAATAAACATTGCAATGGGCACCCTTATAAGTTTGAACCAGCATGTTACCAATCAGGCTGCCCTACCAGAGAATGTAGTCAGTATCATCAAGAAGTGCATTTTAGAAGCTAATAGTTTGATAAGGGGTCTAGGATAGTAAGTTCATAGTGAGTGAGCTCTGTAAAAGCTGATGTAACAATTACTTGCACTGCCATATACAAAATCATAATTTCAAGACTTAATTATAATTTCTATTCATGGAATAACTATTGCTTCTTTGTATATGTAATTTTATCACCTTTAACATATTTATGAAATTTTTCAGATGTTAAGGCAATTTCTTTCAATGTTTCTCAGCATGGCTTTAAATAGTCGTAATTGCTTTTGAAAAGATAAAATTCTTAAGTTTTCTGTGGTTCCGTTACAAACAGATACCATTTTCAAGCTTTGCATTAACATTATGACCACTTTTAAGTTTCTTATAGAAAATGTTACACTCGTGACATGGCTTTATTTGCAGAAAAAATGGAATTATATATTCTGGTGCAGTTGAAAAGGTTTAAATAATCTGTATGGGTCAGATGTTTCTTGAAAAATTGTGAAATGTGATTGAGTACCCCACTGAACTTTGGGATCACTTTTTAGTAACCCACTGAACTTTGGGATCACCTTTTAGTTGAAGGGTAACACTCCTGACATCAAAGGGTGCCATCATGTAGTTGATGCTCAAATCATTTATGCATCAGCAAATGACAGTTCAAGTTATTCAAATTCAGTTACAAGCATTAAACCATCCAGTGAAGCATTTTAGTATATAACTTTTTGTACCCGTCTCATTTCAAATTCATACTTTTTGAAGGGTTCTCAAAATTTGAAGGGTATCATTAAACAGCTGAGGGCAGCATGGCAAAAATATTTTAACTACTTGAAGTATGTTTTTCTATAGAGCCAAGATGACAAACAAATACTGAAAGACAGTTTTTTTTCGCATAACAGTTGTCAAATTACCAAAATTTACTTTAGAAAAATCAACTGCTGAAAAATGTCACACTAAAAGCATTACCCTCTTGATCTGCATTTTGTGCTATCATATAATTATCAGAAATATTGGACCATCACTAAGCTACATTTTGTGCTATCTTCTTCCTGGGCATTATTTGATAAGGTTCCTCTTAATGACATTCTCAAAGCAGCAGTCTGGAATTATTCTTCTACCTTTGTAAAATTTTACTTGAGGGACATGTCTCAGCAAGTTAACAATTTGCATAATTTGGGCCCAGCTGTTGTTGCCCAAAAAGTGGTTGGGGGCCAGGAAATTCAGGCCTCTTATGCTTAAGAAATCTGGCAGCCTCCAGAGTCCATCTACATATGATTAAGGTTATTAACACCTTAGAGATATGTTATTAGTGAATCTAGATCATTCTTAAGAATATATTACATGATCTGTGACCTCCCAGATGCAATCATTGGCGATGGCAAGGTACCATCTGCCTGGGGGCAGAGTTTCATTGTCTGTCTCCAAGGGCAAAGGGGATGCATTGGACAGGGGCAACTACCATAGTCTCAAGCTGACAGAGCAGATCATGAAAGTCCTGGAAAGGATTGTGGATGGCCTCATCAGACAGTTGGTGACAATCGACAATTCCCAGTTTTGCTTCCTCCCAGGCAGAGGCATCTGGTGGCGCAGAGAAAATGTGGTGTGGAGGAGTGGATTTTGCAACTGGTTCAGGGGATGTATGCCAATGTGTGGAGCCATGTCCATGTTCAGGTGAGGGGTACCGTGAAGAATTTGAATGAAGGTCGGTGTTCACTAAGTCTCGATACTTAGTCCACTGCTCTTCATCATTGTGCTTGAAGCCTTGTCACGCGAGTTCCACTCGGGTATCCTGGGAGGACCTCTATGCCGATGGCCTTGTTATAGTCGCTGAATCCTCCAGGGATGTGTCAGGAGGCTCTTGACTTGGAAAGAAGCATTGGAGGAGAAAGGGCTGAGATTAAATGCAGGAAAGACAAAGATCATGATCTGTAGTAGGGGCCTGGAGATCCTGCAGAGTTCAGGCAAGTTTTGATGTGCCATCTGTCACACTGGAGTGGGCAGCAACAGCATCTTCTGCAAAGGCTGCAAGCACTGGGTGCACAAGAAGTGCCATGGGCTCAAGTGCTTGACAAAGGACCACGATTACAGATGTACCAGTTGCAAGGGAACTGCACACCCTTTGGATGGCAGACCACAGAGGGCAGTCCAAGTCGGACCTGACAAGCCGGAGGTGGTAGCTTCCTTTGCTACCTAGGAGACATGCTCTCAGCAGCTGGTGGCTGTGAACTTTTAACCACAAAACATGTGAAAACTGCCTGGAAGAAATTCAAGGAGCTTCTACCAGTTCTTTCTTCCCGCCACCCCTCTTTCAAGACACAGTCATGACAGTGTGTACAGCTTTTGTGTATGGAGTGCAATGCTCTATGCCAGTGAGACTTAGCCATTGACAAGGCCAAACCTCCAATGTCTGCAGCTGAACGACAGAGCAATGATCAGACAGATCTGCAATGTCAAGCCACTAGACATTATCACCATCAGGTCCAATGAGCTACTTGCACATACTTTAACAGGTAATACTTAATCTATGGATAACAGATTGCCCTACTCCCTCCCCGTTTCGCTACATTTTTATCGCACCTGCTTGTAGCAGGGTGCGATATAGGCGTCCGATTTTCTGTCCATCTGTCCGTCAGTCCGTCCGTCTGTCAGTCCGTCTGTCCGTCTGTCAACATTTATGTCGACGTTCGACATTTATGTCAAAGTTAGTATTCTAATCAATTACAAGACTAAACAACCATCAAACCTTGCATGAAACATCTCCCTGACCTCCTGACTTTGTGACATAGGAGTCCGCTTTTCCGTATGTCTGTCCATTCGTCTGTCTATCAACATTTATGTCGAAATTCAACATTTATGTCAAAATTAGTATTTTTATCGCACCTGCTTGTAGCAGGGTGCGATATAGGCGTCCGATTTTCTGTCCGTCCGTCCGTCCGTCCGTCCGTCCGTCTGTCAACTTTTATGTTGACGTTCGACATTTATGTCAAAGTTAGTATTCTAATCAACTACAAGACTAAACAACCATCAAACCTTGCATGAAACATCTCCCTGACCTCCTGACTTTGCGACATAGGTGTCCACTTTTCCGTATGTCTGTCCATTCGTCCGTCCGTCTGTCAACATTTATGTCGAAGTTCGACATTTATGTCAAAGTTAGTATTTTAATCAACTACAAGACTAAACAACCATCAAACCTTGCTTGAAACATCTCCCTGACCTCCCAACTTTGCGACATAGGTGCCCGCTTTTCCATTCGTCTGTCCGTTCATCCGTCCGTCTGTCTGTTAACAGTTCTGTTATGTCGAAGTTCGACATTTACGTCAAAGTGAGTATTCTAATCAATTACAATTCTACAACAACCATCATACCTTGCATAACACATCTCCCTGACCTCCTGACTTGGCAGGTATGTTTACCCAGTGACCTTGACCTATATTTTACGCTCCATTGACTTTGACACAATTTACGTTGACGTTCCAGATCTGCTCAACTATAAGGCGTACAACTACCAAACCTTGCATAGTGCTTCTCCTAGATGTACTGACTTGGTAGGTACCTTGACACGGTGACCTTGACCTATATTTTGCGCTCCAGTGACTTTGACATATTTTGCGTCGACGTTCGATATCTCCTCCACTATAAGGCCTACAGCCATCAAACCTTGCAAAGTGCTTCTTCTCAATCTACTGATTTGGCAGATACCTTGACCTGGTGACCTTGACCTATATTTTGGCTGCATTGATTTTAACATAATTTACGTCAATGTTCCAGATCTCCTGAAGTGTAAGACCTCTAGCCACCAAACCTTGCATAATGCTTCTCCTAGATGTACTGACTCGGCAGGTATCTTGACCCGGTGACCTTGACCTATATTTTGCGCTCCAGTGCCTTTTACACATTTTACGTCAACGTTCAATATCTCCTCAACTGTAAGGCCTACAACCATCAAACCTTGCATACTGCTTCTCCTCAATGTACGGACTCCGCAGGTACCTTCACTGGGTGACTTTGACCTATATTTCACGCTCCATTGACTTTTACACCTTTTACGTCACCCTTCCCTATGTCCTCAACTGTAAGGCCTTCAACCACGAAACCTTATATAGCACTTCTTCTCGATGTACTGACTCGGCAGGTACCTTGACCTGGTGACCTTGACCTATATTATGCACTCCAGTGACTTTGACACATTTTATGTTGATGTTCGGTATCTCCTCATATTTTACAACCACTAAACCTTGCATAGTGCTTCACCTCATTGCACTGGCTTGGCAGGTACCTTGACCCGGTGACCTTGACCTATATTTGACACATTTTACGTTGATGTTTGATAACTCCTCAACTATAAGGCCTACAACCACCATACCTTGTATTGTGCTTCTCCTTGATGTACTGAGTTAGCAGGTACCTTGACCCGTGACCTTGACCTATATTTCATGCTCCAGTGACTTTTACACATTTTACGTCAACGTTCCATTATCATGGGCTGTATGATACGAAAAGTCAGTGCTGAAGATATAGCCATTAGAGGGAATGGGACTGGCCTGGAATATATGTGCCCCACTAGGCACTTTGTCTACATTTTTTTCAACCCAGTTTTCCAAGTAAGCACTGCTCAGAATGAAATAAACTTATTTAATAACCACGTTCTGATTGTGGCTCCTGTGACTTTTGCCCCAGAAGGTGCGATGACGCCTTCCGCGGAATTCTTGTAATCAACTACAAGACTGACCAACCATCAAACCTTGCATGAAACATCTCCCTGACCTCCCGACTTTGTGACATAGGTGCCCACTTTTCCATTCGTCTGTCTGTTCGTCCGTCCATCTGTCCGTCTGTTAACAGTTCTGTTATGTCGAAGTTCGACATTTATGTCAAAGTTAGTATTATAATCAACTACAAGACTAAACAACCATCAAACCTTGTATGAAACATCTCCCTGACCTCCTGACTTTGCGACATAGGTGCCTGCTTTCCATTCGTCTGTCTGTTCCTCCGTCCGTCTGTCTGTCTGTTAACAGTTCTGTTATGTCGAAGTTCGACATTTACGTCAAAGTTAGTATTCTAATCAACTACAATTCTACAACAACCGTCATACCTTGCATGACACATCTCCCTGACCTCCTGACTTGGCAGGTATGTTGACCCAGTGACCTTGACCTATAGTTTGCGCTCCATTGACTTTGACACAATTTACGTTGATGTTCCAGATCTTCTCAACTATAAGGCGTACAACTACCAAACCTTGCATAGTGCTTCTCCTAGATGTACTGACTTGGCAGGTACCTTGACCCGGTGACCTTGACCTATATTTTGCGCTCCAGTGACTTTGACATATTTTGCGTCGACGTTCTATATCTCCTCAACTATAAGGCCTACAACCATCAAGGGGGTGGTCGGGTGGTGCACAGGTGTCGTGTAGCTTACATCACTGGGGCGTCCAACTGATCTTGGCTTACAGTTGGGCAAGGCTTGCTATCCTTGTGGCAGGTTGGGGTAGAGGGGGAATGTTTTTATTTCTTCTGTTTCTTTACTTTCATTCCTGTTCTTCTTTCTTCCCTGTCCCTCTCTTAAATCTCCTCTACTATCTCTTCTATCTCTTTTCTCCCTTTCTCTGGGAGACGACACAAAATGACCCACAAGGGTGGTGTGTCGTTAAACCCCAACACAATCAATCAATACAACCATCAAAACTTGCAAAGTGCTTCTTCTCAATGTACTGACTTGGCAGATACCTTGACCTGGTGACCTTGACCTATATTTTGGCTGCAGTGACTTTGACATAATTTACGTCAACGTTCCAGATCTCCTCAAGTGTAAGACCTCTAGCCACCAAACCTTGCATAGTGCTTCTCCTTGATGTACTGACTCGGCAGGTATCTTGACCCGGTGACCTTGACCTATATTTTGCGCTCCAGTGCCTGTTACACATTTTATGTCAACGTTCAATATCTCCTCAACTATAAGGCCTACAACCATCAAACCTTGCATAGTGCTTCTCCTCAATGTACGGACTCGGCAGGTACCTTGACTGGGTAACCTTGACCTATTTTTCGCGCTCCATTGACTTTTACACCTTTTACGTCACCCTTCCATATGTCTTCAACTGTAAAGCCTTCAACCACCAAACCTTATATAGCACTTCTTCTCGATGTACTGACTGGGCAGGTACCTTGACCTGGTGACCTTGACCTATATTGTGCACTCCAGTGACTTTGACACATTTTATGTTGATGTTCGGTATCTCCTCAAATATAAGACCTACAACCACTAAACCTTGCATAGTGCTTCACCTCATTGCACTGGCTTGGCAGGTACCTTGACCCGGTGACCTTGACCTATATTTTGGCTGCAGTGACTTGGACATAATTTACGTCAACGTTCCAGATCTCCTCAAGTGTAAGACCTCTAGCCACCAAACCTTGCATAGTGCTTCTCCTTGATGTACTGACTCGGCAGGTATCTTGACCCGGTGACCTTGACCTATATTTTGCGCTCCAGTGCCTGTTACACATTTTATGTCAATGTTCAATATCTCCTCAACTATAAGGCCTACAACCACCATACCTTGCATTGTGCTTCTCCTTGATGTACTGAATTAGCAGGTACCTTGACCCATGACCTTGACCTATATTTCATGCTCCAGTGACTTTTACACATTTTACGTCAACGTTCCATTATCATGGGCTGTATGACACGAAAAGTCAGTGCTGAAGATATAGCCATTAGAGGGAATGGGACTGGCCTGGAATATATGTGCTCCACTAGGCACTTTGTCTACATTTTGTTTCAACCCAGTTTTCCAAGTAAGCACTGCTAAGAATGACATAAACTTATTTAATAACCAGGTTCTGATTGTGGCTCCTGTGACTTTTGCCCCAGCAGGTGCGATGACGCCTTCCGCGGAATTCTTGTTATTGTTTTATTCTACAAAGAAACTGAACACGTGATCAAAACAGCGGGAAAGGTGATGTCACAAACCTTAAAGGGACCTTCTAGATTAAGACTTAAGCTGTTTTTCTGTGGAAGGTTTAAGTATAGAAGAGAATAGCACATTTTATCTTTAGGTTAAGTATTACTTGTCAGCTTGCTGGGACTATGTCCCTGGAGAGCTTATGTTGTCACCCAGGCGTTGGTGTCGGTGTCTGTCAGCGTCGGCGTCCGCATTAGCACAATGTTTAAGTTTTCAAATGTGTGCATAGTTTTTTAACTGTTTCAGGTACTGCTTTCACATTTGGCCTACACCTGCTTTAGGGTAAGACCTTTCAATAGCATACACCCCATCCCCAAAATAGACTCTTTATATAGGTCAAGGTCAGTTCTTACTTTGTCTTTTACACCCATGTTTAAGTTTTGCGTTTAAGTTTTGAAAAGTGTACATAACTGCTGAAGTATTCAAGATAGAGCTCTAATATTTGGCCCACACCAGCCTTAGGGTTAGACCTTTCAATAACACAGACCTTTTCCTCAGTTTGACCTTCTGCCTAGGTCAAGGTCAGGTCATACTTTGTCATTTGAACCCATGTTCGTGTTCTGCGTTTAAGTTTTGAAAAGTGTTTGTAACTGCTGAAGTATTCAAGGTACCGCTTTAATATTTGGCCCACACCAACATTAGGGTAAGACCTTTAAATAGCACAGACCTTTTCCTCAGTTTTACCTTCTGCCAAGGTCAAGGTCAGGTTATACTTTGTCATTTAAACCCATGTTTGAGTTTTGCGTTTAAGTTTTGAAAAGTGTTCGTAACTGCTAAAGTATTCAAGTGCTGCTTTAATTTTTGGCCCACACCTACCTTAGGGTAAGACCTTTCAATAGTACACACCCCTTCTTCAGTTTGACCTTCTGCCTAGGTCAAGATCAGGTCATACTTTGTCATTTGTACCTGTGTTTAAGTTTTGAATAGTGTATATAGATGCTGAAGTATGTAAGCTATAGCTTTCATATTTCGTCCACGCCAGCCTAAGGGAAGATGTTTCAATGGCATATACTCCATCCCTCAGTTTGACATTCTTCGGACATCAGAGTCAGGCCATACTCGTGTCATTTACTGCTATGTTTAAGTTCTGCATTTAATCCTTAATATTTAAAGATTGTTTTCTTATCCATTCAGCCCTTTCCAGCAAGCTGCGTTGTCTTCTGACAACTCTTGTTATAATATGTTTTAATTGCATAATACATAATCTATAGATAATGTGCTATTCTAGTCTTTATTCAAACCTTGTACAGAAAAATGGATAGTCTTAAGAATCTTAATCCAGAAGGTCCCTCAGGCATTTACCTGTGTGACGTCACCTTTCCCACTCTTTTGATCACGTGTTCAGTTTCTTTTCTGTGGAACAAAGAAAATAAACAGGATTTTTTACAGGATGAAAAAAATCTAATTTATCTTTCTTTGTCTCCAGAATATATCTTATTTCCTGTATTCTTATTTCCTTTATCATTCTTTTCACAGATGTTATGTTTTCTTTCCATTTGTATACCCCGCCACATGATAGTGGCAGGGTATTATAATTTCACATTGGACGTTCGTGTGTCTGTCCATCCGTCAACAATAGTACGTACGTCCTTCCATCTGTTTTTCATTTCCGGATGACAACTTGTGTAAACATCAATGGATTTTTACCAAACTTGGTATGTGCATTGATATTATGGAGATCTGGTTCGGGATTGCTAATGGGCAAATTTCGTCAAATTTTTAAGGGTTATCTGCCCGCGACACGATAATGGCAGGGTATTATAGTTTAATGTTTTTATTCATTTTTAGATCTTGTGAATTTATCGTCGTCATCACCGATGTCATGCATTTTCTTGACTGTTGATGCGGACCATTACTGTATGGTGTGGTCATCGCTAGTTGGTATGGATGATAATTTTGCAGAAATGTTTCTTTGATGACCCTCTACCAATCATCATGATTCTTCAAAAAACATGGCCTCCATGGGGAGGTGCTTATTTTCCCTACATTTCTATATAGAAAATTTTAAAAATCTTCTTGTTAGAAACCACTGGACTAATTTCAGTATAAGTATCAGAAATATTGGACCATCATGTTTCTCTTGATGATATACATTGTAATTAATATAGAAATCTTAAAGCAGTGAACTTGGCTGAATTTGCAAATCTGTTTGCTCAGGTGATCAATATAGGACCATCTTGGTCCACTTGTTTTAAAATAAGCTTGCCATTTCTTTTGGGGAGATTAAAATTTTTGTTTTGTTTTTCAGGCAAACTGAGTCTGCTCTTCTTGCCCAGCCTGGACCATGTAATATAGATATTAGAGATGCATCACTGACACAGAAAGAGTTCCTTGATGTGTATGTATATGTCATTTTTCTGCATCATACAATAAGGGCACCTTGATGTAACCCTTGGTATTGGGACAGGCCTTTGCTAGCAGTTTTGACCCAGCAGTTCAGGTGCTACAGAAAGTGGAGGCTGATGCTATTGTTGTAAGGGGTACCATTGATGTTTACTTTGGCAAATAATTGGGATTTTCAAATCACTGAATGCGAATTGCTCAAAATGATTGACTCCTGCATCTTTCGATTAAGTAAACAACTCTACTTTCAATTTCACTGTTCCAATTCAACTGACTAGCATGTAAACATCACTGCAAAAAAGCATAAAGTGCTGACTCTAGTTGAATGCATTAAAGTTCTAGTAAAGTCAAGGAAGAGTTTAGTGTGGGTCTTATGCAAATCCAAGAAACATTGAAATATGGCAAACACTGTGGACCCTGATCAGACACCACATTCTGCAGCATCTGAATTGGATCTACACTGTTCGTAAAGTCCTATCTGTCTAAATACTTAGGGTTATTATAGTATAGTATTTAGCATGCTTCTGATATTCTTCTTGAGCAAACTGATTTTTATCTAAAAAATTGACCAGAATAAACAACATGTAATTGTGATTTTGGAAAATTTTGGCATGTTACAGACAATAAATAAATAAATAAATAAATATACATGCCATTATGCTGAAGGAGCTATCATTAGTATCAGGGGGTGCACATATTACGGTTTTTGTGGTCAATTGGTCAAAAATATACTGGTTTTAGTACAAAATGGTGTCGTAATGCAATGTTTGTCTTGAATTTGGTGGACGAAATCACAAAGTATGTTTGCTGGCTCTGAAATGTTATATCACTCAGTGCATGATGTGGAGAAATTATGCAGTGTCTCTGGAAAATTGGTTGTATCTTATGATCTCTCCTCACTCTGTAATGATGCCCCGTAAACTGGGAACCTCTAATCTACAAGAAAAATCGGAACAGATTTTGACCTGCATAGAGTCACACTTAGTAGCTAAATTTATAATATTTATGTCTCCCCCCTTTAGGATTGGGAGACATTGTTTTTCCCAAGGCATCTTTCTGTCTGTCTGTCTGTCTGTCTGTCACACTCGTCTCCGCTCCATAACTTGAAAACCATTCAAGCTGTCTTCATGAAACTTCATATAAATATCCATCAACATTAGACGACGTGCAGAGGGCAAGAACTGTAACTCTTGCTTCTATATTATTTTATTTCCCTTGGACTCTGTCACAAAATCGTGTCCGCTGTATAACTTGAAAACAATTCAAGCTATCTTCAAGGATCTTCAATCAACATAGACCACCTGCACAGCACAAGAACACTAACTCTTGCATTTATACTTTCTGAGTTATTTCCCTTGGACTCTGTCACAAAATCATGTCCGCTGTATAACTTGAAAACCATTCAAGCTATCTTCAAGAAACTTTATATAAATATCAGTCAACATTTGTTGACCTGCAGAGCCGGCCTCGGTGGCTCAGTTGGATGCGCCGTCTGACTGGAGACCAGGAGGTCGCAGGTTCAACCCCCGCTGAGGTCGGCAACATTCCTTCTTAGAGATTGATCTTGAAATATTTTCTACAGTCACTCTCTCCCTTCCGCTGATTCAAGAAGGGCAGTTGTCAGTTTCTGGCGAAAGAATGTGCACAATACTGGTTTACCGCTTAGAGGACCAAGCCTGCCCAGTAAACGTGTGGTTAGGTAAACTGACCGCACTCGACATGACCCCATTGGGTTGACTGGGCTGTAAAACCTCAACACAAACAAATGACCTGCAGAGCGCAAGAACACTAACTCTTGCATTTATACTTTTTGACTTACTTCCCTTGGACTGCCACAAAATGGTATCTGCGCTATAACTCGAAAACAGTTCAAGCTATCTTCACAAAACCTCATATAAATATCAATCAACATTAGACGACATTCAGAGTCAAGAACCATAACTCTTGCATTTATACTTTTGAGTAATTTCTCTTGGACTTTGTCACAAAATCTTGTCCATTCTGTAACTTCAAAACCATTCATCCTGTCTTCATGAGTCTTCATATAAATATCAATCAACATTAGACGACTTGCAGAGTACAAGAACCATAACTCTTGCATTTATGCTTTTTGAGTTATTTCCCTTGGGCTCTGTCAGAAAATCATGTCCGCTCTATAACTTGTAAACCAATTCAGCTATCTTCACGAAACTTCACATAAATATCAGTCAACATTATCTGACATGCAGAGCACAAGAACCATAACTCTTGCATTTATACTTTTTGAATTATTTCCCTTGGAACTTTGTCCATAATAAAAAAAAGTGTCCATTTTATAACTTGAAAACCGTTCAAGATATCTTCAAGAAACTTTATATGACTATCAATCAACATTAGACGACATGCAAAGTGCAAGAACCATAACTCTTGCATTTATACTTTTTGAGTTATTTCCCTTGGAATCTCATTAGTTAATATAATTGTTCGCTGAATGTACAATACAATATGACACTGAAAAGTGGGGAGACATCTTTGTTTTTGTAGAAAAACAAATTCTAGTTTAGATTTAATTTCAGTTTCTACATCACTAAACACTAAAAACATAAGCCACAGATTCTGGTCCAAGTTTTAATCCTTGAATACCCCTCCATCACAAGGAATCAATGTGTAAGCCATTTAATTTTGCTTTTGGTCAACTGTACAACACCTATTGTTAACAGGTCAAAATATAATTATGATCAGCACTTCTAGGTAGCCTCACATTTGGTTCAGAACTAAGACTTTTTATCATAGTTGCTGTAGAAGCTGAATTATTTATAATAACCTTCAGCCCTTATCGTTTTCGGTAGACTTATCTACATGCCCATCATGTGACTTTTAGAAATGGCAAAGAAGAAAAAGAAATTTATTTCATAGGCATACAGACCTATTGGCCCTTGAGCATGACAAATCCAGCTTTAATGTGATTGGTATTATCAGTGACCTATAAGATCACTGGTATTACATGAGTACAATTTTAAAACACATTTTATACCCCGCAACACAATAGTGGCGGGGTATTATGGTTTCACGTTGGACGTTCTTGTGTCTGTCCATCTGTCAGTCGTCCGTCCGTCTGTCTGTCTGTTTTTCGTTTCCGGATAACTTGAGCAAACATCATTGGATTTTCACCAAACTTGATATGTGTACTGATATTGTGAATATCTGGTTTGGGATTGCTAATGGGCAAATTTTGTCAAATTTTTACGGAGTTACCTGCCCGAGACACGCCCATATTTTCGTTTCCGGATGATAACTTGAGTAAATAAAAAGGGATTTTAACCAAACTTGCTACATGCATTGACACTGAGGAGATCTGGTTTGGGATGGCTAATGGGCAAATTTCGTCAAATTTTTACGGAGTTATCTGCCTGAGACACGCCCATATTTTTGTTTCCAGACGATAACTTGAGTAAATAACAAGGGATTTTAACCAAACTTGCTATATATATATTGACATTAAGGAGATCTGGTTTGGAATTGCTATTGGGCAAATTCCGTCAAATTTTTACAGTTATCTGCCCGAGACATGCCCACATTTTCGTTTCCGGACAATAACTTGAGTAAATAACTTGCTGTATGCATTGACATTAAGGAGATCTCTTTTGGCATTGCTATTGGGCAAATTCTGTCAAATATTTATAGAGTTATCTGCCCGAGACATGCCCATATTTTCGTTTCCGGACGATAATTTGAGTAAATAACAAGGCCTTTTAACCAAACTTGCTACATGCATTGATATTATCAAGATCTGGTTTAGGATTGTTATCTGTCCATTGATATTATCAAGATATGGTTTAGGATTGTTATCTGTCCCTCCGTCATTTTCTTTCCAGACATTTTCGCAACGATAACTTTAATACATAAACAAATAATTGCTGTGGCGGGGTATTATGCTTGCTGTGCTTTTATTTAGCGATGACAACACTACAGATGAGGTTGAAATCTGGCCAGATATGATTATGAATCTTAGAGTTATGTCCCCTTGATTACTGAAAAAGCCTCTATTTGACTTTTTCATCAGCATGACTCATTCAATTTTGATCAGATCATTCTGAAACTTGCAGATTAGGTGACATGGATGAAATCTGAGACGAGTTAAAAAATCTGGCCAGGTTTCAAATTTATCAGAGAGTCCATCCATGTGCACCTTATCTGTATGTTTCAGAAAGATCTGATCAAAACTGAATGAGTTATGCTGATGACAAAGCAGAGACCTTTTCATAACTCATTCAGTTTTGGTTCACGCCTGGGAATTGGTCAACTTGTACGCCGTGGGAGTACTGTTGAAGAATAAATTGACCTGTTCCAGTAGACAAATTGACTGTAGACAAACACCACAGGTGAAGGTTATTACATTTACCTTAAATTTATGTTTTAACTGCACAATACATTAACTTATATTGCTGTTCTATTCTGTATTTCACACCTTCCACAGAAAACATATAGGGCACAAAAGGAACGTAGTTTTCCAGGATGGCACATTTCGTTTCACTGAAATGATGTAACAAATGAAATGATAAGAATTTATAGGCAAGAAGTAAGATGAAATATAACAATCTCTAATAAACATTTCTTTAACTCAACATCTGCTGAGTTGCCACACAAAACCTGTGAAACAACTGAAACGATAAAAATATATAGGAAAACTACTGAAACGAGGAGAAACAAACTGAAACAGAGGTGTTCAATTTAATTTCTACTGGGTAGGCACACAAAACCAGCAAAACAACCAAAACAGTATATAGGGAAACTACTGAAACGAGGTGAAACAAACTGAAACGGAGGCTTTCTTCAGCTTCATTTCTGCTGGGTAGGCACACAAAACCAGTGAAACAACCGAAACGATAAGAATATATAGGGAAACTACTGAAACGAGGCAAAACGAACTGAAACGGAAGCTTTCTTCAACTTAATTTCTGCTGGACAGCCACAAAAAAAACAGTGAAACAACTGGAACGATAAGAATGTATTGGGAAACTTCTGAAACGAGGCGAAACGAACTGAAACAGAGGCTTTCTTCAACTCAGTTTCTCCTGGGAAGGCTCTAAAATCCAGTGAAACAACTGAAATGATAAGAATATATAGGAAAACTACTGAAACGAGGCGAAACAAACTGAAACGGAGGCTTTTTTCAACTCAATTTTTGCTGGGTAGGCACACAAAACCAGTGAAACAACCGAAACGATAAGTATAGGGAAACTACTGAAACAAGGCGAAACAAACTGAAACGGAAGCTTTCTTCCACCCAATTTCTACTGGACAGCCACAAGAAAACAGTGAAACAACCGAAATGATAAGAATATATACGAGGGTCATGCAAAAAGTTCTGTCACTAACAGGCTTCGTTTGTTTTATCCCAGGTATATTTTAAAATGCTTCACTGCACTTGAATGGTATGTTGAATAGCTAATGATACCCGTTTATTTTGTGCAAATTGCTTTCCAACTTGACCAAGTTATTTCAAATTGAAATAGATGCAGTCATATACACTGACCAATTTACTTGTTACATTGGAACAATGGACCAGAAGACTGAAATTCGTAGCTATATTAAATGCCGCGTTAGGCTTAATATAGATTCAAAGCAGATAGTTAATGAATTGTGTGGTATATATGGACCTCAGATCATTTCAATGCGCACAGTTTTTAGGTGGGTTAAAGCTTTTAAAGCTGGGAAATTTTCTGTTGAAGATGATACCCGTCCTGGAAGGCCTAAAACCTCTGTTACCAAGGCTAACATCGCTGCTGTAAAGATTGTGGTCGAACAGGATGCGCGATTGTCTGTCAAAGATATAGCTAGTTGTACTGGCATATCAGAAGGCAGTGTGCAAACAATTCTGAAAAAGCGTTTAGACCCGAGAAAAGTTTGCGCTAGGTGGGTACCTCATTTGCTCACTGAGGAGCAAAAGACACAACGCCTTAAATGTGCCCGGGAACTTTTGAAAACATACAAAGGCTGTAATAGTCGGGTTATTTCTAACTTGCTAACAGGTGGTGAAACCTGGGTGCACATGTTTGAGCCACAAAGAAGGGCTGATAATAAGCAATGGAAGCGAAAAGATAAAAAACGCCCATGTATTGCCAAGAGAACCATAAGTTTGAAAAAGATGTTGTACGCAATTTTTGTCGCACTTGCTTGTAGCAGGGTGCGATATAGGCGTCCGCTTTTCCGTCCGTCAGTCTGTCTGTCCGTCCGTCCGTCTGTCAACATTTACGTCGACGTTCGACATTTATGTCAAAGTTAGTATTCTAATCAACTACAAGACTAAACAACCATCAAACCTTGCATAAAACATCTGCCTGACCTTCTGACTTTGCAACATAGGCGTCCGCTTTTCCGTTTGTCTGTCTGTTCATCCGTCTGTCTGTCAACATTTATGTCGAAGTTCGACATTTATGTCAAAGTTAGTATTCTAATCAACTACAAGACTAAACAACCAACAAACCTTGCATAAAACATCTCCCTGATCTCTGACTTTGCGACATAGGTGCCGCTTTTAAGTTTGTCTGTCCGTTCGTCCATCCATCCGTCTGTTAACAGTTCTGTTATGTCAAAGTTCGACATTTATGTCAAAGTTAGTATTCTAATCAACAATCAAACCTTGCATGAAACATCTCTCTGACCTCCTGACTTTGCGACATAGGTATCCACTTTTCTGTTTGTCTGTCCATTTGTCCATCTGTCCGTTTGTCCATCTGTCCGTCTGTCAACATTTAGGGCGAAGCTCGACATTTATGTCGAAGTTAGTATACTTATCAATTACAAGACTAAATAACCATCAAACCTTGCATGAAACATCTCCCTGACCTCCTGACTTTACGACATAGGCGTCCACTTTTCGGTTCGTCTGTCTGTTCGTCTGTCTTTCGTCCGTCCGTCCGTCTGTCAACATTTATGTCGAAGTTCGACATTTATGTCAAAGTTAGTATTCTAATCAAGTACAAGACTAAACAACCATCAAACCTTGCATGAAACTTCTGCTTGACCTGACTTTGCATCATAGGCATCCTCTTTTCTGTTCGTCTGTCTGTTTGTCCGTCCGTCTGTCTCAACATTTATCTCGAAGTTCGACATTTACGTCAAAGTTAGTATTCTAATCAACTACAATTCTACAACAACCATCATACCTTGCATAACACATCTCCCTGACCTCCTGACTTGGCAGGTACATAGACCCAGTGACCTTGACCTACATTTTGCGCTCCAGTGACTTTGACACAATTTACGTTGACATTCCAGATCTTCTCAACTATAAGGCATACAACTACCAAACCTTGTGTAGTGCTTCTCCTAGATGTACTGACTCGGCAGGTACCTTCACCTGGTGACCTTGACCTATATTTTGTGCTCCAGTGACTTTGACACATTTTGCGTCGACGTTCGATATCTCCTCAACTATAAGGCCTACAACCATCAAACCTTGCAAAGTGCTTCTTCTCAATGTACTGACTCGGCAGATACCTTGACCTGGTGACCTTGACCTATATTTTGGCTGCAGTGACTTTGACATAATTTACGTCAACATTCCAGATCTCCTCAAGTGTAAGACCTCTAGCCACCAAACCTTGCATAGTGCTTCTCCTAGATGTACTAACTCGACAGGTATCTTGACCCGGTGACCGTGACCTGTATTTTGAGCTCCAGTGCCTTTTACACATTTTACATCGACATTCAATATCTCCTCAACTATAAGGCCTACAACCACCAAACCTTGCATAGTGCTTCTCCTCAATGTACGGAGACTGCAGGTACCTTGTCTCGGTGACCTTGACCTATATTCCGCGCTCCATTGACTTTTACACCTTTTACGTCACCCTTCCATATGTCCTCAACTGTAAGGCCTTCAACCACCAAACCTTATATAGCACTTCTTCTCGATGTACTGACTCGGCAGGTACCTTGACCTGGTGACCTTGACCTATATTTTGCACTCCAGTGACTTTGACACATTTTACATTGATGTTCGGTATCTACTCAAATATAAGACCTACAACCACTAAACCTTGCATAGTGCTTCACCTCATTGCACTGGCTTGGCAGGTACCTTGACCCGGTGACATTGACCATTTTACGTTGATGTTTGATAACTCCTCAACTATAGGGCCTACAACCACCATATCTTGCATATTGCTTCTCCTTGATGTACTGACTTAGCAGGTACCTTGACCCGGTGATCTTGACCTATATTTCACGCTCCAGTGACTTTTACACATTTTACATCTACGTTCCATTATCATTGGGCTGTTTAATACGAAAAGTCAGTGCTGAAGATATAGCCATTAGAGGGAATGGCACTGGCCTGGAATATATGTGCCCTACTAGGCACTTTGTCTACATTTTTTTCAACCCAGTTTTCCAAGTAAGCACTGCTCAGAATGAAATAAACTTATTTAATAACCACGTTCTGATTGTGGCTCCTGTGACTTTTGCCCCAGCAGATGCGATGTCGCCTTCCGCGGAATTCTTGTCTTTAATTCAAGTGGGCCAGTCGTTCAAGTGCCTTATCCATCTGGTCATACAGTCACTGGCCAATTCTACAAGAATTCTGTACTGAAGAAAGTGAAAGAGTTTTACAATAAGAAACAACCAAGCAAAGGATTGTCAGGAGTCCACCTTTTACATGACAACGCCTCCTCTCATAAGTGTGAGGTTGTTAAGTCTTTTTTGGCTTCTGAAAAGATGAAAGTTTTAAACCATCCACCTTATTCACCTGACCTGAGTCCCTGTGACTTCTTTTTATTTTCAAGACTTAAGAAAATGCTTTCTGGAAATAAGTATACGTCTAGAAGTTCTCTTGGCAGCGCTATTTATCAGTGTCTCCAACAGATACCAAAAGAAGACTATTTATCTGCTTTTCGCAACTAGGTAAAAAGGTTACAAAAATGTGTTTCAGTAAAGGGGGAATACTTTGAAGGTTTGTAATAAAAATATGTTTGATAAAACGTAGCACTGAAGTAATCCGAACCCAGTGACAAAACTTTTTGCAGGACCCTCGTAGGGAAACCACTAAAACGAGGCGAAACGAACTGAAATGGAGGCTTTGTTGCACTTATACTGGTTTGACTACCTAAATATTGGAAGATCCTACATTCAGTCGACATGTGTCTAGAAAACTAAATGGCCATTTACTACTTGCTGATGTATTTAAAGTGCTGCATGAGTGGTAGACAGTATAGACCAAACTCAGCCACTGTGTTCTGTGGTGTCTGATTAACTTTGTTTGTTTATCCCCCTGACCAAATAGGTTCAGGGGATTAGCGATCCATCTGTCCATCCGTAGATGCATCCTTGTGCGCTCCATAACTTTGATACCCTTAGAGTACTTTGATAATATTTGGTAGGGATGAAGAGGAGGGCCGGTAGGTCTGTCAAGTGCAAGAGAGACAGCTCTCCCTTTCTTCATTATGTAATGTCCCCTGAAGACGAAATCTTGTGCAGGCCATAATTCCCAAACTGTTTAAGATAATTTGATAATATTTGGTATGGACATATTATATCAGGTCAAGTAGGAGTGTCACATACAAGAAGGACAACCCTTGCTGTGGTCATTTTCTAGTTACTTCCCCTGAATGAATTTCTGAGCCAAATTCTTGTGTGCGCCATAACTTCTTGATGGTTTGAAATATTTTGATAATATTTTGTAGAGGCATCAATAAGGACCAGTAGGCATGCCGCCTGCAAGAGAGATAACTCTCACTTTATTCATTATGTAGTTATGTCCGCTGAAGCAGAAATCTTGTGCAGGCCATAACTCCCATATTGTTTGAGATAACTTGATAATTTTTGGTATGGATATATATCGGGTAAAGTAGGAGTGTGACATATAAGAAGGACAACCTGCTCTGTTGATTTCTTTAGCCCAGTATTCTGTACACATTATATAAAGTAATCCTATCAAAAGTCTCTAATAGATGATTTCTGACAAAAATAAAAATAAAAAAATAGATGATGCAAAAATAAAATCATTCACAGTAGATCTATTATTGTTTTCACTTATTATTTTGGCCTCATTTCATACTATCTGCATCTTTTTAGCTCACCTGTACGAAGTACAAGGAGAGTGTAGTCATCCCGGTCATCCGCATTCCCGTTCCCATCACACTGCGGTAAAGTTTTTCAAATGCTTAAATCTCTGCAGTCACTCAACACAAAGCATTCATATTTGGAACATTGGTGCCTGGGAGGTTCTTCTGAGATTCCATGAGAAAAGATCCTTGGGTTCACGCCGGCCTCGGTGGCTCAGTTGGATGCGCCGTCCGACTGGAGACCAGGAGGTCGCGGGTTCAACCCCCGCCGAGGTTGCAACATTCTTTCATGGAGATTGATCATGAAGTATTTTCTACGGGCATTCTCTCCCTTCCGCTGATTCTAGAAGGGCAGTTGTCAGTTTCTGGCGAAGGAATGTGCACAATACTGGTTAACTGCTAAGAGGACTAAGCCTGCCCAGTAAACGTGTGGTTATGTAAACTGACTGCGCTCGACATGACCCCATTGGGTTGACTGGGCCGTAAAACCTCAACACAAACAATCACGCCCCAAGACAAGGCTAGGGGTCAAAATCTAGGACACCTTTGTAAAAAGCTCTATTACTGTGTTTAAGTTTTTCATATACTTTTATCTTAGTAGTCAGTTGTCAACAAGCATTCATATTCAGAACATGGGTGCCTGGAAGGGTCGTCTAAGTGTCCATAGGAGGGGTTCATGCCCTGGGGTAGGGTTAGGGTTCAAAATCCAGGACACCTCTTGTAAAGTGTTTAGTGCATTTCTGTTATGCTAGCATTGTAAACACATCCTAGGTAATACATCAGTCAACCTTGTGACATTGCTTTAAGTGTCATTGGGTGAAGGTCATGGTGACCTACATTTCACAGTCCAGTGACCTTTATTTCATTGTCCAGTGCTATTGCTTTATATCTCTAAGACTATTTGATGGAGAAATGTCATACCTTGGAGATTACTTCCATGTGACATGGAGAGTGACCTCAAAATATAATTAGGTCAGTGTGACCTTTATTTCATGGTCCAGTGATATTGCCTTATATCTCTAAGACTATTTGATGGAGAAATGTCATACCTTGTATATTAGTTCCATGTGACACAAAGAGTGACCTCAAAATATAATTAGGTCAGCGTGACCTATATTCCATGGTCCAGTGATTATGCCTCATATCTCAATTTGATAGAGAAATGTCATACCTTGGATATTAGTTTCATGTGACACAAAGAGTGACCTCAAAATATATGTAGGTCAATTTGACCTATATTTCATGGTCCGGTGATTATGCCTTATGTCTGGAAGACGATTTGATAGAAAAATGTCATACCTTGGATATTAGTTCCATGTGACACAAAGAGTACCCTCAAAATAATATTAGATCAGTGTGACCTATATTTCATGGTCCAGTGATTATGCCTTATAACGGGAAGACTAATTGATAGAGAAATGTCATACCTTGGATATTAGTTTCATGTGACACGAAGAGTGACCTCAAAATATATGTAAGTCAATTTGCCCTATATTTCATGGTCCAGTGATTATGCCTTATATCTCGAAGACTCTTTGATAGAGAAATGTCATACCTTAGATACTAGTTCCATATGACACAAAGAGTGACCTCAAAATATATGTAGGTCAATGTGACCTATATTTCATGGACCAGTGATTATGCCTTATAACTCGAAGACATACCTTGGATATTAGTTCCCTGTGATACGAAGAGTGACCTAAAAATATATGTAGGTCAATGTGACCTATATTTCATGGACCAGTGATTATGCCTTAAATCTCGAAGACTATTCTATAGAGAAATGTTATACCTTGGATAACAGTTCCATTTGACATAAAGAGTGACCTAAAATATAATTAGATCTATGTGACCTATATTTCATGGTCCAGTGATTTTGCCTAATATCTCGAAGTCTGTTTCATAGAGAAATGTCATACCTTGGATATTAGTTTCATGTGATGCGAAGAGTAACCTCAAAATATATGTAGGTCAATTTGACCTATATTTCATGGTCCAGTGATTATGCCTTATATCGCGAAGACTATTTGATAGAGAAATGTCATGCCTTGGATATTAGTTCCATGTGATGCGAAGAGTGACCTCTAAATATATGTAGGTCAATTTGACCTATATTTCATGGTCCAGTGATTATGCCTTATAACTCGAAGACTATTTGATTGAGAAATGTCGTACCTTGGATATTAGTTTCATGTGGAACGAAGAACAACCTCAGAATATATGTAGGTCAATTTGACCTACATTTCATGGTCCAGTCATTACGCCTTATATCTCGAACACTATTTGATAGAGAAATGTCATACCTTGGATATTAGTTCCATGTGACACAAAGAGTGACCGCAAAATATATGTAGTTCATTATGACCTATATTTCATTGACCAGTGATTATACATTATAACGAAGAAGAATTTTTGATAGAGAAATGTCATACCTTAGAAATTGGTTCCATGTGATATGAAGACTGACCTCAATATATAGGTAGGTCATTGTGACCCATATTTCATGGTGCAGTGATTATGCATCATATCTCGATGACTATTTGAAAAGAGAAATGTCATACCTTGGATATTAGTTCCACGTGACACGAAGAGTGACCTCAAACTATGATTAGGTCAATGTGACCTATATTTCATTGTCCAGTGATTATACCTTTTAACTCATTACTGTTTGATAGAGAAATGTCATACCTTGGATATTAGTTTCTTGTGACACTAAGAGTGACCTCAAAATATATGTAGGTCAATTTGACCTATATTTCATGGTCCATTGATTATGCCTTATATCTCGAACACTATTTGATAGAGAAATGTCATACCTTGGATATTTAGTTCCATGTGACATGAAGAGTGACCTCAAAATATATGAAGGTTAATGTGACCTATATTTCATGGACCAGTGATTATGCCTTATAACTTGAAGACTGTTCAACAGAGAACTGTCTTACCTTAGATATTAGTTCCATGTGATACGATGAGTGACCTCAATATATATGTAGGTCAGTGTGACCCATATTTCATGGTGCAGTGATTATACCTCATATCTCGATGACTATTTGATAAGAAAAATGTCATACCTTGGATATTAGTTTCATGTGACACTTAGAGTGACCTCAAAATATATGTTGGTCGGTCTAACCTATATTTCATGGTCCAGTGATTATGGCTTATATCTTGGTGACTATTCGATAAGAGAAATGTCATACTTTGAATATTAGTTCCATGTGGTACGAAGGCTGACCTCAAAATATATGTATGTCAGTGTGACCTATATTTTATGGTCCAGTGATTTTTCCTTATATTTCGAAGACTATTTGATGGAGAAATATCATACCATGAATATTAGTTCCATGTGACACTAAGAGTAACCTAAAAATATATGTAGGTCATTGTTACCTATATTTCACAGCCCAGTGATTTTACCTTATATCTCGAAGACTATTTGATAGAGAAATGTCATATCTAGTGACCTCAAAATATATGTATGCCAATATGACCTATATTTCATGGTCCAGTGATTTTGTCTTGTATCTCAAAGACAAATTGATGTAGAAATGTAATATCTTAGATATTAGTTTCATTTGACACGAAGAGTGATCTCAAAATATATCTACGCAAATATGTCCTATTTTTCAGTGATTTTGCCTGATAACTAGAAGATTATTTGATGGTGAAATGTTTTACCTGGATTATAAGTTTCATGTGACCCAATGATTGACCTAAAATATATATGTAGGTCAATGTGACCTATATGTCATGGTTTGATGATTTTGCCTTAGAACGAAACCTTGGTCTTTAATTTCTGAATGATAAAAATGTTACAATACAAAATGTGCCCAACAAGCGAGCTACGCTGTCCTTGTTTGTGTTGAGGTTTTACGGCCCAGTCAACCCAGTGGGGTCATGTCGAGCGCGGTCAGTTTACCTAACCACACGTTTACTGGGCAGGCTTAGTCCTCTAAGCGGTTAACCAGTAATGTGCACATTCTTTCGCCAGAAACTAACAACTGCCCTTCTTGAATCAGCGGAAGGGAGAGAATGACCGTAGAAAATATTTCATGATCAATCTCCACGAAAGAATGTTGCCGACCTCGGCGGGGGTCGAACCCGCGACCTCCTGGTCTCCAGTCGGACGGCGCATCCAACTGAGCCACCGAGGCCGGCACCTGCGACATCTCTTATTACTCTGTGCTGTTTCAATATTTCCATGAACTTAATTGTAATATAACAAAATTTAGAAATGGCAGTTTGGTTGGGGGATTTGCCATCTCTTCTGATGGCTCTTTTTCATTTAACTGGGTACCAAAAAATTTCTATTTGGTAAATAATGTAACAATTCCCTTTTTTTTTTTTTTGTTTTTACTGATGGCAGGAAATACTGACATTTGAGTATTTACCCCTAAGTTTAATTTTTAACTGTTTTTTTTTTCCTTTCTTTTTTTACTTTTTAGATTTTTTAATTTATGATTACAGGAAAATAAAATGATGGATAAAAGTGTATCTGAGATGGCAGATCTTGACAAATCATGCATTTTGATTTAAATTTGATCAAAAATGTTTAAAAACTAAGAAAGTTAATGATGTTTAATTATTTTCAAACTGTTCTCAAAGGCACCACCATTTTGAGTATTAAATGACATTCTTAAAATTTCACAGTTTTTAAATAAAATCTTCTCTCTGTCAGAAAGCAATGTGATTTCCAGCAAAATCAATAAACATATAGAGAAGAAGCTATCTACACAAATTAAGAGGTAAAATGTTGTTGCCTGTATTATTTATTTATTTACATTCTTGTTAAATGCTCTGTAATGTTTTACTTACTACTATTTTTCTTTTAACTATTATGTAAGTTTAAGGTAGTTAAGTTTGGGTAACTGACTTGCCACCTTTTTGGAAAGGGTTGCTAACTCTGCTTACCATCTGTTCTTTTTGTGGCTGTTCAATTGTATTTGTCTGTCTTTCCCTTTGATGTTTAGAACTGGATGTGGATCTGATTGTATAAGAACATAAGTTCACTTATTTACTCTTTTTGACACCATTAATTCTCATCAAGTATTTAAAATGATGTCACCTATAAAGGCAACTTTGGAATCTCTTTTCTTTTCCAATTTTGATTAGATTTGCGTAAAAAAGAATAATTTGATAAAGTATATCATTTTAGGTACAATCTTTACAAGGGACGATCAAAAAGTTCTCAGCCCCTGTAATTTGGGAATGACCAAGAACAGAAATTGTGCCATTATTTCTCAAACTAATCTCCCTTTGCCATGATGTACTTTCTCCAATGCTGTTCCAGCCTGATTATCCTTTCAAAATAGAAGCCTTCCTCCTGGTTCCCCAAGTACTCATCAACAGCATCTATGATGCCTTCATTGCTTCCGAAATTGCTACCATGAAGGTTAGTTTTCAGATTTGGAAACAGACAGAAGTTTGAAAGGGCTAAATCTGGATAATAGGCGGGGTGAGGAAGGACCTCGAGGCTGCATTTAGTAGCAGCAGCATTAGCAACTTGACATGTAGACTGGTGCATTATCTTGCAAGAGCAGAACACCTTGAATCAATTTTCCTCTTCTTTTCTTCACAATCTCCAGATGCAGCCGCCTTAGTTCTTTTCTGCATAAAATGCACCATTTTTCATGTGGCCTTCAAAATAATCCACCATGATAGAGCCCTGACTATCCAAAAAGATAGTGGCCATCACCTTCCCTGCTGAAAAAATTCTCTTAAATTTCTTAGAAGGGGGTGAGCCAAGGTGCTTCCATTGCATTCTCTGCTTTTTGGCCTCAGGATCAAACTGATGGATCCAAGTCTCATCTTGGATCACAACTCTGTGCACAAATTCCTCAGGATCAGCTTCATAGAAAAACAGTAGATACTTAGAAATATAAAGCCTGCACTTCTGACCTTTGGTCAAGATTCTGGGGACCGATCTAACTGAGACCTTCGACATCCCTAAGATGTTTGTCCAGATAGGCTATACTGCCACAGAACTTATGCCTATTTGTTTAACTATATCATGCAGGCTTTTTTTGTCACACATGATCAGATTGTGCACAAGCTCAACATTTATATTTGTAGTAGCCTCTTTAGAGCGACTAGACCATTCTTAATCTCCCATGCTCTCCCTCCTACATTCCGCAGCTCATTTCTTCTCTGTGCTGTAAGAAGGAGACCCATCCCCAAGGATTTTAATGGTCTTCATGAATTTCCTTACAGGGACATGCCCTTCTTATAGAAGTACTTTATGACTACTCCAACTTCACCTTTGTGCATTTTCTCAGTTTAATATACCCTTCCCCTGTTTGCAGTGCATTCCTACTGAAAGCAGTAGCTTTGAAATTTTATTGTTTATTACCTTTGATGTGTGCTCTGTTATCAGAACTGTATATTGGGGCTGACCATGAGAGTGAGGTCTAGCCAAAGAAGGAAATAAATGTGTCTTTAAAGAACCCTATTTTTGGACTATAAGGCCATAATAAATTAATAGTCAGATTCTCATTTTTTTTTTTCAAGATGGGGGTGGGGGAGGGGGGGTGAAATTTTATTTTTTATTTTTCCGGACTACACAGAAATTGGAGATGGGTGGCTGAAATTATATTGATTTCTGCAAACCACCTGTATTTGGTGAATAAAGAATACTTTTTCATAATTCCAATGTATTATGAAAAAACAAATGGTGTGTGTAATAATCAGAATAGTCTTGAAAGAGCAACTGTAGAGCTGAAGAAATTTAATATATCTATAATCAAATACCCACTTTTTAGCTTACCTGAGCAAAAGCTCAGGATGAGCTATTGTCATCACCCTATGTCCGTCGTCCGTAGTCCTCCGTCGTCCGTCGTCTGTCGTCAACAATTAGTTTGTTAACACTCTAGAGGTCACAGTTTTGACCCAATCTTGATGAAACTTGGTCAGAATGTTTGCCTCTATGAAATCTAGGTCAAGTTTGATACTGGGTTACTTGGGGTAAAAAACTAGGTCACCAGGTCAAATCAAAGGAAAAACTTGTTAACACTCTAGAGGTCATAGTTTTGACCCAATCTTGATGAAACTTGCTCAAAATGTTTGCCTGTATTAAATCTAGATCAAGTTTGAAACTGGGTCACTTGGGGTCAAAAACTAGGTCACCGGGCCAGGTCAGCAGAAAACCTTGTTAAAACTCTAGCGGTCACATTTTTGAAGCAATCATCATGAATCTTGCTCAATATGTTTGTCTTGATGATTTCTAGGTCAAGTTCAAAACTGGGTCACTTGGGGTCAAAAACTAGGTCACTGGGCCAAATCAGCAGAAAACCTTGTTAACACTCTAGCGGTCACATTTTTGAAGCAATCCTCATGAATCTTGCTCAAAATGTTTGTCTTGATGATTTCTAGGTCAAGTTCAAAACTGGGTCACTTGGAGTCAAAAACTAGGTCACCGGGCCAAATCAGTAGAAAACCTTGTTAACACTCTAGCGGTCACATTATTCAAGCAATCATCATGAATCTTGCTCAAAATGTTTGTCTTGATGATTTCTAGGTCAAGTGTGAAACTGGGTTACTTGGGGTCAAAAACTAGGACACCGGGCCAAATCAGCAGAAAACCTTGTTAACCCTCTAGCGGTCACATTTTTGAAGCAATCATCATGAATCTTGATCAAAATGTTTGTCTTGATGGTTTCTAGGTCAAGTTTGAAACTGTGTCATGTGGTGCCAAAAACTAGGTCACCAGGCCAAACCAGCAGAAAACCTTGTTAACACTCTAGCGGTCACATTTTTCAAGCAATCATCATGAATCTTGCTCAAAATGTTTGTCTTGATGAGTTCTGGGATATGTTTGAAACTGGGTCACGTTGGGTCAGAAACTAGGTCACCGGGCCAAATCAGCAGAAAACCTTGTTAACACTCTAGCAGTCGCATTTTTGAAGCAATCATTATGAATCTGGCTGAAAATGTTTGTTGATGATTTCTAGGTCAAGTTCGAAACTGGAACACCTTGGGTCAAAAACTAGGTCACCGGGCCAAATCAGCATAAAATCTTATCACTCTAGTGGTCACATTTTGCAAGCAATCATCATGAATCTTGCTCAAAATGTTTGTCTTGATGAGTTCTAGGTCAAGTTTGAAACTGGGTCACTTGGGGTCAAAAACTAGGTCACCGGGCCAAATCAGCAGATAACTTTGTTAACACTCTAGTGGTCACATTTTTTTAGCAATCATCATGAATCTTGCTCAAAATGTTTTTCTTGATGATTTTTAGGTCAGGTTCGAAATTGGGTCACCTGGGGTAAAAAACTAGGTCACATGGCCAGACCAGCAGAAAACCTTGTTAACACTCTAGTGGTCACATTTTTCAAGCAATCATCATGAATCATGCTCAACATGTTTGTCTTGATGATTTCTAGGTCAAGTTTGAAACTGGGTCACTTGGGGTCAAAAACTTAGTCACCTGGTCAAATCAGCAGAAAACTTTGTTAACACTCTAGCGGTCACGTTTTTGAAGCAATCATCATGAATCTTGCTCAGAATGTTTGTCTTGATGATTTCTAGGTCAAATTTGAAACTGGGTCACATGGGGTCAAAAATTAGGTGACCTGGCCAAATCAGCAGAAAACTGTTAACACTCCAGAGGTCACATTTTTTAAATAATCATCATAAATATTGCTCAAAATGTTTGTCCTGATGATTTCTAGGTCTAGTTTAAAACTGGGTCACTTGATATCAAAAACTAGTTCACCTGGCCAAATCAAAGCAAAACTTGTTGATGCTCTAGAGGTCACATTTTTGAAGTGATGATCATTAATCTTGCTCAAAATGTTTGTCTTGATGATTTCAAGGTGATGTTTAGTTTTCTGTCAGTGACTCTCTTAAGTTTTTCCATTTAGGTCAGTTTCTCAGTAATTACTGGTCCTACAGAGTGGTATTTGGTACTTGTGAAGTGTTTGTGTTTAGGTCAGTTTCTCAGTAACTATTGCTCCTACAGCTAGTGATACTTAGTACATGCATACATCTTAGCATGACCTCTTGAATGCAGTCATCCATATTTGACCTTGACCTTTATTTCACAGTCCATTAGACATGCTACATTGTCTTACTTGTTAATATAATCATTTTGAACTTTGATCAGAATGTTTGCTTTGATCAGTTCTAGATCAGGCTCTCAAAGTGCTATGTTGCTCAGGTGAGCATTACAGGGCCATCATGGCCCTCTTGTTTCAGTTTCTCTGAGAACACTGTTGGACAAAAAAAAAGTCATCAATTTATTCTCTTCTGTGTGATTTTTAGCTCACCTGAGCAAAAGCTCAGGGTGAGCTATTGTCATCATCCTATGTCCATCGTCCGTCGTCGTCCGTCGTCCGTTGTCAACAATTAGTTTGTTAACGCTCTAGAGGTCACAGTTTTGACCCAATCTTGATGAAACTTGGTCAGAATGTTTGCCACTATAAAATCTAGGTCAAGTTCGATACTGGGTTACTTGGGGTCAGAAACTAGGTCACCAGGTCAAATCAAAGGAAAAACTTGTTAACACTCTACAGGTCATAGTTTTGACCCAATCTTGATGAAACTTGCTCAAAATGTTTGCCTCTATTAAATCTAGGTCAAGTTTGAAACTGAGTCACTTGGGGTCAAAAACTAGGTCACCGGGCCAGATCAGCAGAAAACCTTGTTAACACTCTAGTGGTCACATTTTTGAAGCAATCATCATGAATCTTGCTCAATATATTTGTCTTGATGATTTCTAGGTCAAGTTCGAAACTGGGTCACCTAGGATCAAAAACTAGGTCACCTGGCCAGATCAGCAGAAAACCTTGTTAACACTCTAGCAGTCACATTTTTGAAGCAATCATCATGAATCTTGCTCAATATGTTTGTCTTGATGATTTCTAGGTCAAGTTAGAAACTGGGTCACTTGGGGTGAAAAACTAGGTCACCGGGCCAGATCAGCAGAAAACCTTGTTAACACTCTAGCGGTCACATTTTTGAAGCAATCATTATTAATCTTGCTCAATATATTTGTCTTGATGATTTCTAGGTCAAGTTCGAAACTGGGTCACTTTGGGTCAAAAACTAGGTCACCTGGCCAGATCAGCAGAAAACCTTGTTAACACTCTAGCGGTCACATTTTTGAAGCAATCATCATGAATCTTGCTCAATATATTTGTCTTGATGATTTCTAGGTCAAGTTCATACTGGGTCACCTGGGATCAAAAACTAGGTCACCTGGCCAGATCAGTAGAAAACCTTGTTAACACTCTAGCAGTCACATTTTTGAAGCAATCATCATGAATCTTGCTCAATATGTTTGTCTTGATGATTTCTAGGTGAGGTGTGAAACTGGGTCAATTGGGATCAAAAACTAGGTCACCTGGGATCAAAAACTAGGTCACCTGGCCAGATCAGCAGAAAACCTTTTCAACACTCTAGCGGTCACATTTTTTAAGCAATCATCATGAATCTTGCTCAAAATGTTTGTCTTGATGATTTATAGGTCGAGTTCGAAACTGGGTCACTTGGAGTCAAAAATTAGGTCACCAGGCCAAATCAGCAGAAAACCTTGTTAACACTCTAGCGGTCACATTTTTGGAGCAATAATCATGAATCTTGCACAAAATGTTTGTCTTGATGATTTCTAGGTCAGGTTTGAAACTTGGTCACGTGGTATAAAAAACTAGGTCACCAGGCGAAACCAGCAGAAAACTTTGTTAACACTCTAGCTGTCACATTTTTGAAGCAATTATCATGAATCTTGCTCAAAATGTTTGTCTTGATGATTTCTAGGTCAGGTTCAAAACTGGGTCACTTGGGGTCAAAAACTAGGTCACCGGGCCAAATCAGCAGAAAACCTTGTTAACACTTTAGCGGTTACATTTTTGAAACAATCATCATGAATCTGGCTCAAAATGTTTGTCTTGATGATTTCTAGGTCAAGTTCGAAACTGGAACACCTGGGGTAAAAAACTAGGTCACCTGGCTAAATTAGCGTGAATCTTGTTATCACTCTAGCGGTCACATTTTTCAAGCAGTCATCATGAATCTTGCACAAAATGTTTGTCTTGATGTGTTCTAGGTCAAGTTCGAAACTGGGTCACTTGGTATCAAAAACTAGGTCACCGGGCCAAATCAGCAGAAAACTTTGTTATTATCATTTTGAACTTTGATCAGAATGTTTGCCTTGATCAGTTCTAGATCAGGCTCTCAAAGTGCTATGTTGCTCAGGTGAGCTATACAGGGCCATCATGGCCCTCTTGTTCCTTTCCTGTCAAACTCTCTCTCTTTTGTTTAAACGGTTTTTACCTGTCAGACACAGTTCACAAACAGCATATATTTTTTAGCTCACCTGAGCAAAAGCTCGGGGTGAGCTATTGTCATCACCCTCTGTCCGTCGTCCGTCATCGTCCGTTGTTCGTTGTCAACAATTAGTTTGTTAACACTCTAGAGGTCACAGTTTTGACCCAATCTTGATGAAGCTTGCTCAGAATGTTTGCCTCTATGAAATCTAGGTCAAGTTCGATACTGGGTTACTTGGGGTCAAAAACTAGGTCACCAGGTCAAATCAAAGGAAAAACATGTTAACGCGCTAGAGGTCATAGTTTTGACCCAATCTTGATGAAACTTGCTCAAAATGTTTGCCTCTATTAAATCTAGATGATGTTCGAAACTGGGTCACTTGGGGTCAAAAACTAGGTCACCAGGCCAGATCAGCAGAAAACCTTGTTAACACTCTAGCGGTCACATTTTTCAAGCAATCATCATGAATCTTGCTCAGTATGTTTGTCTTGATGATTTCTAGGTCAGATTCGAATCTGGGTCACTTGGGGTCAAAAACTAGGTCAGCAGGCCAAATCAGTAGAAAACCTTGTTAACACTCTAGCGGTCTCATTCTTCAAGCAATCATCATGAATCTTGCTCAGTATGTTTGTCTTGATGATTTCTAGGTCAGTTTCCAAACTGGGTCACTTTGAGTCAAAAACTAGGTCACCGGGCCAAATCAGCAGAAAACCTTGTTAACACTCTAGCAGCCACACTTTTGAAGCAATCATCATGAATCTTGCTCAAAATGTTTGTCTTGATGATTTCTAGGTCAAATTTGAAACTGGGTCACGTGGGATCAAAAACTAGGTCTCCAGGCCAAACCAGCAGAAAACCTTGTTAACACTCTAGCGGTATCATTTTTGAAGCAATAATCATGAATCTTGCTCAAAATGTTTGTCTTGATGACTTCTAGGATATGTTTGAAACTGGGTCACATGGGGTCAAAAACTAGGTCACCGGGCCAAATCAGCAGAAAACCTTGTTAACACTCTAGCGGTCACATTTTTGAAGCAATCATCATGAATCTTGCTCAAAATGTTTGTCTTGATGATTTCTAGGTCAAGTTCGAAACTGGAACACCTGGGGTCAAAAACTAGGTCACCTGGCCAAATCAGCGTAAAATCTTATCACTCTAGGGGTCACATTTTTCAAGCAATCATCATGGATCTTGCTCAAAATGTTTGTCTTTATGAGTTCTAGGTCAAGTTTGAAACTGGGTCACTTGGGGTCAAAAACTAGGTCACCAGGCCAAATCAGCAGAAAACCTTGTTAACAGTCTAGCGGTCACATTTTTGAAGCAGTCATCATGAATCTTGCTCAAAATGTTTGTCTTGATGATTTCTAGGTCAAGTTCGAAACTGGGTCACCTGGGTTCAAAAACTAGGTCACCTGGCCAAATCAGTGGAAAATATTGTTATCATTCTAGGGGTTACATTTTTGAAGCAATCATCATAAATCTTGCTCCAAATGTTTGTCTTGATGATTTTTAGGTCAAGTTTGAAACTGGGTCACTTGGAGTCAAAAACTAGGTCACTGGGCCAAATCAGCAGAAAATTTTGTTAACACTCTCGCGGTCACATTTTTCAAGTAATCATCATGAATCTTGCTCAAAATGTTTTTCTTGATGATTTTTAGGTCAGGTTCGAAACTGGGTCACCTGGGGTGAAAAACTAGGTCACCTGGCCAGATCAGTGGAAAACCTTGTAAACACTCAAGTGGTCACATTTTTCAAGCAATCATCTTGAATCTTGCTCAACATGTTTGTCTTGGTGATTTCTAGGTCAGGTTTGAAACTGGGTCACTTGGGGTCAAAAACTAGGTCACCTGGCCACATCAGCAGAAAATCTTGTTAACACTCTAGCGGTCACATTTTTGAAATAATCATCATAAATATTGCTCAAAATGTTTGTCTTGATGATTTCTAGGTCAAATTCAAAACTGGGTCACATGGGGTCAAAAACTAGGTCACCAGGCCAAATCAGCAGAAAACTGTTAACACTCCAGAGGTCACATTTTTTAAATAATCATCATAAATATTGCTCAAAATGTTTGTCTTGATGATTTCTAGGTCTAGTTTAAAACTGGGTCACTTGATATCAGAAACTAGTTCACCTGGCCAAATCAAAGGAAAACCTTGTTGATGCTCTAGAGGTAACATTTTTGAAGTGATCATCGTGAATCTTGCTCAAAATGTTTGTCTTGATGATTTCAAGGTGATGTATAGTTTTCTGTCCAGTGACTCTCTTAAGTTTTTCCATTTATGTCAGTTTCTCAGTAATTATTGGTCCTACAGAGTGATATTTGGTACTTGTGAAGTGTTTGTGTTTAGGTCAGTTTCTCAGTAACTATTGCTCCTACAGCCAGTGATACTTAGTACATGCATACATCTTAACATGACATCTTGAGTGCAGTCATCCATATTTGACCTTGACCTTTATTTCACAGTCCATTAGACATGCTACATTGTCTTACTTGTTAATATAATCATTTTGAACTTTGATCAGAATGTTTGCCTTGATCAGTTCTAGATCAGGTTATCAAAGTGCTATATTGCTCAGGTGAGCGTTACAGGGCCATCATGGCCCTCTTGTTTTTATCTCCCAGCAATTGCCTCGATTGTTGCCGCCTGGGAAACGGTACCGCTTTATCAGTCGGCCCTGAATTTAATACATTGTGGGGGTTGAGAAGATTTTGGGTATCGCTGGCTTTAAATCAAAACCAGTAGTTTATTACAGTTTAATTGGCCATGATTTTCACGATCACAAACGCTATTTTCAGTGTGTTTTTTTTTTTTACCTGGATTCGAAAATGAAAGTAGAAATCGACTGGTTGTCTGACTGGACGCAAGTTATAATGATGCGCATTTGCAACAGGGATCCAGTACACCTCGAACAATAGCGGATATTGATCATAGTTAAACGAACAATTTTGTGTTGGTAATTACACCGGAAGTATGTAATTTGTTGTCGTATATGCGCAATTTGCATAGTTAATGTAGATTTAAGTGGAAACGGAACTTGCCGATTTTTGATAAAAAACCGGAACATCGGAGCAGTACTTGTACTTACGAAAAAGCGTCAATAAAAAAAATCGAGGCAGGGGGTAAAAAATCGAGGTGGGCGGTAATGAGAATCTAACAATTAATTTATTATGGCCTAAAGAATTATTTTTCACTCCATTCTGACATTCAGTGTGTTAGAAAAAATCACTTCTTAATATTTGTTGTGGATTTGTTTTATCATGTAGAGAACTCAAATTCAAATTCTATAACTGTTTCTGATATGACCTGTCAATCACCTGATAAGACTTGTCAATCATCTGATAACACCTGTCATTCATTTTGAATATCAGAATACCCTAAAAACCACTGACTAATGAAATTACATAGCTGAAAAGCTATGCCTTCCATTGGTTAAAACTAATTAATATTCCAAATCAAGATTTAAAGACACAATTTGGATTGCATAACACCCTAATGACTCTTAGCAGATTAATATAAGAATTTCTTTGTGACTTACAGGTAGGGGCCTGATAAGGGGTAATTAGATTAGGTATGAGCAAAGTTTATGATGAAGATAGGGAAACAGAGAAGATTGGTGATAATTTGTTATTTCTTCTCTTTATTCAGTAATATATATCTGATTGTTATTCATTAAAATTGCCTTGCCAAGACAGTTCTAATGAATACTCACAACTTGTTTTATGGAGAAATATAGATATTTATTCATTTATGCTAATTTATCATTCAATGTCCTCTTTATCTACTTCTTTGGATCAAATACAGAAGATTGGTAAGACAGATAGTATTTATTTATTTATTTATTTATTTATAAAATAAATACACATTCTAAATTGTCTAAGAACATTCTGACATCGATCCAAGATGTGTTGTTTTACTGAAATTAAAATATTTCGTTTTGAGGCAGCTATGGAATAATTGTGAAGCATGCTTATTTACTTTAGAAAATAAATAAATAAAAAACTATCAATTTCATATTTCTAGTTCAGTTTATTTCTATTTTTTTATTCACAGTGCAAGAAAAAACAACACTTTTGTATTTTGGAAAAAACTATCAAAAAAATAAATAAATAAATAGAGATGCAATACAAATCAACAATTGCAATGATTTTATTTGGTTCTAAAGTGGCATATTGGATTACCCCTTATAGGGTCCCACCTAGGGAGACAACATCTTTATAATCACCTCATAATCACTTAGAGAAGATAAGAAGATAAGCATCTGATGTGCGTCTAGCCAATGAAGGAAAAAAATGTGTCTTTATATCACCTGAGCACGAAGTGCTCATGGTGAGCTATTGTGGTCAGTTAATGTCCGTCGTCCGTTGTTCGGCGTCAACAATTGCTTTAAAAGCCTACTCCTCCTACACCCCTTCCTACTTGGTACGAAGCATCGGGGTGACTTGTAGAACAAAAATAGCTAAAATCGTTCCAATCGGAAATCCAAGATGGCCACCATGGCCGCCATCTTGAAAAACTAATTTTCACTTCTTCTCCTGAACCGAAAGGCCAGTTGACTCCAAACTTAATAAGAAGCATCGGGGTGACTTGTAGATCAAAAATAGCTAAAATCATGCCGATCGGAAATCTAAGATGGCCACCATGGCCGCCATCTTGAAAATCTATTTTTTGCTTCTCCTGAACTGAAAGGCCAGTTGACACCAAACTTGCTAGGAAGCATCGGGGTGAGTTTTAGATAAAAAATAGCTAAAATCGTGCCGATCAGAAATCCAAGATGGCCACCATCACCGCCATCTTGAAAATCTATTTTTCTCTTCTTCTGAACGGAAAGGCCAATTGATACCAAACTTGCTAGGAAGCATCGGGGTGACTTGTAGATAAAAAATAGCTAAAATCGTGCCGATCCTGCCATGGCAGCCATCTTGAAAATCTATTTTTCGCTTCTACTCCTAAACCCAAAAGCCAATTGACTCCAAACTTGGTATGAAGCATTGGGGTGACTTATAGATAAAGAATAGCTAAAATTGTTCCGATCGGAAATCCAAGATGGCTGCCATGGAGGCCATCTTGAAAATCTATTTTTGCTTCTTCTCCTGAACCGAAAGGCCAATTGACTCCAAACTTGCTAGGAAGCATCAGCAGGGGTCAGGCTACAGGGCGACTGGGGCGAAATAGTCATCCTGAGGGCAACAAAAACTTCGCCCTCGATTTTTGCAACTTTTGAAAAAGCTAGTACTTGTGCAAAAACAAACTTTTTGTTAGGCGAAATCCACTAAAAATTGAGCAAACATACAAAGGTAAAATTCCTTTGAAAAAAAGTTGTTAGATGTATCAGAAATGCCACAGAATATAAGTCTGGTGTGGTTTAACAAGTTTTGGAGGAAAACTGTTTGCCTACTAAGTGACCAAATGATAATTTTCGTCAATGTCATTAGTTTTCGTGGGTGTCCGTTTTTTCATAAAGAATCATTTACGAGCTGAAAATGGGTCAGAAACAGCATTAAAAATGCTAAAAACTAAGTTTAAAAGTTGACAGACATTTTAGTTAACAAATTTCTTTTTATCATTATGTTTATAGCTCATCAAGCCACAGATCTTGATGTTTTGAGAAGATCAATTTCCAAAAAGATATGGGTCCAGATATGAGGCATTTGCCCTACTCATGCCTGTGTTTCTGTGAATCATTTAATTTGTTTAGAAGTAAGAATGAACAGGTCTTCAGTAAAAAATTGTTTCCTTTTTTGTAATTAAATTCCCAAGACAATGCAGTAAAGCGAGTCGAGTGTCCTTAACACGTGTCATGGTTTCAGTAAGGTGATAGGTTAACCGAGTCTTGACTTCTCCCTCATCCTTTAAAACTTCTCCCTGTTTTGTCTGGAGGGAGAAGTCACTTCGCCCTAAATTTCTGAGCCAGCTTGACCCCTGATCGGGGTGACTTGTTTAAGCAATCATCATGAATCTTGCTCAAAATGTTTGTCTTAGTGATTACTAGGTCAAGTTCGAAACTGGGTCACCTGGGGTAAAAAACTAGGTCACCTGGACAAATCAGCGGAAAACCTTTTTATCAATCTAGCGGTCACAATTTTCAAGCAATCATCATGAATCTTGCTCAAAACGTTTTTGATGATTTTTAGGTCAAGTTAGAAACTGGGTCACTTGGGGTCAAAAACTAGGTCACCTGGCCAAATCAGCTAAAACCTTGTTAACACTCTAGCGGTCACATTTTTGAAGGAGTCGTCATGAATCTTGCTTAAAATGTTTTGTCTTGATGAGTTCTAGGTCAAGTTTGAAACTGGGTCACTTGGGGTTAAAAACTAGGTCACCGGGCCAAATCAGCAGAAAACTTTATTAACATTCTAGCGGTCACATTTTTTAAGCAATCATCATGATTCTTGATCAAAATGTTAGTCTTGATGATTTCTAGGTCAAGTTCGAAACTGGGTCACCTGGGGTAAAAAACTAGGTCACCTGGCCAAATCAGCGGAAAACCTTGTTAACACTCTAGTGGTCACATTTTTCAAGCAATCATCGTGAAGCTTGCTCAACATGTTTGTCTTGATGATTTCTAGGTCAAGTTTGAAACTGAGTCACTTGGGGTCAAAAACTAGGTCACCTGGCCAAATCAGCAGAAATCCTTGGTAACACTCTAGCGGTCACATTTTTGAAGCAATCATCATGAATCTTGCTCAAAATGTTTGTCTTGATGAGTTCTAGGTCAAGTTTGAAACTGGGTCACATGGGGTCAAAAATTAGGTGACCTGGCCAAATCAGCAGAAAACTGTTAACACTCCAGAGGTCACATTTTTGAAATAATCATCATAAATATTGCTCAAAATGTTTGTCTTGATGATTTCTAGGTCAAATTCAAAACTGGGTCACATGGGGTCAAAAACTAGGTCACCAGGCCAAATCAGCAGAAAACTGTTAACACTCCATAGGTCACATTTTTTAAATAATCATCATAAATATTGCTCAAAATGTTCGTCTTGATGATTTCTAGGTCTAGTTTAAAACTGGGTCACTTGATATTAGAAACTAGGTCACCTGGCCAAATCAAAGGAAAACCTTGTTGATGCTCTAGAGGTCACATTTTTGAAGTGATCATCATGAATCTTGCTCAAAATGTTTGTCTTGATGATTTCAAGGTGATGTATATTTTTCTATCCAGTGACTTTCTTAGGTTTTTCCGTTAAGATCAGTTTCTCTGTAATTATTGGTCCTACAGAGTGATATTTAGTACTTGTAAAGTGTTTGTGTTTAGGTCAGTTTCTCAGTAACTATTGCTCCTACAGCCAGTGATACTTAGTACATGCGTACATCTTAGCATGGCCTCTTGAGTGCAGTCATCCATATTTGACCTTGACCTTTATTTCACAGTCCATTAGACATGCTACATTGTCTTACTTGTTAATATAATCATTTTGAATTTTGATCAGAATGTTTGCCTTGATCAGTTCTAGATCAGGTTCTCAAAGTGCTATGATGCTCAGGTGAGCGTTACAGGGCCATCATGGCCCTCTTGTTTAAAAGATTGGTTTCAGTGTCAGTGTAAATAAAACAAACAAACAAAACAAAACAACAACAAAAACAAATTGGCACAAGTGAGTCACTGGAAGAAACAAATATAGAAAGAGGTAAAAAATACATTGGAAGAAACAATGACTGAAAGAAAGAACAAAATTATTTACAATATAGGAGATCAAAATATTTCTGATATGTGGACCAATTTAATAATTATTTTAGCTTGCCAAGATCTACATTGGCCCATTTTGTTGTTTGGTCATCACGGCACCATTGCTCATTCAGATCCCCTCTGTCAGTCATTCGGAACACCTGTTGCTATGCAACCTCATTTAGGTGTCAACAACCAACTTCAGCAAAGTGGAAAAATTTCTTCCAATGTATTGTAAAAATATCTGTCTTATATCTCGTTTAAAAGAGTTGAAAACAATTGATTAAAACCTTTACCACTCTCTGGGCTAATTAAGCAGACGACAAACTGGTGATATTTTTCCCCACAGAAAACAGGTTTTGATATTTCATGCAGACTGTCTATGGAAGGGACAATTTGCATGAAATGTAAAAACCTGTTTTCAGGGAAATATATTGTTTACTTTACCTAGAGTGCTAACCGTTAAGAATGCCTAAAATTTGTTGTGCTGTAGGATGTAATAAACACAACATGATGAACCCTCTTGCAGTAACTTTTCACTTGATTCCATTGGCAAATTTGAAAAGATTTGATCGTTGTGTGAATGCTTGCAAGCGTGAATTAAAGATGCCGAGTTTAGACTGATCTGGGTCTACACTGTTTGCTCACATGTAGAGATCTGTTTTTAGAATCATTACGATTCACAGTAGTTGTCTCAAGAAGATTTCGTATAACAGAAAAATAGCTACAACTATCCTATAATATGAACAAGAGCTCCGCAAGCGGGGCATTATACGCCCATGGCAAGTAATAAGATTATACAGATTACCTGTTAATCTGTTTTTAAATCCACTGAACAAGCGTCTGTTTTCATCACCCCAGCCTCCGGCTGGTTTCCAGCTAGCATTCTTTTGTTAAAAAAGTTAAATGATAATTTTCTAAAGTATCTAGTCATTGCGGGAGCATCTACCATTTGAAACTTGCAGTAAAAATGGTGCTTGTTTGTGTTTATTTATTATTGTTCTCTTACATGATGTCACATGACCTGACTGTCCAATCTAATGGGCGGTGCGTACATTTTGGAGCTACTTTCGTTTTGCATATAGCTTACATTTGGGAATTGATCATAACTCACTGACACAGAAGTTGCATATTTATGCAGAAGACATTTTTTACATAAAGGATTTTATAATTAATCAAGATGTAGGGATAATAATTATAATTTTTTTTTTTTCTCGCATTTGGCGAGATTATGTCACGTGACTTGGCCATCCAGTCAACGAGCGATAGTTTGTTTATGAATTTGGAATAACGGATATTGGTATGTAGAACCAATCAGATTCTTGTTTATCTTTTGGTCAACCAATGAGGTTACAATATACCCATGTGCGGACAGTCATTCGAGAGTGCGCATCACTTTCAAAAAATTTTCATTGAGTGTAGTCGCCATTATCGAAATTTTAATAATTTATCATTACAAGCAGAATTTGCAGTGGTTACAATTGGATTAAAATTAAAATGCAATTGGAACTTGAATAATTGTGAGAACAGTACTATGTCAAAAAAAACATAAGTATTCATGTTGCCGAGCAGAAAACACAGCAAATAAATTGATCTCAAATTACCGTGAACTTCCAAAATGGTAGACAAAACGAAGTTAGTGAAAAAAGTGTTCGGTATACCAGACTGGTATTTGTTATCGGAGAAGGAAGAGAACAAACTGTACAAGTATATTTCCGATACAAGTGATGGAAACGAAGCTCGTTTGTTTCACTTCATGGACTGTTCAGCATTTTGTGAGGAAGAATTCTGCTATTTCTGCTCTGTGTACTGGGGAGATATTAAGAAATCCTGTCCATCATGCCACAAATTTTCGACGAGAGAATAACTGTATGTATACCTTAAACTTTCATTGTCTTTAAACTTGTAAGATGCCACACTCAGAAACACACGAAACAGCCGATAATACGGCAACCGTGACAGTGTCAGACTTGTCAGATGAGGACGTGTTAATTCAATACTCTCTGCAGAACAAGATAAACAAGACCGCCATTGATGAACTTCTAAAGCGGGGGTTTGATAGCCTAGAGGCCCTCAAACAGGTTAAAATGAAAGACCTTAGCTTTCAGCTTATCCTTATGGGCTAAAGGCGGCTCATCTTCCATATTGTGCAGACACTTCTCGCACCTGTGTCTACTTCCGTTGACGTCGACCAATCAGAAACCAACGATCCAACCGTGACATCAGACGGAAACACTGGGGTTTCCCACCAATCCCAAAACACTGGCGCTGCTTCCGACGGCGCTCTCCACCAATCAACATTGAGTATGACGACAGCGCCACTCGTGGGAAACACCGGAGTTTCCCAGGCACTCCCTAGACTTTCTCAGCTTCTGGACCAGCCTCAAAGCCAAGATCTCTACAGCCAGACTTTGTTGAATTCATTGTACGCCAACAAACACAGTTGGCATCGCTAGGACAAACAAGTGCTCCTTTAGGCAGTGTTAACATGGCACAGATAGGGACAGTGAACCAGGAACCCCAACCATCATGGAATGACCCACAGATCCACATAGCTTTGGCAACTGGTAAGTCGACATCAACATTTTATGATGTTTGTGACTTTGTCCCCCATTCACTTGACGAGGAATTGGTAGTGGGGGGTCAGGGTGAGCACCAAGTCGTCATTAAGTCTGGCCCAAAGAAACCCAAATTCGAGTCCTTAACCCTCTCCCAGTGGTCTATTGCCAATTTGTCTATCCTCTACAAGTTGGTAAATGAAGGCAAGCTGGTCGGTCCAAGTCTAATGGATTATCTGTCCTACACCACCAAGGTATACCAGTTGGTACAGAGGTTTAGCCTTGTTTCAGTCCTTCTGTTTGACATAGAGTTCCGTAAACTTCAGGGTAGTATGAATTTCCGTTGGGGGACAGATGTCCAACACCTTCACACACAGTTCCTTCAGCCGCGTCCAAATGCAGGATCCCAAGGAAATACTACCAATACCCAAAGGAAACCTCCCGGTAGTGTCAATCACCCGAAGCCTGAGGTGGATAAGCGTGTTGATATTTGCAGGCGCGTCAATTCCGAAAAAGGATGCAGCTATGACCAGTGTAGGTTTAAGCATAAATGCATTGTGCCTGGGTGTGGCCAGAGCCACTCAGCTACATCCCATTCACAGGCAAAAAAGTAGAATACGAGGTCAATCCTTTGCCTGGACTGCGCCTTGCGGCCTGGGAAGAAGAACTAAGTGATGATTATGACTGCCATTTCATCCTTGATGGGATTAAAAATGGTTTCAATATCATAGACAAACATGCAGAAGTTATCCCTGTTTCTTGCCAGAATCACCCTTTGGCTAGACCCAACAGCCCCTTATATGATAAGGCTCTGGTTCAAGTACTTCGAGAAATCAAAAATGGTCATTATATTGTCTGTGATACCCCACCAGAAATCATCAGACCAATGGCTATCATTCCCAAGCCTGATGGGGATGTCCGCCTTATTCACGATTGTTCCCGGCCAGTTGGTGAGGCAGTTAATGACTACTGCTCCACCGACTGACAACAAAAGTTTTCACGTGTGGATGACGTGGCCAAAGTGATGACCGAAGGGTGCTATTTTGCTAAAGTTCACCTCAGGTCAGCTTATAGGTCTGTTGGTCTAAGCAAGCGAAGCCAAGCAGTTACAGGCCTGTCATGGAACCTCAATGGAAAAACTGTCTACATGAAAGATACCCATCTCCCTTTTGGTGCACATCTAAGTGTCGGAATTTTTCATAGGCTTACCCAGGCTGTAAGGCATATGATGGTTCGCAAAGGGTATGCCCTCACTATAATGTATCTCGACGACTTTTTGTTAGTTTCTAAATCCAAAGCCGTCTGCGCAGAGGCGCTTAAAACACTTATTCTGCTTCTCTGGAAGCTTGGCTTCATGATTCACTGGGGTAAAGTCGTTGACCCCACAACTTGCATTACATTCTTAGGTATAGAACTTGATTCTGTTGCAATGACACTCAGACAGCCTGAGGAAAAGCTCCATGCTTTAAAAGATGAGCTCCAGAGTTCTCTTAAGCAGAATCGATTTACCAAGCGCCAACTCCAGTCCCTGGCTGGTTGCCTGTCTTGGGCAGCAAGTGTGATAAAAGGTGGACGAGTTTTTCTCCACCCCATTTTCAACACCATCCGCATGCTCTGGCGTAATGCGCACTGCGTTCGAATAACCTCTGAGGTCTGCAAAGACCTGCTGTGGTGGTCAAACTTCATGGTTTCTTTCAATGGGAGGTCTACCTTGCTTGACCGACTCCCTATTGAATTTCGTCTTCACTGATGCTTGTAATGAAGGTGCAGGTGGGTCACTTGGCAGGGACTGGTTTTACTTTAACTGGTCCCAAGACTGGCCACAGGCAGAACATTTTCACATTAATGAAAAGGAAGTTGTCTCTGTTACCTTAGCTACTTATCGTTGGGCCCCTCTGTGGCTAAACAAACGGATCCTTATATATTCAGACAGCTCACTCACTGTTTCTGCCCTAAACAAAGGCACATGTCGAAATGATGCCAATATGAAATGTATTCGCAACTTGTTTTGGCTTTCAGCGATCTTCCATTTTCATCTGACTGCGCGGCATCTCCCGGGGATTAAGAATATAGCAGCCGACAGTGCATCGTGCCTAGCAACACCTGGTCACCTAGAAACCTTGTGGCCATTTACCAACAACTCCTCTTTCCATTTGCACATGTCCCCTAAGACCCTCTTCTTTCTGCTTGACAGATTCCCCCACTGGCAGACCTGGTACAAGTAGAGAAAAAGACCCAGCAAGAGAAAGTGCATCAGCCCTGCCGAAAAGTTTGGATGATGAGGTTCTCAAATATAGAGCAAACAGTTTCGCAGCTTACACATCAAAAACGTACCTGACTCAGCTGTCGGCATATCTTAATTTCTGTTCTCGTATGAATATTAAGCCTGTCCCCTTGTCACAGGAAAACTTGGGGCGTTACATAGCTTTTCTCTCTAGACGGTTGTGTTTCAGTTCTGTCAAACAGTACTTAAATGCTGTACATCTTGTACATCTGGAAGCAGGTTTACATAACCCTCTGGAGAAGAATTGGTATGTTTCCTCCATCCTCAAAGGTGTTTGTCAGCTTAAAGGTGACACCAGCTTACAGAAGCTACTGATTACCTTGGATATTCTTAAACAAGTTTTCCTTGTCTTGGACATGCACAGTTCTTTCGATCGAGCCTTTTGGGCAGCATGCCTAGTCGGCTTCTTTTCCTTTTTTCGAAAATCTTACCTTTTGATCCCTTCCCACTTACTTTTTGACCCGGGATGAAATCTGTGCTCCAACGATGTACAATTTACAGATGAGGGTGTCATCCTAACGGTAAGGTGGTCAAAAGTCATCCAGTTTAAAAGAGCGAATCCTTCACATTCCCTTGCCTAAAATCCCCAACTCACCCTTTTGCCCATTCACAGCTTTACTCCAGCTTACCTTAGAAAGCCCTCCTTGTTCGCGCCCTGTGCCGCTGTTCCGCTACTCTTGGTTGGGTGCAAGTAATGTCCCTTTGACACAGTGTCAATTCACAGGAAAGCTCCAAGCCTGTTTGGGTGCTATTGGCCTGGACGCATCAAAATATTCTGGCTATAGCTAACGCAGAGGTGGTGCTAGCTTTGCCCTTCAGTGCGGTTTGCCAGTAGATCTAATAAAAATCCAGGGGGACTGGAGAAGCAATGCGTGTGAGCGCTACTTGCAGCCATCTCTTGGATTAAGGAAGCAGGTTGCACAAACCTTGGGGGCCTCAGTGGGTACCTTTTTCCTTGCCAAGTGATTTGGGAACACATGTCGCTTATCATGATGCTGTTGACAGGCCACTGTGTTGTACCTATGTGTATCAGTGGTTCTCCGATGTAGGGCTTTGGACTTTTTGTAAATACATGAACAAACTGATTTTTCAGCATGTTTTTTTTTTTGTTTTTTTTCTTAATTGTGTGTTTATTGTAACATATGTGCTTTGTCTCTCATTTGTTGTTTTTATGATATTGTTTCCTTCTACTTCATACACTGCCTACCACTACAATCTTGGGGGTTTGGAGGTATATTATTGAAAATTTTCTGAGCAGTAAAGGAACTTTGTTTCCTTTACATTTCATGAACTGTGTGTTTTAGTGTTCTCATATAATCACGTTATATGATTTTGTATGCTTGAAAACTCTGCTAATATTTGGTGAACTGTAACCTTGAAACAATATGCGCTGCTCCACATCATGGTCTAACTACAATTCAAGTTTCAGCTTGATCGGATATAAACTGTAGGAGGAGTTAGCTGGAAACAAAGAGTTTACAGAAATTTTCAAAGGGGCATAACTCTGCCAATATTTGGTGGACTGTAACCTCAAAACAATATGCGCTGCTCCACACATGGTCTGACTATAAATGAAGTTCCAGCTTGATCCGATGTAAAATGTAGGCGGAGTTAACCGGAACCGAAAAGTTAACAGAAATTTTCAAAGGGGCATAACTCTGCTAACATTTGGTGGACTGTAACCCAGAAATTATATGCGCTGCTCCACATCATGGTCTAATTATATACCAAGTTTCAGCAAGATCGGATGTAAACTATAGGAGGAGCTAGCCGGAAACAAAAAAGTTTACGGACGGACGGACGCCATACCCCGTAACATAATAGGTCCCGTTTTTCAAACGGGCGTATAAAAAGACATACTTCTTGGAAATACAAACTACAAAATATGCAAGGGCGGCAAGCACCCCAGTATTTTTTTCCCATTATCAGAATTGGCATTCATAGAAAAATGACTATTTTTCAAAGAAATAAACGATACTATTAGATAATTTTGGGTCTCATGGCCTGGTATGCCAAATTCACACGTGTCATCTTTGCTTGCTGTGCTAATTGCCTGTGTGGGGGGGGGGGGGGGGGGGGGGGAGCCAAAGGATTAATGATGAAATATCAAAGCTGGTTTATTGCAGATGCATACTTTTGCACTTCTTTATCAAAACAATGTGATTATCTTACTAAAAATAAACAATGACCTATGATTAATGTCACCATAATGGAGACTGGGGAGTCAGTGTACCACCGGCCAATCGAAGTCACTTGTCAAAGACGATTCCATTACTTTTGAAAAAAAATATTAATTAGGCAATTTCAATAGGCTTACTAAAATGAGTAAAAGGAGTGCCTATTGGATGTTTAGTCATTTTAATTTGTCTATTAGTAAAAGTCAAGATTTCTAATCTTTGACTCCAAAGACCTTTTTTGTCAGTCTTGTTTGATTAAAAACTATGATGGTGATAAAAATGATTGACTTAGATATAAACAAATAAATAAATCAGTATTATAATAAATAAACGAATATTATGTCTAAGAAAACATGGTTCAATTTACTTTAAACTCTAATATAAATATAAATTCTGAGTAGAGTGGAAAATCTTTGCAAGAAGTTCTAAAATAAATAAATATTATGTAAAACCTCAAATTCCAATCATTTATATTTAATCTTCACTATTCTCTTGGCTAATTCAGCAGACGACAATGAAAATACTGCCTTGGAAGTTAGATAAGTTACTGGGGCAAATACTTGAGTGAAATACATCTACTGTATTCGACCTAATTACCGGACATACCCCTATAAGCGCACAGTCAAGTAGTTCTGTAGTCTTCAGATTACAGCCTGTGTACTTTTTTGTCTGCTTCTTTATAAAGGCATATGTTGTGGGTACCCATTTGAATTGCATCAACTTGAAGATGCATTTCAAATGAGTACCAGTAACATATACTTTTAGAAAGAAAATCAGAAAAAAAAAAAAAAACCCAACAAAACATCACGTAAGCACCATTAAATAAATCATTTGCTGATCCTGTTTTACTTTTAGTAGGTGGATACATATTTTACTACAAGTTTTCCCAGTAATTTTGAAAAGCCCACGGCGCGGTTATTAGGTCGAATATGGTATTCTATAATGGCTTCACTTAAGATTTTGATTATAAATTTTTCAGTTTCTGACAAGACAAATGAGTAACATATCTTTACATTTGGCCTCGGCTGATCATTGTCTTTGCTGTGTACTCAATGGGTCTGGAGGTTTACATTTTTTGAACATTTTTTTTTTTTTGTTACCATTTAATATTTTGGGATCAACTTCCAATTTTCATGTACTGAGATGAGACAAACTATAGATTTTTTTTATTATTATTATTTTTTTATTATTTCATGAGAGACATTATACCTGCATGGCACTTTGATTTATTACATAGGTGTCTTACCCTTTATATAGTAGCAGATATTGCCAGATAACATTATCACCATAATTCACACATTCTGTTTATTCACCTAGTTTATTGGAGCTGCTTAGGAACCCCAATAGTGCACCCCTACAGACTGGCCTCAAGTTGACAGCTGTCATGGGTCAAATAATGAGCACACACGCACACACACACACACACACACACACAAATGATTTCTGTGACTTCAGTATAAACAGACAAAATGGCAATACATAAATGAAGAGAAAAAAATATATCAGCCAATACCTTTTTTTTTCTTATTTTATGTGCATTTTAAGAATTTCCTTCAATATTTTTCTTTCTTTCTTCCATTTCACCTTAACCCCAGAAGGGGACACAGAGGGTGTACATTATATACACTCCAGGTTTGCAGGATGAAAGCCTACACAGTAATCATGTAAATTATGGTAGGGGTCTTTAACCTGCACAGGGGATGACTCTCCCTGCACAGGGGGCCTCCAGTTAACGTCCTGATCCAAAGGACGGTGCACTTATTGACATTCATCCCTGCAAATGATGCCAATGGAGCGTGTTCGGACACCGAAATTTTATCGCCGCTGCCGGGGATTGAACCGGGGGCCTCTAGCATCAGAGGCAAGTGCACTGAGCTACCACGCTCCTTGTGAGGTTTTTTCTCTAAGAGGGGATATTTATACCAGAAGAGTGCAGGTTTGTTGAAGCTATGAAGATGTCCATTTTTTACCAAAATAATTAAAAAAAAATGACAGTGAAGTATTGTATTAAAATCACACCGTGGGAATAGGAATGCATAGTCTTATTATATACATGCACAGGCTGCTAAATTTGAATGCATAGGCTTCTAATTGATGTCATCTTTGGAAGGAAGGGGCAGATTTTTTATCAGTGTAGAACAATTACCCTACCAGACAATTACTCACCAGACATTTACCCACCCAGACATTAAGCTAAATGAGGACATTTACCCAACCAAAAATATTTTTGATAAAACTGTCCTTAAATGTTTTCTAAGTGATCTGTAAACTGTCATAAAATATTATTCATTCATTCATTCCTTTTTTATTTTATATATATATATATATATTTATTCTTTTTTTTCATAAATCATAAATTGTAATATTTAGTGAATTTTTCTGTATCACTATACAAAACTAGAACAGTGTTTTCGGAGGAAAACGTATGTCCCCCCACCAGTTTGAACAGACATGTTGTTAAAATAGATTGTATCTATAATAAACTCAAGGTCACAATATACCTACCGGTATATGTAAGTTTGGTCAAAATTCATCCATTCCTCAATGAGATAGGGTGCTGACAAGCCATTTTCTAAAATCATAGCCCTTGTGTAACCTTGAAAATGGGATCAAGGTCACAAAAATCTAATCAGTTCTTGTCTCTGTCTCAACAATATAGCTGTGCAAATTTGATCAAAATCCATCCATTCATTCAGCAGATAGCATGCAGACAAGCCATTATCCAACAATCTGAGCCCTCCTGCGACCTTGAAAATGGGGTCAAGGTCACCAAAATAAAATTAGTTATTTTCCATGCCACAACAATTTGGCTGTGCAAGTTTAGTTAAAATCCATCCATTCCTTCAAGAGATACAGTGCAGACAAGCCATTTTCCAACAATCTAAGCCCTAGTGTGACCTTGAAAATGGGGTCAAGGTCACCAAAATCTAATCAGTTCTTTTCCATGTCCCAAAAATATAGCTGTGCAAGTCTGGTCGAAATCTACTCATTCCTTCAGGAGACACAAGCCATTTTCCACCAATGTAAGCCTTAGTATGATCTTGAAAATGGGGTCAAGGTCGTCAAAATCTAACCAGTTCTTTTCCATGACTCAACAATTAAGATGTAGAAGTTTGGTCAAAATCCATTCATTCTTTTAGGAGATAGGGTGCAGACAAGCAATTTTCCAACAATCTGAGCCCTCCCGTGACCTTGAAAATGGGGTCAAAGTCACCAAAATCTAATCAGTTCTTTTACATGTCCCAGCATTGTAGATGTGCAAGTTTGGTCAAAATCTATTCATTCCTACAAGAGATAGGGTGCCGACAAGCCATTTTCAAACAAATCTAAGCACTCCTGTGACCTTGAAAATGGGGTCAGGGTCACCAAAATCTAATCAGTTCTTTTACATGTCCCAGGATTGTAGATGTGCAAGTTTGGTCAAAATCTATTCATTCCTACAAGAGATAGGGTGTAGACAAGCCATTTTCCAACAATCTATGCCCTCCTGTGACCTTGAAAATGGGGTCAAGGTCACCAAAATCTAATCAGTTCTTTTACATGTCCCAGCAATATAGATGTGCAAGTTTGGTTAAAATCTATTCATTCCTTCAAGAGATATGGTGCGGACAAGCCATTTTCCAACAATCTAAGCCCTCCTGTGACCTTGAAAATGGGGTCAAGGTCACCAAAATCTAATCAGCATTTTTCCCCCTTCCAATGATATATTTATGTAAGTTTGGCTAAAATATGTCCATCCAATAAGTGCGGACAAGAGGCTACGCCGACGCCAACGACGACGCTGCCGCCGACGCTGACGCCGACGCTGACGCCGAAGGGATCCTCACTAAAAGCAATATGTCCCCCACAAGTTTAACATTGTTAAAAGTACTTCAAAGGTATTAACAATTATTAAAACTTACTGATTAGTTTACAAACATTTTTTATTCTTTTAAGCTGCTCCTTTTAACAACTAGTTTGTCTGCAAGACTAGTCAGCTAATTGGAAACATAAGAAACAGAATTATTTTCCTGCAAAATTTGTTCATATCTTTTTTCTGTATATAAAGTTTCCTTTGATGTATTTTTTTCATAAATCATAAATAGCAATTAGTGTTTTTTTTTCTGTATCACTATACAAAATTATGCTAATTACAATAACATAGCTAAATGAATACAAGGCAGTCTGAAGGACAGCTATATCCCCAACTGCAGAATGACAATGGAGCGGCCTCAAAATTCAAGGCTCAAACTGGTGGCCTTCAATTGTGACCTTGACCTTGAGTCTGCATTGTTGAGTTATGGGTTCTGCACATCACCTCACTAAGGCAAACATTTGACCCAAATTTAATAAATACCTTTAAAAGGGTTCAGGAGATATGGAGTGAACATGAAATTCAAGGCTTAAACTCATGACCTTTTACTGTGACCTTGACCTTGATTCGGCATGCTTGAGTTATGGGTTCTGCACATCGCCTCTCTAAGGCAAACATTTGACCAAAGTTTCATGGAAATCTTTCAAAGGGTTCAGGAGATATGGAGCGAACAAGAAAGAGACAGATGACCTTCAATTGTGACCTTGACCTTGAGTCTGCATCGTTGAGTTATAGGTTCTACACATCATCTCACTAAGGCAAACATTTGACCCAAATTTAACAAGGCAGTCTGAATGGCAATGGAGCGGCCTCAAAATTCAACGATATATGAATCACAATGTAGTAGATGCTTAAAAGCAATAAGTTTACCTACTCGAATGTTAGCTGCGGTAAAGACGAGCAAGAATATTGCAAGAATAAAATTAAATAAATTATTGACTTACCATGGTCAGATCCCGGAGATACAGCACAGCATCATAACATAATAAAAAGGAAGGCAATGATCAGTCTTCAAATGAAAAATATTGTAGTGTGTACAGTTCTATTAAACCGGGGAACTTTTATAGTAATGTGGCACGTTTTGAGCACGTGTCCACAAGAAACCCGTGATTTTCAAGATCTAAAAATAATATTCACAAGAATACCGTGGTAGTCAAGATTTAAAATAACATGTTCGATTGTCCGAATGGTGCAAAATCTTACACAGTGACTGCTCAAACTATGAAGTAAAAAACATTTTTCTCTCGGAACGCTACAAAACTGCAAGATTATGAAAGAAAATTGTCTCCCCATTTAAAAGATAGCCTTGAGATAAAAATCCATCGCAGAACAGTGAAGATAATGATCACCGAACCTAGGTTCACTCGGAATATACAATGTTCTGGTAACCGTTCAAGTATATAGACGTAAATAATCAAATACACCCCTAGCATACATATCTCGTGATTACCGTAATACTGTAGCTTGAAAGCTGAAGTGTACCTACTCTCTTAAAAAGTAAAACAGTCATCATAATCAGCGCTCCAGTTACAAATGCAATAATCTAACCTGGTTAATAAAAATCAAAACAAACTTCTTTTTATACTATGTACATATAAAAATGTATTCAAGATAAAACAGGGACGTGACAGTGTAGTCGCAGAATAGTGGCCAAGGGCCCATAACTCTTGTACCGGTGGTTATGTCGATTGGTAGGTTTTCAAAATTTAAAATGCATTTTGCTTAATAACTTTCATGTTTGTGGTCCTACTTCGATGAAACTTATATCACATTTGGTCTCTAAGGTAAGGAAGGTGTAATGGCAGAATGGTGACCAAGGACCCATAACTCTTGGAGTTCTGTCCCTTCATAGGTTTTCAATTTTGGTAACAGATTTCTCAGGAACTATGAAAGCTAGAAAGCTGGAAATTTGTATAAACACAGACAATGACTGGATGTATAGTGTGTACCTGATAAGGGACAAAAGGTCCATAACTATGCCTTGGTAGGTTTTCAAAAAATTAAAATGCAATCTGCTCAATAACTTTTATGTTTGTGGTCCTATTTTGATGAAACTCATATCACACTTTGTCTCTAAGGTATGGAAGGTGTAATGGCAGAATAGTGGCCAAGGGCCCAAAACTCTTGGACTTATATCCTTTTCAAATTTTGGCATTCTTGAAAATTTTCGTAACAGATATCTCAGGAACTATGAAAGCTAGAAAGCTGAAAATTTGTATAAACATGGACAATGCCTGGATGTATAGTGTATACTGGAATAGGGAACATAACTCATGGAGTTATGTCCCTTGGTAGGTTTTCAAAAAATTAAAATGCCTTCTGCTCAATAACTTGTTTATGGTCCTACTTTGATGAAACTTATATCCCATTTGGCCTCTTGGCAGAATGATGGCCAAGGGCCCATAACTCTTGGACTTATGTCTTTGATAGGTTTTCAAATTTTGCCATTCTTGAAAATTTTCTTAACAAATTTCTCAGGAACTATGAAAGCTAGAAAGCTGAAAGTTTGTATAAACATGCACAATGACTGGATGTATAGTGTGTACTGGAATAGGGGACAAGGGTCCATAACTCTTGGAGTTATGTCCCTTGGTATGTATTTCTCCGCTGATAAAGCTGCAGCGGGGCTATAGTCAGATCCTCTGACAGCTCTAATTTCACTTATTTTAAAAGCCCCCATAGATCTGATTGGCTGATTGGATCATGTGACACTGGAAATGGGAAAATTACTAATTCGGGATTATGACAAATTATTTATCAATTATGCAAAGAAAAATTATTATTTAAGATGATGTTATTTCCTTTGCTAAAAGTCAAAATTAAAGTTCACATGTCAAAACTAAAATATATTGGGGATTCCCGACTGCAGGGAAACCCCATTAAACAACATGCCTACTGATTGGCTGGGATGGTCATGTGACCACCCAAAGCGCAGAAACAAAATATCTCTTTTATTAACCATTTACCTTTAAATTTAAAAATACAAAATCAAACCATAGTGCTGTCTTTAGGGACAGATCGAACAATTTTTGCAAAGGAAAAATTAATTACCCCCGAATGGAAATTGGCCAGGAACCAGCCTCATGCTACTTCCTGCATTTTACTCCAAGTGGTGGGATAATGTAAACAAGTATGGCTCAGACGATTTAAAACAAGATTAACAGGTTATCTTTATAATTATAAAGGGATATATCATAAACCAAGTTTTTCTATCCATCTTGGATAAATTAGTTACGACACATTATTTATCCTTAAAAGAAATTTCTTAATATCATTTATATATTAAAAATGATAATATTATCTGTTCCCACTAATCCAGTTATATATGTGCAGAATAGTTAATTACGTCTCTGAACCTATTCGTCTTTGGTTTCAGACTTGACCTAGAAATTATCAAGACAAACATTTTGAGCAAGATTCATGATGATTGCTTCATAAATGTGACTGTGTCAAAACTGTGACCTCTAGAGTGTTAACAAACTAATTGTTGACGACGGACGATGGATGACAGACGACGATGGACAACAGACAGAGGGTGATCACAATAGCTCACACTGAGCTTTTGCTCAGGTGAGCTAAAAATATAAAGTTGTCAATCATCTGTTCGCTATCATTGATAGATTAACTGGGTATTCAGCAAGTCCATTTACCCAGATTATTAGCTCACCTGAGCATGAAGTCCTCATGGTGAGCTATTGTGGTCAGTCAATGTCCGTCCTGCGTCGTCCGTCGTGCATTGTGCGGCGTCAACAATTGCTTTAAAAGCCTACTCCTCCTACACCCCTGGGCCAATTGACTCGATACTTGGTAGGAAGCATCAGGGTGACTTGTAGATTAAAAATAGCTAAAGTCGTGCCGATCGGAAATCCAAGATGGCCACCATGGCAGCCATCTTGAAAATCTGTTTTTCGCTTCTTCTCCTGAACCGACAGGCCAATTGCCCGTACCTGAAATGTCCGCAAAGAAGGTTATATTCCGCATGGAAAATTGCGGACATTTACCTGCGGAGGTCTGCGGAGTATTGGGACGCTTTGTCCGCAAGTCTACGCAAGCTGGAAATTTTTTCTGTGCGGACGTCCGCAATATTTCCATATGCAGGTCCGCAGTTGTCCGCAGAGAGGTCCGTGGAAGTCTGCGGACATGAGTGCGGACATCTGCGGACATCTTTGCGGACGTCTATGCGGACATCCGCATGGATTGGTGCGGACGTCCGCATGGATTGGTGCGGACGTCCGCATGGATTGTTGCGGACGTCCGCATGGATGGGTGCGGATGTCTGCGGACGTCCGCATGGATGGGTGCGGACATCCGCAGGGCCAGAGGATCTGTTAGAGTTGCTCCCCCTGCTGTGTAATAACCTGTTGATCATATGTGGTATTACATGATCATATGCCGTGTGACTTAGTTTTTAATGTTTGCTCTACATAATTATTCATTATGCAAAAACTATAGCTGTTCACAAAATTAGAACATGCAATTAAGATTTACTGCTGAAGACATCTCTGACTTCATGTAATAATTAGTTGTTTATAAACTTAACAGATTTCCAAGCAAATACAACTGATCATTTTGTATGTGGTTCAAGTTACTGGGAAGGGTCCCAAAATTTGAATAATGATGCAGTACAATTAAGATTTGGTGCAGTTAAAGTTTGGTTGGATAAGAAAGATTTGGTGTATTATAGCCAGTGTGTGTACTATAGCCACTTGCATATAAGTCAAAATAGCTGAATGAATTCATTGAAACTGTTAAGAATAATAAAGCAGGATATTCTACCATTATTCTTCTTTTTTAATAATGTACCATTTTATCAATCAATGTCTTTTACAAGTAGTGAGTTTATTTTTACAATTAAGAAAAAAACAAAACCAACTTACTTTGCTTTCAAAATACATCCTGACTGTCACAGTGTTTGGAATCCTAATTTCAAATTTTATAGCGTATTGATACCTTTTTTGCAATTTATGAAACTGAGTCAAAACAATGTTACATTTGTGTACCATAACACTTTTCTGGTAAATTAATTTGAACCAAATAAAAGTGCAGGCCTAAATTTCATTACTGTTGGTTAATTGTTTACAATTTAAAATGGTACTATTTTGTGTGTGTGTAAGGTTACTGTGTGTACATTGCCTAACATTCTTACCCATTTATTGTTCAAAATGTGTATGACAATATTTCAGAAGTCATCTCCTGAACCGACAGGCCAATTGACTCCAAACTTGCTAGGAAGCATTGGGGTGACTTGTAGATCAAAAGTAGCTAAAATCATGCCGATCGGAAATCAAAGATGGCCGCCATGGCAGCCATCTTGAAAATCTATTTTTTGCTTCTTCTCCAAAAGCCAATTGACTCCAAAGATGGTAGGAAGCACTGGGGTGACTTGTAGATAAAAAATAGCTAAAATCGTTCCACTCGGAAATCCAAGATGGCCGCCATGACAGCCATCTTGAAAATCTATTTTTTGCTTCTTCTCCTGAACCGAAAGGCCAGTTGACTCCAAACTTGCTAGGAAGCATTGGGGTGACTTGTATATCAAAAATAGCTAAAATCGTTCCACTCGGAAATCCAAGATGGCCGCCATGACAGCCATCTTGAAAATCTATTTTTTGCTTCTTCTCCTGAACCGAAAGGCCAGTTGACTCCAAACTTGCTAGGAAGCATCGGGGTGATTTGTTTAAGCAATCATTTTGAATCTTGCTCAAAATGTTTGTTTTGATGATTTCTAGGTCAAGTTCGAAACTGGGTCACCTGGGGTCAAAAACTAGGTCACCAGGCCAAATCAGCGGAAGACCTTGTTATCACTCTAGCGGTCACATTTTTCAAGCAATCATCATGAATCTTGCTCAAAATGTTTGTCTTGATGATTTTTAGGTCAGGTTAGAAACTGGGTCACTTGGGGTCAAAAACTAGGTCACCTGGCCAAATCAGCTAAAACGTTGTTAACACTCTAGCGGTCACATTTTTGAAGGAGTCATCATGAATCTTGCTTAAAATGTTTGTCTTGATGAGTTCTAGGTCAAGTTTGAAACTGCATCGTGGTCAAAAACTAGGTCATTGGGCCAAATCAGCAGAAAACTTTGTTAACACTCTAGCGGTCACATTTTTCAAGCAATCATCATGAATCTTGCTCAAAATGTATGTCTTGATGAAATCTAGGTCAAGTTCGAAACTGGGCCAACTGGGATCAAAAACTAGGTCACCTGGCCAAATCAGCGGAAAACCTTGTTAACACTCTAGTGGTCACATTTTTTCAAGCAATCATCATGAATCTTGCTCAACATGTTTGTCTTGAAGATTTCTAGGTCAAATTTGAAACTGGGTCACCTGGGGTCAAAAACTAGGTCACCTGGCTAAATCAGCAGAAAACCTTGTTAACACTCTAGCGGTCACATTTTTGAAGCAATCATCATGAATCTTGCTCAAAATGTTTGTCTTGATGAGTTCTAGTTCAAGTTCGAAACTGGGTCACTTGGGGTTAAAAACTAGGTCACCAGGCCAAATCAGCAGAAAATTTTGTTAACACTCTAGTGGTCACATTTTTGAAGCAATCATTATGAATCTTGCTCAAAATGTTTGTCTTGATGATTTCTAGGTCGGGTTCGAAACTGGGTCACATGGGGTCAAAAACTAGGTCACCAGGCCAAATCAGCAGAAAACTGTAAACTCCAGAGGTCACATTTTTGAAATAATCATCATAAATTTTGCTCAAAATGTTCATCTTGATGATTTATAGGTCTAGTTTAAAACTGGGTCACTTGATATCAGAAACTAGGTCACCTGGCCAAATCAAAGGAAAACCTTGTTGATGCTCTAGAGGTCACATTTTTGAAATGATCATCATGAATCTTGCCCAAAATGTTTGTCTTGATGATTTCAAGGTGATGTATATTTTTCTATCCAGTGACTTAAGTTTTTCTGTTTAGGTCAGTTTCTCAGTAACGATTGGTCCTACAGAGTGATATTTGGTACTTGTAAAGTGTTTGTGTTTAGGTCAGTTTCTCAGTAACTTTTGCTCCTACAGCCAGTGATACTTAGTACATGATACTTAGTACATCCATCTTAGCATGACCTCTTGAGTGCAGTCATCCATATTTGACCTTGACCTTAATTTCACAGTCCATTTGACATGCTACATTGTCTTACTTGTTAATATAATCATTTTGAATTTTGATCAGAATGTTTGCCTTGATCAGTTCTAGGTCAGGTTCTCAAAGTGCTATGATGCTCAGGTGAGCGTTACAGGGTCGTCATGGCCCTCTTGTTATTATTATTAGCTCACCTGAGCTATGCTCGGGATGAGCTATAGTGATCACTTTTCGTCTGTCTGTCCGTGCGTCTGTCCGTCCATTAACATTTTCAAACAACTTCTCCTCTGAAGCCCCTGAGTCAATTTTGTTCAAATTTCATATGGAGCCTCCTTATGTTGGGGGAATGAAAGATTGCTAAAATGGTCGCGGTCCATTGATCAAGATGACCGCCATGCCCATATATGTTAAAAACCTTTAAAAATCTTCTTCTCCAGAACCGAGGATGCCTTGGGGCTGAATCTTTGCATGAATCACCGGGGACAGGGTAGGGGGGGTGGTGGGGGGGGGGGGGTGCGGGGGTAGGTGTCTACCAAAGTTGCTAAAATATTGGTCGTACATTGACATTTGGCCTTTTTACAGCAAGGTCAAGTTTGCTTCCGATGCATTTGTATGGGAAAAAACCTTTAAAAATCTTCTTCTCCAAAACTGAGGATGCCTTGTGGCTGAATCCTTGAATATATCATTGGGAAAGGAAGGTCTACCAAAGTTGCTAAAATAATGGTCGTACACTGACATTTGACCTTTTTACGGTAAGGTCAATTTTTCTTCCTTATTATGCACTTTATGCATTTGTATGGGAAAACTGTTCAGAATTTCAAACGACTACTCCTCTGGAGCCTCTGGGCCAATGTTGCTCAAATTTCATTTGGCGCCTCCCTGGGGTAGGGGACTGAAAGATTGCTAAAATGGTTGCCGTCCATTGACCAAGATGGCCGCCATGCCCATATATGGTAAAAACCTTTAAAAATCTTCTTCTCCAGAACTGAGGATGCCTTATGTCTGAATCTTTGTATAACTTATTAGGGAAGTGAGGTCTACTGAAACAGCTAAAATAATGGTCGTACATTGACATTTGACCTTTTTACAGCGAGGTAAGTTTGCTTCCCTATGGATTTGTATGGGAAAAAATGTTGAGAATTTCAAATGACTTCTCCTCTGGGCCAATGTTGCTCAAATTTCATTTGGAGCCTCCCTTGGGTAGGGAAATGAAAGATTGCCAAAATGGTTGTGGTCCACTGACCAAGATAGCCGCCATGCCCGTATATGGTAAAAACCTTTAAAAATCTTCTTCAGAACCGAGGATGCCTTTTGGCTGAATCTTTGCATAAATCATCGGGGACGGGAGGTCTACCAAATGTGCTAAAATAATGGCCATACATTGACATTTGACCTTTTTACGGTGAGGTCAAGTTTGCTTCTGTATGCATTTGTATGGGCCCCATACATTTGTATGGAAAAAATGTTGATAATTTCAAACGACTTCTCCTCTGAAGTCACTGGGCCAGTGTTGCTCAAATTTCATGTGGAGCCTCCTTGGGCAGGAGAATGAAAGATTGCTAAAATGGGCATGGTCCATTGATCAAAATGGCTGCCATGCCCATATATGGTAAAAACCTTTAAAAATCTTCTTCTCCAGAACCAAATAAGTCCCAGGGTCCTAATCTTTGCACAAATCCTCGGGGACAGGAGACCTAAATTGCTAAAATGATGATTGTTTGTTGACATTTGACTTTTTTACCTCCAAGGTCAAATTTGCTTCCCCATGCATTTGTATGGGCCATATACATTTATATTGGAAGTATCGAAGTGACTTGTAAGATCCACAGTAGCTAAAATTGTTCTGATTGGAAATCTAAGATGGCCGTGACATCTTGTTTATGTTTATTATATTTCCCTGCCACTGTGCTGTTTACATGTATAAAATCATGATTCTTCAGAAACCATTTAGCCAATTTCCACCAAATTTCACATATATCCTACAATATGATTGATAGTTTATTCAAATGATCATGATCCATTGACTGTCAGGCCCATATATTCTTCTTCAAAACTAAGAACTGCTCAAATGATGATCTTTTCATTAGTTGCGATGATAGGATTGGAAAAATGTTGCATAACATCTGCATATCTGCAGTGGCTATGTCACTCAGGTGAGCGAGCCATGGCCCGAGGGCGTCTTGTTATTATTCCTGTTAGCTTGAAATGCAAGGGAATAATTATAAAGTCTTACGATTATTTAAGTATTATGAACTGGTTATTAGCAACAGTTAAATTTATCTAATTAACCAGATTCCAATTTATTCATAAATAGTTTAGACTATTTACTAACTTGATAATCTTTACATTTCTAGGAGTTATTATTAAACCTCCAGATATGTAGGTTATCAACAGGAAACTCATCCGAGAACATTTCCTTATTGTCTCTTAAAGATAGACAGCTATCTTTCTGGGCATCTTTTTCTGTCTCAGTTACTCATTAGCTCACCAGGACTATGTCCCTGGAGAGCTTATGTTGTCACCCAGGCGTTGGCGTCGGCATCTGTCTGCGTCCGCGTCGGGCGTCCGCGTTAGCACAATGTTCAAATTTTCAAATGTGTGCATAGTTTTTTAACTGTTTAAGGTACTGCTTTCATATTTGGCCTACACCTACTTTAGGGTAAGACTTTTCAATAACATACATTCCCATCCCCAAAATAGACTCTTTATGTAGGTCAAGCTCAGTTCTTACTTTGTCTTTTACACCCATGTTTAAGTTTTGCGTTTAAGTTTTGAAAAGTGTACATAACTGCTGAAGTATTCAAGATAGAGCTCTTATATGTGGCCCACACCAGCCTTAGGGTTAGACCTTTCAACAACACACACCTCTTCCTCAGTTTGACCTTCTGCCTAGGTCAAGGTCAGGTCATACTTTGTCATTTGAACCCATGTTCGAGTTCTGCATTTAAGTTTTGAAAAGTGTTTGTAACTGCTGAAGTATTCAAGATACCGCTTTAATATTTGGTCCACACCAACATTAGGGTAAGACCTTTCAATAGCACAGACTTTTCCTCAGTTTGACCTTCTGCCAAAGTCAAGGTCAGGTTATACTTTGTCATTTAAACCCATGTTTGAGTTTTGTGTTTAAGTTTTGAAAAGTGTTCGTAACTGCTAAAGTATTCAAGATGGTGCTTTAATGTTTGGCCTACACCTACCTTAGGGTAAGACCTTTCAATAGTACACACCCCTTCAGTTTGACCTTCTGCCTAGGTCAAGATCAGGTCATACTTTGTCATTTATACCTGTGTTTAAGTTTTGAAAAGTGTACATGGCTGCTGAAGTATGTAAGATATAGCTTTCATGTTTCATCCACACCAGCCTATGTTTCAATGACATATACCCCATCCCTCAGTTTGACATTCTTCCGACATCAAAGTCAGGTCATACTCTGTCATTTAACCTTTAATATTTCAAGATTGTTTTCTTATCGGATCAGCCCTTTCTGGCGAGCTGTGTTGTCTTCTGACAACTCTTGTTTTTCTTTTTGGGATCATCTTTTGTTACCCAAAAGATGAAAAAAGGGGGAGGGAGCCAAGAATGCAGGCCTCTGAGGATTGTGAAACTGGCAGCCTCCAGAGTCTACTATAAACATATAAGGTGTTAACACCTTAAACATGTTATTAGGGAATCTAGATCATTCTAAGATCTACATATAGTTATAGGATGTATCTTATTCCTCGAGTTTCCAGAGCCTTAATCCAGAAGTGGAGGAATTTATATATATATATTTTGTGTTAGAATAAGGGAGCTCCTACCCACTTAATCTGCGAATTCTAGCACATTATCTGTAGGTTAATGTATTGTGCAGTTAAAATGAAGTTTTTAAAAGTAAAACGTATTTTAACAAACAATACTTAACCTATAGATAAGACAGTTCCCCCCTCCCTATCCCCCCTTAGCTCAGTTTTATGGTTTAATCCTAAAAGAAAACTGACACGTGATTAAAAGTGCCGGAAGAGTTACGTCACACAGGTAACTGCCTAAAGGACCTTCTGGATTAAGACCTCTTAAGACGACTGAACGGTCATTTTTTTTTCTGTGGAAGGTTTGAAATACAGAAGGGAATAGCACATTATTTGTAGGTTAAGTTTTGCTTGTTAAAATACGTTATACTTTTAAAAAACTTCATATTAGTTCAGGATGACGTGTCATGCACAAGAATGATTGGTCCCCCTTTCTTATTTTCCAAGTTATGCCCCTTTGATTAATTTTTCCAAACATTATTGTACGCTCCATAATTCATTAACAGTTCAGAATATCTTCATGCAACTTTATAGGAATATGTATTAGGTCAGGATGATGTGTGGCACACAAGAATGATTGTTCCCCCTTTCTTTTTATACCCCACCACACAATAGTGGCAGGGTACTATGGTTTCACATTGGATGTCTGTGTGTCTGTCCATCCGTCCGTCAGTCATCCGTCCGTTTTTCCTTTCCGGGTGATAGCTTGAGTAAACATCAATGGATTTTCACCAAACTTGGTATGTGCATTAATATTGTAGATATCTGGTTTGGGAGTGCTAATGGGCAAATTTCGTCAAATTTTTACAGAGTTATCTGCCTGAGACATGCCCATATTTTCGTTTCTGGACTATAATGTGAGTAAATAACAGGGGATTTTAACCAAACTTGCTATATGCATTGACATTAAGGAGATCTGATTTGGGATTGCTAATGGCCAAACTTCATCAAATTTTTACAGAGTTATCTTCCCGAGACATGCCCATATTTTGGTTTCCGGATGATAACTTGAGGAAATAACAAGGGATTTTAACCAAACTTGTTATATGGGTCTATTTCAGGTAAATGGAAAAAATAACCTCCATCACACTGAATTATTAAAAATCTAATTTGAGTCATTTTTTTGTATTATACTGATAAAATGATAATTAAAGTTTCCAAAATTGGCAGAAAAAAGATAGTTTATGATTATCTTTAAAAAATATGAACAATAATTTTTGACCAAGTAAATGTGATGGATGTTACCTGGTCAATGTATATGTGAATATATGACATAGTATGTTTTGTTATTTGTATAAATAAATTTTTCATTAAAGAGCTAAAAGTGTTGTATATCTTTTAAACAAATATTTGGGAAAAGAGGGATTTCTGTTTCTCCTTTTTGTGGGTTGTTTTAAAGTGACGGACGTTATTTCTTTTTCCAACCCATTTTACATTTGCGTCAAGTCAGCTTTGTGGAAAGGGCATAAATTATCACTCTGGTAAAGTCTGGTTTCTACTATTTGAGCTTGACTGCCTGATAGTGTGTAATAATTGTAATACGTTTCGCAATTTATACTATTATTGATGTAAATGTGTTTGGACGTTACACTTGACCGATTGACTAATAAAGAAAAGTGACGGATGTTAAACATGACTTGATATTCCATTCATATCTACTTATCTTGTCTTTCATTAAATTTTGAGAGACTGATGGACTCCGCATCTGATCTGAGATGCAAACTATTAAGTACTAATACCACTCTTACACTCCAGTCAAAGTTAAAAAGCTGAAAAAAAAAAAAAAGCTGGAACAAGTGAAATGTTGGACATAATGTAAACTTTAGACGCTAGAAACTTAATCATTGCAGCAAATTTTTACTGTTCAATAATGTTATTGGCATACTTATCACATCAAGTAAAACCAGAAGATGATAAATTAACAAACTCTGATACTGGGGCAAAACATACTGTGATACTGGGCCAAAACATACCAGAACAACTGTATAGTTCTAATTGAAAACATTAAGTAAGAATTCAAAGTAAGTTTTAAAAGAATTATAGACTTTATGATTTTAAGAACAGACTATCAGAGTTGTCTGGTATGACTTGCTTTTCAGTAATAAAGAAGGCAAGATGAAACATTTAATAAATGTATTTATTTATTTCCCGCCACTTCACAGAACAAAACAAAAAATCAGACTTCCGGAACTTTGGTGTCCACTTCTTTTAAAAGTTTGCATCAGCTGAAAAGATAAAGTGGAAATGTATAGAATTAAAGCAGCAGGCGGGTGGGGGGGATGGACTTTATTTTTTGGGGGCCCAAAGGGGCTCCCGCGTAGACAACAATTTGTATCAACGTCGAGACGCTCCAACGTAGACAAACAATTCTGTATGTACGTCGAGACAACCTCCTTGGGCGTGCGGCCGCGCATCGGCTCTTCCTGAGGCCCGTGCCCCCGCACCCTCGCCGGCCTTGGGGCTCATCTATTAAAGAAGTGGATGACTGCTGATATACCACTACAAGCGACATGCCCAAGGGACACAACACATGCAAATGGCTGACCGTGAGCTCAACGAAGCTCTGTGGTAAAAGCTGTACGGACTTTTGTAAAATTCATCTGGTGAGACTTTGTAAAGGCTCACGCACTCAGCCCTGCAGGGGTTGTGGGGTAGGGGTTACTAACAAGCAACAGCTCTGTTGTCAGTGCGGGTATAGGAGTGAGTGGCGTTGTGCAACAAGAGCGATGCGAAAGGAATTTGCGTGTCTGGCCGCCATCGAGATTTCCATTTAGAGGAAGGTGATACAAGGTATATACCCATCTGGCGCCATGGCTACAACGGATGATCTGATCGAAGAAATACTCGCAAAGGCCTATCCTCGATGAGCCCATTCCATACCACAGTGGCCATTTACCGACCTGGATGTTCGTGTCCCCAACCCAGTAAGACTCCCGGCTTACGAGCCTTGGGTCGAGATACTTAACGACGCCAAAGACAAATTCGAGATAGATGGTGCCGCCTCTGTCTTCTCTACATGGAGGGTTGAATGAGAAGACCCGCTGGACATCGGTGATGTCGAGATCGCCGACGGCATGCATGCCAGAGTCGACAGGCTGGCACTGGATGCTCGGATGCCCGATGTTAGGGTTACACAACTTCTGGCGGCTCTCCCAGGGGGGGGGTGGGGGGGGGGGAGCATGGAGTTTCTCCTGTGAATGAAGTTTCTCCAGGAGAAAGCTGAAGATGATTGGGTCCTTAAAGACAAGTTTGATCCAGTCCGGGCTGAGCGAAAGAAGGGCCGGGGGCCGTCGAGGTCGCTTGGAACACAAGCCCTGGGGTATTGATTGGAATCGACGGTGTGTTCTATCAGAACGCCTACCCCTTCACCGCAGTTTTCTACGGCCTCTATCCCATCAGGGATCCAGCGTCGAGGGGGCAGCGGCAAAACCATGCGAGTGATCGAGCTCTTCCATACCAGAAGCCCCCTCGTCTTCACCCCGACCCATCGCCTGGCCAAAGAAATGCGGGCCAGGGGCGCCCAGGCCCAGACCTATCACAGCTTCTTCCGCTGGAGCGGCCAAACGGACTAGACGCCTGAAAGGATGGGACAGAAATTTGTTCCCCGTGTGATCATCTGCGACGAGGTCTGCACAGTGCCCTGCCCCACTCTGCAAACCTTCCTCGACTGGCTCGAGGGACGGGGAGTCCAGGGCATCTGCTTTGGCGATCAGGGGCAGCCGCCCCTCATCTCGGGAGAAATGCCACACGACTGGCTCTGGGGCATGCCGCCTATTACGAAGAGGTCGAGGTAGACCACAGAGCCAAAAAGAAATGCGGGCCAGGGGTCTTCCAGGCCCAGACCTATCACAGCTTCTTCCGATGGAGCGGCCAAACGGACTGGACGCCTGAGAGGATGGGACAGAAATTCTTTCCCGGTGTGATCATCTGGGACGAGGTCTGCACAGTGCCCTGCCCCACTCTGCAAACCTTCCTCGACTGGCTCGAGGGACGGAGCGTCCAGGACATCTGCTGTGGCAATCAGGGCAGCCGCCCCCAATCACCGGAGAAATGCCACACGACTGGCTCCGCGGGCATGCCGCCTTTTACGAAGGGGTCGAGGTAGACCACAGAGCCAAAAGCCCTCGAGAAGCGAATCTGCCTTCAGCTCGACAGGGTCCAGTGCCGAGAGGTGCGAAAGGCGCTTCCTGGTTGCCTAGGGTGGGGACGCTTCTTGGAGGCCTGGAAGCCATGTGATCTCAGACCTCGAGGCAGAAGGTTCGCGACAGGGCCCAGAGGCTGCTGTTCGAGTGCCATGAGGAGTATTCCCCGGACACCTCCGTGCCTCTGTTATATCGTCCCAAGGATACTCGGCGGCAAAACATCATGGTCACCATCGCTGGGCCCTTGCTGGATGGCAGACGAGACCAGCAAGAGCTCGAGGTGCCCTTGAAATATGTCCGCGAGGTCCTTGACGGCAAGTGGGGCCAGGACTGGGCTCTTGGCTATGCCCTCACCATTCACTTGAGCCAGGGTCTCACAGTAACCAGTCCCCAGAAAGTCTGGATCATAGATGACTTTCTCCAGTGGTCCAACCTGGCTTATCTTGCAGTCTCACGGGTGGAGTATCTCAGCCAGCTCGAGCGGGTAGTATCCCCCCACCCCCCCCAGCCCTGGAGGGCTCTGAGGGTGCACGCACACTCACCGAGCAGCAGCTCCACAAAGTCATCCAGAAGAAGCTGGTGGCCTATAAGCGACAGGACCAAGCCAACTGAAGGAGGCCCAGAACAATCGCAGAGCCACGTGCAACATCGAGCGCCTAAGGGCTTACCAGCCAAAGGAAACCCTGATCAGCAGTTACTATTGACCCAGGTGTTTTGAGAATGTTTGTCAAATTTAACATAAAAAAAAAAAAAAAAAATGTTATGTCAAAATGTAACGGAATACTCTTACATTGCACAGTTGAACTTGATTTTACTCCAAAGAAAAAAACTTCAAAAACAAAATCCTGGGAATTTTTCAATTATGATGGATATTAGCTCATGAGAAGAACTTGTGCTGTTGATGAAAACAATCTTTGATCGGACATTACTACGGACAACTTTTTCATGTCAATTGTTACTTCCAGTCACTGAAAAAGCTGTCAAAATGTTACGGGCATGCGAAAATTTTATAAGTAGAGAATGATTCGGAGGGATACCAATTAATTCGATTAAACCAAACAACTAACTTTAAAAATCATAAACTGGGATAATTATCATAAACTGTATTGATATTTTGTTGCTAGAACCGACTGCTATCTGTTCGGCAGTTACCTCTGACATTCCGGGGTAATACAATCATGTCAAACAAAACGCTGCATCAGACAGATTCTGTCAAATGTAACAGCCGTTTGTGCTCGTCGAAAGTTTGCCATCTCTAAACAAAATTTCAGCCTTTGTTGAGTAATATTATTAAAAGAATACACACTAGAAACCATTGAACATCAAGTAACAACCAGAACTTAATATTTCATCCACTGGTTGTTATGTGATGGACGTTACAACGGAAAAAATATTCGACCGACAAATTACTTTTCTTGCTATCGTTCATATTGAAGCGGTCTCACAAAAATTGATGACGTAGATCACTAGACGGTGTTGATACAACTTAGTCCAGCGTGAAAATCATCCGAGCATTCTTCCACATTACGCGGTATGACGATATGATCGGATGTTATGAAGTTGACCGACAGATACCGTTGTTGTAAAAATTCGGTCTTTTTTTCAAGAACGAATGATCTTTCATCAAGTAAAAATTATAAACTAACAGTATAACAACTGCTCTTGAAATGGATATAATGAATCTGTCCAGTTTTGAGACGAGTTCCCTGTCTCAGATCGAATAAAAAATTCGTTATTTTGACCGACAGCATAACCGGCAAAACGGGTCTTTGTGTAACGGATTTTTATTTGATTAATTGTGTAAAAACGTCAAATAAACACAAAGCAATCCAGAAAAATCATTTTGTTATTAAAATATTATAAAAACGTTATGTAGAAGTTCAAGAGGATGCCAATTTTGTTTGTTTTGACATGTCATACTCAAGGCATCGTTATTAGGGTGCAGAAAAATAATGACTTTGTTGATCAAAAATAAAATCTTGTAATACTGACCAACAAATTTAATTTGATATTTTTTTTAATATCTGTCTATCATAGGAACTTAATCAATATGCATTAAATTTCCATTATTTTCTGTCAGATTTGTACTTTTGGCAAAAACAAGTGACGGAGGTTATTTTTTCCATTTACCTGATAAAGGCCCATATATATTGACATTAAGGAGATCTGGTTTGGAATTGCTGATGGGCAAATTTCGTCAAATTTTTACGGAGTTATCTGCCCAAGACACCCATATTTTCGTTTCCGGATGATAACTTGAGTAAATAACAAAGGATTTTAACCTAACTTGCTATATGCATTGATATTATCAAGATCTGGTTTAGGATTGTTATCTGTCCATAGATTTTATCAAGATCTGGTTTAGGATTGTTATCTGTCCCTCCGTCATTTTCTTTCCAGACATTTTCGCAACGATAACTTTAAATTGCTCTGGTGGGGTGCTTGTGGTGCTTTTATTTTCCAAGTTATCCCCCTGTGATTAAATTTTTAGCTCACTTGAGCTATGTGCAGGATGAGCTATTGTGATCACTTTTCGTCCGTCGTCCATGCGTCCGTCCATGCATCTGTATCTGTCCGTTAACATTTTCAAACGACTTCTCCTCTGAAGCCGCTGAGTCTATTTTGCTCAAATTTCATATGGAGCCTCCTTATGTTGGGGGATAAATGAAAAATTGCTAAAATGGTGGTGGTCTGTTGACCAAGATGGCTGCCATGGCATATATGGTAAAAACCTTTAAAAATCTTCTTCTCCAGAACTGAGGATGCCTTGGAGCTGTATCTTTGCACATTAGTCCTCCGGGACGAGAGGTCTACCAAAATTACTAAAATAATTATTGTACATTGACGTTTGACCTTTTTATGGCGAGGTCAAGTTTGCTTCCCTGTGCATTTGTATGGGCACCATACATTTGCATGGGAAAAATGTTGAGAATTTTAAACGACTTCTCCTCTGAAGCCTCTGGGCCAATGTTGCTCAAATTTCATGTGGAGCCTCCTTAGGTTGGGGGAACAAAAGATTGCTAAAATGGTCGCGGTCCATTGACCAAGATGGCTGCCATGCCCATATATGGTAAAAACCTTTAAAAATTTTCTTCTCCAGAACCAAATAAGCCTTGGGGCCTTATCTTTGCACAAATCCTTGGGGACAGGAGATCTACCAAAATTGCTAAAATGATGGTCCTACATTGACATTTGACCTTTTTACGGCAAGGTCAAATTTGCTTCCCATACATTTGTATGGGCCCTATACATTTATATGGAAAAAATGTTGAGAATTCATATTTTGGACATCTCCTGTATAATCCAGTTGAATCGAAACTTATGATGAGCATTAAGGCGCTTATGAGACACAAAATAGCTAAATGAGCCGATAGAAAATCCAAGATGGCCACCACAGCTGCCATCTTGAAAGTCAATATTTGACATCTCTTCTAAAACCTTAAATCGCTTTGAGCCGAAACTTGCTCTTTAGCAACAGGATGACTTCTGGATCGAAACAAGATAAAATTGTGTCGATCTAAAATTCAGGATGGCCGCAATGGTTCTGCTCCACTGAACAAGATGGCCGCCAGAGCTAAAAAATACAAAATCTTCAAACGACATCTCATCCTTGGCCAATGGCCTGATTTCAAAATATTTGCACAGAAGTATTCCACCAATGGCCCTCAACCAAAAAAATCAATTAAACATCTCGTCCATGGCCAGTGGCCTGATTTCAAAATGATTTCACAGAAATGTTCCTCTTATCCCCCTTTACCAAAATTGCCAAAATGGTTCTTCTCTGCTGTACAAAATGGTCACCAGAACTAAAAATAGAAAAACCTTTAAATGACATCTCCGTGGCCAGTGGCAAGATTTCAAAATAATTTCACATCAATGTTCCTCTTATGCCCCTTTGCCAAAATTGCTAAAATGGTTCTGCTCTGCTGAACAAAATGGTTGCCAGAGCTAAAAATAGAAAAGAACACCTTTAAAGGACAGGATAAGTAGATGAACGAATGACTTCTGAATAATATCTGAACTTTTTTTTACTTATGGCATTTTGAAAATTTCAGCATTTTAACCTTGAAAGCAAGATCTCTCAAAAACTGTTTAATCCATTGCCTTGTCATATTAGTATTTGAAAAATGTTAAATGCCATCTGCATATCTGCAGTGGCGGTTTCACTCAGGTGAGCAAATTGTGGCCCGTGGGCCTCTTGTTACAAACATTCTTGTACGCGCCATAACTCAGTAACCAGTGTGGACTCTTTCATGCAATTTTATAGGAATTATAGGAATGTGTATTAGGTCAGAACGACATATCACATATAATAGCAAACAGGCGTATAATGCGCGGCTTGCGAGATTCAGAGAGATTTCAAATTTTTAACGCTGCCAGGCAACTGAGTCACATAGAGGCAGTGCCAGATACATCTGGATTAGTTTTACTGGACTGCTGGGTTGGCTTGAAACGGTACCTAGTTATAATTCATAACTAGGTCACCTGGCCCAGACACGGAGTGCGTGCACGTCCAGACACGGTGCGGGCGTGTCTAGACCTCGTGCGTGAGTAGTAGTCCAGCCTGTAAGTTGCAGAATTTGACGATCGGCCGAAAAGTTTGAGCTTTTAATCTCGTATCTAATGCGTGTCAATTCCGACTGCATAATGCATTAGGTACACAGCTCTAGTCGAGAGTAAGATGCACTCACTAGCCACATGTCGATCGGTCAGACGCCAGAAAAGGATGCAAGGTGGGTGTCCTCACCCAGGAGCCGAGAGAGTATCCTCACCCTAGAACACTGATCGGGTGTCCTCACCCTAAGTAGGTCATCGCCGAATTATGTCTTCTTTAGCGGATGCGTCAATCTATTAGTTGTTTGCCAGCCGATAGAAGTGTATCTGTCCCCCAGGGTCATTGCAGGCTTGCTCAAGGTAGTCGTACCACGAGATGATATTCTCCTGTTCATCACCTGTTTCCAATTCCTTCTCTATTTGTTCATGGATATGCTCAACGTAGCTCTTGCTGGTGGGTCCTTTAATCAAGATCCATTTCTTTTGTATGGAGTTTAGCTGGTACATAAAGAAAGCTGGTAGGTCTATGTTGATCATCTCATCTGGGCGTTGAAGTCGCTGTCCTTTGAGGATCATGACGTCATGAGCTTGATCATGGTGACTCCCTGGAGGTCGTACTTCTCATGTAGTGGGTATGAGAAGTCATAGCCGGCGTAGCTGGTAGGGCAATTCTCCTTGCTGTCTGGCGCTGTTGGTGACTTCGTCCGTGTCCTCTTCTTTGGCGGGCTGTCTGGAGTAGGAGGCAGTGTTTGTGGTCAAATGATGGTTGGTGCTGTCTCTATGATGGCTGTCTTCTGCTTTCGGTCGTGTGTGATGGTAGATCTTGTAGTGTCTGGTAGAGTCTCTGCAGGTGGTGGTAGTGTCTCCTTCTCCACACAGGGCATTGGTCGGCGAGCTGGCATCGGTCTTGTAGTCGTCGGTAGATGAGCTGGAGCGGGCTGGCGAGTCCACTCGCCAGCAGAGGGAGGAGGCTGCCTCCTGCTTACGGCCCCCTTCTTGTAGAGTCTCTGTGTTGGTAGATTCTTGTGAAAGGTTAGTTCAACCCAAACTAAGTCCTTTCCGTCGGACATTCTCCATAGTGGAGAGCCAACAAAGCTATACTCTGGCAGAGCATTGAGAAGTACAGCAGGTATAACAGACATGGTTATTCGTTATTTAGATGTTAATACTTCGGAGGTCTAAGGGGTCAACTCAGTTGCAAAGCTCTTGTTCCCATTTATATTTGTGGAAAACTTTAAAAATCTGCCTTGTCAGAAACAGCTCAACAGATTAGATTTAATTTTGCAGAAATGTTTCTTTTGTGATGCTCAACCAAGATTGTTCAGGCAATGATTCTTCAAAAAACATGTCCGCCAGGAGGCAGGGCTTATTAACTCATCTGAGCTATGCTCTGGATGCGCTATAGTGATCACTTTTTGTCCATTGTCCGTCCATCCGAGCCAACATTTAGGGTTAGGGGATTCAATTTTGTAACGACATTATGCTTTATTCTGTTAAGAAATATTATAAACCTTGGGTTAGGGAGTTTTAGCCTTCAAACCTTGGGTTAGGGAGCTTGTAGCCCTTAAAACCCTATGGAAATTTATAATGAGATGTAGCCCCTAAACCTGAATTGTTGGAATGTCCATCCGTCTGTTTGTCGTCCGTCCATTAACACTTTTAAACGACAACTCCTCCAAAGCTAATGAAGCGATTTGTCCCTAAATTGGTAAAAATGTTGTTTGGTAAGGGGCCTTCAAAAATAGCTAAAATTATGGTGATCTGCCTCTTTGTTTGGTTACCATGGCAACAGAAAGCTCCCATAGACTTATTATATAGTGGAGCGCTGTGGTGCAGTGGTAAAGCGTCGGACTCGAGATCGAGAGGTACCGGGTTCGATCCCCACTAACTGCAAGTGTTGTTTCCTTAAGCAAGAGACTTTATCCACATTGCTTAGTACTGGTTTCCACCCAGGAAAAAAGAGGGCCACATGGAAGATTAGTACTAGATTACTAAATGTGTTACCCTCTATAAATAAAGTCGATTATTATTATTATTATTATTATAATGGGAAAATGGTTAAATTGCAGTTGCATTTTCTCTATAACCAGTGAAGTGATGTGAACAATATTTGCAATTATGATCATTTGATAATTGTCTGCCCAGTTTATGTGTTTTATGACAAATGGCCATTTTGTTTGGTTGCCATGGCAACATTAAATTAAAAAAAAAAAAACAACACTGAAGCAGTATGACTCTAATTTTGTACAAATGTTGCTTGGGTAAGGACAATTCAAAACAGCTAAAATTATGGTGATCTGCCTCATGGTTTGGTTGCCATGGCAACAGAAAGCACTCATAGACTTATAATGGAAAAATGGGCAAATTGTATTTCCTTCATAACCAGTACAAGTGATGTAAACCATATTTGGCAGTTATGATCATTTGTTGATTGTCTACCTTGTTTCATGACCAGTGGCCAGTTTGTCTGGTTTCCATGGCAACATTGAATTAAAAAAAGAAAAGAAAAAAGGATTTTTTTTTAATGACTACTCCTCCAAAACCGCTGAAGCAGTAGGACTCTAATTTGGTACAATGTTAAATGGATAAGGGCAAAATTGAAAATAGCTAAAAGTCTGCCAATCTGCCTCTTGGTTTGATTACCTTGGCAACAGAAAATTCCCATGGACTTATAATGAGAAAATGGTTAAATTGCATTTTCTCTATAACCAGTGAAGAGATGTGAACCATATTTGGCAGTTATGATCATTGGATGATTGTCTACCCAGTTAATGTGTTTTATGACCAGTGACCATTTTTAACTCACCTGAGCTATGCTCAGGATGAGCTATTGTGATCACTTTTCGTCCGTCGTCCATCTGTCCGTTAACATTTTCAAAGGACTTCTCCTCTGAAGCCGCTGAGCCAATTTTGCTCAAATTTCATATGGAGCCACCTTAGGGTGGGGGAACGAAAGATTGCTAAAATGGTCGCGGTCCATTGACCAAGATGGCTGCCATGCCCATATATGGTAAAAACTTTTAAAAATCTTCTTCTCTAGAACCGAGGATGCCTTGGGGCTGATTCTTTGCACGAATCATCGGGGACGGGAGGTCTACCAAATTTGCTAAAAGAATTGTCGTACGTTAATGTTTGACCTTTTTACAGCAAGGTCAAGTTTGCTTCCCTATGCATTTGTATGAGTCCCATACATTTGAATGGGAAAATTGTTGAGAATTTCAAACGACCTCCTCTGAAGCCTCTGAGCCAATTTTGCTCAAATTTCATATGGAGCCACCTTAGGGTGGGGAAACGAAAAATTGCTAAAATTGTTGCGGTCCGTTGACCAAGATGGCCGCCATGCCCATATATGGTAAAAACCTTTAAAAATCTTCTTCTCCAGAACCGAGAATGCCTTGGGGCTGAATCTTTGCACAAATCATCGGGGACGAGAGGTCTACCAAAATTGCTAAAACAGTTGTCGTACTTTGACATTTGACTTTTTTACGGCAAGGTCAAGTTTGCTTCCCTAAGCATTTGTATAAGCCCCATACATTTGAATAGGAAAATTGTTGAGAATTTCAAAGGACTTCTCCTCCGAAGCCACCAGGCCAAATTTGCTCAAATTTCATACTGAGCCTTCTTAGGTCGGGGGAACGAAAGATTGCTAAAATGGTTGCAGTTCATTGACCAAGATGGCCGCCATGCCCATATATGGTAAAACCCTTTGAAAATCTTCTCAAGAACCCAGGATGCCTTGGGGCTGAATCTGTGCACAAATCATTGGGGACAGAAGATCTACCAAAGTTGCTAAAAAGATTGTTGTACGTTGACATTTGACCTTTTTACGGCAAGGTCAAGTTTGCTTCCCTATGCATTTGTATGAGCCCCATAACATTTGTATGGGATAATTGTTTAGAATTTCAGACGACTTCTCCTCTGAAGCCACTAAGCCAAATTTGCTCAGATTTTTAGCTAAAATCGTGCCGATCGTAAATCCAAGATGGCCACCATGGCAGCCATCTTGAAAATCTATTTTTCCCTTCTTCTCCTAAACCCAAAAGTCAGTGGACACGAAACTTAGCAGGAAGCATCAGCGTGACTTGTAGATTAAAAATAGCTAAAATCGTTCTGATTGGAAATCTAAGATGGCCGCCATCTTGAAAATCTATTTTTCGCTTCTTCTCCTGCACCGAAAGGCCAGTTGACTCGAAACTTGGTAGGAGGCATTGGGGTGATTTGTAGATCAAAAATAGCTAAAATCGTGCCAATCTTAAATCCAAGATGGCCGCCATGGCAGCCATCTTTAAAATCTATTTTTGCTTCTTTCTCTTAAACCCAGACGCCCCTGGGTCAATTGACTCGAAACTTGGTAGGAAGCATCGGGGTGACTTGTAGATCAAAAATAGCTAAAAATTGTTCCGATCGGAAATCCAAGATGGCTGCCAAAAGGCAAATTGACTCTAAACTTGGTAGGAAGTGATAAGCAGGGTGACTTGTAGAGCAAAAATAGCTAAAATCCTGCTGATCAGAAATCCGATGGCCGCCATGGTGGCCATCTTGAAAATCTTTTTTTCGCTTCTTCTCCTAAACACAAAAGCCAATTGATTTGAAACTTAGTAGGAAGCATCTGGGTGACTTATAGATCAAAAATGGCTAAAATCGTTCTGATTGGAAATCCAAGATGGCTGCCATTGCGGCCATCTTGAAAATCTATTTTTCACTTCTTCTCCTGAACCGAAAGGCTTATTGACTTTAAACTAGGTTGGAAGCATCAGGGGACCTGTAGATCAAAAATAGCTAAAAGCGTCGCTATCAGAAATCCAAGATGGCCGCCATGACAGCCATCTTGAAAATCTATTTTTCGCTTCTTCTCCTGAACTGAAAGGCCATTTGACTCGAAACTTGGTAGGAAGCATTGGGGTGACTTGTAGATCTAAAATAGCTTAAATTGTTTGGATCGGAAATCCAAGGTGGCCACCATGGTGGTCATCTTGAAACTCTTTTTTTTGCTTATTTTCCTGAACCAAAGGGCCAGTTGATTTGAAAATTTGGTAGGAAGCATCGGGATGACTTGTAGATATAAAAATAGCTAAAATTGTTCCAATCGGAAATCCAAGATGGTGGCCATCTTGAAAATCTGTTTTTCCCTTCTTCTTCTGCACTGAAAGGCCAATTGACTCGAAACTTGGTAGGAAGCATCGGGGTGACTTGTAGATAAAAAATAACTCAAATCGGTGCGATAGGAAATCCCAAATTGCAGCCATGGCATCCATCTTGAAAGTCTGTTTTGAACTTTTTCTCCTGAACCGAAAGGGCAATTGACTCAAAGTTCATTGGAAGTATTGAGGTGACTTGTAGATCAACAGTAGCTAAAATCATTCTGATTGGAAATCTAAGGTGGCTGCCATCTTGTTTATGTTTATTATATGTCCCTGCCACTAAGCTGTTTACATGTATAAAATCATGATTCTTCAGAAACCACTTAGCCATTTGCCACCAAATTTCACATTGATCCTACTGTTGAAATGTGGTTGAGAGTTTTTTCAAATGACCACGCTCCTTCAAAATTAAGAACTGCTTAAATGATGATCTTTTCATTAGTTGCAATGACAGGATTGGAAAAATGTTGCATAACGTCTGCATATCTGCAGTGGCTATGTCGCTCAGGTGAGTGACCCGTGGCCCGTGGGCCTGTTGTCTTTGGTTGCCATGGCAACATTAAATTTAAAAAAAAAAAAAAATGACAGCTACTCCAAAACCACAGGAAGCAGTGTTGCAAACTTCATTTCTGCTTATGAAGTGTCAATAAAACCAAGACTCCCATTTTCAAATCTGTAGTGAGTTCTTTGTTTCCAAAGGCAATCTTTTTGGTGTTTATTATATTTCCCTGCTCCGCTAACTCAAATTTACGAAGGATTCTGTGCAACTACTAATAACTACAAACAAAAGTTTGTGCCGCGTATCGGGACATTTACTACGAAGCAATTTTTGACTGGAAAACGCGTAAACCACTACGATTTCCACCACATTTGGAATGAGCTAGGCACTTTCGTAACAAGCAGAGTATTGGGATGAAATTTCCTCATGCTTACGCATACTTATGTTCCCCCCTACCAAAGAGGGGGAGGGGACATATTGTTTTTGGGACGGATCCCGTTGGCGTCGGCGTATAACTTCTTGACTGCTCTGTAACTTGAATACCCTTTGGAATATTTTCATGATACTTGGTAGAAATATAGATCAGGACGAGATGACATGTCACATACAAGACTGATAACTCTGGCTTTATTAGCTCACCTGAGCCAAAGGCTCAAGGTGAGCTATTGTGATCACTCACCGTCCGTCGTCGTCGTCCGTCTGTCCGTCCATCCGTTCACAATCTTTAAACAACATATCCTCCTAAACCACTGATTGGATTTTGACCAAATTTCACAGGAATGATCCTTGGTTGTTCCTCTTTCAAAGTTTTTCAAATGGTTCCAGTCCATTGCATATCTAGGTCACAGGAGCTAAAAATAGATTTTTTAACTAAAAACTTAAAAAATCTTCTCGTCAGAAACCACTGGACCGATTTCAATAAAATTTTGCAGAAATGTTCCTTTGGTGATCCTCTACCGAGATTGTTCAAGCCATTTGGATTCGTCAAAAAACATGGCCGCCAGGGGGCGGGGCTTATTTTCCCTATATATCTATATAGAAAACTTTTAAAATCTTCTTGTCAGAAACCACTGGACCAATTTCAATATAATTTTGCAGAAATGTTCCTTTGGTGATCCTCTACCAAGATTGTTCAAGCCATTTGGATTCGTCATAAAACATAGCCGCCAGGGGGCGGGGCTTATTTTCCCTATATATCTGTATAGAAAACTTTAAAAATCTTCTTGTCAGAAACCACTAGACCGATTTCAATATAATTTTGCAGAAATGTTTCTTTGGTGATCCTCTACCAAGATTGTTCAAGACATTTGGATTCGTCAAAAAACATGGCCGCCAGGGGGCTGGGCTTATTTTCCCTATATATCTATATAGAAAACTTTAAAAATCTTCTTGTCAGAAACCACTGGACCGATTTCAATATAATTTTGCAGAAATGTTCCTTTGGTAATCCTCTACCAAGATTGTTCAAGCCATTTGGATTCATCCAAAAACATGGCCGCCAGGGGGCCGGGCTTATTTTCCCTATATATCTATATAGAAATCTTTAAAAATCTTCTTGTCACAAACCACTAGACCGATTTTAATATAATTTTGCAGAAATGTTCCTTTGGTGATCCTCTACCAAGATTGTTCAAGACATATGGATTCGTCAAAAAACATGGCCGCTAGGGGGTGGGGCTTATTTTCCCTTTACATCTATATTGAAAACTTTAAAAAGTCTTCTTGTCAGAAACCACTGGACCGATTTCAATAAAATTTTGCAGAAATGTTCCTTTGGTGATCCTCTACCAAGATTGTTCAAGCCATTTGGATTCGTCAAAAAATATGGCCGCCATGGGGCGGGGCTTATTTTCCCTATATAATCTATATAGAAAACTTTAAAAATCTTCGTCAGAAACCACTGGACTGATTTCATTATAACTTGGCAGAAATGTTTCCTTAGTGACCCTCTACCAAGATTGTTCAAGTTATGATGATTCATCAAAAAACCTGGCCGCCAGGGGGTGGGGCTTATTTTCCTTGTATATCTATATAGAAAAGTTTTAAAAATCTTCATGTCAGAAACCAATGGACCAATTTCAGTATCACTTGGCAGGAATGTTTCATTTGTGACCCTCTACCAAGATTGTTCAAGCCGTCATGATTTGTCAAAAAACATGGCCGCTAGGGGGCGGGGCATATTTTCCCTATATATCTATATAGAAAACTTTAAAAATCTTCTCTTAAGAAACTGTTGGATCAAGTTCAGTGTAACTTGGCAGGAATGTTGCTTTGGTGACCTTCTACCAAGATTGTTCACACCCTCATGATACATAAAAAAACATGGCTGCCAGGGGGCGGGGCTTATTTTTCGTATATATCTGTATAGAAAACTTTAAAATTCTTCATGTCAGAAACCACCTATCTGATTTCATTATTACTTGGCAGGAATGTTGCTTTGGTGACCCTCTTCCAAGATTGTTCAAGCAATCATGATTCATCAAAAAACATGGCTGCAAGGGGTGGGGATTATTTTCCCTGTATATCTAAATAGAAAACTTTAAAAATCTTCTTGTCAGAAACCACTGGACCGATTTCAATATAACTTGGCAGGAATGTTCCTATGGTGACCCTCTACCAAGTTTGTTCAAGCAGTCATGATTCATCAAAAAACATGGCCATTAGGGGGTGGGGCTTATTTTCCCTATATAGCTATATGAAACATTTTAAAAATCTTTTTGTCAGAAACCACTGGACCGATTTCAGTATGGCAGAATTGTTCCTTTGGTGATCCTCTTTCAAGATTCAGTTCAAGCCATCATGATGCATGAAAAAAAACATGGCCGCTGGGGAGCAGGGCTATAAAATTTATACAAAAATCTTAGAGCAGTGAACTTGGCTGAAACTTCAACAATAAGTGTGCAAAGCTGTTTGCTCAGGTGAGCGATATAGGACCATCATGGTCCTCTTGTTATTTTTGGAGTTATCACCCTTTGTTTTATTTGAAAAAGATTTTGTGTCCGCTCTGTATCTCGAATACCCTTTGGAATATTTCGATGGTACTTGGCAGAAATGTAGAACAGGACCAGACAACATGTCGCGTACAAGAATGAAAACTCTGCCTTTCTTACTATTGGCGTTATCTCCCTTTGTTATATTTGACAGTGATAATCTATTGATTTCATGTCTGCTCTTTAAGTCAAAGACCCTTTGGAATATTTTTATGATACTTGGTAGAAATGTACAACAGGACCAGATAACGTGTCGTGACAAGAATGACAACTTTGCCTTTCTTATTTTTTGCATTATCTCCTTTTGTTGTATTGGACAGTGATTATCCATTGATATTGGGTCCGCTCTGTAAGTCAAAGACCCTTTGGAATATTTTTATGATACTTGGTAGAAATGTAAAACAGGACCAGACAACATGTCACATACAAGAATGAGAACTCTGGCTTTCTTACTTTTGGAGTTATCTCCTGTTGTTTTGTTTGAAATAGATTTTTTGTCTACTCTGTAACTGGAATACCCTTCAGAATATTTTGATGGTACCTGGTAGAACTGTAGAATAGGACAAGATGAGGTGTTCCTTACAAGAATAACAACTCTGCCTTTCTTACTTTTGCTGTTATTTCCCTTTGTTATATTTGACAGTGATTATGCATTGATTTTGTGTCCGCTATGTAAGAGGAACACTCTTTGGAATATTTTGATGATACTTGGTAGTAATGAAGAACAGGACAGACGACATGTCACATACAAGAATGACAACTTTGGCATTTTTACTTTTGGAGTTATCTCCCCTTCTTGTGTTTGAATTTGATTTCTTCTCTGCTCTGTAACATGAATACCCTATGGAATATTTTATTGATGCTTGGTACAAATGTAGAACAGGACGAGATGACATGTTGCATACAAGAATGACATCTTTGGCGGGATTGGGGGGACATTTGTTTTTTTTTCTAAAAAATCTTTTCTTGTTACCATTTTTATCTTGCATAAAGGTTCGTAAAAATGTCCCAATACTCAGCTGGTTTGTAATCAGCTCCGCATGACTGCGTAGTTGTTCGTAACAAGCTCCTCATGTTTACACATGCTTACCAGTCGTATCTTGGGAAAAGGTTCATAGAATGTGTCCCAATACTCCACTGCTTTATAATGAGCTCGGCATGACTGCGTAGATGTTTGTAACTATCTCCGCATGCTTACGCACACTTACGTAAAGGTTCGTAGAAAATGTCCCAATACTTCATTGGTTTGTAATCAGCTCCACATGATTGCATAGTTGTTTGTAACTCGCTCCGCATGCTTATGCATACTTACCATAAGTATCTTGCATAAAGGTTTGTAGAAAATGCCCCAGTACTCCGCTGGTTTGTAATCAGCTCCGCATTACTACCTATTTGTCTCCAAGTGGACATTTGTTTGTGTTGAGGTTTTACCACCCAGTCAACCCAATGGGATCATGTAGAGCGTGGTCAGTTAACCTAACCACACTTTTAATGGGCAGGCTTAGTGGATCCTCTAAGTGGTTGACTAGTAGTGTGCACATTCTTTCCCAAGAAACTGACAACTGCCCTTCTTGCATCAGTGGAAGGGAGAGAATGACCATAGAAAGTATTCATGATCAAATCTGCATAAAAGAATATGTCAACATGGTGGGGTCAAACCCATAACCTGATCACCAGTTGGACCTGCTTCCAACAGAGCCACCAAGACCGGCCTCTGAACATAGTCAGCAAGCATCTCCAGGATTTCGTGGTAGGGCAGTAACAAAATTATTATGAAAACTTCATAAAGCATGTTTTTTCTACCACAAAGTGAAACATAACATAAACTAATTTTGCATTAAAGCACTTTATTATTAAAGGTTATTAGTCATTGGAATCTACTTAAAAAGCTATTTACATGTGTGTTTTGTATATTTATTAACACTGATGGAAGAAAGAGTTTACAGCAATTTTACAACAGTTCTTTTGAAGAAAAGCATCGTCAATGCATTGTGAAGGAAAAAATAATAAGTGGAAGACTTAGAATTCAACTTTGAGATTTGCTTATATTCTACTGAAATACATGTAATCAAAAGAGACCACCAAGCTTCTGTCCAAACCACTGAAATCAGCAATCACATTTCCATGGACTATGTCATATAGACTATTCCATTTTACATGTAAAACACAAAAACCAAGTACATGTACATGTATTTCTAATCCATAATTTAAACTCACTAATGAACTAGCTTTATAACTTTGTTGCCTCAGAGTAGTCCTATAAATGACTGAACTTTTTGGTTTCAAAGCAATAAAGCAACTACTTTTATGATATCTTAATTGATACCACTTTGTATCCATGGCAACAAATTCTTCTATGAATCTGTTATGCATATTAAATTACAATGGTCTCTAAGCACACTACAAATGCTACGGAAAGATTACGAATTATTGAAAGCCTCTTTATTTTCAGGTATGCATATTCAAAACCTGTGATTATCCAAGGAGCCACAGACAACAGTGTATGTACAATTATTGTCTTGTCATGACAATTATTTGCTCACCAAGTGCTCAGCTGAGCTATTGTGATCGGTCACTGTCTGTTGTCTGTCATTCCGCATGCGTCGTGGTGCATCAACAATTTGCTTTAAAAGCCTACTCCTCCTACACTACTGGGCCAATTCTCAAAACTTGGTAGGAAGCATCGGGGTGACTTGTACCGTAAAATTCTGCTTATAAACAAGGTCTTCGGCCATATGGGTATTTTTGGCAAAGTCCGGTGGCACTACGTGGTCACGGAAAATGCTGATCATCGAAGCTGGTAGAAAGCTATAACGATGTTTACCTTTGAAACTTTCTCCTTTCCCTTGAGTAATTTACTAATCCAGACTAATTAAAATCACGGTAGGTTCCAAAATGTTATCCATTCCCAAAGATTCAACACTAAAACATAAATAGGTATTGAAAGACTTTTTTTTTTTTCCTTACAATGGACACCGGAAATAATTACACAGACTTTTCGGAATGGTCCATTAGGTAAAACCAGTAAGAAAATTAGATGAAAGAAAGGATTAACGCTTGGCACTCTGGGTAAAATTACTGCAGACAGCATTATGAAATACTTTTTCTAATATGTCCCGAAAAACAGGTTTGACATTTCATGAAGACAATTTGCATGAAATATCAAATCCACTTTTCTCAGAAAAATGTCATGAATTTGTCGTCTGCTAAATTAGCCCACATAGCTGTACCCGCCAGGGGCATATTCACCAACTGGCCACATGATTGACTTGTGAACAAAGCAATTGCCATTAAACAAATAGGCAACTTTTATAATCTCTTTGATGTTACGAGAAATTTGAATTGTGGAAAAAAAAATAGATCTTATTTTGTTCATTCAAATTAGTCGTGACCTGATCGGCTGCGCAGGCTTCTCAGAATGATAAAACTGCTATTATTGTATATAAAGAATGTCAGGCCTCGTAAGTCTGCGCAATAAATAAAATAGACCCATCTCGGACTGTGCAGAGGCGCACACTAATCTGGCTCTGCCCTTTTTGCATTTGCAATACAGTACTTTTTAGCTCACCTGAGCCGAATCGAAGGCTCAAGATGAGCTATTGTGATTACCCACTGTCCGTTGTCGTCGTCCGTCTGTCCATCCGTCCGTCCATCCATCCACAATCTTTAAACAACATCTCCTCCTAAACCACTGATTGGATTTTGACCAAACTTCACAGGAATGATCCTTGGTTGGTCGCCTTTGAAAGTTGTTCAAATGGTTCTGGTCCATTGCATATCTAGGTCACAGGAGCTAAAAATAGATTTTTTAACTAAAAACTTAAAAAATATTCTTGTCAGAAACCACTGGACCGATTTCAATATAATTTTGCAGAAATGTTCCTTTGGTGATCCTCTACCAAGATTGTTCAAGCCATTTGGATTCATCAAAAAACATGGCGCAAGGGGCGGGGCTTATTCTCCCTATATATCTATATAGAAAACTTTAAAAATCTTCTTGTCAGAAACCACTGGACTGATTTCAGTATAACACGGCAAGAATGTTTCTTTTGTAACCCTCTACCAAGATTGTTCAAGCTGTCATGATTCGTCAAAAAACATGGCCGCCAGGAGCGGGGCTTATTAGCTCACCTGAGCTCTGCTCAGGATGAGCTATTGTGATCACTTTTCGTCCGTCGTCCGTCCGTCCGTGCATCCGTGTGTCCGTCCGTCCGTCCGTTAACATTTTCAAACGACTTCTCCTCTGAAACCGCTGAGCCAATTTTGCTCAAATTTCATATGGAGCCTCCTTAGGATGGGGGAAGGAAAAATTGCTAAAATGGTCGCGGTCCGTTGACCAAGGTGGCTGCCACGCCCATATATGGTAAAAACCTTTAAAAATCTTCTTCTCCAGAACCGAGAATGCCTTGGGGCTGAACCTTTGCAGGAATCATCGGGGACAGGAGGTCTACCAAAATTGCTAAAAGAATTGTCGTACGTTGACGTTTGACCTTTTTACGGCAAGGTCAAGTTTGCTTCCCTATGCATTTGTATGGGAAAAACCTTTAAAAATCTTCTTCTCCAAAACCGAGCATGCCTTATGGTTGAATCTTTGCATATATCTTTGGGAACAGGAGAGCTACCAAAATTGCTAAAATAATGGTCATACATTGACATTTGACCTTTTTACGGTAAGGTCAATTTTGCTTCCTTATGCATTTGTATGGGAAAAATGTTCAGAATTTCAAACAACTTCTCCTCTGGAACCTCTGGGCCAATTTTGCTCAAATTTCATATGGAGCCTCCTTAGGGTGGGGGAACAAAAAATTGCTAAAATGGTCGTGGTCCGTTGACCAAGATGGCCCCCACGCCCATATATGGTAAAAACCTTTAAAAATCTTCTCCTTCATAACCGAGAATGCCTTTGGGCTGAACCTTTGCAGGGATGATCGGGGACGGGAGGTTTACCAACATTACGAAAAGAATTGTCGTACGTTGACGTTTGACCTTTTGACGGCAAGGTCAAGTTTGCTTCCCTGTGCATTTGTACGGGAAAAACCTTTAAAAAGCTTCTGTCCAAAACCGAGCATGCTTATGGCTGAATCTTTGCATATATCTTTAGGAACAGGAGGGCTACCAAAATTGCTAAAATAATGGTCATACATTGACATTTGACCTTTTTACGTTAAGGTCAATTTTGCTTCCTTATGCATTTGTATGGGAAAAATGTTCAGAATTTCAACAACTTCTCCTCTGGAGCCTCTGAGCCAATTTTGCTCAAATTTCATATGGAGCCTCCTTAGGTAGGGGGAACAAAAGATTGCTAAAATGGTCACAGTTCCTTGACCAAGATGGGCGCCATGCCCATATATTGTAAAAACCTTTATAAATCTTCTTCTCTAGAACCGAGGATGCTTTGGGGCTGAATGTTTGCATAAATCATTGGGGACAGGGGTCTACCAAAGTTGCTAAAATAATGGTCATACATTGACATTTGACCTTTTTACGGCAAGGTCAAGTTGCTTCCTTATGCATTTGCATGGGAGAAAACATTTAAAAATCTTATTCTCCAAAACCGAGGATGGCTTGTGGCTGAATCTTTGCATATATCATCTGGAACGGGCGGTCTACCAAAGTTGCATACATGCCAAGTCTTACGCCGTGAGGAAAAACCTCACGTAATTCTGACGTTTCTCACGGGCTCACACCGTGAGCGGTAAAACTCACGGAATCGAAAAACCCCATCGAAAAAAAATCTTAAGGCACCTTTTTTGTAGACAGTCACTGTAGTATTGGTTTCCGGATCAATAGAAGTGTATTCTATTACGTTGAATCGAAAGCCGATAACAAGTGTCAAAATAAGTGCAAAGGTATCCGCATGACCTGTGATGGTGGACGGTGTTGATTCCGCAATAAACATGATAAACAATAGTAATTAAATGATTAAGAAGGTGTTAAATGACAGATTGGTCAATCGGACACGCTTTCTGGGTCAACTAAAGATGATCAGTTACGCTAGTGGACGAGATAATGGCATGCGCCAATGATCTGGCTTGAAGAAAAATGGGGTTGGCGTATTGTGTCTGGTCTTAGGGTAAGTATTTGTGATAATTAGCGGCCCCTTTTATGTTGTATATTTGTTTGTTTTGTTTGCAATAATTGTCACATAAAGAATAGAATTAGGGTTGCTCAAGCAGATGTTGATATCTTTATATAAAATGCAGATAATTTTAGTCATAAATCATTCTTAAATTTGAAGTACTGCCAGTATCATGCCCAAGCAACTTTACTTGTTCCTTACACCAAGATCTGCATAAGAAGTATCTTTTTGGAAATTAAAGATATTTATTTTGATTTTAAAGACATGAATGCTGCAAGAGGGATAAAGTTTGCTGGCCCTCATTATTTAAACACTTTAAAGACTCCTGCAGAAGTCATGCCTTTCAAATAAATAAGCTTTAAATTTCGAAAATTACTTCGTATGACAAAATACAGCGCCGAGAAAAAATCTCACAGAATTTTTTGAAATCTCACTTAAATTTTTCTCAGATCTCACAGATTGACCAACTGAGGTTATGGCATGTATTAAGTTGCTAAAATAATTGTCATACATTGACATTTAACCTTTTTACGGCGAGGTCGAGTTTGCTTCTGTATGCATTTGTATGGGCCCCATACATTTGTATGGAAAAAATGTTGATAATTTCAAATGGCTTTTCCTCTGAAGCCTACGGGCCAGTGTTGCTCAAATTTCATGCGGAGCCTCCGTTGGCAGGAGAATGAAAGATTGCTAAAATGGGTATGGTCCATTGATCAAAATGGCTGCCATGCCCATATATGGTAAAAACCTTTAAAAATCTTCTTCTCAATAACCAAATAAGCCCTTGGTCCTAATCTTTGCACAAATTACGGGGGACAGGAGATCTACTAAAATTGCTCAAATGATGGTTCTATGTTGACATTTGACCTTTTTGCCTCCAAGGTCAAATTTGTTTCCCTATTTGTGTGGGCCATATACATTTACATTGAAAGTATCGAAGTGACTTGTAGATCAACAGTAGTTAAAATTGTTCTGATTGGAAATCTAAGATGGCCATCATCTGGTTTATATTTATAATATGTCCCTGCCACTGTGCTGTTTACATGTATAAAATCACGATTCTTCAGAAACCATTTAGCCAATTTCCACCAAATTTCACATTGATCCTTCTGTTGAAATGTGATTGATAGTTTATTCAAATGATCATGCTCCATTGACTGTCTGGCCCATATATTTATTCAAAACTAAGAACTGCTCAAATGATGATATTTTCATTAGTTGCGATGATAGGATTGGAAAAATGTTGCATAACATCTGCATGTCTGCAGTGGCTATGTCACTCAGGTGAGCGAATCGTGGCCCGTGGGCCTCTTGTTTTCCTTATATATCTTTATAGAAAACTTAAAAATCTTCTTGTCAGAAACCACTTGAGCGATTTCAATATAACTTGGCAGAAATGTTTCTTTGGTGACCCTTTACCAAGTTTGTTCATGATTTGCCAAAAAACATGGCAGCTAGGGGGCGGGGCTTATTTTCCCTATATATCTGTATAGAAAACTTTAATGATCTTGTCAGAAACCATTGGACCAATGTTAATATAACATTGCAGGAATGTTTCTTTTGTAACCCTCTACCAAGATTGTTCAAGCCATCATGATTCGTCAAAAAAAATGGCCGCCAGGGGGCGTTGCTTATTTTCCCTATATATCTATATAGAAAACTTTAAAACTCTTCTTGTCAGAAACCACTCGATTGATTTCATTATAACTTGGCAGAAATGTTTCCTTGGTGACCCTCTACCAAGATTGTTCAAGTAATCATGATTCATCAAAAAACATGGCTGCCAGGGGGCGGGGCTTATTTTAACTTCGTAATACATTAACCTATAGATAATGTGCTATTCTATTCTGTATTTTACCCCCTCCACAGAAAAACAACCTTTCAGTCGTAATAGTCTTAATTCAGAAGGTCCCTTTAAACATTTACCTGTGCGACGTAATTCCTCCCGCTCAAATGATCACGTGTCAGTTTCTTTTCTGTGGACAGTGAAAAACTCAAGGATTATTTACCTGTGGAAGAAATTCGTTTTTATTTCTTTTTACACAGCTAAATTTCTCTATCCTTGCTTTTTCTCTTGTTTTATATTTACTCCCTCTACTAAACATGTAATTCTTTTGATGAATATCGCCCGCGGCAAATGTGGTCATTCGAAGGCCAAATGGGATAATCACCCTACTTGTATATCTTGTACTGCTTGTCTACGTTTTTCTCCTTGTTCTATTTGCAGTAATTGGACTACTAAAGAGTGGAGTCTTGCCGAGAAGAGACGTCTATACTCCACTCGCAAGTGGGTCATGGCACAGAAAAGAAGACAGAAGAAATCTAAGAAGACTAAATCCCAGTCAGACTTGTCTGACAACGGGACTCATGATGGGAGCACCGCCCCATTAAGCTATACTGCTTGGGGCAGGACCTATCAAGGTGGCAGCCCAGGGGACTTAGAGTCCGACCGGGCATTAAGTCCACCAGTCACCAGTCACGAGGGTTTCTTTTTGTCGAGTGTCAAGTATCGAGTTGTAAAAGTTGAGTATCAAGTTAAAACTGTCGAGTATCGAGTTGAATTGGTCGAGTATCGAGTTAAAATTGTCGAGTATTGAGTTACAATTGTCGAGTATCAAGTTGAATTGGTCGAGTATCAAGTTAAAATTGTCGAGTATCGAGTTGAATTGGTCGAGTATCGAGTTAAAATTGTCGAGTATCGAGTTGAATTGGTCGAGTATCAAGTTAAAATTGTCGAGTATCGAGTTAAGTTGGTCGAGTATCGAGTTAAAATTGTCGAGTATTGAGTTGAATTGGTCGAGTATCAAGTTAAAATTGTCGAGTATCGAGTTAAGTTGGTCGAGTATCGAGTTAAAGTTGTCGAGTATCGAGTTGAATTGGTCGAGTATCAAGTTAAAATTGTCGAGTATCGAGTTAAGTTAGTCGAGTATCGAGTTAAAATTGTCGAGTATCGAGTTGAATTGGTCGAGTATCAAGTTAAAATTGTCGAGTATCGAGTTAAGTTAGTCGAGTATCGAGTTAAAATTGTTGAGTATCAAGTTGAATTGGTCGAGTATCAAGTTAAAATTGTTGAGTATCGAGTTAAAATGGTTGAGTATCGAGTTAAAGTGAAGTTTTCAAAAGTAAAACAGGTATGGGATCAGCGGATGTAACACCCTGCCCTATTTTTGGCTGTTTTTTTTTTTTTTTTAGAATGGATAAGATACCTTTTTTGGTGTTAGTATTTATTGAACACCTGCACAAATTTCTGGGAGAGCAACAAGGAAAATTGTACTTTATAACCTGTGCAAAATACAGATGACCAAGACCAGCCTGCACGTTAAATATTTGTGAAGGCACTCTGTTTCTAGGTCCTGCAAACTCTGTCAAGTAAACTGCGTAAGTCCTGATCGGAATAAGTGGATGTGACACCTACCGGTATTTTTTTTTTTTTTTTTTTTTTAGAATCGGTAAGTTACCTTTTTTTTTATTTTTGGTTGAAGTACCACCTGTAGAATTTTACGGGATAGCAACAAGGCAAACTGTACCTTAAAACCTGTGTGAAAAACAGACCTTGATCAGTCTGCGCTTAAAAAACAGAATTCTGATTTGTTTTTGGGCTCTTTGGAATCAGTTTTAAAAATTACATAGTTTCTCAATTGACTGCGAGGATTGCGTCAGCCCGGGTGTGTTGTTCACTGTTTTTGTCAGTGGCATAAGCAGCTAGCAAGGTACTTTTGTTGGTGAAGAATTGGTGTCCTCTCAGTGAGGCTGTTACATAAAAAAAAAAAAAAAAAAAGTAATAATAAAAAAATAAAAAAAAAAGGTGCAGCAAAGACAGGAGCTGCAAAAAGTATACCAATATGAAAGGGTGAATATGATTTATAGCCTTTCAACAGTATTTCAATCATACATTAACAAATGAACAAAACGATGAAAGGATGAATATGGCTCACAATAGGGTGAATATTATTTATGGTTAAAGCCTTTCAACAGTATTTCAGTCATATGTGGACAACTGAAGGATGAACAAGTTATACAAAGAAGCTAACATTATTCAGTGATATTTTGGGACGCAAAAAAATCTCCCTCTTTTAGACCAGGATCTCCCTCCTAAAAACTGCAGATCTCCCACTTTGTGTACCAGAAAATATCACATGTATGATGGTTGGTCGGTCATCGGATGCCCGGTGACCAGTGACCATTAGCCAGTGGCCGGTGGACTTGTAGTCCCTTGGGTACAAGTACCCAGGGAGTTGCCACCAATATGGGTCTTACCCCGGGCAGCAAGGCCATAAGGGGCATTGTTCCCATGTTTCTTTCATTTCGTCTGATGAAACATGCCACCAATATGGGTCTTACCCCGGGCAGCAGGGCCATAAGGGGCAGTGTTCCCATATTCCTTTCCTTTCCTCTGATGAAACAGACACATCTAGAGACTACTTCTGTTGGACATGACTCTCTTTCTGGAAGAGTAAGTTCTTCTCTTTTGCAAGTTCCATGCAGATGGAATTAGACCAGCTGCTACAGGTGGAGCAAGTAGATTCTCTTGAACAATGAGAACAATTGATACATTTTATGATTATCCAAATGCTATTTTATATGACCAAAATTACCGCGATGAATAGTCATGGAAGTCGCGAAAACTCATTACGACGAATGAGTGAAGAATAATTTCAAGAAATCAAACGGTTAGAGTTAAACAAATTTAGCAGGAACAGTGAAAGGTATGATAAAGAATCATAAGAAAGAACAAAGAATTAAATTTCAACCAGAGGAAAAGCAAGAAAATACAAGTTTTTTTCACCCAGATAAAAAGTCCCTGTTTACTTTCTTTGTTCTATAGAAAAGAAACTGACATGTGAATAAAAGATCGGGAGTGACGTCACACAGGTGACTGCCTGAGGGACTTTTGGATTTAAGACTGTATGGGATGATGTTCCTGTCATTTTTTCTGAGGAAGGTTGGGGGTGGTCGGGTGGTGCGAAGGTGCTGTGTATCTTACATCACCGGGGCGTCCAACTGATATTGGCTTACAGTTGGGCAAGGCCTGCTATCCTTGTAGTGGGTAAGGGTAGAGGGGGAATGTTTTTATTTCTTCTGTTTCTTCACTTTCATTCCTGTTCCTCTTTCTTCCCTGTCCCTCTCTTTCATCTCCTCTACTCTCTCTTCTATCTCTTTTCTCCCTTTCTCTGGGAGACGACACAAAATGACCCTCAAGGGTTGACGTGTCGTTAAACCCCAACACAATCAATCAATCAAATTCTGAGGAAGGTATGGGCAGAATAGAATATAGCACATAATCTATAGGTTAATGTATTGTGCAGTTAAAAATGTCGAGTATCGAGTTAAGTTTGTCGAGTATCAAGTTAAAATTGTCGAGTATCAAGTTAAAATAGTCGAGTATCGAGTTAAAATTGTCGAGTATCGAGTTAAAATAGTCGAGTATCGAGTTAAGCCAGATGTTTGATGAATTGCTCTCTGACACATATGCACAACTCCACTGAGGGCAATTTATTACTCTGGAAGGGAGCAATTATGCAATGTTTAGGTTGGAATTTGTCAGCTAGTATTTGAAAATTTTCAGAAAACATGCTCAAGTTTGGCTCATAAAACTATGCTCAGTTTTTGACCAGCCTGTGCATGTCTCACTCCAGGATCTAGCTGTTACATATATATCTTCTGATAGCATGCACAATACATATCACTCAAACTAGGTACAGTGAAACCTGTCATATTGGTCATCTCTATTAAGCAAGCAACCTGTATTAAGCAAGCACACTTTCAGTTCCATAAAAAAAGCAATTACATTAAACTGCACTTGTATTAAGTAAGCATCTGTCTTAAATAAAGCAAGCACTTGCTTGTTCCTAAGTGCTTGCTTAATACAGGTTGGACTGTACATCATCTCTGAGCAACCCCACACACCTACCCCCCCATCCCCCCCCCCCCCCCCCCCCCCCACCCCCCACCCCACCACCACCACCCACCACATACCTTTCATATACCAGGACAAAACTGGTGCTCATAACTTCATATTATCCCAGGCCTGTTTTTCACACTAGGTCAAGGTAAGTACCATGTTTGATCAGCCGAAACATTGAGCACTAGGACCAATGATTTGGATCTGCCTGTGCATCATTTATAGGAAGCTATAATATCACTACCACTTTGAGCTGTTCATATAAAAGAGCATGTTCTCTGTATTTTCACACCACACTGACTTTATTATGGGAGTACCTTCTCACAGGAGATGAACAGTCCAGAAAAGGAAGTATAATATTCAGGAAGGGTGAAGGTAGGCTTTGTCGCTTTAGCCCCACCACATGGGGCTCTGTTTCAAATAATACAGGAAACATAATAGGGATTATCTATTATCTGATGATAATATGAGCTAGTTTTTCATGCAGCTAGACTGAAATATATGCTATGACATTGCATTAGAATCGCCTAACCAAGGCAGTTCTAGTGCCATGACACAATCTGTAATTCAATAGAACTATGGCATTCTGGCAGAGTATCAGTGAAGTGAAATATTTTGATGGGGGGGGGGGGGGAGGGGGGGGGGAGGGAGGGGCTATCGCTTTGCTTGCCATTGCAGCATGGTGGCTTTTACAGAACTTTGTATAGACCTATATTGGCTTATATGGAAAATTAGCCCCACCAATGGCTGCCACGTTTTTATGCTAATCAAGCTTGTTTTAGTTCTTTTTGTTAAGATCCAATTACTGACTATTTTAGATTCTGGCCATATGTAGGAACAGACTTTTGAAGTTCCTTACACAGGCTTATATGGAAAATTTGCCCCACCCATGGCGACCATGCAAGAAACATTTCTGCCAAATTATTTCAAAATCAGGCAGGGGTTTCTGACACAAAGATTTTCTAAGATTTTGGCCCAGTGGTTTAGGAGGAGATGTCAAATGTTGACAGACAGACGGATGACAGATAACATAAGATGGATGCCGGATCATCTGCCTGTCAGAATAGCTCACATGAGCACTCTGTGCTCAAGTGAGCTACAAAGTGACCCAGGTCATACTATTTTTATTATCGGTATATGACCCCTCTTTGCGAAGTTAAATGACGATTCGAAGAAGAAAATAAAGCCTACCCCATCCAAAAAAAAAAATATATAATGATAATAATAATAATGATAAAAAATAAATAAATAAAAAATAGTAATACCAGTAACCTGAAGTAAATGTTCATATTTCATGAATTTCAGCTTGACACTTATTAAAATAGTGAACAAAGTTAGCTTAAAACACACACACACACACACACACACACACACACACACACACACACAAAGATAGAAAGCAGCTTGGCTGGTGTTTGAGAACAGATAGCCCTGATGGCATCAACCCTTCATAATTCTATGTCGCACCACTATGGCTGTAGAATTGATAAAAGACCGATTCGCTCTTTTAACTTTGTTATTTGGGCATGAAGACACTGCTTCAAATAAAGTATGCAGTATGATTAAACTGTCTAAGAAGCACCAATACTCAGAAATTTTGAATGAAAATGCAAATAATCCAGCACGTGTATGGAAATTATTTAAGGAAATAGGGGGAAGTAAACGGAAAGGGAGTGCAGACATATTTTCTCTTAAAACCAGTGACAATGTCACTGAAAATCCAAAAGATATTGCTAATGAATTCAATAAATTTTTTGTGACAGTAGCATCAAAAATCAAGGAACCTATTGAGACTTCCAATTTTGATAAGCTGCAGAAGTTTTGTAATGAAAAAATTCCTGCAGACACCTATTTTTCAATACCAGATATCTCCTGTGAAAAAGTAGAAAAATATCTAAAAAATATCGACCTCACAAAATCTACTGGTTTGGATAACATTGGGCCAAGATTATTAAAGCTAGCAGCACCATTTATTTCAGATAGCTTAACATACATTTGTAACCAAAGCATAATTAACTCTACATTCCCAAACAAATGGAAAGAAGGCAAAATAAGACCTTTGCACAAAAATGGCCCTAGGGATGATACAAACAATTATAGGCCTATTTCAGTCCTTCCTGTCTTATCCAAGCTATTGGAGAAGCATGTTCATGTCATTTTTGATCTCACATTATGCACTTCATTCAATACAATCTGGTTTCAGACCCAGTCATTCCTGTGAAACTGCCCTTCTTCAGACGATCAATAAATTCCATGAAGCTATAAATAATGGCCAAATTATTGGTATGGTCATGGTGGATTTTAGGAAGGCTTTTGATTTAGTGGATCATACACTCTTGCTTAAAAAACTCAGGCATTATAAAATCTCAGATGAAACACTTCTCTGATTTTCCTCTTATTTGTTAAACAGAAAACAAAAAGTTGTCATTAATAATATTGAATCGACAACTGAAAATATTGTTTGTGGTGTACCTCAAGGCACAATTTTGGGACCTTTGTTATTTTTAATGTTCATAAATGATTTACCACTTTACACAGATAATGTTTTCACGGATCTTTATGCAGATGACACCACAATATATCAGATCAGCAACTCGCAGCATTTAATTGAACAAGATCTACAGATGGCCTTACAAAAACTTTCTGTTTGGTGTAAACTTAATGGAATGCTTTTAAATACTGAAAAAACCAAAGTAATGTTAATCACCACTTCACAGAAACGCCTTCATTTACATAATAGTATTTTGAATTTAACATTTAATAATGATAGTTTAAAAAAATATTGATAATGACAAAGTCCTTGGAATCTATATAGATAATAATCTAACATGGTCAATCCATACACAGTTCATTGCTAAGAAAATTTCTTCAAACTTGTGGCTTTTATCAAGATTGAAAGATTATTTATCCCTTGAACACAGAGTACAATTTTATTGATTACTGTTCCACAGTATGGGGAGGAACAGCCCATTCTAATCTTGACAGAATCCACAGGTTACAAAAGCGTGCTGTAAAGATCATTTTAGATTATGAGTATTCTGACATTGCATGCAGTATGAATGACCTTAAAATTCTGAACATTTATGAAAGAATATTTCTAAGAAAAGCAAAATTTATGTATAAAATTTCAAAATCTATCACACCATCTTATATCAATGCAATGTTCACTTTCAGACCTATAAATGAGACTCTTCTGTCTCTTAGATCAGTAAATACATCAAATTTTCACACTCCAAGGCCACAGAAAGAAATTTTCAAGCAAAGTTTAATCTACTCTGGGCCAGTCATATGGAACAATCAACCAAACTGGTTAAAAAATTCTGACTCTGTAGATTCTTTCCATAAACAGTGCATAAAATGGATGAAATGTTCATCATTGAGTCAGCCTTGAAAATAAGCACTATATATTTTCCATGTAAAATATATTTGTAAAAATACCTATTTTTTTTTTTTTTTTTTTTTTTTTTTTTTTTTTTTCCCATCACAATCACATTTGTTTGTCATATGTTTACAGTGTGAGAGATGGTGTATGTATAAATTGGTACATGTATATCTTTTTTCTCTCAATTACATTTGTTTGTCATATGTTTGTGGTATGTGAGATCATGTATGAAAGACTGGTACATGTTTTTTTGTTGTTTTTTTTTTAGTAGTTTAAGGTTTAAATGCATGTCCTTGTGAATTTCTGTATATGTACATATCTGTAGTTAGTGAGGGCCTCATGGAAGATTAGTTGTTGCTAAATGTGTCACCCTCTTGAAATAAAGTCTATTATTATTATTATTATTATTATTAAATAAGAGTAATCCTGCAACAAGTTTCGGGGCGAATTTTCCAGGTAAACAAGATCGTGTAAGAGTAATCCTGTAACAAGAACTCGAAATCTGGACAATGCATTTGAGAAATTATTGGTTAGACATACATTGGTATGTTTTCTACTATTTTTGTACCTTTGTACATTTTGTTAAGGTTTCCAAAATACCTCGTCTTACAAGACTGTTTTTATTTTGAAGACTTATCTATATGCTGTGAAAAAAATGGTTAAAACCAAAAAAGAAAAAGAAAAAATTGTGTCCTATAACTGAGACACATGGTGTAAACAGACAGATTCTGATGCCTGATTAGGTGGGGGCAAGGAGCTTATGACAGCTTATGTGATGAGGTCTTGGTAGTGGGCAATATTTGACAAATCTCATCGAGAGGGTTATAATAATGGGAGTCATTATTTTATACAGAAGGAGTTATTCTATGGTCCTGGTGGTTATTCTATGGGATATCATCAAGGGGGTCATTAGTTTTGTAAGGGCAGTCAGTATTTTTTAGAAAAGGGGTCCTTTTTTCTATAGAATAATGACCTTGGGGTTGTTATTCTGTGGGGGGTCACTTTACTTTGTTACACCAGCACACAACAAAACCAACAAATGTCCTGTGCGCCTGGTCTAATCAGAGTCTTCACACCAACTCTCTGGATAGCTTAGGATCCAAAGCCTCTTCATGCCTAGGCTGATCTTTGTCTTCTCAAGCCATACAGGCCATTTTTGTCATGAGCTTGCTCAAAAAATAAAATTCACCTGCTCTTCCTATTTTTTTTTTTCTGTGGAATATTTACTGTGTTCTCACCACATTCCAACAATGATCAGCTGATCAGTGAATCTTTCATATAAAATAGCCATAACTGATATGCCCCAAGGTGATCAGTGTAAAAACCTATTAATAAGCCCCCTGCTGCAGCAGACTAATATTTGCCATGTAACAGGCAATAAATTAGAAATAATGGAATCCCACTGTAGGTTTGACTGCAAGCATAAATATTTGGTTTGAGAGGCTTAGACCACTTTCATCTGCCCTAGATCAGCAAAATTAGCTTGTTGAAAAATTGACGACATATTTTAGGACAATACAAACACAAAATGGGTTCAGGTGACTGAATTATAGATATTGCTGATTAAATATTCACATAAGACCTCACACAGCTGCATTGTCATGCTGCTGAAATATGTTAAACCATGTAAATTCATGCTCTTTAGGTACCTAAACTTGATGTATTACATCTGTGACTCAAGGCTCCACAATCTAAACTTAACTCGATACTCGACAATTTTAACTCGATACTCGACCAATTCAACTCGATACTCGACAATTTTAACTCGATACTCGACCAATTCAACTCGATACTCGACAATTTTAACTTGATACTCGACCAATTCAACTTGATACTCGACAATTTAAACTCGATACTCGACAATTTTAACTCGATACTCGACCAATTCAACTCGATACTCGACAATTTTAACTCAATACTCGACCAACTTAACTCGATACTCAACAATTTCAACTCGATACTCGACAATTTTAACTCGATACTCGACAATTTTAACTTGATACTCGACCAATTCAACTCGATACTCGACCAAAGTAACTTGATACTCGACAATTTTAACTTGATACTTGCAACTTTACAAATCGTGACACTCCCAGTCACCGGTCACCGGTCATCCAGTCACCGGTCAACCAATCACCGGTCAACAATCCACCAGTCAACTAATCACCGGTCAGCTAGTCACCGGTCAAACAATCACCGGTGAACAATCCACCGGTCAGCAAGAAATAACCGGTCATCCAGTCACCGGTCATACAGTCACTGGTCAAGCACTCACCGGTCATCCAGTCACGGGTCATCCAGTCACCGGTCATCCAGTCACTGGTCATCCAGTCACTGGTCAACTAATCACCGGTCAACCAGGCACTAGTCTCGAGTCATTGGCATATGACTTTCAAAATGTGCCTCCACAAAATTATGCTTCTTCTATAAGCAATGTATCTAACGGTAGTATCCATAGACTACCAAATGTACATACTCCTGGATATGAACACTCTGAAATGTCAGAGTTCCCAAATCCAGCTACTTCTTCCAAACAGATAATCCCACTCGAGCCTGACTTCTCGCTGATGTCAGACCAGAGTGTGATGATGGATCCTCCTGTTTCTACTGATGTTTCTCAGACTAGACCTTCAATAAAGGAACAGTCAAGAAGAGATCATAAATCAAAAAGAGAAGAAGCCATCGATCGTCTTCTTCCTCTTCTTCCACTTCTAGATCAGATTCTTTGAATTCGTCTAGACAAGAGAAAAATTCAAAGAGATCTAAATACTCACACAAAAAGAGAAGAAGACGATCGATGACGCCTTCTTCTTCTAATACTTCTCAATCTCAGATTGACTTTGGTAGATATAAAAGGGCTAATAAAACTTCCCAGGTTGTTCAAACGCCTGTTCCCGTTCAACCTCAGGAAACCAATTTTATTCCAGTCAATACTCAACCAGTTAATATTGATGAATTTCAGCCGAATCTTCTTCAAACAAATAAAGAGTCTGATTCGGAGACTGAAACTGAAATCTGGTCTTTTGACCATGCTATAAATGAGGTCTTCAGACTTCTTCCTGCTGAGTTATGTCCTAAGACTCAGCAGGATCAAGCCCCAGCTAAATCTCTTTCTGGGATTGAGCACTTAATGGAGTCCCGTTCGACGCCATTACTTGTTCTACCCCAGTCTAAATTGGTTGAAAATACCACAAAGTACATTCAAAACCGACTTGATTCGGATAAATGTTTTAGAGACTGGATATGCCCGCAAAAACTTGGTCTCAGCTCTTGCTCCGACTAAATTCTACAAGAGCCGAAACCAATATTTGCCCACTGACAATATTCCACAATTAGAAGCAGATGCGTCTCTCCTAGACATCTCGAATAAAGGAAGAGCTTCCATTCCTCTGAAGAATTTGGAAGCATGGGAAAGGAAGGCTAGGAAAGTAGTCTCTATTAATTCCCATGCTGACTTATTTTCTTCGGCTGCCTTCCTTTGTCTACAACAGGAATCAATGTCGGTTGAGGCCCTTCCCAGGCTTTTGGAGGCCATAGCCAAATCGATTAAACACGCTACCACCATGTCTACTCTTTTAACTACTGAAATATTTCAAGCTAGGAGGAATGCAGCCCTAGCTTCTTCAAAACTGCTTCTTGACAATTCTTCATTTGAGTTGAGGAACGCTCCTATCAACTCAAAATCATTATTTGATGGCAGGATAAAAGAAATAGCCAAATCAAATTTTGAAGCTCAACAGCAAAGGTTTTTAGCTTCTACTTCCATTCATTCACAATCTAGTTCTGTTAAGCCTCCTTCTCCGAGTAGAGCTTTCAAGATACCTAAATATCCTGCCAAACAAACAATGTCCAGACCTTAAACCTACGCAATCGTATAGGTCCAAATCTCAATCTCAAAGTTCTTCCTTTCACATTAAAAAGGAAAATATAAAGAGGACTGGTAACATCCGTCAGTTCCCCTCCTCTAAACCTGCCTCTTCTTCCACAAGATTATGAAGGCCAGCCCTTTCCACTGCCTGCTCTTCCGTACTCGGACATTCCAGTGGGAGGATGATTGGCCCATTTTGTGGAAAAATGGGAGGAAATTACAGACAACAAATGGGTCCTCTCTATCGTACGACACGGATTCAGGATACCATTCAGCAAAATTCCTCCTTTGTCATCTGTTCCGATCAGAATGAGTCAGTCCTCCTCCCCGTTTCTCAGAGAAGAGATAGAAAACCTTCTCAACAAACGGGCAGTGGAAAGGGTACAGAATCCAGGAACTCCCGGCTTTTATTCCCAGATCTTCATAGTACCAAAAAAGAATGGAAAGTTACGTTTGATCATAGACCTTTCTTTATTGAACCGATACATAAAGAAACAGTCTTTCAAAATGGAAACAGTCAAGTCGGTAAGACAGGCGATGAGACTCAACGACTGGGCTGTCTCCATAGACTTAACAGATGCATACCTACATGTTCCGATGCATCATCAATCCTGGAAGTATCTTTGTTTATTTCACAAAGATCAGGTATATCACTTCACGGCCTTACCGTTCGGAATGTCGCTAAGTCCCTTGATATTTTCGAAACTGATGGATGTTAACGCAGCGTTTCTACGCCAACGTGCCTTATCAGTCTTCCCGTACCTAGATGATTGGCTAATCAAAAATCTGATTCGCAACCGCTTGATTACTCAGACAAGATTTTGCATTCAAATTATTCAAAGTCTAGGTTTTCTGCCAAATCTGAAGAAATCGGATCTAGTTCCTTCTCAGAAATTCACCTTTATAGGCATGGAATTTCTGACACAACAGAATTTAGTCAGGGTTCCAAGGGATCGTGTTCAGAACCTATTTCTGACAATCAAGAAATTTCCGTCATTCAAACATGTATCGGCACGAACTTTCCTTTCCCTTTTGGGCAAACTCAGTGCTGCAGCAGACTTCGTTATCCTAGGCAGACTACACTTACGTCCCCTTCAGATGTGTCTTCTGTCTGCCTGGAAACCTCATATTCTTCCTTTCAGTCATCCTATTACGATAAACGGTATGATTCGATCTCACTTACAGTGGTGGATAAACCCCAATCGGTTTGAAACAGGGACTACTATCCATCCTCCAGATCCCAAATTCTTCCTTTATACGGATGCCAGTCATTTCGGATGGGGAGCTCATTTAGAGCCGACAGCACTATCCTTTCATGGTCACTGGACAGAAGACCAATCCCAGCTCCATATCAATATGTTAGAAATGATGGCCATACGACTAGCACTGAAACAAGCCATAACATTTATTCACCATTCTTGCATCATGATATCTACAGACAACACAATGGTGGTCTCATATATCAACAAACAGGGTGGCACTTATTCTCCCAACCTCTGCGTAGAAGTTTGGGAAATTCTCAACTGGTGTCTGGAACACGACATCATTATCAGAGTTCGTCACATTCCAGGCAAATTCAACATTCTTGATGCCGGCCTCAGTGGCTCAGTTGGATGCACCATCCGACTGGAGACCAGGAGGTCGCGGGTTCAACCCCCGTCGAGGTCGGCAACATTCTTTCATGGAGATTGATCATGAAATATTTTCTACGGTCATTCTCTCCCTTCCGCTGATTCAAGAAGGGCAGTTGTCAGTTTCTGGCGAAAGAATGTGCGCAATACTGGTTAACCGCTTAGAGGACTATGCCTGCCCAGTAAATGTGTGGTTAGGTAAACTGACCGCGCTCGACATGACCCCATTGGGTTGACTGGGCCGTAAAACTTCAACACAAACAAATCAACATTCTTGCAGACCGCCTATCAAGATTAGACAAACCTATCAAGACAGAATGGGCTCTGGATCAAACAGTAGCGAATTCAGTATTCTAGATGCTCAATTTTCCAAATGTGGATTTGTTTGCGACCTGATTCAATCACAAACTCCCATTATATGTCTCTTCAGTACAAGACAACAAAGTACTAGTGATAGATGCCCTGTCCATGGACTGGAATCATCTTCATGCATATGCTTTTCCTCCTTTTATTCTGATTCCTGCTGTTCTGGAAAAAATCCGACAACATCAATGCAGAATAGTTCTCATAGCTCCATTCTGGCCACAACAACAGTGGTTCTCAGAACTTCTTCTTCTATTAGTGTCAGCTCCGATTCATCTGCCACTAATTCCAAAACTCTTGACACAATCAAAAGGAAGGTTTGTTCATCAAAACCTCCCGCTTCTCGACCTTCATGCTTGGGAGTTATCAAACAATCAATCAGAGATAAAAAATTTTTCGCAAGACGTTGCAGATTTTGTCTCTAGATCAAGAAGAACATTTACACAAAAAGTCTACGATGCAAAATGGTCCATCTTCTCTAATTGGTGTCATACAAAAAAGGTTTAACCGATCTCGGCCTCTGTTACAGTTATAGCCGATTTCTTAATCTTTCTTTTCATGGAAAAGAAATGCCAAATCAGTACTATTAAAGGTTAAAGAGCTATGATCTCTAACACTCTTAAATTTAAAACTGGTAATCGAATCGGATCTAATCCAGTCTTATCTGAACTAATCAGGTCTATCGAACTGCAATGACCAGTGCAAAGATCTCTTACACCTAAATGGGACTTATTATGGGTCTTAGTATGTCTACAAAAACCACCTTTTGAACCTCTTGATAAAGCTTCTAAATTTCACGTTACTATTTAAAGACAGCCTTTCTCTTAGCCCTTGCCACTACTAAAAGATGTAGCGAAATACATGCATTGGCTATGGATTTACAACACTTTTCAATCAAACTGATGGTTCAGTTTCCCTGTTTAAAACTGGCTTCTTAGCGAAGAACCAGCTTCCTTCTGTTAAACCAGACCCTATTATTGTTCCTAGTCTTGTTCGAACATGTAAAAGGGAACATCTGGACAGACTTCTTTGCCCCGTTAGGTCTCTGAAGTTCTATCTTAAAATGACTAGTTCTTATCGCCAGAACAGAACTAGACTTTTTCTACCCATTAAAGGCAACCAAGATATTTCTAAAGATACTATCTCGAAATGGATATCTTACACTATTAAGCTTGCCTACAGGAAACTCACTAAACGAGACATTTCTTTCCTTAAAATCAAAGCTCATGAAGTTAGAGCTCTTTCCTCTTCCTGGGCTTTCTTTGACAAAGTTCCTCTCAATGATATCCTTCAAGCAGCGGTTTGGAATTGATCATCAACCTTTGCTAGATTCTACCTCAGGGACATGTCTCAACAAGCAGAAAATCTACAAAGTTTAGGCCCCATTGTGGTGGCCCGAAAAGTGGTGGGGGGGCCAACAGCATACAGCTCTGGAAGGCAACTTCAGCAGCCTCCTACACCTGATGCTTTACTAGAAAGGTACTTAATATACACTAATTATGTTATATTATACCTTTTATTTGATATATCTTAAACCTGGATTATCTTTATCCATGGTTTAAAGGACTTATTGCCTTAGGCATTAATTAAGTTCCTTATTAGATATATCTAAAGTTTGGTTTCCTAGGTCTTAATTCAGAAGTTGGGACTTATTTATTAGGAGAAATCCTCCCTCCTATTCTGCAAATTCTAGCACATTATCTATAGGTTAATGTATTACGAAGTTAAAATGAAGTTTTTTAAAAGTAAAACATATTTTAACGAGTACTACTTAACCTATAGGTAAGTATTTATGGTCCCACCTCCCACCCTCGCTCTTTTCTCCTAATTGTGTATTGTTTTACACATAAAAGAAACTGACACGTGATCATTTGAGCGGGAGGAATTACGTCACACAGGTAACTGTTTAAAAGGACCTTCTGAATTAAGACTATTACGACTGAAAGGTCGTTTTTCTGTGGAGGGGGTAAAATACAGAATAGAATAGCACATTATCTATAGGTTAAGTATTGCTCGTTAAAATACGTTTTACTTTTAAAAAACTTCATTTTCCCTATATATTTACATTGTATATAGAAAACTGTAAAAATCTTCTTGTCAGAAACCAATGGACCGATTTCAATATAACTTGGCAGGAATGTTTCTTTGGTGACCCTCTACCAAAGTTGTTCAAGCTGTCATGATTCGTCAAAAAAACTTGGCGGCTAGTGGGCGGGGCATATTTTCCCTATATATCTATATAGTAAACTTTAAAAATCTTCTCATAAGAAACCATTAGACTGAGTTCAATGTAACTTGGCAGGAATGTTGCTTTGGTGACCTTCTACCAAGATTGTTCAAGCCCTGATGACACGTCAAAAAACATGGCCGCCAGGGTGTGGGGCTTATTTTCCGTATATATCTGTATAGAAAACTTTAAAATTCTTCTTGTCAGAAACCACCTGACCGAATTCAATATTACTTGGCAGGAATGTTGCTTTGGTTACCCTCTACCAAGATTGTTCAAGCAATCATGATTCGTCAAAAAACATGGCTGACAAGGGGTTGGGCTTTTTTTCCCTATATATCTAAATAGAAAACTTTAAAACTCTTTTTGTCAGAAACCACTGAACCAATTTCAATATAAATTGACAGGAATGTTCCTTTGGTGACCCTCTACCAAGATTGTTCAAGTAATCTTGATTCGTCAAAAAACATGGCTGCCAGGGGGCTGGGCTTATTTTCCCTATATAATCTATATAGAAAACTTTAAAAATCTTCTTGTCAGAAACCAATGGACCGATTTAAATATAACTTGGCAGGAATGTTTCTTTGGTGACCCTCTACCAAGATTGTTCAAGTAATCGTGATTCGTCAAAAAACATGGCCGCCAGGGGACAGGGCTTATTTTCCCTATAATCTATATAGAAAACTTTAAAAATCTTCTTGTCAGAAACCAATGGACCGATTTCAATATAACTTGGCAGGAATGTTTCTTCAGTGACCCTCTACCAAAGTTATTCAAGCCATCATGATTTGTCAAAAAACATGGCCGCTAGGGGGCGGGCTTATTTTCCCTACTATCTATGTAGAAAACTTTGAAAATCGTCTCGCAAGAAACCGTTAGACCAAGTTCAATGTAACTTGCAGGAATTTTGCTTTGGTGACCTTCTACTCAGATTCAAGCCCTCACGTCAAAAAACATGGCCGCCAGGGTGTGGGGCTTATTTTCCGTATATATCTGTATAGAAAACTTTAAAATTCTTCTTGTCAGAAACCACCTGACCGAATTCAATATTACTTGGCAGGAATGTTGCTTTGCTGACCCTCTACCAAGATTTTTCAGGCAATCATGATTCGTCAAAAAACATGGCTGCTAGGGGGTGGGGCTTATTTTCCCTATATATCTATGTAGTAAACTTTAAAAATCTTCTTGTCAGAAACCACTGGACTGATTTCAATATAACTTGGCAGGAATGTTCCTTTGGTGACCCTCTACCAAGTTTGTTCAAGCTGTCATGAGTCGTCAAAAAACATGGCCGTTAGGAAGTGTGGGGCTTATTTTCCCTATTTAGCTGTATAAAACACTTTAAAAACCTTTTTGTCACAAACCACTGGACCAATTTCAATATAACTTGGCAGAAATGCTCCTTTGGTGGCCCTCTTTCAAGATTCAGTTCAAGCCATCATGATGCATTTAAAAAAACATGGCCATTGGGGAGGAGGGGTTGTGGGGGGGTGGGGAGCAGGGCTATAAAATATATACAAAAATCTTAGAGCAGTGAACTTGGCTGAAACTTCAACAGTAAGTGTGCAAATCTGTTTGCTCAGGTGAGCGATATAGGACCATCATGGTCCTCTTGTTTGTTTTTTTACTTGTCAGAAAAAGTTATTGTATGTGTGTCAATGTGACTGCATGGGATCAACTAACAGGTAGACTCGTGATCTGCAAAATAGTAACTTACTTCTTGGGCAAGATATGATGACCTAGACCAGTCTGCACATAAAATGTTTGAAAAGGCGCTCTGTTTCTAGGCCCTGCAAACTCTGTCAAGCAAACTGCGTAGGTCCTGATCGGAATAAGCAGATTCGACAATCTGCTCAATTTTTTGGCTATTTTTTTGTTAGAATTCGTATGATACCCTTTTTTTTTGGTTTAAGTATTTAATGACCGCCTGCACAATTTTGCTGGGATAGCAACAAGGAAAATTGTACCTGATCACCTGTGTGAAATACATGGCCCAGGTCAGCCTATGCTTAAAAAAATGGAATTCTGATTTGTTTTTGGGCTCTTCGGAATCGGTTTATCTTTATGATTGCTAGGTGAAGTTTGGAACTGACCTATATTTCACAGTCCAGTGACTTTCCCAAGTTTTTCCATTTAGGTCAGTTTCTCAGTAACTATTCGTCCAACAGAGTGATATTTGGCATTTTTAATTATTGCTCCTACAGCAGGTTCTCTAAGTGCTGTGATACTCAGGTGAGCATTACAGGGTCATCATGGCCCTATTGTTTATTTCTCTTCAAGGCATGTTGATGGATTGCTGCTGGCTGGGGGTATATGTGACCCTCTGATCTTCTTGTCTAGCCTTCTTTTTCTAATGCCTTGTCATACCATTCTCTGAAATAAATATAGATATAGATACATAACTATGTAATAAAATATAAATATGTAATAAAAAAAAAAAATATATATATATATATATATGTAATTCCAGGATTTTTATCGTGTCTGTGAGAAGAACAACATGATGATCAAGTATGGCTCAAAGAGGATTAGATTAAGTTCAGCCAATACACATTCATATGCAAAAAGTATTTTTTCTTTTTTAGCTCATCTGAGCTATGTTCAGGATGAGCTATAGTGATCACTTGTCCATCATCCATCCATCTGTGCATCCATCCGTGCATCCCTCCTTCCGTCTGTTAACATTTCCATACATGGTAAAAAGCTTTAAAGATCTTCTTCTCCAGAACAGAGGATGCTTTGGGGCTGAATCTTTGCACAAATCATCCGGGATGTGAGGTCTACCAAACTTGCTGAAATGATGGTCAAGTTTGCTTCCTTGTGCATTTGCGTTGACATTTGACTTTTTACGGCAAGGTCACATTTGCTTCCCCATGCATTTGTATGAGCCCTGTACATTTATATGGGGAAAATGTTAAGAATTCATATTTTGAACATCTCTTCTATGATGAAATTGAATCGAAATGACAAGGAGCATGGGGTGGGGGGTGGGGTGTGGGGAGGAGGAGGAGAGGTGGCCATTAGACACAAAAAAGCTAAAACTGAGCCAATTGAAAATCCAAGATCTTGAAAACCAATTTTCAACATCTCTTCCCAAACCTTTGATCGAAACAAGCTAAAATCGTGTAGATTGGAAATCCAAGATGGCCAAGGTGAGCTATTGTAATCGGCCAGTGTCCGTTGTGTGTTGTGTGTCATCAAGAATTTATTCAAATGACATCTCCTCCTAGACCACTGAGCCAATTTCAGAATAATTTCACTCAAGTGTTCGTCTTTTGCCCCTATACCAAAACAGTTCAAATGGTTCTGCTCCATTGAATAAAATGGCTGCTAGAGCTAAAGATAACAAAGTCTTCAAACAGCATCTCCTTCTTGGCCAGTGGACCGATTTCAAAATATTTGCACAGCAGTAATCCTCTAATAGTTGTCTACCAAAATCATTAAAATGGTTCTGCTCGTCTGAATAGAATGGCTACCAGAGCTGAAAATAGAAAAACTTTAAAAGATATCTCCTCCACAGCCAGTGGCCTGATTTCAAAGTAATTTCACAGAAGTGTTCCTCATATGCCATTTACCTAAATTGCTGACATGGTTCTGCTATGCTGAACAAAATGGCAGCCAGAGCTAAAAATGGAAAAAAAAGCCTTTAAACAACATTTCCTCCTTGGCCAGAGGCCAGATTTCAGAATGATTTCACAGAAATGTTCTTCTTATCCCCGTTACCAAAATTGCTAAAATGGTTTCATTCTGCTGAACAAAATGCTCGCCAGAGCTAAAAATAGAAAGAAAAAAAACAACAGAAAAAACCCAAAAAAACCTTTAAATGACATCCTCGTGGCCAGTAGCAGGATTTAAAAATAATTTCACAGAAATGTTCCTCTTATGCCACTTTACCAAAATTGCTAGAATGGTTCTACTTTGCTAAACAAAATGGTCTTTAGAGCTAAAAATAGACCAGAGGCCCAAGTGGGCCAGAAATTGCTCACCTGGATTAGGCTGATCATGATATGTTACATTGTGCCATGGTGGCTATTTTGGCTATCAGATCAGATTGCCTTTAGCAATTCAGAATCTGATGTTGTTTGAAGAGTTTCAAGATTGCCACCATGACCACCATTTTGGATAATGGAACTGAACGATTCAGTAATTCTGAATCTCCTTGTCACCCAGATGCCTCCCATAAAGTTTTGGCTCAACCTGACTTACTGTTTCTTCGGAGATGTGGTTTGAAGAATTTCAAGATGGCGCTCATCTTGAACATTAGAACAGAAGAATTTTAGCAATTCTGAATTTCCATAACACCCCAATGCCTCCCATCATGTTTAAGCTCAATGGTAGCAGATGTGATTCGCAAATTTTCAAGATGGTTGCCATGGTGGCCATCTTGAATATCAGAAGAGACCCATTTTAGCAATTCTAAATCTCCATGCTGTTGCTCCGATGCCTCCCATCAAGTTTTGACTCAAACAGACCTACGGTTTTGGAGGGGATGTCATTTGAAGAATTTCAAGATGACAGCCATAGCAGCCATCTTGGATATCGGAACAGAATGATTTTAGCAATTCTGAATCTCTATAATGCTCCGATGCCTCCCATCAAGTTTAGGCGCATTCTGACTTATGGGTTGGGATGAGATGTCGTTTGAAGAATTTCAAGATGGCCCCTAGTGGCCATCTTGGATAGTGGAACAGAACAATTTTAGCAATTCTGAATCTATGTGTTCCTCTGATGCCTCCCATTAAGTTTTGTCTCAATCCAATCTACAGTTTGGGAGGAGATGACGTTTGAAGAATTTCAAGATTACTACCATGGCGGCCATCTTAGATATCGGAAACGGAAAGATTTTAGCAATTATGAATCTCTATGTTGATCTGATGCCTCCCACTAAGTTTCAGCTCAATCTGACTTGTGGTTTAGGAGGAGATGTCTTTGTGGAATTTCAAGATGGCCACAGTGGCAGCCATCTTGGATATTGGAACAGAACAATTTTTGTCCCCTGATGTTTGTCGAAGAGGACTTTTAAAATGGGTTCTTGTCCCCCGATGTTAGTTGATGGGGACTATTAAAATGGGTCAGTCCATCCATCTGTCTGTCCATCCTTCTGTAGACACAATGAGATGGGTAGTTTGTGGACGCAACTCCTCTTAAGTTTTTAACCAATCTTTTTGAAAGTTTGCAGATGTTTTTGTCTTGGTCTGAAGATGTGCATCTGGTTTTGGGGTTATCCTCCGATTATTTTTTATCAGCTTTTTCGACTTTTTCAACTTAGTTTTTTTTTCAGGTCAGATTACTATTAAAAAAATCTTCTTCTCTTAGTGGTCCCCTACATAAATCCTTCCAATCAAGCCCCTGGGCTCCAAACCGACCATGACCCAGATGGTCATATGTTTATATATAGAGCTACGAGGGTGAGTCAATAAGTAACCAGCCTAACTTATTTCCGGTTGAGATCCACCTCTTCTTTTTCGATGTAATTGCCCTCTAGTGTGATGCACTTAGACCAACGGTGTTCAAGTGCCATCAGCCAAGAACTGAGAAAGTCAGGATCCTTTCCATTGACCCACTCCTCAACTGCCGTCACGACTTCTTCATCAGACTGGAAATGAAGTCCACGGATATCCTTTTTCAAGTTTGGGAATAGGAAGAAGTCGCTAGGAGCTAGGTCAGGCAAATAGGCAGGATGTGGTATTAATTCATACCCGTTTCGCAGTACAGCATCCATTGCAACTTTGCAAGTGTGGACTCTCGCATTGTCCTGTTGCAGAGAGTTTACCTCGGCGTTCTTCACGGATGGCGGTTCTCAGCTGGTCTAACAAGTTTGCACTCCAGTTATTGTACTTTTCTTGGGTAAAAAGTCCAACATAATAACGCCTTTTGCGTCCCAAAATACTGTGGCCATCACCTTGCCAGCAGATGTTTGCATCTTGAACTTCTTTGGCCTCGGGGACCCAGGCCCTACCCACTGACGACTCTGAGCTTTATTCTCTGGCTCATAATAATGAACCCAAGTCTCATCTACAGTCACCAGACGCAAAAGAAATTCATCTTTTGACCTAAAACGCTTCAACAAGGCGCTGCATACTGATGCTCTGGTTGCCATTTGCTCATTGCTAAGTGATTTGGGGACCCAACGGGCTGTTAGCTTGCGCATACCTAAAAGATCATGTAAGATTGTTGAAACGCTACCATGTGAAATGCCTAATGCCTGCGCTCTTTCTTCCACCTGAATTCGCCTATCAGAGTATACCAGATCCCGAACTTTCTTACACATTTTTTCGTTGGTGGCATCTAGTGGGCGTGCAGACCTGGCTTCATCTTCTAAAGACGTTCTACCGCATTTGAATTCCCCTACCCAGAATTTAACCTGAGCATAAGATGGTTCAGAAGACCCATAAACATCTGCTAACTCGCCGTGTATTTCCTTGCCTGTTTTACCTTTTAAATACAAGTACCGAATTACAGCACGGTACACAACTTTAGATGAAAAGCATGCCTTTGCATCACTAGCCATGTTTGACATTCAATATCTTATTAAAGAATGACTCAATACATGTGCAGTTTTGTACCCATGTATAAAACATATATTGAAACAAAGCATGAAAATTGTGACCATCTCGGTCCATCGGAAATGGGATAGGCTGGTTACTTATTGACTCACCCTCGTATATAACTAAAAATCTTCTCTGAAACTATGAGGCCCAGAGCTAACAGCTTAAGTATGTAGCAACGTTTAGTGGTCTCCTACATAAATCCTGCCAATCAAGCCCCTGAGGTCCAAACTGGCCACAGCCCAGGGGTCATTATCTCCCATAGACTTAAAACATCTTCTTCTCTGAAACCATGAGTCCCACAGTTTATATTACTAGCATCGAACGAGACCGGTCACTCCCTGATTCTTTTTTCTGCTCACTTCAAACTTTCTACTGGCTTGGAAATATTCTTTTCTTTGGCATATTTGGCAGCAATTATTTTGAGTTTTACTGTATATGAAGAATGTTTTACACTTTTCCCTGACATTTTGGTCAGAGAGATTCTCCGACACGTTGGCAGTGCGATCGAAAGAAAAAAAAGTAAGGTGTTGTATCACAGGAGGCTTCATTCGGGAATATTTAACTATGGTAAAAATAATTTTTTTATAGAGTGATCCCTATTTATTTCCCACAGAGGGCCTCTACCAGCTTCCAGTATTTGTCTGCCAGTGTCATATTAAAATTAAAGTTGTTAGTAAAACAGTGTGTAAAGTTTGGAACTTTGTGGAAAATGTCCACACGTCAAAAAGGGAAAGTGTACATACTAATATTTGCATACGGCTACCTAAACTGTCGCAAACAATGAAGACAAAATTGGCTACTTGGGTTTTTAAGTTCCCTTTGCCAAAAATCCATGTAGTGCAATGCTTTTTTTTCGTGTCCGGCTCATAACTATTAAACCATATAGAATTTATTCATGAAACTTCACAGATGGCTTAATCATATCAAGAAAAGTATCTGTTTCATTGTTACATTTCATTTCACCCTGTTTCTTAACAAGCACTGACCTGGGTGTTTGAACTGTTTCATCCTGTTTCGGAGTTTTTCCTATATATCTTATTCGTTTCATTTGTTACGAAACAGAAATGGGTTTATTAAAAATATATCTGTTTCATCGTTTCATTGCATTTCGCCTTGTTTCATAACAAGCACTGACCATGGTTTTTGGTCTGTTACATCCTGTTTCAGAGTTTTCTCTCTATATCTTAATTGTTTCATTTGTTACGAAACAGAAATGGGCTGAAAAAAATATTTCTTGGCTAAGAAAAGTATCTGTTTCATTGTTACATTTCGTTTCACCCTGTTTCGTAACAAGCACTGACCAAGGTGTTTGAACTGTTTCATCCTGTTTCAGAGTTTTTCCTATATATCTTATTCGTTTCATTTGTTACGAAACAGAAATGGGTTCATAAAAAAAAAAAAAAGATGTATGTTTCATCGTTTCATTCCGTTTCACTCTGTTTCGTAATGAGCATATTTCAAATTTTTTGGTCTGTTTCATCCTGTTTCAGAGATTTTCCACTATATCTTATTCGTTTCATTTGTTACGAAACAGAAAAGGGCTTATAAAAAAAAAAAATGTGTGTTTCATCGTTTCATTTCGTTTCACTCTGTTTCGTAACGAGCATATTTTAAATTTTTTTGGTCTGTTTCATCCTGTTTCAGAGATTTTCCTCTATACCTTAATCGTTTCATTTGTTACGAAACAGAAATGGATTTATAAAAAAAAAAAAGATGTATGTTTCATTGTTACATTAAATTTTCATTTCACCCTGTTTCGTAACGAGCTTTGAACAAATCTTTCGGTCTGTTTCATCCTGTTTCACAGTTTTTCCTATATATCTTAATCATTTCATTTGTTACGAAACAGAAATGGGTTTATAAAAAAAAATAGATGTATGTTTCATCGTTTCATTTCGTTTCATTCTGTTTCGTAACGAGCATATTTCAAATTTTTTGGTCTGTTTCATCCTGTTTCACAGTTTTTCCTATATATCTTATTTGTTTCATTTGTTACGAAACAGAAATGGGTTTATTAAAAAAATATATCTGTTTCATCGTTTCATTGCATTTCGCCTTGTTTCATAACAAGCACTGACCATGGTTTTTGGTCTGTTTCATCCTGTTTCAGAGTTTTCTCTCTATATCTTAATTGTTTCATTTGTTACGAAACAGAAATGGGCATATAAAAAAAAAAAATTCTTGACTAAGAAAAGTATCTGTTTCATTGTTACATTTCATTACACCCTGTTTCGTAACAAGCACAGACCAAGGTGTTTGAACTGATTCATCCTGTTTTGTAACAAATGAAACAAATGAAACTGACCATCAGTGAGAACTGCTATTGTTCTGTTTCATTTGTTTCATTCTTTTTCAGTCCATTTTAGAGTATATATTTTAATTGTTTCATCTGTTTCTGTTACGGAGAAAAAACATGCCCAAAAAAAACCTGCATGGTTTTTGTGCAGTATCTAGTTTTATGTCCCCAGTAGCAAAGTGGGGACATATTGTTTTTGCCCTGTCTGTTTTGTTTGTTGGTTTGTGGGTTTGTTGGTTGGACAACTTTAACATTGGTCATAACTTTTGAACCGTTGGAGATAGAGCCTTTTGGCTTGTAAGTTTCTTGTGACAAGGGCTTTCCACTCATATAAAAAATTTTGACCTCTGGCCTTGACCTTGACCTGTGACCTAATTTAAAGAAAAAATTAACATTGATCATAACTTTTGAAACTTTTCAGTTATAGCATTCATATTTGGCATGTAGGTTTCTTGTGACAAGGGCTTCCCACTCATACAAAAAATTTTGACCTATGACCTTGTCCTTGACCTGTAACCTACTTTAAAGAAAAAACTGACCTTGGCCTGATAACCGTTTCAGATAGAGGCTTTATTTTTGGCTTCTTGGTTTCTTGTGACAAGGGTTCCAACTCATACAAAATATTTCGACCTCTGACCTTGACCTTGACCTGTGGCCTACTTTAAAGGAAAAATAACATAGGTCATAACTTTTGAACCGTTTTAGATAGATCCTTCATTTTAACTGCACAATACATTAACCTATAGATAATGTGCTATATTCTATTCTGACCATACCTTCCACAGAAAAAACGACAGAAATGTCGTCCCATACAGTCTTAATCCAAAAGTCCCTTAGGCAGTCACCTGTGTGACGTCACTCCCGCTCTTTTGTTCACGTGTCAATTTCTTTTCTGTGGAACAAAGAAAGTAAACATGGATTTTTTCTTCGGGTGAAAAAATTCTTTTTCTTCCATTTCCTCCGGTTGAAATTTAATTCTTTGTTCTTTCTTTTGATCTTCTATCATACCTTTCACTTTTCATGCAAAATTTTTAAAATTCTAACTGTGCGATTTCCTGAAATTAATTCACTCATTTCTCGTAATGAGTTTTCTCGACTTTCGTGACTATTCATCACGGTGATTGTGGTCATATTAAAGCGCACTAGTATAATCACAACAAATGCATTAGTTGTTCTCGTTGTTTCAGGGAATCCACCTGTTCTACATGCAGTAGCTGGTCCAACGCAGTCTGGATTCTAGCAGAAATAGAACTTACTCAGCCAGAAAGAAGCTATGGCGTCGTGTAAGAAGTCTCAAATCCGTCTGTTTCCTCAGAAGAGAGGAAAAATAAACATGGGAGCACTGCCGCACATGGCGGTACTAGCCGGGGAAAAACCCATATTGGTGGCAACTCCCTGGGTACTTGTACCCAAGGGAGTACACCGGCCACTGGCCACCGGGCAACGGTCACCGGGCTTCCCACGACCGACCCACCGACCACCGGCCAATCGCCCAATGGAGAAGAAGACACATCTGGCCGACCGGTCACCGGGCACCAGCCACCGGGCAATCACCGACCACCGGGCAAATGGGCGAGGAAGAGACTTTTGCCTACCATCACCGGGCACCGACCAGGCATAGTTATGAGTACTAGTGTCCGGTCATTGTCTCGGATTATTAGTGACCTTTCACCGGGCAAACAGTTACGAGTACTAGTGTCCCGTCATTGAGTACATTCACTAGTGAATACTACCAGGCAATAGTTACGGGTACTAGTGTCCGGCCATTGTGTCGGATTACTAGTAACGTCTACCTGGCAATAATTACGATCTCTAGTGTCCGGTCATCGTGTAGAATTACTAGTGACTTGTCACCGGCCTGTAGTTACGAATACTGGTGTCTGGTCATAAAGTCCATTCACTAGTGAATGCTACCGGGCAATAGTTACGAGTACTAGCGTCCGGTCATTGTGTCGGATTATTAGTCACTTTTCATCTAGCAGTAGTTACGTGGACTAGTGTCAGATTACTACGGTCATTAGTTCCCGAACAACGTATTACTGTTCATAGATCATCATAGACAAGTCAAATCAGTGGATACAGGTTATAGAATGACAGCGTTAGGTTCAAACACCTGGTAACCACTTATTCCATAGAATTCTGTCCAGTCATTTACGAATTAGACTTAGAATTCTAGTTATATATATATATCTATGGTAAATGAATCTGAATTCATTGACCAATTATATAGGAGTTTACTTCTAGCAATAGTTCAAAATAACTTCTGTTTATCTCTTGCATTAGCTGGATAGAACCACAGGCTGTACAGAACCCGCAAGTTCTACAGCCTGAGGAAATACCTACTGTTCAGACAATGACATCTGAACTGACCATATCTCGCCCTTCAAGGGATTCAGGTTCCGATATCAAGATTGAAACCTGTTCCTTTGACAGGGCAATCAATGAGGTTTTTAGGCTTCTGCCTCCGGAGTGAAGCCCAAGATCTACCCTGGAGCATACTCCGGCAAGGCCCTTATCTGGTATTGAGCAATTAATGAAGTCACAATCGTTATTTAAGAAGAAGAAAAAAATATACACTGAATTTAATTATTTCTTCTTCTTCTTCCTGCAGTTTCCACATGCTCGCGATATGTATCAGCATGCAATCTAGGAAATTAGGAAGATATAAGAAAGCAGTAACCGATCCTCTGCTTTCCCTTAATATTACATACTTAGGTATCATAAATCTAAACAAATTAGATAATGATCTTTTAATAATTAGGAATTAATTAATTAGAATTATGTTAATACTCTAATAAATTTTCCTTTATATGTATAATAGAAATAATTAAGAGTTAATTAATTAACAACCTCTCTAATTTTCAATGAGTAGCATAGAAGTCTAGTTGAGGTACAAATTTCTTATGAATATGGAAAATAGCCGGTCTGTTATGCTGTCTTAACAAGAGTCTAGGTCAGTCGTGTCCTGTCTGAACTCTGAAATAAATAAATTAATAATAAGAAAATTACATATTATCATTAAGGCATAATTATTCGATATGTTCTTTTACCTTGCCTTAACTTTTCTGGATCATCTAAGCTTACGAGAGTAATGTTCCAGATAATTTATTTCTCAGTTATGGAATTTATTTCGCTGAAATTTCTTCCTCTGAGAATAATAATTTAACATTTTCTTGTGGTCATGATTCGAAACCATATGAATTATAAGCAGCTAGACCTAATCTAAGTATAGTATGGGTCTGTATTATCCATAATATTAAGTTCTAATAATATTGAGGAATAATTAGCTTCGACTAGCTCTAATTCCTCTATTACTCACATCTATTACAAGGGTCCATCAAAGTTTGTTCGGACCCTTGGAATAGACAAATAAGTAGATATTCAGTTAAGGCATTAATTCATCCAGTACGAGACTGATTATTATTGCCTTAATTACATATTATATACAATCTGTCTACTTATTAAATTGACTATTGAACTGTTGAGAAACTGTCACAATCACTTAGAGGGTATAAACGTTGCAAACAGTTTACCTCCTCAAAATAGCATATAATTATATTTAAATGAATCATCCAATTGTCCAACTCAGTTCGTCAAAGGTTAAGGCAATGTGGAGAATATATTGTATTATGAGTCGGTGACGAAATAGAAAATATTTCAAATCTGATTCAATTTCCCCCCGTTATGGCGTGAAGAGATCGCAAACTTCTCAAGAAATGGGAAATGAAAGAGTATGGAACCCGAGAACTCCCGGTTTTTTCTCTCGGGTATTACTATTACGGGCTTTTACTAGTGCAAACGGAAACGGAAGTTATGCTCAATAATAGAAAATTCCTACTAATTTGTTATAAACAAAGCCTTTTAAGATGGAAACAATCAAATCAGTAACAGTCGATTATTACCGAGGTAGGTCTGTTTCCAGAGATCTGAATGATGAATATACATGTTCTGATTCATCTGAAATCCAGAAATTCCTTTGATTCGTCTACGAACATCAGGTTTTTCTGCGCATGGTCTTACCGTTCGAAATGTTCATACCAACACGAATGCTCTGTTAGGTATAGAATTCTAATGTCAGAGTACCAGCGAACCGAGTAAAGCTCTTATTCTGACCATCAAACAATTCTCTCTTAACTCTGATTCGGCACGAACTTTCTTTCAAATAATATTGGGAAAATTCAATACACCAACAGACTTGAATTATAGGCAGACTCTGCAAATCTGCCTATTGTCGGTCTGTAAACCTTTGATTCTTCCTTAAATCATCGGGTTGCGATTAACATATGATCAAACTCCACATAAAATGGTGGATGAACACCAATCGTTTAGCTCAAGGTATGTCCATTCACCCTCCAGACACCAAAATTTTCCCCTTTTCAGATGCTCATCGGTAGGGGAATCTCATATGGAACGTTTTCCCCTTTCACGGTCTATGGTCAGGGGATCTCATATGGAATGTTTTTCCCCTTTCACAGTCTATGGTTGGAATTCCAATTCCATATCAAATGTTGGAGATAAAGGCCATCCGTTTTGCACTGATAAACCTTATAAATGTATAAATGTATTCACCATTCTTGTGTTATGTTTGCTACCGACAACACAACAGTGACATCATATATCAATAAGCAAGGAGGAACATATTATCCCAACCTATGAGGAGAGGTATGGAATATCCTCCAGTGGTGACTAAAACATCATATTGTCGCCTAGATTCGTCATATATCAAACAAATTCAACATTTGATACATACGTATCAACCAGAGACAAACTGTGAGTCAAACAGAATAATAAAAAAAAAAAAAAAAAAAAATAATTGATATCGAATTCAATTTTCAAAGGTCCAAACATTCCAATATGGATTTTTTTGCGATGCGTTTTCAGTAACAGACTTCCACATTATGCATGCTTATGCATTTCCAACAACATCTAACTCCTTCTGTCCTGATCCAGGTACGCCAATCTCAGTGCAGAATGGTTCTTGTAGCACCTCTTTGTCTGCAACAAACATGGTTCTCAGAGGTTCTACAACTACTTGTCTCAGCTCTAGTTCATCTTCCATCAAGGAAAGTTTCAACATCAAAATCTCCCAGTTCTCAACCGTAACATATGGGAGTTATCAAGCAATCAGTTAGAGATAAAATTTGCGAACATGGCAATTTTCGTCTCTAAATCAAGGCGAACATCAACTCAGATACCCTATGATGCGAAAAGGATCGTATATACCTGTCGGTGTCATAGAAGGAAGGTTTATTAGGTCTTGGCCCCTAATTCCTTCCTCTTTTACCTTTATTGGAGTGAAATTTTCACATTAGCACCTGTAAGAGCTATAGATATTTAATATCTAGTACTTTCTAGAATCAGACTGGCTATAGAATCGGATTGTAACCGGTCTTGTCAGAACTAATAAGATCTTTGAATTACAACGCACTGTACAAAGATCTATTAGATCCTTAATAGGATCTATTTTGGCTCTGAATCGGACTATAGAAAGTCTCATATGAACCTTAACATAAGGCTTCTATCTCCACGTAATATGAAGAAAACAGCCTTTCTTTAGCTTTGGCCACTGTCTGAAGATGTAGGGACATTCAGGCCATGGCAGTGTATTCAAATCATTTAGAGTCAATCAATCTGATGGATCACTGATAGTTCAAACTGGGCTTATGACTAGGAATCAGATTCTATCCATTTGCCCAGCTCATATTCTTATCCTTGATTTATCCCATATATGCAAAGGGAATATGCGGATAGATTTTTATGAGCGATAGGAGCCTTAAATTCTATCTTAAATCACTAGACCTTATGGTCAAATAGAACTAGAATGTTTCTATCAATGAGAGGCAAACAAGATGTTTCTGAATCCTCTGTTTCAAGATGGATTCTGATAATATTAAATTTGCCTACAGGAAACTCACCCGTAAGACTTTCCCTTCTTAAAGATAGGCCCATGAAGTTAGGGCTCTATCTTCCCCTTGGGCCTTTTCCATAAGTTTCGCTCAAGGAGATTCCAATAGCAGTATGGAATCTATATTCTATATTGCTAAGCTTTATCTAAGGGATATGTCTCAGCAACTTCAAACCTGCTTAATTTGGGCCCAATTGCTGTGGCCCAAAAAGAGGCGAGGGGTGGGGGGGGGGGGGGAGGGGGGGTGGGGGGGGTGGGAGGGGGGCCAAGTTAATAGTACCTTGGATGCTTAATTAAGATTAACAGCCTCCAAACCTTATATACATATATTAAGGTCTTTTATACCTTATATGTATTTTGGAATGAGCTTACTCTTAGAAGTTATATCAAGATTTAGCTTATTCTAGAGTTTCCTGAGTCTTAATCCAGAAGTGGAGGGACCTATTTTTTTGTGTTAGAATTGGGAGCTCCTTCCCACCTCATCTGCGAATTATAGCACATTATCTATAGGTTAATGTATTGTGCAGTTAAAATAAAGTTTTTAAAAGTAAAACATTTTAACAATCAATACTTAACCTATAGATAGGATAATCCCACCTCCCTATCCCCGCTTAGCTCTAACCCCTTTAGGGCTCTACATCAAAGAAACTGATACGTGAACAAAAGAGCGGGAGTGATGTCACACAGGTGACTGCCTAAGGGACTTTTGGATTAAGACTGTATGGGACGACGTTTCTGTCGTTTTTTCTGTGGAAGGTATGGGCAGAATAGAATATAGCACATTATCTATAGGTTAAGTATTGATTGTTAAAATATGTTTTACTTTTAAAAACTTTATATTTGGCATGTAGCATTCTTGTGACAAGGGCTTCCCATTCATACAAAAAATTTTGACCTGTGACCTTGACCTTGACCTGTGACTTTCTTTAAAGAAAAAATGATAACTTTTGAACCGTTTCAGATAGAGCCTTTTTATTTGGTATGTAGGTTCCTTGTGTCAAGGACTTCCAACTCATACAAAAAATTTTGACCTCTGACCTTGACCTTGACCTGTGACCTACTTTAAAGAAAAAAATAACATAGGTCATAACTTTTGAACCGTTTCAGATAGGGCCTTTATATTTGGCATGTAGGTTTCTTGTGAAAAGGGATTCCCAACTCATACAAAAAATTTTGACCTGTGACCTTGACCTTGACCTGAGACCTACCTTAAAGAAAACATTGACCTTGTCATGGGAACATGTTCATGTTTCACACACACATCTTGTTATTTCTTCTGTTATCTTCACTTTCATTCCTGTTCCTCTTTCTTCCCTGTCCCTCTCTTTCATCTCCTCTGCTATCTCTTCTATCTCTTTTCTCCCTCTCTCTGGGAGACACACAAAATGACCAGCAAGGGTTGATGTGTCATTAAACTCCAATACAATCAAATTTTATTTAGTCAAGTTAAAGCATGGAAATTTGTCCAAAAGTTGGAAAAAGTTATGATCTTTTCTTGATAATACATCAATTTGCTTAGTGATAAGGCACGAAAAAAAAAAACAACTGAAGTGAGAGGAGAGTGACCAAAAGTTCTACACACAGTTTTATTTTCACTAATGCCTGAAATTGAAGGCATAAATTAAAGATCAAATCCTGAAACATCTACAAATACACCAAAATAAAAGATGCTGTTTTTGGACCAATTTTGAATTAACTGGTGGGTCTGTGGGACCAGTTTACTATTGATGCTCTTCAGCTTGAAAGCAACCATCTAATTGCTGGCATGTCAGAAATAATGACTGGCTGTTCTAACAAACCAAAGAAAAAAAAAAAATAATAAAACTCTTCCTCAATGGCACAACTACAGATATACAAAGGAACAATGATGTGTGTATGTGTCCCTCAAAATTTGAAGAAATAAGGCAGATTCCGATATATTTTCCTCCCCTAGTACCTGCTTTCTGTATTTGCAGTCAAAAATAGCTGAGCCAAAATTGATTGCAAGTGAGTAGCATTTATTTCATATACGTTTAATATGAAGGCGTGCTGCTGAACTTAAGTTCTCACTTCCATACCACTTTCCACCAATTTTCACCGACAGTGAAAGTCAGCGAGCCTTAATATTAATCAGGTAAAATTTTAATACCTGTCAATGTTACGGATATCTTGATAATGGGTGGTATGTCATTAGTGTTTCAGTTATAAAAGTGATTATGTTTTTGATGTTAATGAGGTATTGTATCTATAAAATACATATGGTATGTACACATTTTTTTATATATAATTTAAACAATTATTTAATTGAAAGTTGCTAATTATACTTTTACATCAATCAAGTCATATACATCTCAGCCCCTGCCTCCCATTTCTTTGACATGTATTGAAATGATAATATAAAATGTTTAAAAAACATGTTTGAGAATTAGTTTGTCTCAGATATATTAAAAAATACCATTTCATTGTATTTTAAGGAGATGTTAGCTTACAGTTCTATGTTGCTGAAATTATGAAGCCCCAGGAATTGAACGCATTAGGAAATGGTAAGACATTCTGCATTTGAACTGTGTGTACCTCTAGGAAAAGTCTTCTTTTTTCAATAAAAATATTTATTCTTTTTATATCCCCCGCAAACTTTGTTTGTGGGGGGTATACTGTTTTCATGTTGTCCGTCCATCTGTCCTTCCGTCCGTCCATCCATGTGTTCATCCGCTGGTTTTTTCCTAATATCTTGAAAATGCATTGATGTATATTCATCAATTTCTGCAGACACATTGATATCAATAAGGTGAACCTACATAAGAGAAAGTAAGGGCTAGAGGCCAATTCTCTTGGAGTTATTGCCCTTTGTAAAATTTTTTCTTAATGCAGTAAAAAGTTGTGTGGACACTACCTCTTTAATCAGTGGCAAGAATTTGACCAAACTAGCACAGATACATCATCAGGATGGGGGAAAGAAGTGTCAGATTTTGGTGATCTTGACCTTATATTCAAGGTCACTACATTATAAATACTCAAAAAGTGAGCCTTGTTAATGCAGAAAAAGTTTGTGTGCACACTATCTCTTTAACCAATGGCTGGAATTTGACCAAACTAGCACAGGTCCATCATAAGGATGGCACAGGTCCATCATAAGGATGGGGGGTGGGGGGCGGGGGGGGGGGGGGGGGGGTGGGTAGGGGGGGGAGAAGTGATTAGATTTTGGTGACCTTGAAATTATTTTCAAGGTCACTACATTATAAATACTCAAAAAGTGAGCCTTGTTAATGCAGTAAAATAAAAAGTTTGTGTGCAAACCAATGGCTGGAATTTGACAAGACTAGCACAGATACATCCTAATGATTTGGGAAAGATTTGATCAGATTTTGGTGACTTTGACCTTATTTTCAAGGTCACGACACTGTAAATACTCAAAAAGTGAGCTTTGTGTGCTTCTATTTCATGAATCAGTAGATGGAATTTCATGAAATTAGCACAGATACATCATTTGCATTGGGGAAAGAAGTGATTAGATTTTGGTGACCTTTATCTCCTTTGCAAAGTCACACTGGCACTTTGACACTCAAATTTTGATAGAAAAAAGCTTGTGTGCACACTATATCTTGAACCAATGGCTGGAATTTAACCAAACTAGCTCAGATACATCGTTAGGACATGGGAAAGAAGTGATTAGATTTTTGTAACCTTGACCTCATTTTCAAGGTCACTACATTATAAAGACTCTAAAAATGACCCTTGTGTGCACCCTATCTCATAAATTATTAGACGGAATTTGAAGCTACCACAGCTACTTCATTGGGATGAGGGAAAGAAGTGATTAGATTTTGGTGACCTGGACCTCATTTTCAAGGTCACACTGACACTTTGAAACTCAAATTTTGATAGAAAAAAGCTTGTGTGCACACTATATCTTGAACCAATGGCTGGAATTTGCACACTATATCTTGAACCAATGGCTGGAATTTTAACAGACTAGCACAGATACAATGTTAGGACATGGGAAAGAAGTGATTAGAGTTTTGTGACCTTGACCTCATTTTCAAGGTCACTACATTATAAAGACTTCAAAAATGAGCCTTGTAAAAAGTTTATGTGCACACTATCTCTTTAACCAATGGCTGGAATTTGACCAAACTAGCACAGATACATCATCAGGATGGGGGAAAGCAGTGTTTAGATTTTGGTGACCTTGACCATATTTTCAAGGTCATTACATTATAAATAATAAGTGAGCAGATTGTGCACTCTATTTCATGAATCAATAGATGGAATTTGACCAAATTATCACAGATATATTATTGGGATTGGGGAAAGCAGTGATTAGATTTTGGTGACCTTTATCTCATTTTCAAGGTCACACCTGCACTTTGAAACTCAAATTTTGATAGAAAAAAGTTTGTGTGCACACTATATCTTGAACCAATGGCTGGAATTTAACCAAACTAGCTCAGATACATCGTTAGGACATGGGAAAGAAGTGATTAGATTTTTGTAACCTTGACCTCATTTTCAAGATCGCTACATTATAAAGACTCTAAAAATGACCCTTGTGTGCACCCTATCTCATGAATTATTAGATGGAATTTGAAGCTACCACAGCTACTTCATTGGGATGAAGGAAAGAAGTGATTAGATTTTGGTGACCTGGACCTCATTTTCAAGGTCACACTAACACTTTGAAACTCAAATTTTGATAGAAAACAGCTTGTGTGCACATTGATATCAATAAGGTGTACCTACATAAAAGAAAGTAAGGGCTAGGGGCCCATTCTGTTGGAGTTACTGCCCTTTGTAAAATTTCTTGATGCAGTAAAAAGTTTGTATGCCCACTATCTCTTTCACCAATGGCTGGAATTTGACCAAACTAGCACAGATACATCATCAGGATGGGGGAAAGAAGTGATTAGATTTTGGTGACCTTGACCTTATTTTCAAGGTCACTTCATTATAATTACTCAAAAAGTGAGCCTTGTGTGCACTCTATCTTTTTCTTGCATATCTTGATTATGGTAAATGTCCTAAAATTTCGAACACTCTAAAATTTCGAACACCTAATATTTTTGCCCAAAATAATTTCTGGAAATGTCCTAAAATCTCGAACAGTAGCAGTTTTGCAGAAAGGGGATTTCTAAAATTTTGAACACAGCTTTCTTCGTCATTTTTTTATCGGCACATTCTAATTTCGGTAACATTTTTTCTTTCTTTTTTTTTCCGTTACGGAACCGGAAACTAAAGTAGTAATGTTGAAGGCCACTACAAAACGTAAATGCACACGGCAGTGTCATAACAAATTTTATGTTCATAAATGGCATGGAAACCGTATTTTAATTTTATACAGATCCAGGAGATACTGACTGAAAATTCCCAAGAAAAAAAAAAGAGACTTCCATCACAATGTTAGCCATTTCCACGCGACAGTCACGTGGATGTCCGCGTGATAAGGGTTAGATTATGCGCAGGCGATCTAGAACTGTTGTTACCTTGTGGCAGACATGATAAATATTCTGGTTGAAAAACGACTGCCAGGATAATCTATGGATCCGCGCTGTACGATCTGACTGTTTGCTGTTTATTCGTGTATATCACCACTACTTCGTATGTCTTATTGCTATACCTACGTAGATTTTCATGGGTCTGCTCAGATACGCCACCGGGCGACGACAAGCAATTCTAGGACAGTCTCATTTCCAGTATAGATTACAAAAATATATGTGAAAATACAGAAAATGCAACAGTCACATTCCCTTGCCCCGCATGAAGAAACCACGTGCTCGTAACGGTAACGTCACGAGAAATCGTAGCGGAAACCCCTAAGAGGGAAAACACACACTTATGTTCGTTAAATTATAGAGCATTTTTTCGTCAGAAATGCATATGAAACTGATAGGTATTAAAAATAGAACCTAAGTATTGAGACAGGCCTATGCAAACTGTAGACTCAGATCAGACGCCGCAGAGTAAAAAGGAATGAAACTAGTTAGGGGGAACATGGAATACACAGGAAACATGGAACGCACTTTTAGGACAATAAGACGTGCGACCAGTGAATACGCAGATCATCTTCTGATGCAAGGGCAGTCAGATTTTGCCGTTTGTGGCAACAAACAGGCATGTAAACTGCAGTTCATGGAGAGATTACGAATCTTTGGTTAAATACATCACCGTTTCAGTGAAGGTTTTACATTCGTTCTGCGGCGTCTGATCTGGGTCTACACTGTTTGCTCAGGCCTGTCTGTCCGAATACGTAGAGTAAGTACAGAAATTCGATCAAATCGAATCCCTTCAGAAATCATCCTGCATCCGCCTCTGATTAATAAAAAAATGCTGGGTCCGACTCGTAATATTCATCAAGGCATATGCAATTAGCTCCCTTTAAACAGTAAACACCTAAAGCGTGAGGACCTTACTCCACATTTACCAGGGTATAAATAAATATTAGTACTCTTATTCTTTTGCATTATGTATATATTGAGAACATTATAATTATTAAAATACCCAGAAAATGAAGTCACAAAGCAACATTTCCCTTTCCCCCCCGCATTAAGAAACCATGTGCTCGTAGCGGTATGTCACGTGAAATCGAGGCGGGAAACCTCTTCGAGAGAAAAATAAACTTATTTTATTGATCCTTTTCTCGTTAGAAACGTATACGAAACTGGCACGTATTGAAAATTTAAAGAACCTAAATATTGGAACAGATAGGCCTATGCAAACAGCGTAGACCAAGATCAGACGCCACAGAGAACAAGGGAATGAAACTAATTTGGGGGAATGCGTTTTCAAGATCGTCCTCCGAGAATATTCTTTTCTTAATTAAAAAAAGCCAGTATTGGTGTCTTCACAGGTATTCCTGTATTTTTCACGGATATTCTGGTATTTCGGTAGTAATACGGTATTTCGGTAAGTCGTGTGACAGCTATACCAGAATTCTAAAGTTGATCTGATCATTTCAGCAAAGCGTGGACGCACATGCGATAGTAAGAAAGAGCTACACATGAAATTGTAAATTAGCATGTGCATCCGCGCATTCTGATTTGGGTTGTTCCTGCTCGTCTGTACACTGTGTCCTTCGATAATACCTGCCGCTAATATTTAAGTTTAGCGTGCCAAAGGTATCAATAAGCACGCCGAAAACGTTTTCGTCGTGGGGATTAATGCCTCCAGCAAAATATTTCCTGTCTGACCGCGTGATTGTCATGATATGCTCAGTGCATCCTATTTGAACAGGTAATGGTCCCAACAGAGATGATAGGTCCCAACAAGCCAAAATGAACCTATTCATTTGTTACAAATGTGATCAGTCTGTGCACTTGCTGGAGACTGGGATTCTTGTATTACAGTGTTTTGTACCAATGACCTCTCAGCGAATTGAGTAGACACTCGGACCCAATAATAATAATGTATATTGGGTCCAAGGTAGACACCATCCTGCATTAGACTGCGTCTCGCACTCTGATGTGACTTACACATATACACAAAGGGACTTTTTCGCCTGAACAGAGATCTATTGAAAGGATTACTATTGATGACAGATATATTCTTGCAATAAGTTTCGGTACCGAATTCTAAATGACAATACATTTTTTAAAGAAAGAAATATTGCGAAAAACGGTAATGGCAGTTCACAGGTTTGGCATACGTAGTTCAGTTTGGTGTTGAGCTAAAAGCTTTGATCTTGATCAGGCTGCATTCAGATCTGGTTCTCAGAGATCTGGTTGTCCGTACTACTGTTCGTTTATGTATGAGTCCTTTCCAATAGAAACGACCTTATGACATTTGAGACCGGCATAGACAAGATCAACTTGCGCATCCGCGCAGTCTATGTATCGGGGCGGTCTGATCTGGGTCTACGCATATCGCCAACAGAATGCATTATGTCAGCAAGCAGTGTGAATACTGCGCTTCAAAACGGAGGAAATTCTAATCAGTCTGCGCTTTTCACATTAAAACTACGTACACTTCACCTTTGAGTAAAGGGACTTTTGTGTTTCTGTAGTGGCTCAAACAAGAACAAATGTGCGGTAACCGTTTGAAGTATTTTGGTCAGCTTGTGTATCTCAGTGCGGCAAAGGGAAGAGGGTTGTTACGTAAGAAGACAGTGGACAAAGCCAGCCTATTTTAAGAAAGTGGCACATTCCCGGAGTGCCGAACAAATGTATCTGGCGATTAATTAGTGTACCGGATAATTAATTGTTTTGTTATGAGAAATATTATTCGACATAGAATTAATCGGATGGAATTGAAAACAAACATCAGTGTGGTAATTATTTTATTAGTTCATACAATTTCACATTCAGTTTACCAATCACACATAGCAAATAAGAAAACCCTTTCGTCGTGAAGGTCCTTTTTTGTCGTTTCGGGTATCCGAAAGCATCGGATAGCCAGGTCAGTTTTGGCTGTAAGTGAATCTGTCCTAAAATTTCGAACAGTAAATTTTTTAGCAAATCATAATTTCTAAAATTTCGAACAGCAAGAACTGAAATTATTTAATTTTGTTCGAAATTTTAGGACATTTACCGTAGTATTATTAGGAATCTAAACACATTTTGCATAAACATTCATATTCATCAGATGCTGCTGCTACAGAAAAAGAAGGGTCAAGGGATCAATACTGTTATAGTGCTGTTTGTAATTTTTTAATGTCCGTAACACTTCTGTTTTTCCTGTGTATCTTGCTTAATAATTTTAGGACTCTTGTTTTATTAGAGTTTGGTGACCTTGACCTTATTTTCAAGGTCACGCCGGCACTTTGAAACTTAAATTTTTATAGAAAAAAGTTTTATGCTTTATGCGGGGGGGGTATTGAATAAGCCCTGCTTATTGACAATTTCCATTTTCTCAAAATGTATTAAAGACTAATGGCTGAAACTTACAATGAGTGATTAAAGTAGTAAAACATTTTAGTTTTATTCAAAATTTTAGCCTTTGGAAGTTATCTGCCTTGCCCCTGGGCTAAATATATCCATAAAATTGTGTAGTTTTTTAATTTTCTTCACTAAAACCCCTTGAGCAATTTTCACTAGATTTCACATCAGGGCTTTTGTCAAAAGGGTTTTGCCATTTTGTTCAGATGGTTCCACGCCATTGAGCAAGATGGCCACCATGCCCATATATGGTAAAAGCACTTATAAATCAGCTTCTCCAGAACCAAGAAAGCTTCAAGGCTGAATATTGCTATACAGCATCGTGGACTCAAGGTCTGCCAATTTTGTTCAACTGATGGCCGTAAGTTGACCTTTGGCCATTTTACAGCAAGGTCAAATTTTCATCTCCATGCATTTGTATGGGGAAAATGTTGAAAAGACATTTTCTTGAAATGTATTAAAGACTAATGGCTGAAACTTACAATGTATGATTAAAGTAGTAAACCCTTTTAGTTATATTCAAAGGTTTGTCCCCCGGGAATTATCTGCCCTTTCCTCTGGGCTATATACCTGTATAAAATGGTGTAATTTTGGAATTTCTTCACTGAAACCACTTGAGCAATTTTCACCAGATTTCACATGGGGCCTTTTGTCGAAAGGGTATTGCCAATTTTTTCAAATGGTTATGCACCATTGAACAAGATGGCTGCCATGCCCATATATCGTAAAATCACATAAAAATCTTCTACTCCGGAACCAAGAAAGATTTGGGGCTGAATCTAGATATATAGCATCAAGACCTCAAGGTCTACCAAGTTTGTTCAAATGATGACTGTTAATTGACCTTTGACCTATTTACGGCAAGGTCAAAGTTGCATCCTCATACATTTGTATGGAAAAAATGTTGAAAAGTCATTTTCTCAAAATGTATCAAAGACTAAAGGCTGAAACTTACAATGTATGATTAAAATAGTAAAACTTTTCAGTTATGATCAAAATTTTGTCCCTTGATCTGCCCCTGTGCTATATACATGTATAAAATTGTGTAATTTTTAAATATCTTCTTCTCTGAAATTGCTTGAGCAATTAATACCACATTTCACACGAGGCCTTCTGTCGAAAGGATGTTGACAATTTGTTCAAATAGTTCCATGCCATTCATGCCCATATATGGGGAAAACACTTAAGAATCTTCTTCAGAACCAAGAAATCCTTGAGGGGGAATATTGGCATTTAGCTACTAAATTTGCTCAAATGATTATCCTAAGATGACAGTTGACTTTTTTATGGCCAGTCAAATTTATACATTTGTGTCAGGAAAAATGTTAAAAAATCATAAGTATTCATTAATATTCATGCATATGCAAATTAGCTAATTTGTACATTTTGGTAAACTTTATTGGCCAAAGAATATGATTAATTTATCTTGTATTTTATTGACTTTTTTGCAAAAAAAAAAATATAAATCAATATTCATGCATATGCAAATGAGCTAATGTGTATATTTTCATACTATATTAAAAACCAGTGTCTATTCTTACATTTGGTACCTCATAGTTTGATTTTTATTATGCCCCAGCCATTTTCAATGGGGGGGCATATAGTATCACCGCTGTCAGTACGTACATCCGTCCCCTCCCGTCCTTCCATCCGTCCCGTACGTAACACAAATGATTTCCGTGCGATATCGTTTGAAAGGATTGGTGTATTGGATTGACAGGTATATAATCATAAAATGTAGGTCAAGTTCAATTTAGGGTAAAATCCACCAATTATATTGGGAGTTATGGCCCTTTTTCAACTTTGAAAAATTTTCAACTTTGAAAAATGGTTTCCGTGCAATATCTTTTAAAAGGATTGGTGTATTGGATTGAAATTTAATGCACAGGTATATAATCATAAAATATAGGTCAAGTTCGATTGAGGGTAGAATCCACCTATTATTTTGGGAGTTATGGCCCTTTTTCAGCTTTGAAAAATGGTTTCCATTCCATAACTTCTGAAAAGATCAGTGTATTGGCTTCATTTTTTATACACAAGCATATAATTATAAAATATAGGTCAAGTTCGATTTAGGGTAAAATCCACCAATTATATTTGGAGTTATGGCCCTTTTTCAATGTTGAAAAATAGTTGAAAAATGGTTTCCGTTCAATATCTTTTGAAAAGATAAGTGTATTGGATTCAAATTTTATACACAGGTATATAATTTTAAAATGTAGGTCAAGTTCGATTTAGGATAAAATCCACCAATTAATTTTGGAATTCTGGCCCTTTTTCAACTTTGAATAATGGTTTTCGTTCCATAACTTTTGAAAAGATTAGTGAATTGGATTCAAATTCATTCACAAGCATATAATTATAAAATATAGGTCGTTTGATTTAGGGTAAAATCCACCAATTATTTTTGGAGTTACAGCCCTTTATCAACGTAGAAAAATAGTTTTAGTTTGATATCTTTTGAAAACATTAATGTATTGAATTCATATTTAAACACAGAGGTATATAATCATAAAATAGAGGTCAAGTTCCAATTAGGGTAAAATCAACCCATTATTATGGGAGTTATGGCCCTTTTTTCACCTTCAAAAGATGTTTTCCTTCCAATATTTTTTTTAAAAGATTGATTTGTGTATTGGATTCATATTTTATACACAGGTATATAATCATAAAATATGGTCAAGTTCAATTTAGGGTACAATCTGCCAATTATTATGAGAGTTATGGCCCTTTTTTCCACTTCATTTTTTGCAAAATGCCTGTGTGTGGGTGAGGATGGCCCTGGGCAGGGGCATCTGTGTCATACTGACACATTTCTAGTTGAATATAGACTAAGATATGACCAATTTGTAAGGTGTACCATTTTGGTTCAATAAATTACAAAAACATTGATATTTCAAGTTGCCTATACGGTTTGTTTTTCATCCATTTGGCCTAACAGAGCAATTTGGCATCAGTGCAAATAAGTCCTGCCCAGGATCTGCAAGTTGGGGCAAAATTAGTCAGTGGCCTATCTAATTCTGACATTGTTTGTTATCTCCTTCTACAAGTATTTTGAATGTAAATGATGGTAGCATACTTTGTGACATCACCATAACATCAATTCTAAAAAGAAAAATTGGCAACATATTTTATATGTTAGAACATATATTTTTAATGTTGAAAATGTATTTGGATCAATTTTAACAAGACTTGCATACGGGAGCCCAAAATTCGACAAAGCGGCCTACACTAAGGTTTCAGATGGTGCATTCTGCTGAAGGGGTATTATGTCCCCCACCATAGGGGGGGACATATTGTTTTTAGTGCAGATCCTGTCGGCGTCGGCGTCAGCGTAGCCTCTTGTCTGCACTCTACCTCCTTAATGAATGGATGGATTTTGGCCAAACTTACACAAATTGGGTGGGGAAAAAATGCTGATTAGATTTTGATGACCTTGGCCCCATTTTTAAGGTCACACAAGGTCTTAGATTGTTGGAAAATTGCTTGTCTGCACGCTATCTCCTGAAGGAACAAATGGATTTTGACCATACCTGCACATCTAGATTGCTGGGACATGTAAAAGAACTGATTAGATTTTGGTGACCTTGACCCCATTTTCAAGGTCACATGATGGCTTAGATGCTTGAAAAATGGCTTGTCTGCACCCTATCTCCTGAATGAATGGATGGATTTATTATCAAACTTGTACATCTATATTGTTGAGACATGAAAAAGAACTGATTTTGGTGACCTTGACCTCATTTTCAAGGTCACAGTAGGGCTCAAATTGTTGGAAAATGGCTTGTCTGCACCCTATATCCAAAATGAATGGGTGGATTTTGACTAAACTTGTACATCTATATTGTTGTGAAATGGAAAAGAACTGATTAGATTTGGTGACCTTAACCCCATTTTCAAGGTCACACAAGGGCTTAGATTGTTGGAAAATGGCTTGTCTGCACCCTATCTCATGAAGGAATGGGTGGATTTTGACCAAACTTGCACAACTGTATTGTTGTGACATGAAAAAGAACTGATTAGATTTTGGTGACCTTGACCCCATTTTCAAGATCACAGGAGGGCTCAGATTGTTGGAAAATGGCTTTTCTTCACCCTTTCTCATGAAGGAATGGGTGGATTTTGACCAAACTTGTACAGCTATATTGTTGAGACAGGGACAAGAATTGATTAGATTTTGATGACCTTGACCCCATTTTCAATATTACAGGATTGGTGGGGGGTGGGGGGGGGGGGGGGGGCTCAGATTGTTGGAAAATGGCTTGTCTATACCCTATCTCCAGAATGAATGGATGGATTTTGACTAAACTTGTACATCTATATTGTTGTGACATGGAAAAGAACTGAGTAGATTTTGGTGACCTTGACCCCATTTTCAAAGTCACACAAGGGCTTAGATTGTTGAAAAATGGCTTGTCTGCACTCTATCTCATGAAGGAATGGGTGGATTTTGACCAAACTTGCACAACTATATTGTTGTGACATGGAAAAGAAAGGTTTAGATTTTGGTGACCTTGCCCCCATTTTGAGGTCACAGGAGGGCTCAGATTGTTGGAAAATGGCTTTTCTGCACCCTATCTCCAGAATGAATGGATGGATTTTGACCAAACTTATACAGCTATATTGTTGAGATAGGGACAAGAACTGATTAAATTTGGTGACCATGGCACCATTTTAAAGGTCACACTAGGGCTTAGATTTTGGAAAATGGCACCAAAAGACCACACACTCACACACATACACACAAAATAAAGATAAATTATAGATACACCCTTTTTCAACAATAGGTCTGTTCAAACTGGTGGGGGACATAAGTTTTCCTCTGAAAACACTGTTCTAGGTCACAATGTGTTCAAATGGTACTACACCATTGAACCAGACAAATGCAATGCCCATAGTATCAGGGACTCAAGGTCTACCAAGTTTGTTCAAATAGTGATCCTAGGATGACCCTTGACCTTTTTATGGCAAGGTTAAATTTGCTTCTCATACATTTGTATGGGGAAAATGTTGAAAATCATATAAAACCTTGGTAATCTCTAAATGTCTTTTTCTCTGAAACCCTTTGACCAATTTTCACAATTCACTTGGGACCATCTGTAGAAGGGCTATTAGCAGTTTGTTCAAATGGTTCTGCACCTTTGAACAAGATGACTGACATGTCCATATATGGTAAACACACTTAAAAATCATCTTCAGAACCAAGAAACCTTTAAGGCTAAATCTTGGTATATAGCATTTGGGACTCAAGGTGTAGTGAATTTGTTCAAATGGATCCTATGATGATCTTCTTACCTTTTATTGCACAGTCAAATTTGTGTCCTAGTTTCTGTGGCAATACTGAAAGAATGTTGCATGGTGTCTGCAGATATGCAAGTGCTACTTTTACTCAGTTGAGCTAATTGTGGCCTAATGGCCTCTTGTTTGTTGTTAGCTCACCTGGAAATTTGCTCCAGGTCAGCTTATGCCATGGCCTGTTGGCAGCTGTCTGTCAATCATCTGTCATCCATCGGTTGTTAGCTTATCACATTTTCAACATCACCAAAACCATAATTTGGATTGAGCTGAAACTTAGTGGGAGGCATCATGGCAACATGGAGAGTCAGACTTGTTAAAATCATTCTATTCTGATATCAAAGATGGCTCCCTGGCAGCCATCTTGAAATTCTTCAGACTACTTCTCCTCCCAAACCGTTAAGTCGGAGTGAGCAGAAATTTGATAGGGGTATAACGGTGACACAGAGCCTCAGAATTGCAAAAATAGTTCCGTTCCGATATCCAAGATTGCCACCTGTGACATAGTTCCGTTCCGATATCCAAGATTGCCACCTGTGACAGTGGCCGTCTTGAAATTTTTCGAAGGACATCTCCCAAAACATTGAGCCAAACCTTGATGGGAAGCATTAGCGACATAGAGATTCAGCATTGCTAAATTTGTTCAGTTCTGCCTGGGTGGCCATCTTGAAACCACATCTGCTCCCGAACACTAAGTCGAATTGAGCCTAAACTTGTGGGAGTCATTGGGGCCACATGGAGATTTAGAATTGCTAAAATCATTCCAAGATGGCCCCCGTGTCTGTCATCTTGAAAATCTTCAAATGCCATCTCCTCCCAAATGGTAAGTCAAACTGAGCTGAAACTTGACTGGAGGCACCAGAGGGACATAAAGAGTAAGAATTGCTAAAATTGTTCCATTCCAATCTCCAAGATAGCTGCCACGTTGGCCACATGGAGATCTAGAATTGCTGAAATCATTCTGTTCTGATATCCAAAATGGCCCCCATTTCAGTCATCTTGAAAATCTTCAAACGCCATCTCCCAAGCAGTAAGATGGATTGAGCTGAAACTTAATGGGAGGCACCAGAGCAACATTGAGATTCAGAATTGCTAAAATCATTCTGTTCTGTTGTCTAAGATGGTGACCATGGTGGCCTTCTTAAAAAGCTTTAAACCACGTCTGCTCTTGAACGGTTAGTCAGATTGAACCCAAACTTGGTGGAAGGCATTGGATTGACATGGAGATTAGAATTGCTAAATTTGTTCTATTCCAAAATCCAGGATGACCACCATGGTGGGCATCTTGAAAATCTTGAAAAAACATCTACTCCCGAACAGTGAGTCAGATTAAGCTGAAACTTGGTGGGAGGCATAGGGGAAAAATGGCGATTCAGATCTGTTAAATTTGTTCCATTCTGACATCCAAGATGGCTACTTTGGCGACCATCTTGAAATTCTTCAAACAACATCTCCTCCCAAACCCTAATGCAGATTGAGCCCAAACTTGATGGGAGACATCAGAACGACAAAGAGATTCAGAATTGCTAAAATCATTCTATTCGGAAATCGAAGATGGCCCCCAAGTGGCCATCTTGAAAATCTTGAAACCTCATCTGCTCTTGAATGGTAAGTCAGATTACGCCAAAACTTGGTGGGAGGCATTGGGGCTACATGGAGATTCAGAATTGCTAAAACCATTTTGTTATGATATCCACAATTGCCGCCACAGCAGCCATCTTGAAGATCTTCAATTGTTAGCTAACCTTGAGCTTTGCTACAGGCCAGCTTATGCTGTAGTCTGCTGACCATGGTCTGTCCCTCATCCCTATGTCTTTCAGTAACATTTCACATTTTCGACATCTCCATCAGAATCTTATCTATGATGGCAGCCATGGAAGCCAGCTTGAAAGTCTTCTATGGTTATCTGCTCCCAAACCTTAAGTCGGATGGAGCTGAAACTTTATGGAATGCATCAGGGCAGCATGGAGATTTTGAATTGCATAAACTGGTTCCATCTTGAAATTCTTCAAGCTACATCTCCTCCCAAACCATTCATTCATTTGGCCTAACGGAGCAATGTGGCATCAGTGCAAATAAGTCCTGCCCAGGATCTGCAAGTTGGGGCAAAATTAGTCAGTGGCCTATCTAATTCTGACATTGTTTGTTATCACCATGACATCAATTCTCAAAAGAAAAATTGGCGAAAAATTAGGCCAAGTCAGATGGAGGCATCTGGGTGACATGGAATTTGAGAATTGCTAAATTGTTCAATTTCAGTATCCATGATGGCAGCCATGGAGGCAATCTTGAAACTTCAAACAACATCAGATTCTGGATTGCTAAAGGCTATCTGATCTGATAACCATGATGGCCACAATGGCAAAATGTAACATATCATGATCAGCCTAATCCATGTGACGTTTTCTGGCCGTCTAGTTTGTCATTAAGTTTATGTTTCTAGGGCATGCCATTTCAGTGAGGCAGCTTTATGAGCAATGTGCTACCTGCCACCTCCAAACACCGTTGAGATATGACTTAAAGATTGTTGAAAGTGATGTAAAACCTGGATAAAACCAACAAACAAATGATCAGAATTTTTATCTCAATAAATTCTAGGTCATATTTGAAACTGATCATTCAGGGCCAAAAACTAGACCACCAGTTCAAATCTTAGAAAAAGCCTTGTGTACATGTTAGAGGCCTGATTGCGTCATCGCATCTAAGCGGAGTGGGACATATTGTTTTTCATGCAGATCCCATTGGCATTGGCATTGGCGTAACACACCAGTGGTTGGATTTTTACCAAATTTTCATGAATGTATAATTGGGAAATAACACAGAACTGATTAGATTTTGGTAACCTTAACTTAATTTTCAAGGTCACAGCAGTAGAAAAACTGAAAATTTGGCTGGGGACATCTGTTTTTGGTCTCTGCTTGGCTTGCCGTCCATAGCCTTGTGTACATGTTAGAGGCCTGATTGCATCATCGCATCTAAGGGGAGTGGGACATATTGTTTTTCATGCAGATCCCATTGGCGTTGGCATTGGCGTAACACACCAGTGGTTGGATTTTTACCAAATTTTCATGAATGTATAATTGGGAAATAACACAGAACTGATTAAATTTTGGTAACCTTAACTTAATTTTCAAGGTCACAGCAGTAGAAAAACTGAAAATTTGGCTGGGGACATCTGTTTTTGGCCTCGGCTTGGCTTGCCGTCCATAGTATTCATACCAAAATGTCAACCCCTGCCGAATCATTTACGAGTAAAAGTGCAAAGTACTACCTGCAACTATGCTAAAAAAAGTCCCATGAAAATAAATATATATTTGGGTTGAACATGATAATAAGGTTTATGTTTACAACAAACTTCGATATATGTACAATGCTTGTTATACAAAACTGTTTGTGTAAGAATCTTAAGCCCTGATGAGCTTATTCATAACTGCAAATTATTACGTTGTATGCAGATAGCCAATCTTGATAGCTGATAGTAGAGTGGAAAAGTACGAGTATTTGCATATCTGAAAAGCAGAGAAATAAATGTCAACGGATTTTGATGTTTGAAACAGTATTATGCCTTATTTCAGCTATATTTACTGTTAGGAAAAATAATTATTAAATAGTAACCAAAGAAAGACAGACTGGTACCTGAAAATTTCTCCATGGGTTTTACAAAGAGTACAATAAACAGAGATTCAGCCATTGTACATATTATTACAACTGCGCAACTCCACGCATAACTGACGCTGCTGCATTAAAATCTAAAATCACTTACTAGAAAACACAAAATTGAGTTTCTCAGACTTATGGTTTTAGAGTTCCAGGCATTGCAGGCAAAAGTGCCTGAGCATCCGTCTGTCTGGCCATCTGTCTGTCTGGAGTGATTTCCCTTTCTTATACTCTGGATGCATGCCTTATTTTTGTCATGATTTTTGCATTCTTTGTTGAAAATCACTTACTAGGGAACACAAAACTCTGAGTTTCTTAGCCTTATGGTTTAAGAGTTACAGGCCTTGCAGGCAAAGGGCCTTATATTTCTCCTTGTTTTTTGCATTCTTTGTTGAAAATCTCTTACTAGGGAACACAAAACTGGGTTTCTTAGTCTTATGGTTAAAGAGTTACAGGCCTTGCAGGTAAAGGGCCTTATATTTCTCCTTATTTTTGTATTCTTTGTTGAAAATCACTTACTAAAAAACACAAAATTGAGTTTCTTAGTTTCATGGTTTAAGAGTTACTGCCATTGCAGGCAAAGGGCCTTATATTTCTCATTATTTTTAGATTCTTTGTGAACTAGAAATGTGTCCAAAGTACACAGATGCCCCCCACATTGACATAGGCTAATTTAGCGAGGTTTGCACAGTTTTACAGTGGAACCCAAAGAGGGGCATCCGTGTCTTTTCTACTTGTTTTTGTTTTTTTTTGTGGTGGGGGGAGGGGGGAGGAGGGGGGGGGGGGTGCACGGTGAGCTTGGCTATATTTTATAGGCTTTCAAATGGATCTCTAGTCATTTATCATTGCATGCAAATATTTAATCTTGTTTCCATATGGATGCAAATTAAACTGGTTATTTTGTGTCTATACAAACCTTTGTAGGACAACATGAATATGCAGTTTCACATTTTCACATAATTTCATCTACTCTTTCAAATAATTAAATTTTCATTAATAGTGTTACGAGCCAGGTGTAATGAGAAAGAAATTAAAGTAAAACCAGCAACAAGCTTTAAATTATTAACAATATTTAAAAAAAAATAAGACAAGATTGAAAACAAAAGAATGTAAGTAAACAGTACCTTTCAAGTTTATGTCAAAAAGTCCCTCAGAAATAATCCACAAGAATTTATAAGACAAATCCTTTGATTAACAGTTTCTGATCCCACAATTTGAAGTCCCTGAATTCAGAGTTTAATTCCAGAATGAATAAAATACGAGGGTGAGTCAATAAGTAACCAGCCTAACTTATTTCCGGTTGAGATCCACCTCTTCTTTTTCGATGTAATTGCCCTCTAGTGTGATGCACTTAGACCAACGGTGTTCAAGTGCCATCAGCCCAGAACTGAAAAAGGCAGGGTCCTTTCCATTGACCCACTCCTCAACTGCCGTCACGACTTCTTCATCAGATCGGAAATGAAGTCCACAGATTAGCCTTTTTCAAGTTTGGGAATAGGAAGAAGTTGCTAGGAGCTAGGTCAGGCGAATAGGCAGGATGTGGTATTAATTCATATCTGTTTCGCTCTACAGCATCCATTGCAACTTTGCAAGTGTAGACTCTCGCGTTGTCCTGTTGCAGCAAAACATCTTTAGAGAGTTTACCTTGGCGTTTTTCATGGATGGCGGTTCTCAGCTGGTCTAACAAGTTTGCATAGTACACTCCAGTTATTGTACTTTTCTTGGGTAAAAAGTCCAACATAATAACGCCTTTTGCGTCCCAAAATACTGTGGCCATCACTTTGCCAGCAGACGGTTGCGTCTTGAACTTCTTTGGCCTCGGGGACCCAGGCCCTACCCACTGACGATTGAGCTTTATTCTCTGGCTCATAATAATGAACCCAAGTCTCATCTAAGTTACCAGACGCAAAAGAAAATCATCTTTTGACCGAAAACGCTTCAACAAGGCGCTGCATACTAATGCTCTGGTTGCCATTTGCTCATCGCTAAGGGATTTGGGGACCCAACGGGCTGTTAGCTTGCGCATACCTAAATGATCATGTAAGATTGTTGAAACGCTACCCTGTGAAATGCCTAATGCCTGCGCTATTTCTTCCACCTGTATTCACCTATCAGAGTATACCAGATCCCGAACTTTCTTACACATTTCTTCGTCGGTGGCATCCAGTGGGCGTGCAGACCTGGCTTCATCTTCTAAAGACGTTCTACCACGTTTGAATTCCCCTACCCAGAATTTAACCTGAGCATAAGATGGTGCAGAAGACCCATAAACATCAGCTAACTCACCATGTATTGCCTTGCCTGTTTTACCTTTTAAATACAAGTACGGAATTACAGCAAGGTACTCAGCTTTAGATGAAAAGCATGCCTTTGCATCACTAGCCATGTTTGACATTCAATATCTTATTAAAGAATGACTAGAAATGTGTGCAATTTTGTACCCATGTATAAAACATATATTGAAACAAAGCATGAAAATCGTGACCGTCTCGGTCTATCGGAAATGGGAAAGGCTGGTTATTTATTGACACGCCCTCGTATTAAAGTAATCCAGTATAGAATGATTTCCAGTGAAAGTATACAAAGACGCTCATATGAAAATCTTTTCTCCTTGTATAATATCAAAGAACATTCTAGAAAAAGAATTCACTAGAAGCATGTCTCATTTTCTAGTTTTGGCAAAGAAACTTACAAATGTTTTATGATATACCAAAAATAGCTCAATCCAGAACATTCCTCCTGGAAGATTCCAAAAAGAACATAAACAACTTGTTATTGTAAACATATATTTCCAGAAAGTTCTATTTATATACAGAAACTTGTAGTAAACATGAAAATAATGATACTTAAAATAATCAAACACCCTATATATAACACTTCCCCTCTTCAAGGAAAAGTAAGATTTATGTAATAAAGCTTTCTTTTGCCATAAAATTTTCATAAAATAGAATACTGATAAAGGCAATTATTATCTTATACACAGCAAGTTACAGGAAACCACAGAGCAAGACATTATGCTCTAGACAAGGCATCAGGAATAATATTATCTTTTCCTCTGATATGCCTGATCTCAAGATTGTATTCCTGCAACAACAGACTCATCTGAGTAACTTCTGATTCTTGTTTTTCATCTTATGGATGAAAGTCAGTGGATTCTGATCGTTGAAAATAACAATAGGTGAGGATGAAGAAGTTAGATAAACTTCAAAAGGTTGAAGAGCAAGAATGAGAGACAGACATTCTTTCTCTACTGTAGAATAATTCTTTTGATGTTTGTTAAACTTTTGGAAAAGTAGCAAACTGGATGGTCCACACCATTGTCATCCTCTTGCAGCAATACACCACCAGCACCAACATCACTCGCATCTTTGGCTAACTTAACTTCTTTATTAAAATTTGGTGCCAAGAGAACTGGCTCATCTCTTAGTATGGATTTTAGTTTATCAAAGGCATTCTGACAATCACTGGCCCACTTAAACCTCATTCTTTTACTTAGTAAATTAGTCAGTGGCTCAGCCATGACAGAAAAATTATTACAGAATTTTCTGTAATAACCGGCCATACCAAGAAACCTCGTCTTTTGCATGTGGGCACTGGAAAATCTGAAATAGCTTCAACTTCAGCTTCTATAGGTTTAATCTGACCTTGACCCACAACATGTCCTAGAAATGATTAAGTTGCATGACAGAATTCACTTTTAGCAAGGTTTATTGTCAGGTTTGCTTCACTTAGTTTGTCAAAGAATACTTTGATAGTCCCTAGATGGTGATTCCACTCATCATTATGATGGCATCATCGATGTAAGCCTCACAATGCTCCAATCCAGCTATTGTGGAGTTGATTTAGTGTTGAAATGTTGCTGGAGAATTTTTCATTCCAAATGGCAACACTTTATACTGATATAATCCATCAGGAGTAACAAATGCTGAGATCTCCTTGGCTCTTTCTGTGAGAGGAATTAGCCAAAACCCTTTCAGAGGATCGAATTTAGTTATATATTTTGAATTCCCAGTTTTGTCAATACAGTCATCCATTCTTGGGATGGGAAAAGTGTCTCTTTTACTCAAATTATTGACCTTCTTGTAATTGGTGCAAATCTGATATGTTCCATCAGGTTTTGGTACAAGAATGCAAGGTTAACTTTATTCACTTTGGCTTGGTTCAAGTGTCCATTCCCACTCCTTAGGGTTGCGAGACATATTGTTTCCCCCCAGGCATCTGTCTGTCTGTCTGTTACACTCATGTCTGCTCTATAACTTGAAAACCTTTCAAGCTATCTTCACAAAACTTCATATAAATATCAGTCAACATTAGACAACGTGCAGAGCGCAAGAACCATAACTCTTGCATTTATATTTTTTGACTTATTTCCCTTGGACTCTGTCACAAAATTGTGTCCGCTCTATAACATGAAAACTGTTCAAGCTATCGTCACTGAACTTCATATAAATATCAATCAACTTTAGATGACATGTAGAGTGCAAGAACCATAACTCTTGCATTTACCTTTTTGAGCTATTTCGCTTGGACTCTGTCACAAAATCATGTCCGCTCTATAACTTGAAAACTGTTCAAGCTGTCTTCAGGAAACTTCATATAAATATCAATCAACATAAGACAACATGCAGAGCATAAGAACCATAACTCTTGCATTTATACTTTTTGAGTTATTTCCCTTGGACTTTTTCACAAAATCGTGTCAGCTCTGTAACTTGAAAACCATTCAAACTATCTTCTCGAAACTTCATATAAATATCAACATTAGACAACGTGCAGAGTGCAAGACCTATAACACTTGCATTTGTACTTTTTGAGTTAAACTTTTTGACTTATTTCCCTTGGACTTTTGTCCTTTCAAAAATAGTGTCTGCTCTGTAGCTTGAAATGTGCAAGATATCTTCAAGAAGCTTCATATAAATATCAATCAGCATTTGACTCTTGCATTTATATTTTTTGAATTATTTCCTTTGGAACTTTGTCCATCATAAAAAAAACGTTCAAGATATCTTCATGAAACTATATACAAATATCAATCAACATTAGACAACATGCAAAGCGCAAGAACCATAACTCTTGCATTTATACTCTTTGAGTTATTTTCCTTGGAATCTCATTAGTTAATATATTTGTTCCCTGAAAACAATACAATATGACACCAAAAAGTGGGGAGACATCTATGTTTTTTGTAGAAAAACAAATTCTAGTTTCGTTTTGTTTGGTCCATTCTATATAGATGTTGTTTTACAGGTTGTGAATCCTCAACATCCACATCATGATAAATTTTGTCATTCCTTGTAGAAATGTCTGAAAATAAGTGTTCATATTCATGAATTAACTGGTTCAGTTCATTTCTTTGGACTGGATCTAAGTGTGAAATTTTCTGGTCGAGATCATTTAGAATGTCAGAATTCTGGAGTTTTGATGACGCAGAATCGGATTTGATTATGTCTTCAGAGTCTATTTCACTTTGTTTCTGAGGGACTGAACTAACAATACTAATTGGTGTAACAGAAGAGCTATCCCTATCTATGTATTGTTTAAGCATGTTAACATGACATAACTGTTTTTGTTTGCGTCTCCCAGGAGTGTTAACAATGTAATTTGCATCACTAATCTTTTTATCTACAGTGTAAGAGCCATAATATCTGGCTTGCAATGGTTTTCCAGGAATAGGCAAAAGAGCAAGTACCCTGTCTCCAGGCATGAATTTTCTTTCTTTTGCATTTTCATCGTACCAACGTTTCATTTTCCTTTGTGCTGACTTAAGATTGGTCCGAGCAGATTCACAAGCTTTTGACAGTCAGTCTTTAAAATCTGATACATACTGAAGTAAGTTTAAAGAACTGTCATCATTTGAGAAAAAATTTTCTTTCAAGAGTTTCAAAGGTCCACACACAGTGTGGCTAAATACCAGCTCAAATGGGCTGAAACCAAGAGATTCCTGAACGATTCTCTTACAGGGAACAACAGCAAATGAATGCCTTCATCCCAATCTTTTTCAGTTTCAAAGCAGTATGATCTGATCATATTTTTCAGTGTCTGATGAAATCTTTCCAGGGCACCTTGACTTGACCTGCTGAAAAATTCCTGACATGAAATTTGAGCCCTGATCCTACAACAGACGTTGGGAGGCCTACAAATGTGAAAAACTTTACCAAAGCCTTAACAATTATTCTTTGTTTTAATATTCCTAAGTGGAATGGCTTCTGGGGAACGTGTAGAAGCATACATTATAGTGAGAAGATACTCATGGCCTGGCTTGGTTTTTGGGCAAGGGACCAACACAGTCAATAATTATTCTGCTAAAAGGTTCATCAAAAGCAGGAATTGGCTGTAAGTGAGCTTTTGGTATTATCTGGTTGGGTTTTTCTACCATCTGACAAGTATGGCAAGATTTGCAAAACTGAGAAACATCAGATTTTAACCCTGACCAGTAAAAATGATTAAGAATTTTATGATAGGTCTTCTTTATACCTAAATGACCTGACATGGAAGTCTCATGGGCCAAGTTCAAAATTTCAGGCGATAAACCCTTGGAACCACTATTTGTTTGTTAACAGTCCATTCGTCTTCTCCTGAGACATCAGGAGGACGCCACTTTCTCATTAAAATGCCATTTTTGACATAGAAACAGACTGGGACTCGATCTATTTCTTTCTCATCACAAGCCCTTTCAAGTAAGGGGAAAATTTCAGGATCATTATGCTGTTCCTTGCAAAGTTGTGACCTTGTCACCAAGTCATAACATTGACCTTGGTCATTTTCTATTGAAGAGTAATGACTGGACTCTGACTTGTCACTTAAGTCTGTCTGCTTGTCAACAGGCTGGATGAAAGAGAATTTGTAATCTCATGCTTAAAAGACTGACCCAAAAAGGTATCAGTTAAATCAATGTCCCAATTATTCTGTGTTGCTTTCTTTGCCATGGCCCTTGTAATGGCACAAGATTGGTAAAAATCAGGGATTTCCTGTTCAATTGGATCAGGTGGCTGATCAATACAAGGTATAGTAGTCAAAAGTGAGTTTACCACAACCTTATCTTCCGCAAAGTCATTGCCTTACAGTAAGTGAACACCTTTAAAAGGTAAAGGTCAAATACCAACAGCCACTAAACCAGTCACCAAGTCTGAGGATAAATAAATGTTAATATGAATTTAATAGGTGCTACCTATATCCGTTTGTCCAAATTGTCATCACATGCTTCATAGTTGGGTTGGCCAGATCTAACTAAATTTGAATTTCAAACCACGCTTGACTTCTGAATCCACTGTATGAATTGCGATATAATGTCCAAGTCAGCAATATTTCAGTAGTTCAGAGACATTGCCTCCAAATTTGTGGGACTTTTACCCGACACGATCACATGAATTCGGGTCCTGCTTAGTTACTAGCAGCTCTGCCACGGAGGCTTTAGGCAGCCCATCTATTTTGCGGGCCCTGATGGGTGGGGGCCATGCTTGCCAAATACCGAAAACTAGTGTATGCTGATGACAGGTACAACGACACTATCTTTCGCTTACCTGAAATCCATTTTACTGCTTCAGGATTTTCCTAAAGCTTTTTGACCGTTTGTGCATTTTTTGTCTCTGTTTATTTTTGGACTTTTTTTTTTTAAGTGAGTCTGCACATCATGAAAAGCAGAAAAAAAACAACATGAAAATATCAACAATTTACAAACCGTTCGAACAAACACATTATTGTGTCGAGGTTTTTAGGATTATCATGTGAAAAGAGCATAAAGTCTATGTGTTATCTAAAAATCTACGTCAGAGTGTACTTTATTCACAAAACGAATCATGCTTAGCTTGTATGTAGACGGAGAATGGATAGAAATAAAATTCGAAGTGGAGGTGAAATTCAAAATGGCTGCGATCATAAATGTTGTAAGCTGACGTAATAAGTCTCGTGATTCAACCCTTGCAGTTGGAATACTTGGTGTTATTGGCTGTTTTGTGCTATTTTCGGCACGGCCGCCGTATTAATAGTACCTGCCAAATGACGGAATGCTTATTGTTTTTCAGGATAAGCACCAAACCATCGAAGCGTTTGTTTGACCAGTACATTTTTGGTCACACACATCACTGGTCACATAGGTTAGTCTATAGTAGTGCTAATTATGAACCAGCAGAGTATTGGGACATTTTCTAGAAACCTTACACATGATACAAATGGTAAGTGTGAGTATAACGAAGCATGCGGAAATTTCATCCCAATACTTCACTAGTTAGAAGGTGAGCAGCTCATTCCCAATGTGGTAGTAATCATAGAGGTTTACACATTCTCTGCTCTGTTTTTAGCTCGGCTGTTTTCAAAGAAAATGACGAGGTATTGTCATAGCTCTGGCGTCTTCTGCGTCTGCGTTGTTGTCGTCGTCGTCGTCGTGGTGCAAAAACTTGGACATTTTGTAATATCTCTGTCATTACTGAAGATATTTTCTTGAAACTCGGTCTATTTATTCATTATGAAAAGGGCAACTCATACCAATAGGGTAAATATTTTTGGCACAGTTATGCCCCTTTTTTGACTTAGAATTTTTGTTGAAAAATGGTTTCACTGCGATTTCTCAAGAACTGATGGATGAATTCTGGTCGTGTTTGGTATTTAGCATATTTGAGAGGGTCTCCATTGCAGAAAAGAATTTGGTGACCTTGACCTAATTTTCAAGGTCACCACAGAACTTTGATCATTCAGAAAATGGGTTTCACTGCTATATCTCCAGAACCACTGGATAGATTCTGGTCATGTTTGGTATTTAGCATAATTAGGAGGGTCTCAATTGCAGAAAGGAATTTGGTGACCTTGACCTAATTTTTAAGGTCATACTGCAGCTGAGCGTTGGCACCCGCATGCAGTGCTCTTGTTTATTTTTTGTACCCAACCACACTAAAAGTGGCGGAGTATTATGGTATCACTTTGGCTGTCATTGTGTCCTTCTGTCTCTGTCCGTCTGTCGTACGTACGTCCATCTGTTCATCCGTATTTTTGTTTCCGGTTGATAATTAAGTAAGTGTCAATGGATTTTCACCAAACTCAGTGTGTGCATTGATATTGTGGGGATTGTTAAATTTTGTCAATTTTTGACAGAGTTGTCTGTTCACAATACATTCACATTTTCATTTCCAAATGATAACTTTAGTAAGATTTTCACCAAACTTGATGTGTGCATTGATATTCTCATGGCAAATTTCGTCAATTTTTGACAGAGTTATCCGCCTATAATACATCTGTATTTTACTGTCAGGGCAATAACTTGAGTAAATCTCAGTGGATTTTCACCAAATTTGATATGGTCATTGATATTGTGGAGATCTGCTTAGGGATTGCTAATGGGCAAATTTTGTCCAATTTTGACAGAGTTAACTGCCCACAATACATTGGTATTTTAACTTCATAATACATTAACCTATAGATAATGTGCTATTCTCTTCTGTTACAGAAAAACGACCTTTCAGTCGTTAATTAAAGTCTTAAACCAGAAGGTCCCTTAGGCAGTTACCTGTGTGACATAACTCTTCCCGCTCAATTGATCACGTGTCAGTTTCTTTTCTGTGGACAAAGAAATTCAACAAGGATTTTTACCTGTGAAAGAAATTTGGATTATTTCTTTTCCTCACGGATAAATTTCTGTATCCTTGTGTTTCTTTTGTTTCTTTATCACTCCTTTCACTAACCATGTTATTATTTAAAATTTTTGATTGTCGATTTCTTGCATTTATTGACTGGCTATTTCGACATGCGTTTTCGCGACTCTCGCTATAATCGGCACAACGCTGGTGTGAGGTCGGTTTGGAAGTCGTGTTTCTTATATCAAAAAGTTTAACTTGTTTCTTTTTGTTCCAGATTATTCAGCGATGCGACATGCTATACCTGGACTGTTACTAGATATCTTGCGAGTTGGCGAAGATTTCTATGGTGGAAAAGCTGATTAGTAAAGAACTTGTCAACCCTTATGGGTTATACGACAATTCTTTACTGATGGGAGCCCCACCCCATATGGCTATACTGCGGGGGTAAGACCCATCAAGGTGGCATCTTATGGATGCTTTAGTATCCAAAATAAGTCTAAGTCCACCAGTCACCAGTCACCGGTCACCAGTCACCGGTCATTCATTGTCAGCTTCACCAGTCACCGGGCATCCAGGCATGGATAAAATCACCGGGCATTTCTTACCGGTTACCGGTCATCCAGTCACTGGTCATCCAGGCAATGATAAAATCACCAGGCATTTATCACGGGTACTAGTGTCCGGTCATTGTGACGGATTACTAGTTACTCCTACCGGGCATCAGTTACGAGTACTAGTGTCCGGTCATTGTGTCACATTATTAGTGACTCCTACCGGGCAACAGTTACGAGTACTAGTGTCCGGTCATTGTGTCGATTTATTAGTGACTTCACCGGGCAACAGTTACGAGTACTAGTGTCCGGTCATTGTGTCGCATTATTAGTGACTCCTACTGGGCAACAGTTACGAGTACTAGTATCCGGTCATTGTGTCGAATTATTAGTGACTTCACTGGGCAACAGTTACGAGTACTAGTGTCCAGTCATTGTGTCGAATTATTAGTGACTTCACCGGTCAAACAGTTACGAGTACTAGTGTCCGGTCATATGTCCAGCTACTAGTGTATACCACTGGCAAATAGTTATGATTACTAGTATCCAGTCATTGTATTGGATTACTAGTGACGTCTACTGGGCAATAGTTATGAGTTCTAGTGTCCAGTCATTGTGTCGGATTACTAGTGATTGGGTAACAGTCACTAGTCCCCGAACAATCTATTATTGTTCATAGAGCTTTATAGATAAGTCAAATCCAGCATTCCCATTCATGTACTGCAGTACGTAATTCACGTAGAGAATCTGCCATGAGCGTACAGAACTGTTGGTATCTACGTACATAAACGTACCAAAAATTTGGTGCACGTATAAATTGCAACATGCGTACGTCCTACTGAGTCGGTTTTCGCTCAGTAGCATATACTTTTAAATATTAATAAAGCATTGAAACACTGCGGTTGCTGGAGGACAATAACGAATGCGTTCGACCAGTGCATTGAAACGGACGGGATTCTCGGAATGTATTTATATTCTTACCGAGAGGGATAAGATTATTGTTCATTGGTTATTATGTATGATCTTTTTTTTTATTATCCAATCACTGACGACCATTACATTGTATCGCGGTTCAGTGGGCACCTTTTTTTCTCCGAGTTTCAATACGGCTCGGTTCACTCAAGTGTATACAAAAGTTGTCAATTAGATCAGTAATATTTTGTTTCATTTAGATTAATTTAGGATAGTTGTACCGCTGCATGACTACTTTAGCCAAGTTTTTAATGACTGTTGTCAACAAAAGCATGTACTTATTGCCGTAAAATCTACATGTCATAAGTTTTCGCGACATCCTAATTTCCCGACAAAGTTTTATTATTCAGTCAGTAAACACTGTTATGAATATTAAAAGCGCTCAAAACTCCCAGGAAAATGTCATACACTCTTTCATAGAATTTCCAATCTTTCATGCCATTTTGCAGTAGCGATTTTCTATAAAATCAGTATGTCCGGCTCACACTGAATGAAAGGAACAACATTCTGGATAGAACCTGTTTTCGAACATTGTATCTAGGAAGCTTTAATGGTACTTGAACTTGGCTATTAGTATTAGGTTCTTTTGACTGAAGAATATGTTTTGGAAAAGTGACGTCTTGATATGATTGAAGCACAGTTTTCCTTTTATTTAAAATACTAAGACAAAATATCTAAAACTGACCACAATGACATTTAAAGTATAAAGTCTTCCCAGCGCTTAACAATGCATTTAATTACCCCAAAATATGTGTATCCTCAAAAAGTGATCTGTACCCCCAAATGCTTAACCCAAGGGGTACATGTACCCCTAAATCAAAATGTGAGTGGGAATGCTGAAGTCAATGGATATAGGTTATAAAATGAAATACATAGTAACATTTTATATAATAAATTTCTGTACAGTCTTTCCTGAATCAGACTAGAATTCTAAATATTCCATTGACTTATTATAGGAGTGTAATTCTATTAATATTTTAAATTAACTTATGCAATTTATCTCTTTCATTCGCTAGAAAGAGGTTAACTTCTGATTCTAACGAAAATTCATCGGGCAGTAGTTTCGTAGACTAGTGCCAGGTCATTCTACTGAAATTCCACCGGGCAGTAGTTTCGTAGACTAGTGCCAGAGCATTGTGTCGGATTACTAGTGACCGGGTAGTAGTCACTAGTCCTCGCTCAATTTATGTTTATTCATTGAGCACTATAGACATGTGTAGTCTTGGGTTATAGGTTATAGAATGACAGCGATGGGTTCTAATACCTAGTAGCCCCTTATATTATTGAACTCTGTCAAGTCATTTTTGAACTAGACTTAAAATTCTATATATATATTTATTCTTGAAAATGAATTAAGAATTATCGGTTACGATAAAATTCGCAATTCATTCACAAAGTGTAGATGATACTTCCATCTATAATTATATAATTTATATCTCTTTTTATTTGCTACAAAGAGATTAACTTCTTACATATTCACCTTATTCGGCTGTAAGACAAAGGTGAACTCTATAAAAATATCCTTATTTCTAAGAAGAAAAATATACACAAAATCTTAAATTTCTACATGTTCCCAATATGTAATCAGCATGTAATCTAAGGAGTAAATTGACAAGAAAGTAGCAATAGATCCTTTCTACTTTCTATTAATATTTAATTCATAAGGTATCAGAAAACTACACGAATCAGATAAATGAATTAACAGTTTATTTATTTATCCGCTACCTCTCTAGATTACTACGATTTAAAATTCTAGTTGAGGTACATATTTCCTTTTGCCTTTGTACATGGAAAATAGTTGATCCGTTAAGCTATTATTCTATTTTGTACTATCTTTTGATTGATTATATAAGAGTCTAGGTCAGTCGTGCTCTGTCTAAACTCTGCTATAAAATAATAAATAAGAAGAAAATCTTATATTTAGGCATATATAATTCGATACGTTCTTTACTTTGCCTGTTTTATTTTTTCTTCTGGATCATTTAAGACTACGATAGCAATATACCAGATAACTTTGTCTCAGTTAGAATCTATTACGCTGAAGATTCTTCATCTGGGAATAATAATTTTATTATGATTATGATTAGAAATTATTTAGGAAGGTTTAAAACTTATAATCACTAGACACAATTAATCCACGTATATTATAGGTCTACTTTATCTTTATTGAGGAATAGTTTTGCTTCGACTAGCTCTATACCTCTAATATTTTATTTATAACTAGAGTCCATGTCAATCAAAATTTTCTCGCACCTTTGATATTGACAGTGGATACATATTTAGTAAAGGCATGAATTATTCAGTACGTGACAGGTTATTATTGCCTAAATTAAATATTATATACAATACTTTCCTTTTGATTTTTTTTTATTGACTTTGAAACTGCCAAAGTCAATCATTTCCTTCCTCTAAACTTACCGAAGCCTTAGATTATGTTTATATATATTTTTAATATATGCTTAGAGGTTAATTAACGATAGTTTACTTCATAATAGCAGATATTATCATATTCATATTAATCAATGTACGGTCTAGGCTTAGACAATAGGGAAAACATCCTTAATTACGAGTCGGTAAAGAATTAAGATACACTTCATTATCTCTTTACCCCTTCTTTATGTTTACATTCGTTAAAGGGATCATAGTAATTCTCGCTGAGAGTTCAAGTTCAGTTTGCGAGTAATGCAAAGATTAATATCTTGATTTCCAGTTCGCATCAGAAATGGTCTATATATATATATAGATAAATATCTTTTCCGAAACTGGATATTTATTCTTTCCAGACAATAAGTCATTTCAAGACGTTTCGATGATTTTGAAATGCACTGCCTCAATTTATAATATAGAATATGTTTATATAAACTTCACAACGTAGTAAGTGCTGCACCTATGTTCCTGGTCAGATCTTACTTTTGTGATACGTTTTCGAACATACTGAAAGTTTTTCCGATTATACATTCGGTAAATAAACTTTCGAGTAGCATTTATGCAATTAAACATTCAGATTATTTGATAATAGTTGGAGATAATATATTATACCGATATTTATATATCTGTCTTCATTATTTATCTTTCTCAACTTACTTTTAAGTTAGATTGATCTTTTTGCTACGTTCCAGGTTTAAATCTAGCTAACATTATGGACCAGTCACCTTTTTTTTGTTACAGATAAAATATTTCCTAAACAATATTTTAACAGTTTTTCTCAGTATTCAGAGCATAACGACTTCATGAATACTTGGAAATAATTCAATTCTACGCTTGTTAAACTAAGCCTAAAACAAGCTCTAGTTTTTAGAATGGATATTATCCTTCCATTCAGTTCATGGAGCTACATCCATTTAGATCCCATTATCTCTATTTCAATCATACAAAATTCTAATGACTAAGTACTCTTTTTCTACATACGAATACAGAATAACGAGTCACTGTTGCTGCATATTGGTTAAAGATTTAACAAAATTTATCTTAAACCTATGACGTTAAATTAATAATTATCTCTTTCATATTTATACATGTTTTTTACCCTTGTGTCAGGGATCGTGGTAATAATATTATTTTATTACTCTCTATGGTTTACGCATAGATCTCGAGAGTATATATGTGTATATATATATATATATATATATATATATATATATATATATATATATATATATATATATATATATATGTGTGTGTATATATATATATGTATATTGTGTCAGGGATCGTGGTAATAATATTATTTTATTACTCTCTATGGTTTACGCATAGATCTCGAGAGTATATATGTGTATATATATATATATATATATATATATATATATATATATATATATATATATATATATATATATATATATATATATATATATGTGTGTGTATATATATATATGTATATATATGTATACATATATATATACATATATATATGTATATATATGTATATATATATATATATATATATATATATATATATTTTTTCTTCCTGAATTCATTTGCGAGTACGTAATTTGATATTTCAGGAATTACCAATTATGCAGACATAGATTTTATTCTATTAATATTCAATTCTAAAAATTTGATTGAATATTTATCTATAAAATTCTGAGCAGTAATTTTATAGCGAGTTATATGTTTAATAATTCCATGCTTAATAAATAGTTACGCTTAACCTTTTATTTATAGCAGGAACTTGTTCCGTAGTATAATTTTAATTTAGTATTCATATATTTCTTACTATTCTTAAATACGCGTATAGAATAGTAATACTATCTCTTAACTTATAAATTAAGTGTTTTAGAGATTATTAATCAGTACTATTGTATAATCTTTCTTCAGAGATTATCACACTATTACATTTTTCTCTGAGTCCTTCTCTTTTTATGAACATTTTGATTCGTCATTACAAAGTGGACTTTTTAACATTTCTTGATTTCCATGATTATTTACTCAGGAGTACTTTTCATGGCAGTCTTCTGGTATAGAAAGATTCTATCCAGCTTATTGTCCCCCACCTTTTCGAAGAAAAGTGGAGGGACACTGTTTTTGGTTTTCCGTGGGGCGTGGTGCGTGGCGCGTGGCGCGTGGTGCGTGGTTCCGAGTTTTTAGTAGGTACTTTGTCCCCTTAACTCCTCCCACAGTTTTTGTCCGATCCTTTTGAAACTTTACAGGTGTTTTAAGGATGGTCTGAAGATGTGCATGTGGTTTTTTCAGAATCCTGAAATTATTTTTCATCATTTTTTACACGTTTTGAACTTAGACATTTTTTTAGTTCTAATATTACAGAAGTCTATAGGGAGTAGGTACCTTGTCCCCTTAACTCCTCCCACAGTTTTTGACCGATCCTTTTGAAACTTTACGTGGGTTTTTAGGATGGCCTGAAAATATGCAGGTGGATTTTTCAGAATCCTGAAATATTTTTTTATTACTTTTTCCACATTTTTACCTTTGACATTTTTTGAGTTCTAATACTACAGAAGTGTATAGGGAGCAGGTACCTTGTCCTCTTAATTCCTCCCACAGTTTTTGGCCGATTCTTTTCAAACTTTACAGGTGTTTTAAGGATGGTCTGAAGATGTGCATGTGTTTTTTTTAGAATCCTGAAATTAATTTTGATTACTTTTTAGACATTTTGAACATAGACATTTTTTGAGTTCTAATATTACAGAAGCGTATAGGGAGTAGGTACCTTGTCCCCTTAACTCCTCCCACAGTTTTTGTCTGATCCTTTTGAAACTTTACATGGGCTTTCAGGATGGCCTGAAGATATGCATGTGGTTTTTTCAGAATCCTGAAATAATTTTTTATCACTTTTTCCGCATTTTTACTTAGACATTTTTTGAGTTCTAATACTACAGAAGTATATAGGGAGCAGGTACCTTGTCCCCTTAACCCCTCCCACAGTTTTTGGCCGATCCTTTTGAAACTTTACAGTGCTTTAAGGATGGTCTGAAGATATGCATGTGGTTTTTTCAGAATCCTGAAATTATTTTTCATCACTTTTTACACGTTTTGAACTTAGACATTTTTTTAGTTCTAATATTACAGAAGTCTATAGGGAGTAGGTACCTTGTCCCCTTAACTCCTCCCACAGTTTTTGACCGATCCTTTTGAAACTTTACGTGGGTTTTTAGGATGGCCTGAAAATATGCAGGTGGATTTTTCAGAATCCTGAAATATTTTTTTATTACTTTTTCCGCATTTTTACCTTTGACATTTTTTGAGTTCTAATATTACAGAAGTGTATAGGGTGCAGGTACCTTGTCCCCTTAACTCCTCCCACAGTTTTTGTCTGATCCTTTTGAAACTTTACAAGGGCTTTTAGGATGGCCTGAAGATATGCATGTGGTTTTTTCAGAATTCTGAAATAATTTTTTACCACTTTTTCTGCATTTTTAACTTATACATTTTTTTAGTTCTAATACTACAGAAGCGTATAGGGAGTAGGTACCTTGACCCCGTAACTCCTACCACAGTTTTAAGCCGATCCTTTGAAACTTTACAGGTGCTTTAAGGATGGTCTGAAGATATGCATGTGGTTTTTTTCAGAATCTTGAAATTATTTTTTATCTCTGGTTTCCTGCTTCAATACTTAGGTAATTGATACAGGACCAATGGTCCTCTGGTTAACTTTACCATTTTTAACACCTCAAATAAAAATAAGGCGGGGGACATAAATTCCCCATGGAATTTGCTTGTTTATTATTGCTCAATCTTAGCAATAAGGTAAGATTTAGCCAAACTATGACCGTCTTACAGTTAGCTGCAATCAACCTTATTCTTATCTCTCTAATTGTCTGTCAAACTCTAAGTTATGATGTTGACAGTCTCTTCTTTATTATTTTGTCAGGACATCAAACACTTTTATATGTCCATGACAAAACTAATTATCAATGGTTTAGGTTGCTTTTTCTTCCCAGCAGTTTTATGCAACCTCTGTATTATTTTATTGCTTGACTAAAAATTCGTAATACAATTAGTCTAGCAATAATTTTAACCATTATGTTTGTGTATACCTTTTCTTCTGATGGATAACTGAGTTATAGTTAAGTTAACTCCATCTACCTTTATTATCTCCCCTTCTTTAATTTGATCAAAGGGGAATAATTATACAACATTATGGTTATTTTAAGTCTATGCTTGTTCATCGGAAACTGTCCTATCGCTCCAATTAACAGAATCTAATTAGTTTATAATTCTAATAGCTTAGACTATTACAATTAGATAGCTTCACATATCTAGAATTTTATCCAAAATATCTACATATGTCAGTTATCTATAGGAAACTCCACCGAGTAGACTTTTCCTTATTTATTCAAGACCCTAGATAGACTACTTATGGTCTTGGCTTTTCGTTTTACAAATTTTGTTTTGAAAATATTATCTCTATATTCCTAGCTTACTTTGCAATGGAATATTTATGTTATGTCTCAATGACTCCTTTTTCTTTTTGGAGCCAATTGTTGTTTCCCAAAAAGAAAAAAAGGGGGGTGGGGGGGGGGGTGGGGGGAGAGGTGGGGGAGCAATGTTAGGTCTCTGAGACTTAAGAACTGGCTTCCTCTAGCATCTACTATTATATATAAGGTTGTTAGATCATAACACCTTAAAGATATGCTATTTTGTGAATCTAGATCATTCTTTCTATTAAATATAGAATTAGAATGTATCTGATTCCTTAGAGTTTCCTGAGTCTTTAACCAGAAGTGGTGAGATATTATTTATTGGTGTTAGAATTAGGAGAGCACCTCCCTCCTATTCTGCAAATTCTAGCACATTATCTATAGGTTAATGTATTATGAAGTTAAAATGAAGTTTTTTAAAAGTAAAACGTATTTTAACGAGTAATACTTAACCTATAGATAATCAGTTATCTCCCTCCGCCCACCCTCGCTTATCTCTCCTAATTGTGTCTATTGTTTTACACATAAAAGAAACTGACACATGATCAATTGAGCGGGAAGAGTTATGTCACACAGGTAACTGCCTAAGGGACCTTCTGGTTTAAGACTTTAATTAACGACTGAAAGGTCGTTTTTCTGTAACAGAAGAGAAATTAGCACATTATCTATAGGTTAAGTATTACTCGTTAAAATATGTTTTACTTTTAAAAAATTTCATTTTACTCTCAGGACAATAACTTGAGTAAATATCAATGAATTTTCACCAAATTTGATATGTACATTGATATTGTGGAGATCTGCTTTGGGATTGCTAAATATAGGCAAATTTCATATTTTTCGACTGAATTATCTGCCTGCAACATGATAATGGCCAGGTATTATCATTGCACATTTTAATTCAGTCAAATATTGCTTTGTAATAAATGTCCCTGTACTCTGCACAATATTTTGTTCATATTTGGGCATACTACTTGGAAAATTGTAGGTACGAATTAGGTACCTAAACCTTCCAGTCTGTGATAGAGTTCTCCTGGGTCATGCCCTGTGGCTAGGGGTCAAAATGTGTACACAAACAAGTCAGAATTTATGTCGACATTCACATCTGTGTTTCTCTTGGTCATAACTTGGGTACCTTTTATTCTGGACAGTTGAAGTTTAATATGCTACTTACTCAGACATAGACCTTCAACTCTGTGCTAGAGTAGGTCATGCCCAGGGCTGGAGCTAGGAGTCCAAAGGGCTGGCTAATTTGTGTACTTTGGACACATGTTTAATATGTGCAATTTTTTTTCAAAATTATCTCAACAATGGCTTATTAGAAAGCATTGATTTTGGACCATAGGTACTTTAGAGGGTTGGCTTTCATTCAGTGACATGGACCCAAGTGTCTAGGCCCCAGAGTGGGGCTAAAAGTCAAAATCTAGGACACCTATAAAAAGTTGTGTGGTTTTTTTTATGCCCCATACTTCACAGAAGTTGGAGGGACATATTGCTTCTGGGTTGTTTGTTCGTGCATCCATCCATGCGTGTGTCCGTCCCTCTTTATGCTTTTTGATGCATAGCATAACTTATGAATCATGCATGCTAAGATTTTGAAATTTCATGTATGGATTCCTCGTGAAAAAATAGCTGACACATACTTTTTTCTTATCAGGATTATGCCCCTTACACTGAGTAATGGCCCTTTGAAAAAATATGGATGAAATCTTGTCAGAAAAATATCTAAAAAACTATGGAAGCTATAGCCTTGAAACTTGGGGAATAATTTGGTAGTGATGAGTAGATTACCCGATTAATTGTTTAATAAATTCTGAAAAATACTTCTTGAGTTATGGCCCTTTATGAATTTGGGCATTTTTACATTGCACACTTTTTGATGCACAGCATAACTTTTGAAGGGTGCATGCTAAGGCTTTGAAATTTCATATACGGATTCCTCATGAAAAAAAAATGACATATCTCACTGTTCTTATTTTTCTCAGAAAAAGGTTTTGACATTTTATGCAAATTGTCTTCTTTGGAGACAATTTGCATAAAATGTCAAAACCTTTTTCTGGGAAAGATAAGAAAAATATCACCAATATGTTGTCTGCTGAATTAATCAAGAGACGTAAAGGTTAAGGTGACTGGACAATCTGGTACATGTCTTGCCATTTTTTTACAAGGGTGACAACTTTTGTGACTTCCGTATTGCTTTCCTGCACACCAAGCCTATGCTGAAGGTGGCCAGTAACCTTGCAGCTGTAAGGGCAGTGAGAGTTAGAGCCTGCTGTTACACTATCTTGGGCCACAGCACATGAAAGAGCAGACCAGTCCGCTGCCTTATAGCTTTTAGTCAATGATCTGAACCTGCAACCGTTTGCACCAAAGCAAAATGTTTAATCACTCAGCTACAGGATCTCACAGAAGAAGGGTCCATTTTAAAAGGAAAGAAGTTAGGCAAGAACAACCTCGTGTCAGTGTATCCATTCCCCTAATTAACCTATACCACTAGCGGGCCTCGGTGGCTCAGTTGGATGCGCTGTCCGACTGGAGACCAGGAGGTCGCGGGTTCAACCCCCGCCGAGGTCGGCAACATTCTTTCGTGGAGATTGATCGTGAAATATTTTCTTTCGTCATTCTCTCCCTTCCGCTGATTCAAGAAGGGCAGTTGTCAGTTCTGGCGAAAGAATGTGCACACTACTGGTTAACCGCTTAGAGGACTAAGCCTGTCCAGTAAACGTGTGGTTAGGTAAACTGACCGCACTCGACATGACCCCATTGGGTTGACTGGGCCGTAAAACCTCAACACAAACAAACAAACAAACCTATACCACTCTCTGGGCAGATTTAGCAGACAACAAACTGATGATATTTTCTTTTCCCAGAAAACAGGACTTGATATCTCATGCAAAGTATCTCTATTGGGGGATGAGGGCAGGGGCAGAGTGGAGATCTCATCTGCATCGGCATCTCCATGACAATTTCTTGTGCATCTGTTGACCTAGTGAATGAACTCTTACCAAATCTACCTGGATACATCATTTGGAGATACATGTATGTACCTAAGAATTGATAAGCTTTTGATGATCTCAATCTTTATGCCCCCAACTTCGTCCGGCCATATGTCACGCTTTTCTTGTATGCAAAATGTCTAAGGAACCACTTAAGTTGGGCTTATGAAATTTCGCAAGTACTTTGGAACCAGTGTGTAGATAATCTGATTCAATTTTGGTGTTTTGATTACTTTTGTTAGAGTTAAACCCTTTTTGCATCAACAAGTGGTTGTGGGGATAGTGTTCTACAAATACTTTCTAGTTTCTACTTTTCTGTTATGAAAAAACTGAGACAGATACTTGGTCAGATGTTGGTCAATCTTGTGACATTGTGACATTGACTTGTAGGTCATGAAGTGAAAGTCAACATAATCTATATTTCATGGTCCAGTAATATTCCCTTCTATCCCAAGGAGTTTTCACTGTCCAGTGATTTTGCCTTATATCTTAAAAAGTGTTTCATGTATAAACACCATACTTTCTGATAATGAGTCAGTATGACCTGATGTTGTTTGAAGTCAAAATAAATGACTTATATTTCTTCATCTAGTGATTTTGCCTTATATGTTGAAGAGACTTGATGTTTTAAATCAAACTTTCCGATTATGAGTCAGCATAACCCAAAGTTTGACTTCAAAATAAGTGTAGGTCACAGTGACCTACATTTCATGGTCCAGTAGTTTTGCCTTATATCTTGAAGAGTATTTAATACATAAACAACATTCTTAGATATTATGAGTCTAATGTAGGCCACAGTGATCTATATTTCATGGTTTAGTAGTTTTGTCTTATATCTTGAAGAGTATTTGATGTACAAACATCATACTTATGGACTATGAGTCTGTATGACATGATGTTTGACCTCAAAATAAATGTAGGTCTTTGTATATACATTTCACAGTAATTCAGTTTTATGTCTTCATGAGTATTAGGTGTATATACACCATACTTATGGATTATAAAACAGTATGACCCAAAGTTTGAAACCAAAGTCAGTGTATGTCACAGTGACCTACATTTCTTGCTCCAGTGATTTTGCCTTATATCTTGAAGGTATTTGATGTTTAAACATCAAACTTCTGGATTATGAGTCAGTATGACCGGAAGTTGGTCAGATTTTACATTTCCATTTACGTCAGTGTTTCTTTTGGATGTTATAATTTGGATATGCCCTTTTATGCTAGGAAGTTGAAACTTGGTATGGGACTTACCCGGACCTAAACCTTCAACTCTGTGCTAGAGTTGCCCCTTGGTCATGACCTGGGATAAGGCTATGCGTCAGAATATATAACAGGTCAGATTGAGGATTTGGAAAATAGTTGTTGCCATATGGGCAAAGAGCAAAGGGTGGGGGCATTTGTGCACTTTGGACACATGTCCAGTTTTAACAAAAAGTGCTGATGATATTCTTAGATATATGTTGTGGGAAGCATTTCACTGTGGTGCTTCAACATTGGAGCTACATCCTGAGGAATGGAGTCTATGGGGTATTAAATTTGTTAACAGTAAAGATCCAGATTTGCTTGTGAAGGTCAGTGGTTTAAAAAATATTCATTGACTTTAACTTCCATATACTCTCATAAGGGATTTTTGGTACATGTTAATGTATTCTGCAGTACATAATAATTCTCGAAGGGCATAGTGAAGACTTGATCTGACTGCATGGATGTGCAGGCTGGTCTGGGCCATTTCTGTCTACCAATGCCCTGACGAGACCTTTACGAATGGTGTTGCTCTTGTGAAAAATATTTATTTGGATATGCCCTTCATCTAGACTATGATAACTAAACACAATGTTCACATATTGATGCTATTAGGTTCAGTATTTTCCCGAAACAGCTCAGATAAAGAATGTTTGTATTTTTCCAGAAACATTTTATTGGTTTGGTGACAACAATTACACTGAGTGGGAGGAGCTTTTCAGTTATTACCACCCACCTCCCTACAGATTACCATACATGGCAGGAGCTTACAGTTTTGGTGTAGCAGGTTGGTATGTTATAATATCTGATGCATATGTACCCATAAACACAAATAAGTGAACAAAAATATCCTGGGTTATCAAAAAGTTCACAAACTATTATTGCTGCACAATCATTTGTTGAACATTTTACAAACTTTCCTCTTTTCTACTACAGTCTAAGTCCAATAAGAATTTAAAGTTAGAATAATTTGAACCATAAAATGTCACAATCACATTAGCAGATTAAAGCAGATTGAAGATCAAGCACATGATTTGTGTCTCATAGCTGTGAGACCACTGTAGGGAATTCTATCAAATTCAGAGGATAATGAGCAGTTATGAGCAAGTTTGAGATCTGAATTTGAAAGGTTGAGATCAAAGTTACAGGTTTAAAAGTTACTGATAGTTTCATCTGACCTTGCTCAGAAAATGAGAAGGTATGTTGCATCCAAAGAATAAGAATAAGACTCAAACATGCAAGTTCAAGGTTACAGGTGCAGGCTAAAGGACTGTTACCCAAAGTTCATGACATCATATATGAGGGACTATTGAATTTCAAGCTTAGAAAAGTAAAGGAAAATTATCAGAGTCACATTTGCAAGTTAAAGGCCAAAGTCTAAAAAAGAATGTCTCATAACACGTCACCAAGACTACTGAATGGGATTTCATCAAACTTAACACAAATGAAAAGATAGTAGGAAAGTGTTTAGGCTAAATAAATTAATTTGCATGTCTTCACACACATTTGTTTATTTATGGCAAATTTGGCATTGACAACTACATATTTTGATACAACATCTGAAATGCAGTATATATAAAAAGAAATTTATGAGGAAGTTCAGGATGTAACTCAGTGACAGACCACCCTCTACCTCTGACATTGAAAAGAAGAGTGAAGGAACTGTGACTGTGACTTCTCTGACACTGAGAGGAAGAGTGAATGAACAATGACATCCACAGTAAGAACATACAGTCAGATAACCAGTCCACTCCCCTATGAGTGAGATGATCTTTAGAGTATAGAATAAACTCTAGAACAGTCAGATAACCAGTCCACTCCCCTATGAGTGAGATGATCTTTAGAGTATAGAATAAACTCTAGATAACCAGTCCACTCCCCTATGAGTGAGATGATCTTTAGAGTATAGAATAAATTCTAGAACAAAGCACCAACTGGGATGGATCAGAAATAACTGCAGCCAGGGGTCACAAAGTAATACAAAAAAACAAACACTATCCAAACTTCCATGGAATGGTCAGTGGTTTAAAAAATATTCATTGACTTTAACTTCCAGTTCAGTTAACTTTATAAAGGTGCTGATTTTGATGATATGAAAATCAAGATTAGTTTATGCTCTTTGTTTGTACATTTGTTGTGTCAGCATGAGATTAATGAGACATTTTTGCCTACTGCATTAATGTTTATAGCAAATATGACCACATGGATGGGGCTGCCGTGAGAACTGCTTCCTGGCCTGACCTGATCCTGTGGTTCCCTTTTCACTGGGGATGACTTTTGCATTTGGACAGTGTATATCCTTCTGAAAAGAGGTAAATTTTGGCATTGGGAGGCAATAAGTGTGAGTATTCAAAAGGATGAATGGTTAAGCAGTTTGCAATGCACCATTACTTTTGCCAAAGCAATTCATCCCTTCTGCCTTGAGTTCAGCTAACTATGAACATCCTGTTTGTCACCCCAAGCCACAGAACCTTACATTTTAACTGCAAAATACATTAACCTATAGATAATGTGCTGTTCTGTTCTGTATTTCACACGTTCCACAGAAAAAAAACGACAGTTCAGTCTTAATCCAGAAGGTCCCTTAGGCAGTTACCTATATGACGTAACTCTTCCTGCCTAAATGATCACATGTCAGTTTCTTTTCTGTGGACAAGAAAGTAAACAAAGGATTTTTCTTCTGGTAAAAGAAATCTGTATTTTATTTCTTTTTCGCCGGTTAACTTTCTTAATCCTTTTCTTTCTTGTGTTCCTCTATCATTCCTTCCACTAAATCACTTATCTATTTGTTGTTATTGTTTTTCAATTTCTTGTTTCCTTCGTCGTTTGTTTTCTCGTCATGAGATTTCGCGACTGTTGATGACTACGTTGGTAACGTTACTTGCACCTACCAAATTTTATAAAAGTCAGAATCAGTACTTCCCTACAGAAAATATACCACTGTTAGAGGCAGATGCTTCCCTGTTAGAGTTATCTAACAAGGGAAGATGTTCAGTTCCTGTTAAAAACTTGAAAGCATGGGAAAAGAGAGCTTGCAAATTAGTTTCTATCAATTCCCATGCAGACTTGTTTTCCTCTGCAGCATGTCTATGCCTACAACAGCAATCAATGTCGGTTGCGGCTAGACTACTAGAGGCCGTAGCGAAATCAATAAAGCATGCCACAGCTATGTCCACCATATTAGCTACAGAGATATTCCAAGCTAGATTCGGCATTAGCCAACTCTAAATTGCTCTTAGAGAATTCTAATAATGAGTTAAGGAATGCTCCGATAAATTCCAAAACCCTATTTGATGGAAAGATTAAAGAAGTTGTGAAGGCTAACTATGAGGCTCACCAACAAAGATTTTTAGCCTCCTCTTCGTCAAATATTCCTGTAAAACAACAAAAGCCTTTCGCTGCGTCAAGAGCTTTTAAAATACCTAAACTTCCTAACAAACTGTCTAGATCTAAACAGACACAATCATTTATCATACACCTATTATTGATTTCATTTATTATTTTGGTCACATTTCATACTATCTTTGCATATTTTTACTTTGCTCTGTTTCAATATTTCCATTATTAGCTCACCGGGACTATGTCCCTGGAGAGCTTATGTTGTCACCCAGTCATTGGCGTCCGCGTCCGTGTCGGCGTCCGTGTCTGTGTTTACACAATGTTTAAGTTTTCAAAGGTGTGCATAGTTATTTAACTGTTTAAGGTACTGCTTTCATATTTGGCCTACACCTACCTTAGGGTAAGACCTTTCAATAGCATATACCCTCAACCCCAAGTTAGACCCTTTATTTAGGTCAAGGTCAGTTCTTACTTTGTCATTTACACCCATGTTTAAGTTTTGCATTTAAGTTTTGAAAAGTGTACATAACTGCTGAAGTATTCAAGATAGAGCTTTACTATTTGGCCCACACCAGCCTTAGGGTTAGACCTTTCAATAGCACACACCCCTTCCTCAGTTTGACCTTCTGCCTAGGTCAAGGTCAGGTCATACTTTGTCATTTGAACCCATGTTCGAGTTCTGCGTTTAAGTTTTGAAAAGTGTTTGTAACTGCTGAAGTATTCAAGATACCACTTCAATATTTGGCCCACACCAACGTTAGGGTAAGACCTTTCAATAGCACACACCCTTTCTTCAGTTTGACCTTCTGCCTAGGTCAAAGTCAGATCATTATTTGTCATTTAAACCCGTGTTTGAGTTCTGCGTTTAAGTTTTGTAAAGTGTTTGTAACTGCTGAAGTATTCAAGATGCCGCTTTAATATTTGGCCCACACCTACCTTAGGGTAAGACCTTTCAATAGTACACACCTCCTCCTCAGTTTGACCTTCTGCCTAGGTCAAGGTCAGGTCATACTTTGTCATTTACAGCTGTGTTAAAGTTTTGAAACGTGTACATGACTGCTGAAGTTTGTAAGACATAACTTTCATTTTTCCTCCATACCAACCTAAGGGATTCAGCATTGTAAGATATAGCTTTCATATTTTGTCCACACCTTTCAATGGCATAGTCCCCATCCCTCAGTTTGACATTCTTCCGACATCAAAGTCAGGTCATACTCTGTCATTTACAGCTATGTTTGAGTTCTGCATTTAATCTTTACTATTTAAAGATTGTTTTCATCTCCGATCAGCCCTTTCCGGCGAGCTGCGTTGTCTTCTGACAACGCTTGTATCTGATTGAAATATACACCAAATTTAGAAATTGTGGTTTGGTTTGGGGATTTGCCATCTTTTCTGATGGCTATTTTTTCACTGGCACCTGTATTGCAGCATCTTAACCAGAGAAAAAGATTACATGCAAAAGATTCTTTGCACTTAAGCAATTACTGGTCTTTTTAGCTCAGGATGAGCTCTAGTGATCACTTTTTGTCCTTCGTCCGTCTGTCCGTCCGTCCGTTAACATTTTCTAATGATTTCTCCTCTGAAGCAGCTGAGCCAATATTTGCTCAAATTTCATATGGAGCCTCCTTAGGTTGGGGGGAAAAAAAGATTGCAAAAAATGATCACAGTCTGTTGACTGAGATGGCCACCATGCCCACAAATGGTAAAAAATCTTCTCCAGAATAGAGGATGCCTCGGGGCTGAATCTTCGCACAAATCATTGGGGATGGGAGGTAGACCTACCAAAGTTGACCTATTTACAATGAGGTCAAGTTTTCTTCCCTGTGCATTTGTATGGGAAAAATGTTAAGAATTTCAAACGACTTCTCCTTTGAAGCCTCTGGGCCAGTGTTGCTCAAATTTCAAGTGGAGCCTCCTTGGGACAGGGGAACAAAAGATTGCTAAAATAGTCACGGTCCATTTACCAAGATGGCCGTGATGCCAATATATGGTAAAAACCTTTAAAAATCTTCTTCCCTAGAACTAAATAAGCACTGGGGCTTAATCTTTGCACAAATCATCGGGGATGGGAGGTCTACCAAATTGCTAAAATGATGGTCCTATGTTGACGTTTGACCTTTTTAAAAATGTGTGAGATGTGCTTCCCCATGTATTTGTATGGACCCTATACATTTATATGGGAAAAATGTTGAGAACTCATATTTTGGACAGCTCCTCTAAAGACTATGATCTAACTGAGTTGAAACTTGATGGGGAGCATCGGGGCACTTGGTAGACACAAAATAGCTGGAACTGAGCGGACTGTAAATCCAAGATGGCGCCACAGCCGTAAACTGGGAAATCGATTTTTTTATGCCCGTTATGTTACGGGGTATGGCGTCCGTCCGTCCGTAAACTTTTTCGTTTCCGGCTAACTCCTCCTACAGTTTACATCCTATCAAGCTGAAACTTGGCATATAGTTAGACCATGATGTGGTGCAGCGCATATTGTTTCAGTGTTACAGTACCAAATGTTTGCAGAGTTATGCCCCTTAGAAAATTTCTGTAAACTTTTCATTTCCGGTTAACTCCTCCTACATTTTACATCCAATCAAGCTGAAACTTCATATATAGTTAGACCATGATGTGGTGCAGCGCATATTGTTTCGAGGTTACAGTCCACCAAATATTAGCAGAGTTATGCCCCTTTGAAAATTTCAGTTGACTTTTCATTTCCGGCTAACTCCTCCTACAGTTTACATCCGATCAAGCTGAAACTTGATTTGTAGTTAGACCATGATGTGGAGCTGCGCATATTATTTCAAGGTTACAGTCCACCAAATATTAGCAGAGTTATACCCCTTTGAATATTTCTACTAAGTTTTCGTTTCTGGCTAAATCCTCCTACAGTTTACATCCAGTCAAGCTGAAACTTCTTGTACAGTTAGACCATGATGTGGTGCAGCGCATATTATTTCGCGGTTACAGTCCACCAAATATTAGCAGAGTTATGCCCCTTTGAAAATTTCAGTTGACTTTTCATTTCCGGCTAACTCCTCCTACAGTTTACATCCTATCAAGCTGAAATATTATTAGTAGTTAGACCATGATGTGGAGTAGCGCATATTGTTTCAAGGTTACAGTCCACCAAATATTAGCAGAGTTAAACCCCGTTGAAAATTTCTATTAATTTCTATTAATTTTTTGTTTCCGGCTAAATCCTTCTATAGTTTACATCAGATCAAGCTGAACCTTCATAAATAGTTACACGATGATGTGGAGCAGCACATATTATTTCGAGGTTACAGTGCACCAAATATTTGCAGATTTATGCCCCTTTGAAAGTTTTTGTAAACTTTTCGCAGCATATTGTAATAGTGTGCAAATTTTATTTTATAATAGGTATATTTTTTGCAAATAACTAAAGTTTTGGTCATATGGGCAGGATATTGATTTTTTTTTTTTTTTTTTTTTTTCTTCTTCTTCTTTTATTAGATTTGCAAGGAAAGGTTGCCATTATTAAATCTTTATGAATACATAAGTCTTTTTGGATTTTTTTGTTTGTTTTAATACTCTTCTGATTTGGCTCCCTTGAAGAACAAAAATAAAATCAGTATTAAACAAGTTAAAGGTTTACAAAAATATTTCTTGCAGCATTTTTATCCCCACGCTTTTTAGAAAAAGCGTCGGGGATATTGTTATCGCCTCCGTCGGTCTGTCCGTCCGTCCGTCTGTCCGTTATGCTATCTCCTCCCAAACCGCTGGACAGAATCCAACCAAATTTGGTGAGTGGCTTGCTTACACAAGTGGGGTGTGCAAGAACACGTTTATTTTCGGCCCCACCCCCAGGGGCCCTGGGGAGGGGTCAAAAGGTCAAATGTTAACAATTTCAAATTTCAAAGTCAATTTTAAAGATTTTTATGCGAAAATGTGCACATATACTCAGTAGTGATAGATGTAAAACATATTGAACGGGATTTATTTTGTGACCCCAGGAACACCCTTTGGGGTGGCACTTGGGAGGTGGGGCGGGGTCAAAAATTAAGTTTCTCACAACATGGTCATGTGGCATATCAAATTGAAGGTAATGATGTGTAGAATAACATACAAGTAGAATTTTGACCCAAAGGTCACATGTCTGCTCTGGGGAGCGGTCAAAACGTCAAAGGTCAAAATATTGAAATTTAAAAGACTTTAATGCCAAATTTTGCACATATACTCAGTAGTGATAGATGTAAAACATATTGAACGGGATTTACTTTGTGATCCCAGGAACACCCTTGGGGTGGGACTTGGAGATGGGGCAGGGTCAAAAATTAAGTTTTTCACAACATGGTCATGTGGCATATCAAATTGAAAGGAATGATGAGTAGAATAACATACAAGTAGAATTTTGACCCAAAGGTAACATATAGGCTCTGGGGAAGGGTCAAAAGGTCAAAGGTGAAAATATTAACAAATTTAAATTTCGAAGTCACTTTTAAAAGACTTTAATGCCAAATTTTGCACATATACTCAGTAGTGATAGTTGTAAAACATATTGAATGGGATTTACTTTGCAATCCCAGGATCACCCTTGGGGGGGATGGGTCGGGGTCAAAAATTAAGTTTTTCATTGTATTTGATGTAACATTATTATATTTGATGTAACATTATTATATTTGATGTAACATTATTGTATTTGGATGAAGATGGTTACAAACAATATCCTAGTACAACTTATCAGCAGAAAAGTTATTGACAAGTGAATTACTCTAAATTCCATAAAAATATTCCATTTTTTAGCTCGCCTGTACGAAGTACAAGGAGAGCTATTGTAGTCACCCCGGTCGTCCACGTTTGCGTTTGCGTTTGCGTTCCCGTTCCCGTCACACTGTGTTAAAGTTTTTCAAATGCTTATATCTCAACAGTCACTCCTCACAGAGGCATCAAATTTGGAACTTAGGTACCTTGGAGGGTCTTCTGAGATTCCAAGAGAATAAACCCCTGGGTTCATGCCCCTGGGTGGGGCTAGGGGTCAGAATCTAGGACACCTTTGTAATACTGTGTTAAAGTTTTTCAAATTCTTATATCTTGATTTTCACTCCTCATAGAGCATTCATATTTAGAATTTGGGTACCTGGACGAGTCTTCTGAGATTCCAAAAGAACATACTCCTGGGTTCATACCTCAGGGTAGGCCTTGGGGTGGGGCTAGGGGTCAAAATCTAGGACACATTTGTAAAATCTTATATGCCTACAGGTTATAGACACAACTGGTTATACATCAGCTAACTATGTGACATCAGTTTAAGTGTAAGAGAGTGAAGGTCATGGTGACCTACATTTTACGGTCCAGGTCACCTATATTTCATGGTCCAGTGATTTTGCCTTATATCTTGAATACTATTTGTTGGATAAATGTCACACCTGGGATATTACTTCCATGTGACCCAATGAATGACCACTTACTATATCTAGGTCATTGTGACCTATATTTCATGGTTCAGTGATTTTGCCTTATATCTTGAATACTTTTTGTTGGTTAAATGTCACACCTGGGATATTACTTTTATGTGACCCAATGAATGACCACTTACTCTATCTAGGTCATTGTGACCTATATTTCATGGTTCAGTGATTTTGCCTCATATCTTGAATACTATTTGTTGGATAAATGTCACACCTGGGATATTAGTTCCATGTGACCCAATGAATGACCACTTACTATATCTAGGTCATTGTGACCTATATTTCATGGTTCAGTGATTTTGCCTTATATCTTGAATACTATTTGTTGGATAAATGTCACACCTGGGATATTAGTTCCATGTGACCCAATGAATGACCACTTACTATATCTAGGTCATTGTGACCTATATTTCATGGTTCAGTGATTTTGCCTTATATCTTGAATACTATTTGTTGGATAAATGTCACACCTGGGATATTAGTTCCATGTGACCCAATGAATGACCACTTACTATATCTAGGTCATTGTGACCTATATTTCATGGTTCAGTGATTTTGCCTTATATCTTGAATACTATTTGTTGGATAAATGTCACACCTGGGATATTAGTTCCTTGTGACCCGATTATTGACGTCAAAATATATCTCTGTTGGTGTGACCTATATTTCATGGTTCAGTGATTTTGCCTTATATCTTGAATACTATTTGTTGGATAAATGTCACACCTGGGATATTACTTCCATGTGACCCAATGAATGACCACTTACTATATCTAGGTCATTGTGACCTATATTTCATGGTTCAGTGATTTTGCCTTATATCTTGAATACTATTTGTTGGATAAATGTCACACCTGGGATATTAGTTCCTTGTGACCCGATTATTGACGTCAAAATATATCTCTGTTGGTGTGACCTATATTTCATGGTTCAGTGATTTTGCCTTATATCTTGAATATTTGTTGGATAAATGTCACACCTGGGATATTACTTCCATGTGACCCAATGAATGACCACTTACTATATCTAGGTCATTGTGACCTATATTTCATGGTTCAGTGATTTTGCCTTTTATTTTTATTACTATTTCATGGAGAATTGTCATACCTGTATTATTATATCTATGTGACAAAATGATTTACATACAAATACATCTAGGTCAGTGTGACCTATATTATATGGCTTAATGATAAAAATGTTACAATATAAAATGTACCCAGCAGGCGAGCTTGCTGTCCTCCGACAGCTCTTGTTAAACCTGGTTGCTTAAAACAATGCTGTGTGGTACAAGGGCAATTTCTGCCAGAAGCGTGGGGATTTGTGATGGCGTGCCATCGACTGCCCGATCTAGTTTTTTTTTTTTTTTGGTTGTTTGTTTTGTTATTGTTTGGTCCGATATTGAAGTATAGGAAAAACAAATCAGCCAAAGGCTCATATGAGCCTATAATATAGTCATGCTTCTGTGGTGTGTCCTCCGTCAGAAAGCACTTCTCCCTAGAAGCAGCAAACTTCTCCCTATTTTCCCAGGAGGGAGAAGTCACTTCTTCCTTAATTCCTGGGCCAGCCTGGTCGCTTAGGTTACAGTTCACCAAATATCAGCAGAGATATGCCCCAATGAAATTTTTTTAATTTTTTTTTTTGTAATTCCACTTACAGTTTATATTCGGAGCACTGAATTATTGTTTTTGTGCTACATCTTTTTACTTGCCACGGGCGTATAATGCCCTGCTTGGCGGAGCTCTTGTTGACAGTTCTTCTTGAATCTTTTGTCAATTTGAGCTGAAGCTTGCTCTGTAGCAACAGGACAACTTCTGGATCAAAATGAGTTAAAATCGTGTCGATTGGAAATTCAAGATGGCCGCCACAGCCGCCATCTTGAAAATATGTTTTGGACAACTCGTAAACCACAAGGCGAATTAGGGGGTGGTTGGGTGTGGCAAAGGTGTCGTGTATCTTGCATCACCAGGGCATCCCACTGATATTGGCTTACAGTTGGGCATGGCCTGCTGTCCTTGCAGCAGATATGGGTAGGGGGGGGAATTTGAATTTCTTCTGTGTCTTCACTTTCATTCATTTTCCTCTTTCTCCCCTGTTCTTCTCTTTCATCTCCTCCTCAACTATCTCTTCTGTCTCACTTCTCCCTTTCTCTGGGAGACGACACAAAATGACCCACAAGAGTTGACGTGTCGTTAAACCCCAACACAATAAAAAAACAAGGCAAATTAAGTTGAAACTTACAATGTAGCAACAGGTTAGATTAGATGTGTAGATAAAAAAATAGCAAAAATCATGCCAGTTGAAAATCCAAAATGATCCCTATAGCCACCATCTTGAAAATCAAGTTTTGACTTGTCAACCCAAACTGTTGGGTGACTTCAGTTGAAATACAGTGTAGCAACAGGATGACCTCTAGATGGAAAATAGCTATATTATGAAAAGAATAACATTTGAGAGCAATGAACACACAAAACAAAAACAAAAATAGCTGAAGTGTCTTAGACCTATGATAAATGATTGAAGTGGAGGTGGTCGGGTGGTGCGAAGGTGTCGTGTATCTTACATTACCGGGGCGTCCAATCGATATTGGCTTCCAGTTGGACAAGGCCTGCTACCCTTGTGGAAGGTAAGGGTAGAGGGGGAATATTTATAGTTCACCTGAGCTATGCTCAGGGTGAGGTATCGTCTGTCCGTCTGTTAACATTTTCAAACAACCTCCTCTGAAGCCCCTGAGCCAATTTTGCTCAAATCTCATATGGAGCCTCCTTAGGTTGGGGGAACAAAAGATTGCTAAAATGGCCGCAGTCCATTGACCAAGATGGCTGCCATGCCCATATATGGTAAAAACCTTTATAAATCTTCTTCTCCAGAACCGAGGATGCCTTGGGACTGAATCATTGCATAAAGCATTGGGGACGGGAGATCTACCAAAATTGCTAAAATAATGGTCATACATTGACATTTGACCTTTTTACGCAAGGTCAAGTTTGCTTCCCTATGCATTTGTATGGGACAAATGTTGAGAATTTCTAACGACCTCCTCTGGAGCCTCTGGGCCAGTGTTGCTCAAATTTCATTTGGAGCCTCCCTGGGGCAGGGAAATGAATGGTTGCTAAAATGGTTGCGGTCCATTGACCAAGATGGCCACCATGCCCATATATGGTAAAAACCTTTAAAAATCTTCTCCAAAACCGAGGAAGCCTTATGGCTGAATCTTTGCATATATCATCGGGGACTGGAGGTCTACCAAAGTTGCTAAAATAATGGTTGTACATTGACATTTGACCTTTTTATGATGAGGTCAAGTTTGCTCCCTTATGCATTTGAGAAAAAATGTTGAGAATTTCAAATGACTTCTCCTCTGGAGCCTCTGTGCCAATGTTGCTCAAATTTCATTTGGCGCCTCCCTGGGGCAGGGGAATGAAAAATTGCTAAAATGGTTGCTGTCCATTGACAAGATGGCCGCCATGCTCATATAATATTATGGTAAAAACCTTTAAAAATTTTCTTTTCCAGAACCAAGGATGCCTTGTGACTGAATCTTTGCATAAATTAACAGGGATGGGAGGTCTACCGAAATAGCGAAAATAGTGGTTGTACATTGACATTTGACCTTTTTACGGCGAGGTCAAGTTTGCTTCCCTATGGATTTTATATGGGAAAAAAATGTTGAGAATTTAAAATGACTTCTATGGAGCCTCTGGGCCAGTGTTGCTCAGATTTCATTTGGAGCCTCCCTGGGGTAGGGGAATGAAAGATTTCTAAAATGGTTGCAGTCCATTGACCAAGATGGCCGCCATGCCCATATGTGGTAAAAACTTTTAAAAATGTTCTTCTCCTGAACCGAGGATGCCTTTTGACTGAATCTTTGCATAAATCATCGGGGATGGGAGATCTACCAAAGTTGCTAAAATAATTGTCATACATTGACAAAAGGTCAAGTTTGCTTCCCTATGCATTTGTATGGGAAAAATGTTGAGAATTTCAAACGACTTCTCCTCTGGAGCCTCTGGGCCAGTGTTGCTCAAATTTTATTTGGAGCCTCCCTGGGGCAGGGGAATGAAAAATTGCTAAAATAGTTGCCATTCATTGACCAAGATGGCCGCCATGCCCATATATGGTAAAAACCTTTAAAAATCTACTTCTCCAGAACCGAGGATGCCTTATGGCTTAAACTTTGCACAAATCATCAGGGACAGGAGGTATACGAAAGTTGCTAAAATGATGGTTGTACATTGACATTTGACCTTTTATGGCCAGGTCATGTTTGCTTCTGTTTGCATTTGTATAGGCCCCATACATTTGTATGGAAAAAATGTTGATAATTTCAGATGACTTCTCCTCTGAAGTCTCTGGGCCAGTGTTGCTCAAATTTCATGTGGAGCCTCCTAGGGGCAGGAGAACCAAAGATTACTAAAATGGGCATGGTCCATTGATCAAAATGGCTGCCATGCCCATATATGGCAAAAAAGCTTTAAAAATCTTCTTCTGCAGAACCAAATAAGCTCTGGGCCCTAATCTTTGCACAAATTATGGAGGACAGGAGATCTACCAAAATTGCTAAAATGATGGTCCTATGTTGATGTTTGACCTTTTATGGCAAGATCAAATTTGCTTCCCAGTGCATTTGTATGGGCCCTATACATTTATATTGGAAGAATTGAGGTGACTTGCACATCAACAGTAGCTAAAATCGTTCTGATTGGAAATCTAAGATGGCCGCCATCTTGTTAGCTCACCTGAGCTGAAGGCTCATTGGTGAGCTTATCATATGACAAGGCTGTTGTCTGTGTACGTGTCTTGTGTTCACATTTTCAAACGTCTTCTCCTCTGAAACCACTGGGCCGATTGAAGTAAAATTTCATGTGGAGCCTCCATGGGATGGGGGAACGAAAGTTTGCATATGGGGTCCAGGTCACTTGACCAAGGTGGCTGCCATGCCCATATATGGTAAAAACCCTTCAAAAATCTTCTTCTCCGGAACGGCTTGACCGATTTGCATGAAACTTGGTATGTAGCGTCTGGTACGTGGGCCCATCATAAATTGCATAAATAGTGACCCTGGGATGACCTTGACCTATTTTAGGCCAAGGTCAAATTTGGTCACATAGGCATTTGTATGGGTGAAAATGCATAATAACTTACTCAGGGTTCAGAATACCCTCCCTAAACCATATATATTCTTGTTCCTTATGATAAGGCACATTATGTGTTATGGATCTTGGGACCCCAGGGGGTCCCCCAGGGGCATGCCCTACCCCCTTCATTTCATAAAATGTGTTATATCTCGGAAACCATTCAGATCCCCACCCATAAATCATATATTCTTGTTCCTTAAGATAAAGCGCATTTAATGACATGGATCTTGGGAGCCCTGGGTGTCCCCGGGGGCATGCCCCACCCCCTTCATTTCACAAAATGCTTAATATCTCGGAAACCGTTCAGATCCCCACCCATAAACCATATATGTTCTTGTTCTCTATGATGAGGCGCATTAAGTGACATGGACCATGGATCCCAAAGGGGTCCTCCGTGGGCATCCCCCACCCCCGGCAATTCATAAAATGTGTTATATCGCGGAAACTGTTCAGATCCCCACCCATAAACCATATATATTGTTGTTCCTTATGAGAAGCCATATTTAGTGACATGGATCCCTGGGTCCCCTGGGGGCATGCCCCACCCGCTCTTTTCATAAAATGCATAATATCTTGGAAACCATTCAGATCCCCACCCATAAACAATATATATTCTTGTTCCTTATAATGAGGCGCATTTAGTGACATGGACCATGGATCCCAAGGGTGTCCCCTGGGGCAGGCCCTACGCCCTTCATTTCATAAAATGTGTTATAGCTCGGAAACTGTTCAGATCCCCACCCATAAACCATATATATTCTTGTTCTTTAAGATAAGGCGCATTTAGTGACATGGATCTTGGGACCCCTGGGTGTCTCCCGGGTGCATGCCCCACCCCCTTCATTTCACAAAATGCTTAATATCTTGGAAACCGTTCAGATCCCCACCTATAAACCATATATTTTCTTGTTCCTTATGATGAGGTGCATGAAGTGACATGGACCATGGATCCCAAAGGGGTTCCCCGGGGACATGCCCCACCCCCTTCATTTCATAAAATGTGTTATATCTCGGAAGCTACCCTTTCCTCAGAAAAACATGTAAAGACATATATTTATGTTTTACATGTAATGCCAGATAATGCGGAGTATTGGCCCATCCATTTACGGGCTTTTACATGTTAGTACATAAAAATCAAAAAGGAGAGAACAACTGATGAGAAGAGACTTGACATGTAAAATTTTACATGTAATTACATGTTTTTCCACGTAATGACATGTAATTACATGTCAATTTTCAATGAACAGGTATATTTGACGTGTTAATACATGTAGTCAAGATCACAAATTTTCAGTTTTACATGTCAAATTCTACATGTAAAATTCAACATGTAAATCTAGGAATACAATTTGGTTTACATGTAAAATTTTACGCGTAAAATTCTACACGTAAAATTTTATGCATAAAAATTCTACATGTAATTTGTTTCTGTTGAGGTTTTACGGCCCAGTCAACCCAATGAGGTCATGTCGAGCACGGTCAGTTGACCTAACCACACGTTTACTGGGCAGGCTTAGTCCTCTAAGCGGTTACCAGTATTGTGCACATTCTTTTGCCAGAAACTTACAACTGCCCTTCTTGAATCAGCTTAAGGGAGAGAATGACCGTAGAAAATATTTCATGATCAAATCTCCATGAAAGAATGTTGCCGACCTCGGCGGGGGTTGAACCCGCGACCTGGTCTCCAGTTGGACAGCGCATCCAACTGAGCCACCGAGGCCGGCTCTACATGTAATAAAACTCTACATGTAAATGGGAAATTCATAGTAATATCAGATGTAGTTGTGATACTTTTAGGTCACCTGAGCAAGAAATGCTTATGGTGAGCTTTTGGGATATACCATGATGTTCCTTGTACGTTGGGACATGCATCCATCAGTCTGTCCGTCTGTCTGTCAACTATTGCTTGCATATACACTCTAGAGGGCACAGTTTTGATCCAGTCTAATGCAACTTTCTCCGAATTTTTATCTGCATGAAATATCTAGGCCAAGTTTTAATCTCGGTTATGCAGGTCGGAAACTAGGTCACAAGGTCAAATCTGAGAAAAATCTTGTGTACATAATAGAGGTTTCATTTTCCATTGAATCTTTATGAAACTTTGTTTGAATGTTTGCTTGAAGACTATATATGTTAAGTTAAAATATGGGTCATGTGGGTTTGAAAACTAGGTTACTAGATCAAATAATTGAAAAACCTTGTGTACACAATAGGGGCTTCATTTTTTCAAGAATGTTCACATAAGTTTGTCAGAATGTTTTTTTTTTTGCCAGTGTTTAGGCCAAGTTCAAATATGGGCCACTTCCGGCAAAAAGCTAGGTCAGTAGGTGTAATCTAAGAAAAACCTTGTGCACACACTATAGTCTTCATTTTCCATTGAATATTTTTGAAACTTCATTCAAATGTTTCTATGAATAATATCTAGGACAAGATCTGATACAGGTAATGTTGGTTCAAAGACTAGGTCTCTAGGTCAAATCACTGAAAAACTTTGTGTACACAATATAGAGGCTTCATTTTTCAGTGGATCATCATGAAACTTTGTGATAAAGTTTGTTTTGACAATTACTAGGTCAAGTTCCAAACTGAATCATGTCAGGTCAAAGACTAGGTCAAATCTTTGAAAAAAAAAATGTGTGCACAACAGAGTGCCCTCATCCAGATCTACATTATTTGCTCAGACCTATTTTTTTTTTGACATTTTTGGTGTCCAATTTTTAAGAGTTAATTAAAATAAATTAACTAAAAGCCATAGACTTGGAATAAATAGTCTTTTTTTTCAAGCAGTTAATAAGCAGTATTAAAAATGTTAATTTTTCCAACTGAAAACATGACATATATTAAACACCAAGGAGTAGAATAATTTTGAATGAAATTCAAAAGAAAACTGATCTACCCCACCCACTACATAAGAAACTACCACAAAAGCTTAGCTGCCTTTTGGTACCAGTTTATAATGCATCAAAATGGAATACTGAGAAAGTATTAAAATAACTCACATTTTTTTATTAAGCTATCCTCCTGTGTTCAAATATTTTATAGCAAAATGTTTTGAAAAGAACAGCATTTTATAACTCCAGTGCTCCATGTGACTTCATGCTTTGAGACTGAATATACTAAAGTTTGAAACTGACCAATCAGACAACAGGATCTTGTACACAAAAACTCCAAAGTTCTTATTTTTACGCATTTTTACGTGTTGAAAATTACTAAGTCCAGAGCTGGCTTCTTTTACAGACTGTTTTTTGATAAAGTTATATAAATGCCATATTTTGCCAGGTTATTTTTTTCTAAGTCCACAAATGACACGTAAATACATGTAAAATTTTACGCATTTTGCCATGCCTGTACAGGATTATCATGGTTTTACATGTCATTACGTGGTTTTACGCGTAGAAGTAGTAAATCTACATGTAATGCCATGCTGTTTTACATGTAATTACATGTAAACTATATTTTAACCCGTCATTCTGAGAGAAAGGTGTTCACCCATAAACCATATATATTGTTGTTCCTTATGACAAGCTGCATTTAGTGACATGGATCCCTGGGTCCCCCGGGGGCATGCCCCACCCGCTCTTTTCATAAAATGCATACTATCTTGGAAACCATTCAGATCCCCACCCATAAACCATATATATTCTTGTTTTGACTAAGTATGGCCCTTTGAAAAGTTCAGCATTTTAACCTTGTCAGCAAGATATCTCAAAAACTGTTTAAGTCATTGTCTTGAAACTTGACAGGCTGATAGGGAATGATGAGTAAATGACCTGATTAACTTGCAGCAGTTGACTCAGGTGAGCGTTGTGGCCCATGGGCCTCTTGTTTATGTTATTATATTTCCCTGCCATTGTGCTGTTTACATGTATAAAATCATGATTCTTCAGAAACCACCAAATTTCACATTGATCCTACTTTTGAAATGTGATTGATAGTTTGTTCAAATGATCACATTGACTGTCAGGCCCAAATAATATTCTTCTTCAAAACTAAGAACTGCTCAAATGATGATCTTTTCATTAGTTGCAATGATAGGATTGGAAAAATGTTGCATAACATCTGCATCTGCAGTGGCTATATCACTCAGGTGAGCGAGCCCTGGCCCCTGGGCCTCTTGTTATTCCTTCTGTTTCTTCACTTTCATTCCTGTTCCTCTTTCTTCCTTGTCCCTCTCTTTCATCTCCTCTACTATCTCTTCTGTCTCTTTTCTCCCTTTTTCTGGGAGACGACACAAAATGACCCACAAGGGTTGATGTGCTGTTAAACAAAAGCTTTACGTTATAAGTAACATTTTATTTTGCAAGGTTTATCTTTCTTTGCCCCTATGATGAATACATGTATAAAATCACGATATTGTTAAACACTTTCTCTTCAGAAATCAGTTGGCCAATTTCCACTAAGTTTCATGTCGATCCTACTGTTGAAACGGGATTGTAAGTTTATGCCAAAGGTCATGCTCCATTGATTGTCATGCCCTTATATGGTAAAATCATGATGATTAAAAAAAACACATTCGTCTTCAAAACCAAAAACTGCTGAAATGATGATCCTTTGCAATGACAGGATTGGAATATGTTACATAACATCTGTATATCTGCAGTGGCTGTTTCACTCAGGTGAGTGAGCCGTGGCCCGTGGGCCTCCTGTGTTGTTTTTGGTGGCCCACATTTTATTGCATACCTTCCTAACAGGTTCAAAATAATGAACCCAAATTTCATTGCCATTTGCAAATTTTTTTTCGTCATATTTTTAGCTCACCTGAGCTATGCTCAGGATGAGCTGTTGTGATCACTTTTCATCCATCGTGCATCCGTCCGTCCGTTAACATTTTCAAACAACTTCTCCTCTGAAGCCGCTGAGCCAATTTTGCTCAAATTTCATTTGGAGCCTCCTTAGGGTAGGGGAATGAAAGATTGCTAAAATGGTCGCGGTCCGTTGACCAAGATGGCCGCCATGCCCATATATGGTAAAAACCTTTAAAAATCTTCTTCTCCAAAACCGAGAATGCCTTGGGGCTGATTCTTTGCACAAATCATCGAGGATGATAGGTCTACCAAAATTGCTAAAATAATTGTTGTATATTGATGTTTTGACCTTTTTATGGCGAGGTCAAGTTTGCTTCCCTATGCATTTGTATGGGCACCATACATTTGTATGGGAAAACTGTTGAGAATTTCAACCGAATTCTCCTCTGAAGCCTCTTGGCCAATGTTGCTCAAATTTCATGTGGAGCCTCCTTAGGTTGGGGGAACGAAAGATTGCTAAAATGGTTGTGCTCCATTGACCAAGATGGCTGCCATGCCCATATATGGTAAAAACCTTTAAAAATCTTCTCCAAAACCAAGAATGCCTTGGGGCTGAATCTTTGCACAAATCATCGGGGACGAGAGATCTACCAAAGTTGCTAAAATAATTGTATGTTGACGTTTGACCTTTTTACGGCGAGGTCAAGTTTGCTTCCATATGCATTTGTATGAGCACCATACATTTGTATGGGAAAACTGTTGAGAATTTCAAATGACTTCTCATCTGAAGCCTCTGGGCCATTGTTTCATGTGGAGCCTCCTTAGTTTGGGGGAACGAAAGATTGCTAAAATGATTGCGATCCATTGACCAAGATGGCCGCCATGCCCATATATTGTAAAACCTTTAAAAATCTTCTTCTCCAGAACCGAGGATGCCTTGGGACTGAATCTTTGCACTAATCATCAGGAAGGGGAGGTCTACCAAAGTTGCTAAAATGATGGTCATACATTGACGTTTGACCTTTTTACGGCGAGGTCAAGTTTGCTTCCCTATGCATTTGTATGGGCACCATACATTTGTACGGGAAAAATGTTGAGAATTTCAACCGACTTCTCCTCTGAAGCCTCTGGGCCAATTTTGCTCAAATTTCATGTGGAGCCTCCTTAGGTTTACGGAAAGAAAGATTGCTAAAATGGTTGCAGTCCATTGACCAAGATGGCTGCCAGCCCATATATGGTGAAAACCTTTAAAAATCTTCTTCTCCAGAACCCAAATAAGCCCTTGGGCCTTACCTTTGCAGAAATCCTCTGGGACAGGAGATCTACCAAAATTGCTAAAATGATGGTCTTACGTTGACATTTGACCTTTTTATGGCAAGGTCAAATTTGCTTCCCCATGCATTTGTATGGGCCCTATACATTTATATGGGAAAAGATGTTGAGAATTCATATTTTGGACATCTCCTCTATAATCCGGTTGAATCGAAACTTGTTGATGAGCATTAGCGTGCTTATGAGACACAAAATAACTAAATGAGCCAATAGAAAAATCCAAGATGGCCACCACAGCCGCCATCTTGAAAATCAATTTTTGACATCTCTTCTCAAATAGTTGCCAGAGCTAAAAATAGAAAAAAAAAAAAAAAAACCTTTAAAGGACAGGATAAGTAGATGAACCAGATGACCTGAAAATATCTGAACTTTTTTTTACTTGTGATGTTTTGAAAATTTCAGCATTTTAACTTTGTAAGCAAGATATCTCAAAAACTGTTTAAGCCATTGCCTTGTCATAAGAGTATTGGAAAAATGTTGCATGCCATCTGCATATCTGCAGTGGTGGTTTCACTCAGGTGAGCGAATTGTGGCCCGTGGGCCTCTTGTTATAAATGTTTTAAGCAATTGCTTGGCTATTTTAGCTCTGCCTCTTTTGACTATCAGTGGAGAAATGACCCACATGGCAGAAATCTTCCTAACTTTCAAAATATTCTTTAATGTAAGTGAAAGTGAGATGCCAAGCTTTTGTGCTATATCAGGTACTGTGTACCTAGCATTTCTTTCAACAATTTCTCTTACTTTTGATACAGTTTTATTACAAGATGCCTTGGCCTTCCTGAATTGGGTGCAGTTTTGATTGACTCTAACACAGAATCTTTTTTTTTTTTCATCTACGAATCATGCCATAAGAAACAGTAGTAGATCCATAAACAACAGAAATTTCAGCAAATATTTGTTTCAAAGAACAACCTATCTTCGAGCAAGTGTTTATGTTGGCTTGTATTTCCTCCTTCTTTTACCAACCATTTTAACCACAGTAGTCAAAGACTGCATGTATTCAAATGGCAAATTATCTATCTTTCAGCTAGATTTATGGGCACATGTACATATCATTGTGTAAGTATTAAATAGTGCTATGCAGGTATGTATTGATTTGTTAAAGTTCCATGTGGATATCAAGCAACAACACAATAAGCAATTCTTTTGGAACACCCCTCATAGGTGATCAGGTATCATCCATCAGAAAGTTTTATGTGTACTTGCTTGTTTCTCAGTCTATGTTGAGGCAATAGGTAGGTATTCAGTTGTCACAGTGTCAGTATGTCCAGTGCCTCAGTGAGCAACAATTGTTTTATTGTATATAATCAAACAAAACATTTCTTTACCTGTTTGTGTCATCAAATGCTACAACAAATTATGCCTGGACAGGGACACCTCAGTTCTCATATTTCTGGATGTTTGTTATGTTTCCGTAATTTTGATGGTTTTATTTTTTCTCAGCACTAAATATTGTCAAAAGATTTCAAAGGGTGCAGCAAAGTTTTTTTTATTAGATTTAGGCTATTCAAAGATCAGTCACTAGCCTGTAACTTAAAAATGTGAGCCGAAATCATTTGTTGAACTCATTTTGTATCTGCCATCCTGCTATGATTTCCCAGTCTGTTTGCTTGTGGCTTTGATAGATTAAATTTATGTTGCTACTCTGCTTTAGACATCATTCAGAAAATCAGTTTTGCCTGGTGCATTACACAGAAAGAAATTTGCTAACTTTTGTAATGATTTAATGCAGAACCTTTTGTCATAACTTTATGGACAAAAAGTTTTACTCAGTTGATTGGTTTAAAAAAAAATCAAATGTTCATATTCCCCATTGTAAAAAATGCTGCAGATTATGCAGAAATCACTAGGGTAGGTCAGTTGGAGGCAGGTTTTCAACAAGTTCAACTCATTCAAACGTTCTGAAATTTTCATAACATTGTCTATAATTAAAAATCAGCAAAGAAATATAAATTTCATCATTTTTTAGAAAAAAAAAAAAAAAAAAAAAAAGAAAGAATAACTTTACACACAATGGCATTAGACCAATTGTTGGCCAAGAATGTTTAGGGTAAATATATATAAGAATAAAACAGAAACAGAAAAGACAAATGGTCTGATAGAATACGGTTAGTCAGTCAACAAAATAATAAAGTCTTTATGCCCCCAACTTTGAAAGTGGGGGGCATATTGCTTCTGGCTTGTTCGTTCATTTGTTCATTTATTCATTTGTTTGTCATGCTTTCTTGTGCATAGTATTACCATATATGCTAATGTTTTGAAACTTCATATACGGATTCCTCATGAAAAAATAGCTGACCCATATTTTTTTGTTATGCAAATTATCTCCCATTTTAGAGTTATTTCTCATTTAATAAAATAACTTTGAAATATCGCTAGCAAGATATCTAAAAAATAATTTGAGCTAGAGCCTTGATATTTGGTATACTGATTGGGACTGAGGAGATGATTAAATTTTCAACTAATTAAATGAAATGTATTTGGAGTTATGGCCCTTTGCAATTTCTGGCCATTGGTTGTTTCTTTATTGTGCGTGGCATAAGTTAAGAATCATGTATGCTAATGTTTTGAAATTTCTTATATGGAGTACTTATGAAAAAATAGGTGACCCTTATTTTTTTTCATTTCTGAATTATCTCCCATTTTTGAGTTAATTTTCCTTTTAATACAATAACATTGAAATCTCTTTAGCAAGATATCTCAGAAAGTATTTGAGCTACAGCCTTGATATTTGATATACTGATTGGGACTAAGGATGAGATTACCTTGTTAAATTTTCAACTAGTTGAATGTTGTTGGAGTTATGGCCCTTTGCAATTTCTTGCCATTTCATGTTGTTGCTATATTGTGTGGAGCATAAGTTTAGAACCTCATTAGCAAGATATCTCAAAAAGGATTTGAGCTAGAGCCTTTATATTTGATATACTGATTGGGACTGTGCAGGAAATTGGAACTGAGCTGGAGATTACCTGATTAAATTTTCAACTAATTAAAGCAAATGTTGTTGGAGTTATGGCCATCTGCAATTTCTGGGCATTGAATGTTGTTTCTTTATTGTGAATAGCATAAGTTTAGAACCATGTATGCTAATGTTTTGAAATTTCATATGTGGATTCCTTATGAAAAACAAAGGTGACGTATACTCTTTTCTTATCTGAAATATCTCCCATTTTAGAGTTATTATATAGAACATACTCAAGTCATTGATGACAAGGAAGAGACAAAACAAGAAGAAAAGACTGACTGTCAATTCAGATCCGTCTGATGACAATTCATTTGATGGGAGCACCACACCACAGGGCTATACTGCCAGGGGTAGACCCAACAAGATGGCGATTACTTGGATGCTCAATGCATCCAAAGTGTAATCAGGCACTGGTCAACCAGGCACGGTAAACCAGCAATGGGCAGTTTTTCACCGGTCAACCAGGCACTGGTCAACCAGTCACCGGTCATGGGTCATCCAGTCACTGGTCATTCAGTGATTTCCAGGTACCAGGCACCGTGCATTGAATCACCAGTCACCGGTCACACGGCACCAGTCAATTCACCAGGCACTGGTCATCACATACCAGTCGACTGATAATGATTACCCGGTAGCAAATAAAACACGTAGGAGTTCTGAGCGGTCATTCCCGAATGAACCTCAGAACTCCTCTACCTCAAAGAGTATTACTACCTCTAGAGCCAGACTTTCATCAGATGTCTGACCCAAGCATAATTATAGCTCCACCAAGTAATACTTGGGTATCAGATGATAGGCACACATCTCCTAGGCATAATAGAAGAGATTTGCCTAAAACTAAACACAAGACAAAGAAGAGGAGAAACACAGATTGTTTTTTTCTTCCTCCTCATCTAGATCCTCTTGAGCTTCTCACAAGAGAAGCAAACGATCCAAGAGGTCAAAACATTCACACAAGAGAAGAAGAAGGCATTTGACGTTGTTTTCTTCTTCAAATCATTCTGTTCATGATTATGGAAGATATAAATGAACAAGATTACTCCACAGGTTGCAGAAGTTCTGAGTACTCTGCAACCTGTCATGACTATTGATCAGACACCCGTTATACATTCAGATAATGTAATGCAGTAACCAAGGGACTCAGGTTCTGAATCGGATTCGGAAACCTGGTCCCTTGACAGGGCTATTAATGAGGTGTTTAGATTACTTCTTCAGGAGTTATGTCCTAAACAGACTGAGGAAAGTACTCCTACAAAGCCACTTTCAGGAATAGAGTGCTTGATGGAGAATTGTGCTTCTCCATTATTGACGCTCCCACAGTCTAAACTGGTAGAAGGTACCACCAAGTTCATCCCGAGCAAGAGAGACTCTGAAAGTTTGGCTAAAGATTGGCTATGCCCTCAACATTTAGTTTCATCTTTGCCACCAATCAAATACTACAAAAGCCAGAACCAGTATTTTCCCACAGAAAATCTTCCCCTACTAGAACCTGACGCTTCGCTTTTGGACATTTCTACTAGGGGAAGATGTTCTGTCCCAGTAAAAAAATCTAGAATTCTGGAAAAAGAGAGCTCGCAAATTAGTGGCGATTAATTCACACGCAGATTTGTTCTCTTCAGGAGCCTATTTATGCCTCCAACAAGAGTCCTTGTCAGTCACGGCTCTGTCTAGACTCTTGGAGGCTGTGGCAAAATCCATTAAAACATTCAGCAGCAATGTCAACTATTCTGGCCACTAAGCTGTTTCAGGCTAGAGGCGACTCCGCAATAGCCACCTCAAAATTACTATTGGAAAACTTGGGTTACGAGTTACTGAATGCTCCAATAAATGCTACATCCTTGTTCAGTAATAAAATCAAGGACGTCACTAAATCTAACTACAAAATGCAACAACAGAGATTCTTAGCCTCTTCCTCAAACAATACTAACCAACAACAAAAAGCATCTTATTTGGCTACAAGAACATTTAAAATACCCAAACAGCGAATAAGTCATCTAGGCCTAAGCAGTCTTAAACATACAGGTCTAAAACTCAGACCCAGTCCTTTACGTCCAGTACTAGAAAGGACTTTAATAAGAGGAGCGGTAACACCAAACAGTTCCCCTCCTCTAAACAAGCCGCATCCTTCCCAAAGTTCTGAATGCCAACCCTTTCCACTGCCTATCTTTCCACACCCAGATATTCCAGTGGGAGAAAGATTGGCCCACTTTGTGGAACAGTGGGGAGAATTAACAAACAACAAATGGGTCCTCTCTATCATTCGAGACAGCTTCAGGATATCATTTAGGTCTAGTCCCCCTCTTTTGTCGGTTCTGATAAGTCTGAGTCAATCTTCCTCCCCCTTACTGCAAGAAGAGATTGCAGAACTTCTCCAGAAACAGGCAGTGGAAAGGGTACAAGATCCAGGAGCTTCCGGCTTTTATTTACGGCTATTTCTTGTACCAAAAAAGAATGGAAAGTCTCCATAGTCCTAACAGATGCTTATCCACAAGTTCCGTTTCACCCACGATCCAGAAAGTATCTTCGGTTCATGTTCAAAGGTCAGGTCTTTCAATTCACGGTCTTACACGGAATGGCCCTGTCTGTGAATTTTTAACAAACTGATGGACGTTAAAGCATCGGACCTGCGCCATACCGGTATTTCCGTACCTAGACGATTGGCTTATAAGAGATCTAATTTGCAGCCGACTAATATCTCACACAAAATGTTGCCTCCAAACTGTACAAAGTCTAGGTTTCATTCCAAATCTAAATAAGTCATATTTGATACCAGCCCAGAAATTCACCTTTATAGGGATGGAATTTCTGACACAACAGAATATAGTCAGAGTAACACAAGGCAGAGTCAATTCTCTACTTCTGACTATCAAACTGTTTCTTTCTCAGACGCAAGTTGCGGCAGGAACTTTCCTTTCACTTTTGGGCATACTCAGTGCAGCAGCAGACTTCGTTCTCCTAGGCAGACTACACTTATGTCCACTTCAAATGTGTCTTTTATCTGTCTGGAGACCTCACATTCTTCCAATTGATCATTACATTTTGATCAACATGATCAACATTTTGAAAAATATGATTCGATTCCATTTGAAATTGTGGATGGACACCAGTCTCTTCGTCTTGGGAAGTACATTCATCCTCCGGAACCGAATACGAATTCTTTTCACGGATGCCAGTCATTTTGGATGGCGCGCTCATCTAGAACCGATGAGACTATCCTTTCATGGTCGCTGGTCGGAAGACCAATCCCAGCTCCATATTACGAGGGTCCTGCAAAAAGTTTTGTCACTGGGTTCGGATTACTTCAGTGCTACGTTTTATCAAACATATTTTTATTACAAACCATAAAGTATTCCCCCTTTACTGAAACACATTTTTGTAACCTTTTTACCCAGTCGCGAAAAGCAGATAAATAGTCTTCTTTTGGTATCTGTTGGAGACACTGATAAATAGCGCTGCCAAAAGAACTTCTAGACATATACTTATTTCCAGAAAGCATTTTCTTAAGCCTTGGAAATAAAAAGAAGTCACAGGGACTCAGGTCAGGTGAATAAGGTGGATGGTTTAAAACTTTCACCTTTTCAGAAGCCAGAAAAGACATAACAACCCCACACTTATGAGAGGAGGCGTTGTCATGTAAAAGGTGGACTCCTGACCATCCATTGCTTGGTCGTTTCTTATTGTAAAACTCTTTCACTTTCTTCAGTACAGAATTCTTGTAGAATTGGCCAGTGACTGTATGACCAGATGGACAAGGCACTTGAATGACTGGCCCACTTGAATTAAAGAAAATTGCGTACAACATCTTTTACAAACTTATGGTTCTCTTGGCAATACATGGTCGTTTTTGATCTTTTTGCTTCCAATGCTTATTATCAGCTGTTCTTTGTGGCTCAAACATGTGCATCCAAAGTTTCATCACCTGTTAGCAAGTTAGAAATAACATGACTATTACAGCCTTTGTATGTTTTCAAAAGTTTCCGGGCACATTTAAGGCATTGTGCCTTTTTCTCCTCAGTGAGCAAATGAGGTACCCACCTAGCGCAAACCTTTCTCAGGTCCAAACGCTTTTTCAGAATTGTTTGCACACTGCCTTCTGATATGCCAGTACAACTAGCTATATCTTTGACAGACAATCGCCATCTTGTTCGACCACAATCTTTACAGCAGTGATGTTAGCCTTGGTAACAGAGGTTTTAGGCCTTCCAGGACGGTTATCATCTTCAACAGAAAATTTCCCAGCTTTAAAAGCTTTAACCCACCTAAAAACTGTGCGCATTGAAATGGTATGGGGTCCATATATACCACACAATTCATTAAATATCTGCTTTAAATCTATATTACCCTATTTACCATATATTTTTGGACACGTTAAAATAATTATTTTATTTTTTGTCCGAATATTTAGGAAAATATAATTTAAAAAAAAAACGCCGTGTCCGAAAATTAAAGAAAATACCCGAAAAATTCCGATAAAAATGAAGATTTTAAGGTCTGTCGCGCAGGTAGATCGGCGGTTTGTAGTGCCCGAGTTTTTAATACTGACTATTATGAACTGTTTTTTTTGCTTGATAAATACGAAAAATTAAACCACTGTTACTTTTTAACTGATCATCGCATCGTCGGTCGGACAGGGCGCCATTTGTAAATAAACTGAGTCACATGACCCCTCCTGTTGTTGAGAAAAATCCTGCCGGTATTGGCACACCTCAAAGATGGACTAGGTGTAAAGGGCTAAGTTCGTTGCATAGAATCGTAACAGATATCTGATTAGGATCTATTCTGTTTACCAAAGATCGTTTCTGTAAGTGGATGAAACAGTTACTTTAGTTTAGTTTTTTTTTTTTTTTTTTTTTCTTTTCTTTTGGTTACGGATTAGGTATATAATCACTTCTACAGCATCGCTGTGGAAGCCGGCTTTTATGGCGAGAAGTTAAGCAACGGAGATCGCGGTTAGTTCCTGGATGGGTGCCCGCGGTGCTTGACTTCGTGGAAGACCCGGTTTCACACTATTTTTTTTTTTTTTTTCGTTCCTAAAGCCATGAAAGATAGTAATGTATTTCATAGGAAAATGAAGTTACCATACCGACTCCTCATTATTTGCAGCTATGCAAAGGCTGAGCAGGTTTTTCCACGAGGTTGCCCAATCGCCCTGAGCAGACGATCATAAAATTGCGTAATATGAACGCACTGACAAAAGGTCGCTGATTTCCTATTTAATAGGAGTGCTTGTTTTAATAAGTATTAATGGAAATTAATTTTACATGCTTCACTGCTTTGATCGCAACTATGATCGTTTTTATCTTGGTTATGAGGGAATGCCCATAATTAAAAAATTAAATAATGACGTCTTTTTACTTGACACGCCAACACACCATGTAGAGGAAATGTAACCTCAGATGTCGTAAAATTTGCATGTGACTAACACGTGGTATAGAACCACGTGGTAATATGACAGTTTTTAAAAGATAACAATAAATAGTGTTACCGAGAAATAGACAGGTGCTATAATATCTCCTCGTTGAAAAACATTGAACAGTAATGAGATTTTGGCATGTTCCACGGCCTTCATTATTATTTGTTTTGTTTTTTTTCTTCTTGCCTATTTTTAGCTGTGTATTGGTAGATCAGTCCATTTGGACGAGGGGGGATTTCATCGTCTTCGAATGTATAGTAAGTGGCATGCGCAGTTTATAAGCTCGGCGATTTGAATAAACAAATAAAAGTAGTTTCTCCCTGAATTAAAACAGCCCTGACGGAAAATAATTTTTAACTGAGTTAATTTTTTAGACTCTACTACTTCCTTCTTACCTGTTAGAAAATGGCTTCATCTATCAAAACATCCGTGAAAATGATAGCGACGCTGCGGGTTTGGTGTTGGATTTCATTGAAAATTCAGCTTTGTTCAGAGGCATTTTTGTGTCCGAAATTAGGAAATTGTCTTTTTCAAAATCAGGGGATGTCCGAACTGTTATGGTGCATTAAATTATCATATTTTGCAGAAAATAGGTGGTGTCCGAACATTAATGGTGTCCGAAAATATATGGTAAATACGGTAAGCCTAATGCGGCATTTAATATAGCTACGAATTTCAGTCTTCTGGTCCATGTTCCAATGTAACAAGTAAACTGGTCAGTGTATATGACTGCATCTATTTCAATTTGAAATAACTCGGTCAGTTGGAAAGCAAAAGGGTATCGTTAGCTATTCAACACACCATTCAAGTGCAGTGAAGCATTTTAAAATATACCTGGGATAAAATGAAGGAAGCCTATTAGTGACAGAACTTTTTGCACAACCCTCATAATATTCTGGAAATGATGGCCATTTGTTTAGCACTGAAGAAAGCCATAAAATACATTCACCACTCTTGTGTTATGATCTCGACAGACAATACAACATTGGTCCCTTGTATCAACAAACAAGGAAGAACACGTTCTCCCAAACTATGCGTATTGGAATTCCTCCATTGGTGCCTGGAACACGATATCATGATCAGAGCTTGTCATATTCCAGGCAAATTCAACATATTGGCAGACTGTCTTTCGAGATTGGACAGGCTTCTCAAAACAGAACTGGCTTTGGACCGATCGGTAGTGAAGTCCATTTTCCAAATGCTCAATTGCCCCAATGTGGATTTGTTTGCAATACAATTCAATCACAAACTCCCATTGTATGTATCTCCAGTTCTAGACAATCATGCCTTAGCGACGGACACATTGTTAATGGACTGGAATTGTCTTCATGCATATGCATTCCCACCAACAATTCTGATACTATCTGTACCAGCCAAGATACGTCAAACTCGGTGCAGAACAGTTCTTATTGCTCCTCTTTGGCCCCAATGTCCATGATTTTCAGTGGTGTTACAACTATTAGTATCAGCTTCAATTCATCTTCCACTCTTTCCAAAACTACTGACACAAGCAAAAGGTAAGTTTCAACATCCAAATCTCCCATTACTCACTCTTCATGCTTGGGAGTTATCAAACAATCAATTAGAGATAAAAGGTTTTCGCAAACTGTTGCAGACTTTGTCTCAAAATCAAGACAAACATCTGTTCGGAAAGTCTATGGTTCAAAGTGGGTTGTTTACTCCAATTGGTGTCATAGAAAGAAGGTTAATCCATTCTCAGCCACTCTTACAGTAATAGCCACCTTCCTTATTTTACCTTTTCTCTGAGAAAAAGTATCAAATATGTACCATCAAAGGTTATAGATCTATGATCTCAAATACTGTCAAATTCAAGACTGGTAATAGAATCAAATCTAACCTAGTCTTGTCTGAATTAATTAGATCTTTTGAATTGCAACGTCCAGTACAAAGATCTCTTGCACCAAAATGGGATTTATCTTGGATCTTAGTTTCCTTACAAAAATTCCCATTTGACCTCTACATAAGGCATGTAAACTTCACATTATGATTAAGACGGCCTTTCTATTAGCTCTTGCCACTGCTAAAAGATGTAGCGAAATTCATGCTTTAGCAATGGATGCAAATCATTTAAGTTTCAATCAATGTGATGGTTCCGTATCATTGATAGTACAAACTGGGTTTTTGGCAAAGAACCAGCTTCTGTCCATTTGCCCAGGTCCTATAATTATCCCTTCTTTAACTCGAACATGTAAAAGGGAACATTTGGACAGACTTTTATGCCCAATAAGAGCATTTAAGTTTTATCTTAAAAGGACTAGTTCTTATCGCTAGAACAGAACTAGATTATTTTTACCCATTAGTGACAATCAAGACATCTCTAAAGCTTCAGTCTCGAGATGGGTATCTCATACTATTAAACTTGCCTGTAGGCAACTCACCCGTAGAGACATTTCTTTCCTAAAAATCAAAGCTCACGATGTTAGCGTGCTATCTTCTTCTTGGGCATTCTTTGATAAAGTTCCGCCCAGTGAAATACTCAAAGCAGCAGTTTGAGCTAGAGCCTTGATATTTGGTATACTGATTGGGACTGAGGAGGAGATCACCTGATTAATTTTTCAATTTATTTCATGAAATTTTTATTTTAATTATGGCCATTTGAAATTTCTGGCTATTTAATGTTGTTGCTTTCTTGTGTAAATCATAACGTAAGAACCATGACTGTATGCTAATTTTTTAAAATTTCATAAGTGAATTCCTAATGAAAAAATAGGTGAGAAGGAAGTTGGAAGGGCCTATTGCTTCTGGGCATGAGTACATGTAGTCCCTTTGTAAATTTGGGCATTTTCTGTTGTCAGCAAAATATCGCAAAAACTTTTGGAGCTAAAGCCTCATAACTTGATGAATAGATTGGTAGTGATGAGAAGATGACCTGATTAACTTTTAAATAAATACTGAAAAAATATTTCAGGAGTTATGGCCCTTTGTAGATTGGGCCATGTTCACTTTGTATAATCTATAGAGGCAAGCATATGGTTGGGGTGTAGTGTTTTACAAACACAATTTCTAGTTCTGTGTGATGTTGAAGGCTGTAGTCTCACAGTTTAGTGTCAGTTATGTTTTTTTTTATTCACAGCTGCTGGAACAGGGGTACCATTTCATTTCCATGGACCTGGATTTGGAGAAGTTATATTTGGCAGAAAGGTATCATTTCATTAACAAGCCTACATTGTGTGCATTCTTTTTATGAGCTCACTGAGCCAAAGGCTATTGTGATCACTCAGTCAGTTGTCTGCTGCCATTCATTTACCTTTTACAAACCTCTTCTCTGAATCCTCTGGACTGATTTTTTTTGCTCACCTGAGCTATGCTCAGGATGAGCTATAGTGATCACTTTTTGTCTGTCTTCCGTGCATCTGTCCGTCTGTTAACATTTTCAAACTACTTCTCCTCTGAAGCAGCTGAGCCAATTTTGCTCAAATTTCATGTGGAGCCTCCTTAGGTTGGGGGAATGAAAGATTGCTAAAATGGTCCCAGTCCTTTGACCAAGATGGCTGCCATACCCATATATGGTAAAGGAGGTCTACTTAAGTTGCTAAAATAATGGTTGTACATTGACATTTGACCTTTTTACGGTGAGGTCAAGTTTGCTTCCCTATGCATTTGTATGGGAAAAATGTTGAGAATTTCAAATGACCTCCTCTGGAGCCGCTGGGCTAGTGTAGCTCAAATTTCATTTGGAGCCTCCCTGGGGCAGGGAAATGAAAGATTGCTAAAATGGTTGTTGTCTATTGACCAAGATGGCCACCATGCCCATATATGGTAAAAACCTTTAAAAATCTTCTTCTCCAGAACCAAGGATGCTTGTGGCTGAATCTTTGCGTAAATCATCGGGGACGGGAGGTCTACCAAAATTGCTAAAATAATGGTCGTACATTGACATTTGACCTTTTTACGGCGAGGTCAAGTTTGCTTCTATGTGCATTTGTATGCACATAAACTGTTGAGAATTTCAAACGACTTCTCCTCTGGAGCCTCTGGGCCAATGTTGCTCAGATTTCATTTGGAGTCTCCCTGGGGCAGGGGAATGAAAGATTGCTAAAATAGTTGCCGTCCATTGACCAAGATGGCCGCCATGCCCCTATATGGTAAAAAGCTTTAAAAATCTTCTCCAGAACAGAGGATGCCTTCAAGCTGAATCTTTGTGTAAATCCTCCGGGAAGGGAGGTCTATCAAAGGTGCTAAAATTATGTTTGACCTTTTTAGGGCATGGTCAAGTTTGCTTCTGTATGCATTTGTATGGGCCCCATACATTTGTATGGAAAAATATTGATAATTTGAAATGACTTCTCCTCTGAAGCCTCGGGGCTAATATTTCTCAAATTTCATGTGGAGACTCCTTCGGGCAGGAGAACGAAAGATGCTAAAATGGTCGAGGTCCATTGACCAAAATGGCTGCCATGCCCACATATGGTAAAAATTTTGAAAATCTTCTTGTCCAGAACCAAATAAGCCCTGGGCTCTAATCTTTGCACAAACTATGGAGGGCAGGAGATCTACCAAAATTGCTAAAATGATGGTCCTTTGTTGACATTTGACCTTTTTTTATGGCAAGGTCAAATTGGCTTCCATGCATTTGAATGGGCCATAAACATTTATATGGGAAAAATGTTGAGAATTCATATTTTGGACATCTCTATAATCCAGCTGAATTGAAACGATGATGCGCATTAGGATGCCTAGTAGACACAAAATAGCTAAATGAGCCGATAGAAAATCCAAGATGGCCACCAGAGCATCAATCTTGAAAATCAATTTTCGACATCTCTTCCCAAACTTTCGGTCGCTTTGATCCGAAACTTGCTCTGTAGCAACAGGATCGAAACGAGCTAAAATTTTGTTGATTGGCATTCCAAGATGGCTGTAATGGTTCCACTCCAATGAACAAGAAGACCGCCAGAGCTACAAATAGAAAATCTTCAAATGACATCTCGTACCTGACCAATGGCCTGATTTCAAAATATTTGCACAGAAGTGTTCCTCCAATGACCCCTACCAAAATTGCTAAAAGGTTCCGCTTTGCTGAACAAAATGGCGGCCAGAGCTGAAAATAGAAAAAGCTTTAAAAGACATCTCCTCCATGGCCAGTAGCCTGATTTCAAAGTAATTTCACAGAAGTGTTTCTCTTATGGCCCTTTACCAAAATTGCAAAATTAGTTCTGCTCGTCTGAACAAAATTGCCATCAGAGCTAAAAGTAGAGAAAAAAAAACAACATTAAACAACATCTCCTCCTTGGCCAGTGGCCTGATTTCAAAATGATTTCCCAGAAATGTTCCTCTTATCCCCCCTTTTTATACTCCACCACATGATAGTGGCGTGGTGTTATGGTTTCACGTTGGACATCCGTGTGTCTGTCTGTCTATCCACCTGTCCATCCGTCCATCCGTTTTTCATTTCCAGATAACTTGAGTAAACATCAACGGATTTTCACTAAACTTGGTATGTGTATTGATATTGTGGAGATCTAGTTTGGGATTGCTGATGGGCAAATTTCGTGAAATTTTGACAGTTATCTGCCCGAAGGGCGGGGTATTATAGTTTAACGTTTTTATTTTTGACTAAATATGGCCGTTTGAAAATTTCAGCATTTTAACCTTGTAAGCAAGATATCTCAAAAACTGTTTAATCCATTGCCTTGAAACTTGGTAGGCAGACAGGGAATGATGAGTAAATGACCTGATTAACTTACAGCAGTTAACTCAGGTGAGCATTGTGGCCCATGGGCCTCTTGTTTTGTTTTATCAAAATCCATGTGAAAATATAAAAGAAATTATTATCACAACCACAAAGCCCAGGCTTCCCAAGGCACTGAAAGATGAATAGATGCCCCCTCACACACACACCTTGATCTGGATTTTAAGGTCGTAGTCATCATACTTTTTATTTGGCAAGCTAGTTCAGGCGAGCTATCCTATCCGGCAACAGGTCTTGTTGATTGCATCATCATCAAAGTTGCTAGGATAAAAGCTCAGTAAGTTCAGTTTTGGGCCTCTGGTTTCCATGGCTGAACTTACTCTCCTCAGGTGTCTTGGATGACACATGTTTCCAATCACTTAGGGACAACTGAAAAAACTTTAAAGAAAGGACATGTTTGTGTTAACTATATATGTACAGGACGAAACCTATGGCAAAAACATCAGTGATGGTCGCTTTGAGTTTTGAATTATATTCATACCTTCAGCTAACTGTTCCTCAGCTGTTGCCCTCTTGGGATACTTGTTAGCTGACCTGAGCGTGAAGTGCTCAAGGTGAGCTATTGTGGTCAGTCAATTTCCATCGTGCATCGTGTGGCATCAACCACTGCTTTAAAAACCTACTCCTCCTACACCCCTGGGCTAATTGACTTGAAACTTGGTAGGAAACTTCAGGGTGACTTGTAGATCAAAATTAGCTAAAATCGTTCCGATTGGCAATCCAAGATGACTGCCATCTGGAAAATCTATTTTTCGTTTCTTCTCCTTAACTGAAAGAACAGTTGAGTTGAAACTTGATAGGAAGCATTGGGGTGACTTTTAGAATTAAAATACCAAAAATCATTCTGATCAGAAATCCAAGATGGCCACCATCTTGAAAATCTATTTTTGACTTCTTCCCCTGAACTGAAAGGTCATCTGACTTGAAACTTGGTAGGAAGCATTAGGGTGACTTGTAGACCAAATATTGCTAAAATAGTCCTGATTGGAAATCTAAGTTGGCCCCCATAGCCGCCATCTTGAAAATCTATTTTTCGCTTCTTCTCCAGAACCAAAAGGCTGATTCACTTGAAACTGGGTAGGATGGATCAGGGTGACTTGCATATCAAACAGAGCTAAAATTTTACGATTTAGTATCCAATATGGCCACCATTTTTCACTTCTTCTGAATGGAAAGGCCAACTGGCTTGAAACTTGGTAGGAAGGATCAGGGAGACTTGTAGATCAAATATAGTTAAAATTTTCGGATTCGATATCCAAGATGGTCACCATGGGTGCTATGGCCGCCATCTTGAAAGCCTGTTTTTTGCTTCTTCTCCTGAACTGAAAGGCTAACTGACTCTAAACTCGGTAGGAAGCATCGGGGTGACTTGTAGACAAAAAATAGCTGAAATCATTCTGATCTTAAATCCAAGATGGACTCCATGGTCACTATCTTGGAAATCTGTTTTTTGTCTCTTCTCTGGAACTAAAAGGCCAATTTAATCATAATTTGGTAGAAAGCATCAGGGTGACTTGTAGATCAAAAACAGCTAAAATCATTCCGATCGGAAATAGAAAATGGCAGCCAAAGTTGCCATCTTGAAAATCTACTTTTCCTTCTTGTCCTGAAAAGAAAGGCCCATTGACTCAAAACTTGATTGGAAGTATTGGGGTGACTTGTAGATCAAAAATAACTAAAATCATTCTGATAGAAAATACAAGATGGTGGCCCTAGCAGCCATGTTTAAAATCTATTTCAACTTTTTCTCCTGAACCAAAAGGGTAATTGACTCAAAACTTCATTGGAAGTATCGAGGTGATTTGTAGATCAAAGTAGCTAAAATCGTTCCGATTGGAATCCAAGATGGCTGCCATCTTGAAAATCTATATTCAACTTCTTCTCTTGAACCGAAAGGCCAGTTGACCCAAATTTGTCTGGTAATCAGATGAGCAATACAGAACAATATTGGCCCTCTTGTTAAATATTAGTTTCAACTCGCATGCATCACAACACATTTAGTAGCCCATTTTACTCAACCATAATTGACCATATAGCTTCACTGCAGGCCTTAGATCAGATAAACTAATCTATGAACCCCTAATTTTCTTTCAATATATCCAAAATGCTATGTGTAAAATACTTTTTCTACAAGTTTCAGCAAAATCTAAAATGATGTGTTTTGGTGTTAGTGTATCTAGTCACCTTAAAGAGGAGGATTTAATGATAATTATTCTGGGATAATTTTTCATATTTCTCCAAAAAAACATTTATACTCATTAGAAGAACCTTGGCAGTGCACTTTTAGTGAATACCCACAGCATTGTTCTTGTGTAAAATTAGAGAAAAGTATCATAGAATTATCATCAACAAAAGATTTGTGAAATGATGTTTTAGCTCTCCTGTGCATGAAGGGCTCAATGTGAGCTGTTGTGATCAGTCAGTAATCTGTGGTTCGTCATGCTTCATCTGTTGTGCTGCGTCAACAATGCTTTAAAAGCCTACTCCTCCTACACCCTCGGCCATTTAACTAGAAACTTAGTAAAAAGCATCATGGTGACTTATAGATCAAAAATAGCTAAAATTGTTCTGATCAGAAATCCAAGATGGCCATCATGGCAGCCATCTTGAAAATCTATTTTTGGATTTTTCTCCTAAACCGAAAAGCTAATTGACTAGAAACTTGGTAGGAAAGATCAAGGTAACTGATAGATAAAAAATCCAAGATGGCCACTGGGTTACCATCTTAAAAATCTATTTTTTGCTTCATCTCCAGAATTGAAAGGCCATTAAATGCAAAACTAGATAGAAAGCATCCAGATCTTGTTGATCAAAAATAGCTAAATTTGTCGCGATAGGAAATCCAAGGATGCCACCATGGCTGCCATCTTGAAGATCTATTTTTCACTTCTTCTCCTGAACCAAAAGGCCAACTGACGTGAAACTTGGTAGGAAGCATTGGGGTGACTTGTAGATCAAATATAGCTAAAATTTTCTGATCGGATATTCAAAATGGCCGCCATCTTTAAAATCTCTTTTTCACTTCTCCTCCTGAGCCGAAATGCTAACTGACTCAAAACTTGGTCGGAAGCATCAGGGTGACTTCTGCACAAAAAATAACTAAAATCATTCTAATCAGAAATCCAAGATGTTCGGCCTTGCAGCCATGTTTAAAATATATTTTGAACTTTTTCTCCTGATTCTAAAGGGCAATTTACTCTCATGTCATTGGAAATATCGAGGTGACTTGTAGGTCAAAAGTAGCTTAAATTGTTCTTATTGGAAAATCAAGATGGATACCATCTTGAAAGTCAGTATTGAACTTCTTCTCTTGAACCAAAAAGCCATTTGACTCAAACTTGTCTGGTAGTAAGGTGAGCAATAGAGGACAATTTTGGCCCTCTAGTTTTTCAGTAATTTTATGACGTGTATAGCAACTTAGTACAATGAGGGCTAAAAGTTTTAGAATTTGTCCTTTTTAGCTCACCGGAGCCAAAGACTCAGGATGAGCTGTTGTGTTCACTCTTTTTCCATTGTCCGTCCATCCATTCACTTGTCCATCGTCTGTCCGTCCACACATTTGAACAACTTCTCCTTTTAAACCCCTGGGCCAATTTAATGTTTTTCCATACCATCAAATACCATATATTCTACTTATTGATAAACCTGCTAGCTCCCGACAGAAATTAGGTATGATCAGAGGCTCTCTCCTGCATGGGAAGAACAAACAAAGGATTTATGCCATATTGATATAGTAGATCACTTCCGGTCATATGAATTACCCAGATTTTTTCCTGTCACCGCCATTGAAAGTTGAAAATTTTTTCTGAAGAATTCCAAATCCAGAAAATTACTGACCATTGGTCTGTTATTTCACTTTCTTCTTTTGGTTTCTAGCTCTCGCACAGTTGGAGATCAGAGATCTGTTGTATTCCCCTATTCCTGGACCTTCCAGAACATAAACTCAAGGAGTTTATCCTCTCATCATAGATCTAGGAGATCTCACAGACATTATTCTTCCAGGAGAAGAAGAGCTCATTATAGCTCGTACTCTTCCTCCTCCTCATCTCCCCACTATTAGTCTAATAAAAGACATCATTAGAGAAGACATCAATTTAGATCTCCTTCTTGACGTTCTCGTAAACGTCCTAGATGTTTATCATCATCTTCTCATTCTTCTTCAAGAAGAAACATGAAGAGAAGTTCTATTTCTAGACAGTCTTTTTAGCTCACCTGAGCTATGCTCAGGATGAGCTACAATGATCACTTTTCGTCCATTGTCTGTCCATCAGTGTGTCCGTCTATCCGTTAACATTTTCAAACAACTTCTCCTCTGAAGCCCCTAAGCAAATTTTGCTCAGATTTAATATGGAGCCTCCTTAGGTTGGGGGAACAAAAGATTGCTAAAATGGTTGCGGTCTGTTGACCAGGTTGGCCGCCATGCCCATATATGGTAAAAATCTTCTTCTCCAGGACCGAGAATGCCTTATGTTTGAATCTTTGCATAAATCATCGGGGATGGGAGGTCTACCAAAGTTGCTAAAATAATGGTCATACATTGACATTTGACCTTTTTATGGCAAGGTCAAGTTTTCCTTATGTATTTGTATGGGAAAAATGTTGAGAATTTCAAACAACTTCTCCTCTGGAGCCTCTGGGCCAGTGTTGCTCAAATTTCATTTGGAGCCTCCCTGGGGCAGGGAAATGAAAAAAAAATGTTGAGAATTTCAAATGACTTCTCCTCTGGAGCCTCTGGGCCAATGTTGCTCAAATTTCATTTGGAGCCTCCCTGGGACAGGGGAATGAAAAATTGCTAAATTGGTTGGGGTCCATTGACCAAGATGGCCTCCATGCCCATATATGGTAAAAACCTTTAAAAATCTTCTTCTCCAAAACAGAGGATGCCTTGTGGCTGAATCTTTGCGTATGTCATCGCAGATGGGAGTTCTACCAAAGATGCTAAAATAATGGTCGTACATTGACATTTGACCTTTTTACAACGAGGATAAGTTTGCTTCCCTATGCATTTGTATGGGAAAAATGTTGAGAATTTCAAACAACTTCTCCTCTGGAGCATCTGGGCCAATGTTGCTCAAATTTCATTTTGAGCCTCCCTGGGGCAGAGGAATGAAAGATTGCAAAAATGGTTGCCATCCATTGACCAAGATGGCAGCCATGCCCATATATGGTAAAAACCTTTAAAAATATTCTTCTCCAGAACCGAGGATGCCTTTTGGCTGAATCTTTGCATAAATTATCAGGGATGGGAGGTCTACGGAAATAGCTAAAATAATGGTCATACATTGACATTTGACCTTTTTACGGTGAGGTCAGTTTTGCTTCCTTATGAATTTGTATGGGAAAAAATGTTGAGAATTTTAAATGAACTGCTCTGGAGGCTCTGGGCCAGTGTTGCTCAAATTTCATTTGCAACCTCCCTGGGACAGGGGAATGAAAAATTGCTAAAATGGTTGCGGTCCTTTGACCAAGATGGCCGCCATGCCCATATATGGTAAAAACCTTTAAAAATGTTCTTCTCCAGAACTGAGGATGCCTTGTGGCTGAATCTTTGCATAAATCATTGGCGACAGGAGGTCTCCTAAAGTTGCTAAAAAAAAATGGTCATACATTGACATTTGATCTTTTTACGGCGAGGTCAAGTTTGCTTCCCTATGCATGTGTATGGGAAAAATGTTGAGAATTTCAAATGACTTCTCCTCTGGAGCCTCTAGGCCAGTGTTGCTCAAATTTTATTTGGAGCCTCCCTGGGCAGGGGAATGACAGAGTGTTAAAATAGTTGCCATCCATTGACCAAGATGGCTGCCATGCCCATATATGGTAAAAACCTTTAAAAATCTTCTTCTCCAGAACCGAGGATGCCTTGTGGCTGAATCTTTGCACAAATCATTAGGGACGGGAGGTCTACCAAAGTTGCTAAAAGGATGGTTGTACATTGACATTTGACCTTTTCATGGTGAGGTCAGGTTTGCTTCTATGTGCATTTGTATGGAAAAAGTGTTGATAATTTCAAATGATTTCTCCTCTGAAGCCTCTGGGCCAGTGTTGCTCAAATTTTATGTGGAGCCTCCTTGGGGCAGGAGAACGAAAGATTGCGAAAATGGGCATGGTCATTGATCAAAAGGGCTGCCATGCCCATATATGGTAAAAACCTTTAAAAATCTTCTTCTCCAGAACCAAATAAGCCCTGGGCATCTTTGCACAAATTATGGGGGACAGGAGATCTACCAAAATTGCTAAAATGATGGTCCTATGTTGATGTTTGGCCTTTTTACGGCAAGATCAAATTTGCTTCCCCAAGCATTTGTATGGGCCATATACATTTAAATTGGAAGTATCAAGGTGACTTGTAGATCAACAGTAGCTAAAATCATTCTGACTGGAAATCTAAGATGTCCGCCATCTTTTTAGCTCACCTGAACTGAAGGCTCAAGGTGAGCTATTGTGATCACCCACCGTCTGTTGTCGTCGTCGGTCTATCCGTCCATCCGTCCACAGTCTTTAAACATCTCCTCATAAACCACTGATTGGATTTTGACCAAACTTCACTGGAATGATCCTTGGTTGGTCCTCTATCAAAGTTATTCAAATGGTTCCGGTCCATTGCATATCTAGGTCACAGGAGCTAAAAATAGATTTTTTTAACTAAAAACTTAAAAAATCTTCTTGTCAGAAACCGCTGGACTGATTTCAATATAATTTTGCAGAAATGTTCCTTTGGTGATACTCTGCCAAGATTGTTCAAGCCATTTGGATTTGTCAAAAAACATGGCCGCCAGGGGTGGGGCTTATTTTCCCTATATATCTATATAGAAAACTTTAAAAATCTTCTTGTCAGAAACCACTGACCGATTTCAATATAACATGGCAGGAATGTTTCTTTTGTAACCCTCTACTAAGATTGTTCAAGCCGTCAAGATTCGTCAAAAAACATGGCCACCAGGGTTTGGGGCTTATTTTCCCTATATATCTATATAGAAAACCTTAAAAATCTTCTTGAAGGAAACCACTGGACTGACTTCAATATAACTTGGCAAAAATGTTTCCTTGTGATCATCTACCAGGATTGTTCAAGCCGTCATGATTTGTCAAAAAACATGGCTGCTAGGGGGCTGCGCTTATTTTCCCTATATATCTATATAGAAATCTTTAATGATCTTCTTGACAGAAACCCCTGGACTGATTTCAATATAACATTGCAGGAATGTTTCTTTTGTAACCCTCTATCAAGATTGTTCAAGTCGTCATGATTCGTCAAAATCGTGGCCGTCAGGGGGCTGGGTTTATTTTCCCTATATATCTATATAGAAAAATTTAAAAATGGGCCTCTTGTTTCTCTGATAAAGTGTGTTCTTCTCCAAGAGAAAACTTCACACAAACAAATTCAGAGAATATTGAGAAAGATCAATGGATGGAATTGTCTTCTCAAACAAAAGACAACAAATCCAAAACGACTTTACCTAGAAAGAAATCTCTTTCAAGAACATAGTCTTTCTTAGAGTAAGTCAAGAAGAGAAAATGGGTTTTCCTCTGATCGTAGAAAAAATTTTCAAACTACTTCTGGCCAATAAGTTTCCAAGGAAGTCAGTTTCAGATTCTTCGTTTCAACCTCAAAGACTTATACCAAGTATTGAAGAAGACTTAAAGGAAGAAGAGAGAATTTCTATTTCATTGCCACAATCCCAGATCCTTTTGATTATAATGAATTTCATTCAGAATCAATACAAAAAGGATCTTTTACCAGAAGACTGGGCAGTTTCTAAGAAAAAACAAAATGCCCTCATCAGCATGATATATTATAAATCGCATGCCAAGATAGTGGCTACTCAAAGAGAAGTTCCACTTGATTTGGACTCCTCTAAATTACATCTTTCCCTTACTGGCAATTGTCAGATTCCCACTAAGAACCTGGACAATTTTGAGAACCAACTCAGAGATCTTCTGAAAGTTCTTTCTCATTTTGACATCTTTTCTTATGCGATACAAATGCCTAACACAAGAATCAATGGACACTAAAGTCTTAGCCAGAATATTGGAATGTTTTGCACTGAACATTAACTATTCAGTTTCTCTTGCTTCATATCCTACATTAGAGATACAACAAGCAAAGAGAGATGCTACCATTTGTTCTGCTCCTAAGTCTTTATCAGATATCATTAAGATGAAACTTAGGTAAACCCCTTTCATCTCAGACTCACTCTATGGAGGTCAGATAGATGAAATGTAGAAAGAAAATGCAGAAGCACTGAAGAACGACTTAGTTTCCAAAACAGTCACTTCTTCTTCTCATGGTAATTCACAGGCATCTACATATAAAAGTGTCAATCCTGAATTCAAGTAACCTGATTCGAGACCTCAGAATCTAAGAATTCAGGACAAGAAACCACAATCTTCTTACCCCAAGAAAACCTTTAGTTCCCCAAGAGGCTGTTTCCCTAGGGGTTCTGACAGAGGTGGCTTCTCTAGAGGAGGTTCTATCTCTCAAAAGAAATTTTTATGTACTACCTCCACTGTCCTGTCATAGGCATATAGTGAATAGGGGCAAGGGTCCATCACTCTTGGAGATGTTCCTTTGTAAGTTTTCAATAACTTATATTTGTGGTCCTACTTCAATGAAACTTATACCACACTCGGTCTCTGAGGTAAGGAAGGTGTAATGGCAGAATGGAGGCCAAGAGCCCATAACTCTTGGAGTCCCTTCATAGGTTTTTCAAATTTTGCCATTCTTGAAAATTTTCGTAACAGAAATCCTAAGGAACTTTAAAAGCTAGAATGCTGAATGCTTGTATCAACATGGACAATGACTGGATGTATCGTGTATACCAGCATAGGGGCCAAGGGTCCATAACTCTTGGTCCCTTAGTAGGTTTTAAAAAAAATAAAACACATTTTGCTCAATAACTTTTATGTTTGAGGCCCTACTTTTATGGAACTTGTACCACACTTTGATAAAGTGGTACATGCATGGACAGTGGGTTGATGTATCATGTATTCAGGAATCAGGGCCAAGGGCCCATAACTCATGGATTAAAATCCCTTGTTAGGGTTTTTGATGCCATAGTACCATGTCCTACAGTGGTGTTACCTGGTAAGGATGACTTCAAAATATTTCAACACTATATGTATTTTTCTTCCAATAGAGCTGCAGCAGGGCTATAGTCAGATTCTCTGACAGCTCTAGTTATTCCTGGAAGTCTACAACAGGTATGATCAGAGTTGGAGGAATCCTCCCTTCATATTGATGATTCTAGCAATAAGTAGAATATATGGTTGGTATGCAAAACATTAAAATTAAATTTTAAAAACTGTAAAAGTAATCTTAATGAGCATACCTACCATATATTGTTCTGGGAGGTTCCCATCCTCCTTCCCCGCATTCCTATATATAAATAAGGGAAAAAACTGGTTAATTCACGTGACCAGAAATGATCTACAATGTCACTGTTGGCATGAAGATTGTTTCTTTGTTCCTCCCATGTAGGAGAGAACCTCTGATCATACCTAATTTCTTTCAGAATCTAACGTGGAATAACAGTAAGTAGAATATATGGTAGGTATGCTAATTATGTCCCCCCTACCAAAGGCGGGGGTGGCAGGGGGTGGGACATATTGTTTTTTGGAATGGATCCTGTTGGCGTGGGCATCAGCTGCCGCGGCGTTAAACTTCTTGTCTGCTCTGTAACTTGAATACTCTTTGGAATATTTTGATGATACTTGATAGAAATGTAGATCAGGATGAGATGACGTGTCGCATACAAGATTGATAACCCTGGCTGTCTTACTTTCGGAGTTATCACACTTTATTTTATTTGTAAAAGATTTTGTGTCCGCTCTGTAACTTTAATACCCTTTGGAGTATTCCGATGGTACTTGATAGAAATGTAGAACAGGACCAGATGATATGTCGTGTACAAGAATCACAACTCTTACTTTTGGCTTTATCTCCCTTTGTTATATTTGACAGTGATAATCCATTGATTTTGTGTCCGCTCTGTAAGTCAAAGACCCTTTGGAATATTTTTATGATACATGGTAGCAGTGTAGAACAAGACCAGATGATGTGTTGCGTTCAAGAACGACAACTCTGTCTTTTTTACGTTTGGCGTTATCTCCCTTTGTTATGTCTGACAGTGATTATCCATTGATTTTGTGTCCGCTCTGTAAGTCAAAGACCCTTTGGAATATTTTTATGATACTTGGTAGAAGTGTAGAACAGGACCAGAGGACTTGTCGTGTACAAGAATGACAACTATGCCTTTCTTACTTTGGGCGTTATCTCCCTTTGTTATATCCATTGATTTTGTATCTGCTCTGTAAGTCAAAGACCCTTTGGAATATTTTTATGATACTTGGTAGAAGTATAGAATAGGACCAGACGATGTGTCATGTACAAAAATGACAGCTTAGCCTTTCTTACTTTTGGCGTTACCTCCCTTTGTTATATTTGACAGTGATTATCCATTGATTTCGTGTCTGCTCTGTAAGTCAGAGACCCTTTGGAATATTTTTATCATACTCAGATGACGTGTCACATACAAGAATGACAACCCTGCCTTTCTTACTTTTGGCATTATCTCCCTTTGTTGTATTTGACAGTGATAGTCCATTGATTTCGTGTCCGCTCTGTAAGTCAAAGACCTGTTGGAATATTTTTATGATACTTGGTAGAAATGTATAACAGGACCAGATGAAGTTTTGCGTACAAGAATGACAACTCTACTTTTCTTACTTTGGGCATTATCTCCCTTTGTTATTTTTGACAGTGATAATCTATTGATTTCATGTCTGCTCTGAAAGTCAAGGACCCTTTGGAATATTTTTATGATATTTGGTTGAAATGTAGAACAGGACCAGATAACGTGTCATGTACAAGAATGACAACTCTGCCTTTCTTACTTTTGGCATTATCTCCCTTTGTTATGTGTGACAGTGATTATCCATTGATTTTGTGTCCACTCTGTAAGTCAAAGACCCTTTGGAATATTTTTATGTTGCTTGGTAGAAATGTAGAACAGGACCAGATGACGTGTTGCATTCAAGAATGACAACTCTGCCTGTCTTACTTTTGGCATTATCTCCCTTTGTTACATTTTACAGTGATAATCCATTCATTCCGTGTCCACTCTGTCAGTCAGAGACCCTTTGGAATATTTTTATGATACTTGGTAGAAATGTAGAACAGGACCAGAGGACATGTCGGGTACAAGAATGACAACTCTGCCTTTCTTACTTTTGGCATTATGTCTCTTTGTTATATTTGACAGCGATAATCCATTGATTTTGTGTCTGCTCTGTAAGTGACAGTCAAAAACCCTTTGGAATATTTTTAGCTTGCCTGTACGAAGTACAGGGAGAGTTATTGTAGTCACCCCGGTCATCCATGAGCGCATTTGCATTCCCGTCACACTGTGTTAAAGTTTTTCAAATGCTTATATTTCAACAGTCACTTACCACAGACCATTCATATTTGGAACATGGGTTCTTGGGAGGGTTATCTGCAATTTAATAAGAACAGACCTGTGGGTTCATGTCCCGGGGTGGGGCTAGGGGTCAAAATCTAGGACACCTTTGTAAAATGCTCTATTGCTGTTTTAAAGTTTTTCATATGCTTATATCTTAGTAGTCAGTTGTCAACAAGCATTCATATTCGGAACATGGATGCCTAGAAGGGTCATCTAAGCGTCCATAGGTATTGGCCCCTGGGTTCATGCCCTGTGGTGGGGATAGGTTTCAAAATCCAGGACACCTCTTGTAAAGTGTTTAGTGCATTTTTGTTATGCTAGCATTGTAAACACATCCTAGGTAATACATCAGTCAACCTTGTGACATTGCTTTAAGTGTCATTTGATGAAGGTCATGGTGACCTTCTACTGATCATTACAGGTCAGTGTGATCTATATTTCATGGTCCAGAGGTTATGCCTCATATCTTGAAGACTATTTGATAGAGAAATGTAATACCTTGGATATTAGTTTCATGTGACACTAAGAGTGACCTCAAAGTATATGTAGGTCAATTTGACCTATATTTCATGGTCCAGTGATTATGCCTTATATCTCGAAGACTGTTTGATAGAGAAATGTCATACCTTGGATATTAGTTTCATGTGACACTAAGAGTGACCTCAAAATATATGCAGGTCAATTTGACCTATATTTCATGTTCCAGTGATTATGCCCTAAAACTCGAAGACTGTTTGATGGAGAAATGTCTTATCTTGGATATTAGTTCCATGTGACTTGAAGAGTGACCCCAAAATATAATTAGGTCAGTGTGACCTATATTCCATGGTCCAGTGATAATGCCTCATAACTTGAAGACTATTTGATAGAGAAATGTCATACCTTGGATATTAGTTCCATGTGACAAGAAGAGTGACCTCAAAGTATATGTAAGTCAATTTGACCTATATTTCATGGTCCAGTGATTGTGTTTTATATCTTGATGACTATTTGATGGAGAAATGTGATAATCTAGATATTAGTCCCATGTTACACAAAGAGTGACCTCAAAATATAATTAGGTCAGTGTGACCTATATTTCATGGTCCAATGATAATGCCTCATATCTTGAAGACTATTTCATAGAGAAATGTCATACCTTGGATTTTCGTTTCATGTGACAGGAAGAGTGACCTCAAAGTGTATGTAGGTCACTTTGATCTATATTTCATGGTCCAGTGATTATGCCTTTTATCTCGAAAACTATTTGATAGAGAAATGTCATACATTGGATATTAGTTCCATGTGACACGGAGAGTGACCCCAGTATATATGTTGGTTATTGTGATCCATATATTTTATGGTCCAGTGATTACCCCTTATATCTCGATGACCTATATTTCATGATCCAGTGATTATGCCTTATATCTTGAAGACTACTTGATATAGAAATGTCATACCTTGGATATTAGTTCCATGTGACATGAAGGGTGACCTTTAAAATATAGGTAGGTCAATGTGACCTATATTTCATCCACCAGTGATTATGCCCTATAACTCGAAGACTATTTGATAGAGAAAATGTCATACCATGGATATTAGTTCCATATGACACGAAGGCTGACCTCAAAATATATGCATGTCAGTGTGACCTATATTTCATGGTCCAGTGATTTTTCCTTATATTTCAAAGTCTATTTGATGGAGAAATATCATATCTTGAATATTAGTTCCATGTGACTCTGAGGGTAACCTAAAAATACTATTAGCTCACCTGAGCTCTGCTCAGGATGAGCTATTGTGATTACTTTTCGTCCGCCGTCCGTCCGTCCGTCTGTGCGTCCGTCCGTTAACATTTTCAAATGACTTCTCCTCTGAAACCGCTGTGCCAATTTTGCTCAAATTTCATATGGAGCCTCCTTAGGTTGGGGGAACGAAAAATTGCTAAAATGGTCACGGTCTGTTGACCAAGATGGCCGCCACGCCCATATATGGTAAAAACCTTTAAAAATCTTCTCTTCCAGAACCAAGAATGCCTTGCGGCTGAATCTTTGCAGGAATCATCGGGGACGGGAGGTCTACCGTAATTGCAAAAAGAATTGTCATACGTTGACGTTTGACCTTTTTACGGCAAGGTCAAGTTCGCTTCCTTATGCATTTGTATGGGAAAAACCTTTAAAAATCTTCTCCAAAACCGAGCATGCCTTATGGCTGAATCTTTGCATATATCCTCGGGAACAGGAGAGCTACCAAAATTGCTAAAATATTGGTTGTACATTGACATTTGACCTTTTTACGGTAAGGTCAATTTTGCTTCCTTATGCATTTGTATGGGAAAAATGTTCAGAATGTCAAACAACTTCTCCTCTGGAGCCTCTGGGCCAATTTTGCTCAAATTTCATATGGAGCCTCCTTAGGACGGGGGAACAAAAAATTGCTAAAATGGTCGCGGTCCGTTGACCAAGATGGCCGCCACGCCCATATATGGTAAAAACCTTTAAAAATATTCTCCTCCAGAACCGAGAATGCCTTGGGGCTGAACCTTTGCAGGAATCATCAGGGACGGGAGGTCTACCAACATTGCTAAAAGAATTGTCATACATTGACGTTTGACCTTTTTACGGCAAGGTCAAGTTTGCTTCCCTATGCATTTGTATGGGAAAAACCTTTAAAAATCTTCTTCTCCAAAACCGAGCATGCCTTTTGGCTGAATCTTTGCGTATATCTTCGGGAACAGGAGGGCTACCAAAAATTGCTAAAATAATGGTCGTACATTGACATTTGACCTTTTTACGTTAAGGTCAATTTTGCTTCCTTATGCATTTGTATGGGAAAATGTTCAGAATTTCAAACAACTTTTCCTCTGGAGCCTCTGGGCCAATTTTGCTCAAATTTCATATGGAGCTTCCTTAGGTAGGGGGAACAAAAGGTTGCTAAAATGGTCACGGTTCATTGACCAAGATGGGCGCCATGCCCATATATGGTAAAAACCTTTATAAATCTTCTTCTCTAGAACTGAGGATGCTTTGGGGCTGAATGTTTGCATAAATCATCGGGGACAGGGGGTCTACCAAAGTTGCTAAAATAATGGTCATACATTAACATTTGACCTTTTTACGGCAAGGTCAAGTTTGCTTCCTTATGCATTTGCATGGGAAAAAACATTTAAAAATCTTATTCTCCAAAACCCAGGATGGCTTGTGGCTGAATCTTTGCATATATCTTCTGGAACGGGCGGTCTACCAAAGTTGCTAAAATAATTGTCATACATTGACATTTAACCTTTTTACGGCGAGGTCGAGTTTGCTTTTGTATGCATTTGTATGGGCCCCATACATTTGTATGGAAAAAATGTTGATAATTTCAAATGGCTTTTCCTCTGATGCCTCCGGGCCAGTGTTGCTCAAATTTCATGCGGAGCCTCTGTGGGCAGGAGAATGAATGATTGCTAAAATGGGTATGGTCCATTGATCAAAATGGCTGCCATGCCCATATATGGTAAAAACCTTTAAAAATCTTCTTCTCCAAAACCAAATAAGCCCTGGGTCCTAATCTTTGCACAAATTACGGGGGACAGGAGATCTACCAAAATTGCTCAAATGATGGTTCTGTGTTGACATTTGACCTTTTTGCCTCCAAGGTCAAATTTGCTTCCCTATTTGTGTGGGCCATATACATTTATATTGAAAGTATCAAAGTGACTTGTAGATCAACAGTAGTTAAAATTGTTCTGATTGGAAATCTAAGATGGCCATCATCTGGTTTATATTTATAATATTTCCCTGCCACTGTGCTGTTTACATGTATAAAATCAGGATTCTTCAGGAACCACTTAGCCATTTTCCACCAAATTTCACATTGATCCTTCTATTGAAATGTGATTGATAGTTTATTCAAATGATCATGCTCCATTGACTGTCAGGCCCATATATTCTTCTTCAAAACTAAGAACTGCTCAAATGATGATATTTTCATTAGTTGCGATGATAGGATGGAAAAATGTTGCATAACATCTGCATGTCTGCAGTGGCTATGTCACTCAGGTGAGCGAACCGTGGCCCATGGGCCTCTTGTTAGGTCATTGTAACCTACATTTCACAGTCCAGTGATTTTACCTTATATCTCGAAGACTATTTGATAGAGAAATGACATACCTAGATTTTAACTTCCATGTGACCAGTTGATTAACATAAAAATGTATCTAGGTCAGAATGACTCAGTGTGACATATATTTCATCGTTCAGTGATTTTGCCAACCAACTGGAAGACTGTTTGATGGAGAAATTTCATACTACAATCATTAGTTCCATGTGATGCGATGATCAACCTAAAAATATATCTAGATCAGTGTTCCTTGTAACACATAGATTTGCATTAAAATTTATAAAAGGATGTGTAATTTATATTCAGACTCACAAAACTTACTGCACATGTATTTGGAATAGAATCATATAAAAATACTAAATACACCTTTTGAGGTGTTAATGTAAAAAACATAGGTAGACAAGGCGCAAACAGGCAAGCTATGCTGTCATGCGACAGCTCTTTTTATGATACATGGTAGAAATGTAGAACAGGACCAGACTACGTGTTGCATACAAGAATGACAACTCTGTCTTTCTTACTTTTGGCATTATCTCCTTTTGTTATGTGTGACAGTGATTATCCATTGATTTCCTGTCCGCTCTGTCAGTCAAAGACCCTTTGGAATATTTTTATGATACTTGGTAGAAATGTAGAACAGGACCAGATGACGTGTTGCATACAAGAATGACAACTCTGCCTTTCTTACTTTGGGCGTTATCTCACTTTGTTATATTTAACAGTGATTATCCATTGATTTTGTGTCTGCTCTGTAAGTCTAAGACCCTTTGGAATATTTTTATCATACTTAGTAGAAATGTAGAACAGGATCAGATGACATGTCACATACAAGAATGACAACTCTGTCTTTCTTACTTTTGGAGTTATCTCCCTTTGTTTTGATTGAAATAGATTTCTTGTCTGCTCTGTAACTGGAATACCCTTCAAAATATTTTGATGGTACTTGGTAGAAAATAATTGCATAATAAAATAAAATAATAAGAATAATTTTATAAAAATAATATGCATTGATTTCGTGTCCGCAATGTTAATCAAACATTCTTTGGAATATTTTGATTATACTTGGTAGAGGACATGTCACATACAAGAATGACAACTTTTTTACTTTTGGAGTTATCTCCTCTTCTTGTGTTTGAATTTAATTACTTATCTCTACTCTGTAACACGAATACCCTTCAGAATATTTTGATGATACTTGGTACAAATGTAGAACAGGACAAGATGAAATGTTGCGTACAAGAATGACAACTCTGGCAGGATTTGTGTGTGTGTGTGAGCTGGGGGGACATTTGTTTTTATGTTGTTTTTTTTTTCTAAAAAACCTTTTCTAGTTAAAATCAATTTTACATTTTTAAAGATTTAATTTTCTTCAAATTTCTCCTGGAGCCTTTTGTTAATGTTGGATTGAAAATTTATACAAATGGTCTTGGTCTGTTAATCAAGATGGCCACCATGCCATATATGGGAAAAATACTTAAAATCTTATCCAGAACTAAAAACGTTCAAGGCTGAATATTGGTATATAGCATCAGAGACTCAAGATATACCAAGTTTGTTCAAATGATGACTCTAGGTTGACATTTGACCTTTTTAGGGCAAGGTCAAATTTCCCTCCCTATGCATTTGTATGGGGAAAATATTGAAAAATCAGTTTCTCAAAAAAGTATTAATAGCTGAAACTTACAATGTATGATCAAAGTAGCTAACCCTTTCAGTTACAATCAAAATTTTGCCCCCGGGGGTTATCTGCCCTTGCCCCTGGGTTATATACATGTATAAAATCTTGTTATCTTTAAATGTCTTCTTCTCTAAAACAGCTTGACTAATTTTCACCAGATATCACATTGGGCCTTCTGTCAAAGACATGTTATTAATTTGCTCAAACTGTTCTGCATCATTAAACAAGATGGCTGCCATGCCCATATATGGTGAAAAACACTTAAAAATCTTCTTCTTCAGAACCAAGAAAGCTTCAAGGCTGAGTCTTGTTACATAGCATTGGGGACTCAAGGTTATCCAGATTTGTTCAAATGATGACCCTAGGTTGACACTTGACCTTTTTACGCTTAGTCAAATTTGCATCCCTATGCATTTGTATGGGGAAAATATTGAAAATTTAGTTTCTCAAAATGTATTAAGGGCTAATGGCTGAAACTTACAATGTATGATCAAAGTAGCAAACCCTTTCAGTTACAATCAAAAGTCTGCTGCCGGGGGTTATCTGCCCTTGCCCCTGGGCTATATACATGTATAAAATCTTGTAATCTTTGAACCCCTTCTTCTCTGAAACAGCTTGACTAATTTTCACCAGATATCACATTGGGCCTTCTGTCAAAGACATGTTATTAATTTGCTCAAACTGTTCTGCATTATTAAACATGATGGTCCTCATGCCCATAAATTGTGAAAAACACTTAAAAATCTAACTTTTTCAGAACCAAGAAAGCTTCAAGGCTGAATCTTGATTCAGAGCATTTGGGACTCAAGGTCACCCAAGTTTGTTCAAATGATGATCCTAGGTTGACATTTGACCTTTTAACAGCACTGTCAAATTTATGTCTCTATGCATTTATATGGGCCAAATATTGAAAATTCAGTTTTTCAAAATGTATTAAAGACCAATGACTAAAATTTACAATGATTATCAAAGTAGCAAACACTTTTAGTTTCAAAATTTTGCCCCCGGAGGTTATCTGCCCTTACCTCTGGGCTATATACATGTATCAAGTATCGTAATCTTAAATGTCTTTGTCTTTGGAACAGCTTGACCAATTTTCATCAGATTTCACATTGGGCTTTCTGTTGAAGGGGTATTATGAATTTGTTCAAATGGTTGTGCATCATTAAACAAGATGTCCACCATGCCCATATATGGTAAAAACACTTAAAAATCTACTTCTCCATAACCAAGAAAGCTTCATGGCTGATTCTTGGTATACAGCATCAGGAATTAAGGTCTACCAAGCTGATTCAAATGATGATTCTAGGTTAACCTTTGACCTTTCTGTGGCAATGTTAAATTTGCATTCCCATACTCTTGTGTAGGGAAAATGTTGTAAAATCATTTTCTGAAAATATATTAATGACCCCTTGCTGAAACTTACAATGTATGATCAAAGTAGCAAACCCTTTTAGTTACAATCAAAATTTTGTTCTGGGTTATCTGCCTTTGCCCCTGGGCTATATGCATGTATAAAATCTCGTAATCTTTAAACGTCTTCTTCTCTGAAACAGCTCTACCCAAAAAAGGTAAGAGAAAAGTCCAGGGAATGCCACAATCACAAACCGCAGCCCTTCCCAGACCCCAAGAGGAAGAGGAAACCGACAAATCTAAACAAGCACAAACCGAACAAACGTACGAAAAGCACTAAGATTAGCTCTCTCTTCCCCAAGTGAGGTAATCGCAATACTAAAAGGACTGAAAAACACAAGAACAAAATGACACACGGAAAGACATACAACAAATTGCCTTGTAGAATAAACCACAAAGCAACAAAGCGTAAGACTAACACCAGGACCACCGCCTTAGAACGGTCGGTAGAGCAAACCACCGGGGGGTTTAAAGCACTTTTACAGCTAGCTAACTTCACCCTGGGTCCCGATGCTACTCTTAATACAGAAATACATAAAAATTCGGTTTGCATAAAGGCTCCCAACTCAGTCAATGCATCAAAGCGAAAACATAAAAATCAAATTAATCACTATAATAAACAAAGACGAGTACTCATGGCCTAATTCTACTGCATGCCAGAGTAAATGAAAACCAATAGTTGAACCACGGCGGTCCAAGCCAAAGCCAATTTTCACCAGATTACACTTTGGGACCTTCTGTCAAAGGCATATTATCATTTTGTTTAAACTGTTCTGCATCTGATATTAAACAAGATGGCCATCATGCCTATATATAGTAAAAAAAAAAAAACCCAAAAAGACCTGAAAATCTTTTTCTCACAAACCAAGAAAGCTTCAAGGCTGAATCTTGGCCAGGACTTAAGGTCCACCAAGTGTAGTCAAATGATGATCCTAGGATGACCATTGACCTTTCAAGGACAAGGTCAAATTTGCAGCCACAGACCCTTGTATGGGGTAAATATGGCAGTACTGGAAAAAAGTTGTAATGCATCTGCAGTTATGCAATGGCTATTTTACTCAAGTGAGCAATTCATGGCCAATGGGCCTCTTGTTTAGCTCACCTGAGCCCTCACCTGAGCCAAAGGCTCAGGATTAACTATTGTGATCACTGTCGTTCATTCATCCATCTATCTGTCTGTCCATCTGTCATCTGGCTTCACCTTTGAACAACTTCTCTAAAACCCCTGGGCCAATTTTCCTCAAAATTCATGTGGAACCTTCTGTTAAAGGGGGATTGAGAAGGTACAAATGGTCAATGTCCGTTAATTAAGATGGCCGATGCCCATACATGGTAAAAGAAAAAACTCTTAAAAAATCATAATCTCCAGAACCAAGAAAGCTCACGGTCCACCAAATATATTCACATGATAACGAAAGGTTGACCATTGACCTTTTTAAGGCAAAGTCAAATTTGCAGCCCCATGCATTTGTATGGGTAAAATGTTGAAAAGACATTTTCTCAAAATGTTTTAAAGACTGATAGCTGAAATTTACAATGTAAAGTTGTAAAACTTTTTATAGCCTCTTTTGAAAAAGTGGGGCTGTACTGGATTTGCCATGTCCATCCATCATTCCATGATTCTGTGACTGCAAAATTAAAATGCATTTTGCTTAATAACTTTTATCTTTGTGGTCCTACTTCATGAAACTTATACTACACTTTGTCTCTAAGGTAAGTAAGGTGTAGTTCGCAGAATAGCGGCCAAGGGCACATAACTCTTGGAGTTTGTCTCTTGGTAGGTTTTCAAAATTTAAAATGCATTTTGCTTAATAACTTTTAAGGTTGTGGTCCTTCTTCAATGAACTTACACCACACTTGGTCTCTGAAGATGTAAGGAAGGTGAAGGTCCATAACTCTTGGAATTATATCCCTTTGTAGGTTTTCAAACAATTTAAATGCATTTTGCTTAATAACTTACGTTTGTGGCCCTGCTTCGATGAAACTTATACCACACTTGTTCTCAAAGGTAAGGAAGGTGAAGTGGCAAATTGGTGGCCAAGGGCCAATAACTCTTGAAGTTATGTTCCTAGGTAGGTTTCAAATTTTGCCATTCTTGAAAATTTTTGTAACAGATTTCTCCGTAACTATGAAAGCTTGATGGCTCTGATAGTACTGCAGCACAAGGCTATCATCGGCAGTCCGGCGCTCGCCGGACCACTATTTTGGCTGAGCATGCTTTCGGCCCTACCACTTTTTTTTTTTTTTTTTTTTATTATTTCAGCCTTTTCTGTTGTGCTTATCTGTGACATTATCAAAAGTGCCGCATTTAATGTCTGTTTTGTTATGCAGTTATCAATAACGCCCGTGGCTCGTTTCACCTGTAAGCCTGTCCAAGGTGTGAAAAAAAACAGCCACACGTCGTGCCAAACACTGCAATCATTATAATGACACCTGTTTGATTTAATTCATTATCTTTAAAGGATTAGTATCAATAGATGATATATCAAAGACATGATAAACTCGTTGAGCTTTGATCCAGAATGTATTAAAGAGAGCCACAGAAGAAAGTTTAAATCCCCTCAATCTATTTTTCTAATTATTCTAAATCAAAGAACATGTCGATCGGCAAGTTATGTATAAAACCTTTTTTTTTACTTTGAATGACTGAAATTCTGGCCCCAAAAAGCTTCCAAAATGCATTAAAACGCACGTACAGGCATCAATAATTCATTTTCTCGGGGGAGATCCTTTACGAGAGGGGAATCCCCCTCACATGCTCTCCCCCTCCCCCCCTCGCACCCTCGTGCCTTCGGCACTCGCCACTAACCTCCGCCAGACCACTTTCCACTACCCGGCGACGGGCCTGCAGCAGTCAGGTCCTTTGACAGCTCTAGTTAGTTACAAGAATACTGAGAATTTGATGTGTTGCCTGCTTAAAGGGCCAACCATTTGATATGAAAAAAAAAAACAAACAGAAAAAAAAACAACACTGGTCCTAATTATCACTCCTATCCCTAAGGGCAACCCCTCACTACTTTGTCTAAACTTAATTAATCAAGTAAATAGAGGGCTATAATTCCAATGAAAATTTTTGGATGATTATCAAAATCAAACTTGACCTCTATGTTATAATAATGTACCATTCTGCAAACTTTGAATGAAATCCATGCATCCCTTCAAAAGTTATTGAGAGTAAACAATATCTTCATCTTGTATTTTACCCTAACAGCAAAAACTAAGTTAAAAAAGGGCCATAACTTGGCCAGAATTTTGTGGCTGATTACCAATATCAAACTTGAATTGTATTTTACAATAATATATCCTTCTGTAAACTTCCAATAAAATCAGTGCATCCCTGCTAAAGTTGTAGAGTGGAAACCAGATGAATACAAATATCAAACTTGACCTGCATTTTATAATCATATATCCTTCTGCAAACTTCCAACATAATCAATGTATCCCTGCAAAAGTTATTGAGCAGAAACCAATATTATCAACACAACAACAAAGTTGAAAAAGAGCCATAACTCAGACAAACTTTTGTGGATGATTACCAGTATCAAACTTGAATTGTATTTTACAATAATAAATCCTTCTGTAAATTTCCAATGAAATCAGTGCATCCCTGCAAAAGTTGTAGAGTGGAAACCAATATTAATACAGCAACAAAAACTAAGTCTAGACAGGGCTAAAACTCTGCCAAAATTTTGCAGATGATTACAAATATCAAACTTGACCTGCATTTTATAATGATAAATCCTTCTGCAAACTTCCAACATAATCAATGCATCCCTGCAAAAGTTATAGAGTGGAAACCAATATTATCAACACAACATCAAACTAAGTCAAAAAAGGGCCATAACTCAGACAAAATTATGTGGATGATTACCAATATCGAACTTGACCTGTATTTTACAATGATATATCCGTCTGCAAACTTTTAATAAAATCAATGCATCATGCAAAAGTTATTGAGTGGAAACCAATATCAACACACCAACAAAAACTAAGTAGAAAAAGAGCCGTAACTCTGCCGAAATTTTGCGGATGATTACTAATATCAAACTTGATCTGTATTTTACAGTGATATATCCTCCTGCAAACTTTCAATAAAATCAGTGCATCCCTGCAAAAGTTATTGAGGGGAAACAATACCCTGTTTTTTACCAAACAACAAAAACTAAGTCAAAAAAGGGCCATAACTTGGCAAAAATTTTGTGGATGATTACTAATATGGAACTGAGCTGTATTTTTAGCTCACCTGAGTCTTTCGCTCACTGGTGAGCTTATAGTATGACTAGCCTCTGTTGTCGTTGTCTGTAGTCTGTTGTCTGTCATCAGTCAACATTTTCAGACATCTTCTTTGAAACTTTGTTGAGTATTCAAGGTCTAGTCATTCCTTGACCTTGGCCCATGGTCATTCAGATATGAAAATTAAAACTTGTTTTTCTCAGAAACCACTGAGTCATTTGTAACCAAATTTCAGAGGAAAGCTTATAGGAACAAGGAAATGAAAACTAATAAATATGGGTTTGGTCACATGACAGATATGGCTGCCATGGCCATATATGGTAAAAATCATTTAAAAAATCTTCTCCAGAACCAGTGGACCAATTGCTTTGAAAATTGGTATGTAATATTGGGGTCTCAGGGCCCCTCATAGTTTATTCAAATGATGTCTGGCTTGACCTTGACCCAATTTACATCAAGGTCAAATTTGGTCGCATATGCTTTTGTATGGGAAAAAGTGGAAATTGTTAATTTTTTGGAAACTATTGTTGCCCGTTAACTTTAATTTTGTATTTGCAATCAACTAAATAAGTAAATTAAGTTACATGAGTATCAAAGGTCAAGGTCACTCCTTGACCTTTGATCTTGGCACAGAATTAACATAATCAGAAAATAAATTCATTGTACAGACCCCTGGGTTCATGATCCTAAGGAGGGGCAAAATGCCCCATACCATGAGCCTGGCTTCCAATAAGCATATAACAGTCAATGGGACAGTCTTCTATAATGACTATCAAAAATTAATTCATTTCAGAAAACACTCAGCACCTAGGTGAGCTGTTTAGGACCATTGGTCCTCTGGTATAATGATAGATCCTTCTGCAAACATTCAATAAAATCAATGTAGCCCTGCAAAAATTATTGATCGGAAACCAATATCAACACACCAACAAAAAAAAAAAAGTCAAAAAAGGGCCTAACTCAGCCAAAATTTCGCAGATGATTACCAATATAAAAAAAAAGATGACCTGTATTTTACAGTGATATAAAGTTCTGCTAAATTTGAAAGAAATCAATGCATCACTTCAAAAGTTATTGAGCTGAAAAGAAGAACAAAAACTAAGTCAAAAACGAGCCATAACTCAGCCAAAATTTGTCATATGATTACCAATATCAAACTTGACCTATGATTTAAAATTCTGCAAAGTTTGAATGCAATCAATGCATCCCTTCAAAAGTTATTGAGTGGAAACAAAAAGTGTGACAGCTGCACTGATGACGCTGACGACGACGACGATGTGGACAAACAACATAATCCCTATGTGTTTGCTATGGTATGCAGGCAACACAATGATTGAAATCTTATCCCCTGGGGATTATCTGCCCTTGTCCCTGGGCAATATACATGTATGACATTTTGTAGTTTTTAAATGTGTTCCTGTCTGAAATGGCTTGAGCAATTTTTACCAGATTTCACATAGGGCCATCTGTCGAAAGGGTTTTGACAGTTTAGTTGAAAAAAGCTTAATGGCTCAATCTTGGTATATAACATAGAGGACTCAAGGTCTACCAAGTTTGTTCAAATGATGATCCTAAGATAACCTCTGATCTTTTTATGGCATGGTCAAATTTGCATCCCTATACATTTATATGGAGAAAAAATTAAAAAAAAATCATTTTTTCAAAGTATATTTAAGACTAATGGCTGAAACTTACTATGTACAATTTCACTTAAGTAGTAAAGCTATTTAGTCACCATAAACATTTTGGGGGTTATCTGCCCTTGCCCTGGGCTGTAGATCTGCACCATTAAACTAGATGGCTGCCAACTGCCCATATATGGTAAAACACGCTTAAAAATCTACTTCTCCAGAGCTAAGAAAGCTTAATGGCTGAATCTTGATTTATAGCAAAGAGGACCCGAGGTCTGCCAAGTTTATTCAAATGATGATCCTAGGATAACCTTTAACCTTTTATGGCAATATCCAATTTGAATTTCCATACATTTATAAAGGGAAAAAGTTCAAAAACCTTTTTTAGCTCACCTGAGCAAAAGCTCAGGGTGAGCTATTGTCATCACCCTCTGTCCGTCGTTCGTCGTCAACAATTAGTTTGTTAACACTCTAGAGGTCACAGTTTTGACCCAATCTTGATGAAACTTGGTCAGAATGTTTGCTTCTATGAAATCTAGGTCAAGTTCGATACTGGGTTACTTGGGGTCAAAAACTAGGTCACACCAGGTCAAATCGAAGGAAAAACCTGTTAACACTCCAGAGGTCATAGTTTTCATCCAATCTTGATGAAACTTGCTCAAAATGTTTGCTCCTATTAATTCTAGGTTAAGTTCGAAACTGGGTCACTTGGGGTCAAAAACTAGGTCACCGGGCCAGATCAGCAGAAAACCTTGTTAACACTCTAGCGGTCACATTTTTGAAGCAGTCATCATGAATCTTGCTCAATATGTTTGTCTTGATGATTTCTAGGTCAAGTTTGAAACTGGGTCACTTGGGGTTAAAAACTAGGTCACCAGGCCAAATATGCAGAAAACCTTGTTAACACTCTAGCGGTCACATTTTTGAAGCAATCATCATGAATCTTGCTCAAAATGTTTGTCTTGATGGTTTCTAGGTCAAGTTCAAACTGGGTCACTTGGAGTCAAAAACTAGGTCACTGGGCCAAATCAGCAGAAAACCTTGTTAACACTCTAGCGGTCACATTTTCAAGCAATCATCATGAATCTTGCTCAAAATGTTTGTCTTGATGATTTCTAGGTCAAGTTTGAAACTGGGTCACTTGGAGTCAAAAACTAGGTCACCTGGCCAAATCAGCAGAAAACCTTGTTAACACTCTAACAGTCACATTTTTTTAGCAATCATCATGAATCTTGCTCAAAATGTTTGTCTTGATGATTTTTAGGTCAGGTTCGAAACTGGGATCACCTGGGGTCAAAAACTAGGTCACCTGGCCAGATCAGCGGAAAACCTTGTTAACACTCTAGTGGTCACATTTTTCAAGCAATCATCATGAATCTTGCTCAACATGTTTGTCTTGGTGATTTCTAGGTCAAATCTGAAACTGGGTCACTTGGGGTCAAAAACTAGGTCACCTGGCCAAATCAGCAGAAAACCTTGTTAACACTCTAGCGGTCACATTTTTGAAGCAATCATCATGAATCTTGCTCAAAATGTTTGTCTTGATGATTTCTAGGTCAAGTTCGAAACTGGGTCACATGTGGTCAAAAACTGGGTCACCAGGCCAAATCAGCAGAAAACTGTTAACACTCCAGAGGTCACAATTTTGAAATAATCATCAAAAATATTGCTCAAAATGTTTGTCTTGATGATTTCTAGGTCTAGTTTAAAACTGGGTCACTTGATATCAGAAACTAGTTCACCTGGCCAAATCAAAGGAAAACCTTGTTGATACTCTAGAGGTCACATTTTTGAAGTAATCATCATGAATCTTGCTCAAAATGTTTGTCTTGATGATTTCAAGATGATGTATAGTTTTCTGTCCAGTGACTCTCTTAAGTTTTTCCGTTTAGGTCAGTTTCTCAGTAATTATTGGTCCTACAGAGTGATATTTGGTACTTGTGAAGTGTTTGTGTTTAGGTCAGTTTCTCAGTAACTATTGCTCCTACAGCCAGTGATACTTAGTACATGCATACATCTTAGCATGGCCTCTTGAGTGCAGTCATCCATATTTGACCTTAACCTTTATTTCACAGTCCATTAGACATGTTACATTGTCTTACTTGTTAATATAATCATTTTGAACATTGATCAGAATGTTTGCCTTGATCAGTTCTAGATCAGATTCTCAAAGTGCTATGTTGCTCAATTTAAACTATGACTGAAACTTACAATGTTCAGTTTAAGAAGTAAAACTATCTGGTTACCATCAACATTATTGGGGTTATCTGCCCTTGCCCCCGGGCTAAATACATCTATAAAATCATAAAATCTTTAAGCTTCTTCTCTGAAACCGCTTGACCAATTTTTATTTGATTTCACATGTGGCCTTCTTTTGGAGGGATGTTGGCAATTTGTTCAAATGGTTCCACACCATTGAACAAGCTGGCTGTCATGCCCATATATGGTAAAAACACTTAAAAACCCTTGTCTCCACAACTAAGAAAGCTTTGAGGCTGAATCTTGGTCTACAGCATTGGGGACTTTTGTTCAACTGATGATATTAGGATAATCTTTGACCTTTTTACAGTGTGGTCAGATTTGTGTCCGTACTTGCTGTGGCAATATTGGAAGAAAGTTACTTGGCATTTGCAAATATGCAATAGCTGTTTTTATCAGATGAGAAATCAGAAACCAATTTTGTTTTAAAAATGTGTGAGTAACATGAGACTTTTGGTGTTGACTCATGAGATTCTTGGCATCAAATTTACTGTGGCCCTCTTTTGTTGTTAGCCATTTAAGCTGCATTAGATACTAGCAAAATATTATTCACTGTATCATGATTAAGCATCTGCAAAGATTTTCTTTAGTAAAATAACAAAAGCATTATTACTTAAGCATAAGGTTACATAAAATGGTTGTTAGCATTCCTGACTTCAGATCATGAGGTTCTAGGTTTAAATCTTACTAGAGACAGAATTCAGTTGATGATTCTTTACAGCTCCATTGCACAGAGCCTTTGATAATATATATACATGTATTTTTGTGCTTCCTGCAGAGATGGTTTTTATACCCACCTGAGAAACAGCCATCTTTTAATCCAAACAAAACAACACTTCAGTGGCTTTATGAAGATTATAAAAATTTACACCCAACAGATCTACCATTAGAATGTACCATGAATCAAGGAGAGGTAAGTAAGCTGCAGCACAAGAAAATGTGTCTTGTGACATCTGTGCCAAGTGAAGACTTGGGTCAGAATGTACATTCATGCATTCTGATCAGGATCTTCACTCAGTGTTCTTTGGTTAGTCAAAGATCAAAGGTTTCTTCAAGCAGAATGTGAAGACTGATTAGACTGCATGGATGCAAACTAATTTTCTTATGTTGTGACGCATAATCAACAGGGCTCTGGAAATTTTGAAATCTGAATCGGTCCAGCCGATGACGATGACGTCATCAATGAGCACATTTCCAAAAAAAAAAATATGTATATATCACCTGTCACGAAAACTATTGACAATTGGCAGTCCTACAACTCCTTTTAAATAATACACCTCAACCCCGTTATGAAGTCCGGGTATAACAAGCGTGATCAAAGCTGGCGTCATCAATAAATACAGTCAGGTATGTAAAAAGAAAGAAAAAAACCCCAAAACAAACGGTTTTGTTGTTATTTCCACCTCCGCAGGGTTTTCCTAAACTATTTATAAACAACTGATTCCCGTCTTGTATAAGTGCGAAGACGGCGGGAAACAGGAGAGACGGAACGAAACGACTTTCATGGACCTAATTAGGTCTAATAAAAAAGGCCTGCGCCACGGGCGCTTTTGCAGTTTTCAATGTTTCAAGATTTGACCAATCTTGTCTAGCGCAAGTGGTGCATTACTTATTTTTACCGTGAAATCTACCTTGAATTATACTCGCGTGTTACGGCAATCAACAACAACAACAACAAAAAAAAAAAAAAAAGAATCAATCAATTATACCCAGATCAGAAGCCGTTGTATGCGACATCTGATCAGGACGTACACGGTTTGGGAATTAATTTATCAAATCTGGGACCGACAAACCGTGTTGATCAAAACAAAAAAGAAGAGGAAGAAAACTGGTGCTTTCAAGCGGTAGTGCATTCTTTTATCACTCTCAGTAAAGCGACCTTTGATCTTTTGGACACGCCAACTGCACCTGGATGTTTTGCAGTCTCAGTGTATTCACACATGTCACATTAACGGATTAATTATCAGACTACCGTTACTGATGATTCGTGTTAATCGCTTGTTTACCACACAAAGGTCAGTGAAGTGTTGATTTTTTGACAATGTTTGGATAATGACGTAATTAATTTGTGCTGTGGTAGGTTGCCGTTATTCAGCTGTCTCTCCAATATACATGTCAAATGACCGTTTAGAGCCTTTTAACTACCATAATATCGCATTTAAAAGGTGCGCAGACGTTGTCAGTTTGGGAAGACCTGACTGTTTGTGATTTTTTTGACATCATTGATTCGTGAAAATTGGTTGGTTGGGGAGAAATGGGGTTCAAGGCACAAACCTGTTGGACCGATTTATTAGCGTTTTGGGGTGTTTGAAATCGGTCCAGAATTCTTAATTTCGGTCCAGACCGGCTATTTTTCCGGTTTTCCCGAGCCCTGATAATCAAGTACATGGAATGTATTTCATTTGTAGTTAGATTGAGTGATATTGGGATCATTTGTTACAATAACTGTAAAAATACGCAAAAATATACAGACTTTACTGTTTTAATGGGCTTCCCTTCTTAATGACGATTGATCAGGTATATAACCATTACTTGGGTAGGAAAAAACACTTTTATACCCCACCACACAATTATGGCGGGGTATTATGGTTTCACGTTGGACGTCCATGTGTCTGTCCTTCCGTCAGTCATATGTCTGTCCGTCTGTCTGTTTTTCGTTTCCGGATGATAACTTGAGTAAACATCAATGGATTTTCACCAAATTTGGTATGTGCATTGATATTGTGGAGATCTGGTTTGGGATTGCTAATGGGCAAATTTCGTCAAATTTTGACTGAGTTACTTGCCCGAGACATGACCATATTTTCGTTTCTGGATGATAACTTGAGTAAACATCAGTGGATTGTCACCAAACTTGGTATGTGCATTGATATTGTGCAGATTTGGATTGGGATTGCTAATGGACAAATTTCGTCAAATTTTGACGGAGTTGTCTGCCCGAGACACGACCATATTTTTGTCTCCGGACGTTAACTTGAGTAAATGTTTAGGGACTTTAAACAAACTTGGTGCATGCTTTGATATGAAGGAGATCTGGTTTGGGATTGCTAATGGGCAAATTTCGTCAATGTTTGACAGAGTTATCTGCCTGTGATACGATAATAGTTTAATGTTTTTATTGATAAAAAGCTATGATAAACCTGTCTACTGCAGAAGGTGATGCTCCATAGCAGATATTTGCTTTAGAAGCCACACATTAATATATATAGTTTTTCTTATCAAAGAGTTTTCAAAAGGAATGAAATCTAAACATTCAAGTTGTACTTAGGAGTTCTCTAACGTCTTTTTACAACTTATTTTACCTCATCTGAGACTATGCTCAGGATGACCTATAGTAATCATTAGCTCACCTGAGCTATGCTCAGGATGAGCTATAGTGATCACTGTTCGTCCGTCGTCCGTCTGTCCGTCCGTCCGTCCGTCCATCCATTAACATTTTCAAACTACTTCTCCTCTGAAGCCCCTGAGCCAATTTTGCTCAAATTTCATATGGAGCCTCCTTAGGTTGGGGGAACGAAAGATTGCTAAAAATGGTCGCGGTCTGTTGACCAAGATGGCCACCAAGCCCATATATGGTAAAAACCTTTAAAAATCTTCTTCTCCAGAACCAAGGAAGCCTTGTGGCTGAATCTTTGCATAAATCATGGGGGGGCAGGAGATCTACCAAAATTGCTAAAATAATGGTCGTTCATTGACATTTGACCTTTTTTATGGCAAGGTCAAGTTTGCTTCCCTATGCATTTGTATGGGAAAAATGTTCAGAATTTCAAATGACCTCCTCTGGAGCCTCTGGGCCAATGTTGCTCAAATTTCATTTGGAGCCTCCCTGAGGCAGGGAAATGAAAGACTGCTAAACTGGCTGCCATCCATTGACCAAGATGGCTGCCATGCCCATATATGGTAAAAACTTTTAAAAATCTTCTTCTCTGGAAGCGAGGATGCCTTATGGCTGAATCTTTGCATATGTCTTTGGGGACGGGAGGTCTACCAAAATTGCTAAAATAATGGTCGTACATTGACATTTTTCGGCCAGGTCAAGTTTGCTTCCCTATGCATTTGTATGGGAAAAATGTTCAGAGTTTCAAATGACTTCTCCTTTGGAGCCTGTGGGCCGGTGTTGCTCAAATTACATTTGGAGCCTCCCTGGGGCAGGGGAATGAAAGATTGCTTAAATGGTTGGTGTCCATTGACCAAGATGGCTGCCATGCCCATATATGGTAAAAACCTTTAAAAATCATCTTCTCCAGAACAGAGGATGCCTTGTTGCTGAATCTTTGCATTAATTATTAGGAACAGGAGTTCTACCAAAATAGCTAAAATAATGGCCATACATTGACATTTGATCTTTTTACGGCAAGGTCAAGTTTGCTTCCCTAAGCATTTCTATGGGAAAAATGTTCAGAATTTCAAATGACTTCTCTTCTGGAGCCTCTGGGCCAATGTTGCTCAAATTTCATTGGGTGCTTCCTTGGGGCAGGGAAATGGAAGATTGCTTAAATGGTTGCCGTCCATTAACCAAGATGGCCGCTCATATATGGTAAAAACCTTTAAAAATCTTCTCCGAAACCGAGGATGCCTTGTGAATGATTCTTTGCATATATCATCGGGGATGGGAGGTCTACCAAAGTTGCTAAAATAATGGTCATACATTGACATTTGACCTTTTTACGGCGAGGTCAAGTTTGCTTCCCTAAGCATTTGTATGGGAAAAATGTTCAGAATTTCAAACAACTTCTCCTCTTGAGCCTCTGGGCCAGTGTTGCTCAAATTTTATTTGGAGCCTTCCTGGTGCAGGGGAATGAAAGATTGCTAAAATAGTTGCCGTCCATTGACCAAGATGGCCGCCATGCCCCTATATGGTAAAAACCTTTAAAAATCTACTTCTCCAGGACCAAGGATGCCTTGTGGCTAAATCTTTGCACACAAATCATCAGGGACGGGAGCCCTACCAAAGTTGCTAAAATGATGGTCGTACGTTGACATTTGACCTTTTTATGGTGAGGTCAAGTTTGCTTCTGTATGCATTTGAATGGGCCCCATACATTTGTATGGAAAAATGTTCATCATTTCAAATGACTTCTCCTCTGAAGCCTCTGGGCCAGTGTTGCTCAGATTTCATGTGAAGCCTCCCTGGGGCAAGAGGACAAAAGATTGCTAAAATGGGCATGGTCCATTGATCGAAATGGCTGCCATGCCCAGATATGGTAAAAACCTTTTAAAATCTTCTTCTCCAGAACCAAATAAGCCCTTGGCTCTAATCTTTGCACAAATTATGGGGGACAGGAGATCTACCAAAATTGCTAAAATGATGGTCCTATGTGAAGTTTGACCTTTTTACAGCAAGGTCAAATTTGCTTCCCCATGCATTTGTATGGGCCATATACATTTATATTGGAAGTATCGAGGTGACTTGTAGATCAACAGTAGCTAAAATTGTTCTGATTGGAAATCTAAGATGGCCGCCATCGTGTTAATGTTCTATTATATTTCCCTGCCACTGTGCTGTTTACATGTATAAAATCATGATTCATCAGAAACCACTTAGCCAATCTCCACCAAATTTCACATATATCCTACTGTTGAAATGTGATTGATAGTTTGTTCAAATGATCACACTCCATTGACTGTCAGGCCCATATATTCTTCTTCAAAACTAAGAACTGCGGAAATGATGATCTTTTCATAAGTTGCGATGATAGGATTGGAAAAATGTTGCATAACATCTGCATATCTGCAGTGGCTATGTCACTCAGGTGAGCGACCCGTGGCCCTCTTGTTTTTGTGAGTCATCTGTCAATACATTAACACTTTAGAATGACAGCTCCTCCAAAGGGATTAGTCCCTAATTAGTTGGGAATGTTGCTTGGTTAGAGGGATTTCAAAATAGCTAACATTATGGTAATCTGCCTTTTTGTTTGGTTGCTATGAAAATTGAAATGTCCCATAGATGTATAATGGAAAAATGGTTAAATTACATTTTCTCCATAAAATGTGATGTGATGTGAACCATATTTGGCAGTTATGATCATTTGATGGTTGTCTACCTAGTTTGTGTGTTTTATGACCAGTGGCCATTTTTATGCAGTTGATGGGGCATATTGGTTTGCCATTGTTCCTCCATTTGTCCATCCATCCATTCATCATGCTTTTTAGCTCAACTGGGCCGAAGGCACAGGATGAGCTATTGTGATCACTCCCCGTCCATCATCTCACTGTCTGTCCGTTCACACATTTGAACCACTTCTCCTCTATACCACTTGCCTCTGAAACCCCTGGGCCAAATTTCTTCAAACTTCATGTGGAGCCTGATGTTAAAGGGGAATTGTAAATTTATATGAATGGTCAGGGTCCGTGAATCAAGATGGCAGCCATGCCTGTATATAGCTCCCATAGATTTATAATGGGGAAAACTTAAAAAGTCTTCCACTCTGAAACCACACGCCCTGGGGATCATTGGCTCCCATTGACTTTTATGGGAAAATCTCAAAAAAGTCGTCTACATAAGGCCTACAACTTATATATTTAGTATGTAGCAATGTTTAGTGGACCCCTACATAAATCCTGGCAATCAAGCCACTGGGATCCAAACTGGCCACACCCCAGGAGGTCATATGTTTATTTAGAGCTATATAGCTAAAGAACCTTCAAAAAATCTTCTTCTTTGAAACCATAAAGCCCAGAGCTAACATACTAAGAATGTAGCAATGTTTATAATCTCCTACATAAATACTGCTAACCATGCCCCTGGGGTCTAAATTGGCCACACCCCTGGGGTCATTACTTTCCATAGACTCATAAGGGGCAAAACTTAAAAAATCTTCTCTAAAACCATGAGGCCTTCAACTTATTAATTTAGTATGTAGCAATGTTTAGTGGTACCCTACATAAGTCCTGTCCATCAAACCCCTTGGGTCCAAACTAGCCCCACCCCAGGGTGTCTTACGTGTGTATATATAGCTATATAGCTAAAGAACCTTCAAAAATCTTCTTCTTTGAAACCATAAGGCTCAGATCTAACAGATTTTCTATGTAGCAATGTTTAGTGGTCCCCTACATAAATACTGCCAACCATGCCCCTAGGGTGCAAATTGGCCATGCCACAGACCTATAATGGGAAAAAATTAAAACATCTTCTTCTCTGAAACCATGAGACCCACAGCTTATTAGCTCACCTCATCTTGAAAATCTATTCTTCTCCTAAACCCAAAGACCAATTGACTTGAAATTTGGTAGGAAGCATCGGGCTGACATTTAGATAAAAAATAGCTACAATCGTTCTCATTGAAAATGTAAGATGGCAGCCGTGGCTTCCCCCGTACCTCAAATTTCCAAAGGATTCCGTTTAACTACGAATAACTACGAAGAAAATATTGTGCGGAGTATTGGGACATTTACTACGAAGCAATTTTTTACTGAAAAATGGAAAACAGAGCGGAGAATGCGTAAATCTCTACGATTATCAACACATTCGGAATGAGCTACGCACTTTCGTAACAAGCGGAGTATTGGGATGAAATTTCCGCATGCTTACGCAAACTTACCATTCATATCTTGCGTAAAGGTTCGTAGAAAATGTCCCAATACTCCGCTGGTTTGTAATCATCTCCGCATGACTGCGTAGTTGTTCGTAACTAGCTCCGCATGCTTGCGCAGGCTTACCATTTGTATGTTGCTTAAAGTTTTGTAGAAAATGTCCCAATACTCCGCTGGTTTGTTATCATCTCCGCATGACTGCGTAGTTGTTCGTAACTAGCTCCGCATGCTTACGCACACTTACCATTAGTATCTTGCGTAAAGGTTTGTAGAAAATGTCCCAATACTCCGCTTGTTTGTAATCAGCTCCGCATGACTACCTATTTGTCTCCAAATGAACATTTTTTTGTGTTGAGGTTTTATGGCCCAGTCAACCTAATGGGGTCATGTAGAGCCTGGTCAGTTTACCTAACCACACTTTTACTGGGCAGCTTAGTCCTCTAAGTGGTTAACCAGTGAGTGTGCACATTCTTTCGCCAGAAACTGACAACTGCCCTTCTTACATGACAGCAGAAGGGAGAGAATGACCATAAAAAGTACTTCATGATCATATCCCTATGAAATAATGTTACTGACCCGATGGGGGTCAAACCTGTAACCTAATCACAAGTTGGATGTGCATCCAACGGAGCCACCTAGGCTGGCCTCCGAATGAACATAGCAAGCACCTCCAGGATTTCAAGATAGGGCAGTAACAAAATTAATATGAAAACTCCATAAAGCATGCTTTTTCTACCACAAAATGAAGCATAACATAAGTTTATTTTGTATTAAAGCATTTTGTATGTACAAAAAGGTTATTAGTCATTGGAATCTACTTAAAAAGTCATGTACACATGTGTGTTTTGTATATCTGTTAACAGTGATGGAAAAAAGATTTTACAGCAATTTAAGAGCACTTCTTTTGAAGAAAACCATTATAATCAATATATTGTGAATGAAAAAATAAAAAGTGCAAGACTTAGAATTCAACTTTTTGATTTGCTTATATTCTATTGAAATACATGTAATCAAAAGAGCTTTATAGTTATATGTTGCCTCAGAGTAGCTCTATAAATGACTGAACTTTTTGGTTTCAAAGCAATAAAGCAGCTACTTTTATGATATCTTAATTGATACCATTTTGTATCCATGGCAACAAATTCTTCTGTGAACCTGTTATGCATATTAAATTTCAAAGGTCTCTAAGCACACTCCGAATGCTACGAAAGACTACGAACCAAAAATTGGTTAAGTTATATTCTATGTTCTCATTTGGTCTAAAAAATTTCTAAGTCCAGTAATCTCCATACATATACGAACTGAAATAAGTTAAAGTCTATATTCTACGAACTGTTCCGCACTGAAAAATGTTAAGTCCACAGTTTTACAAAGGAATCCGTTCAGAGTGCGGAGATTGCTCCGTTTGTTTGTAGACAGCTACGAATATATTTCTACGTATGTACGGAAATTTGTTCGTAAATACGCAGATTTCCACAAACCTTCGTAACAAACTACAAGAATATACGCAATCTCCGGACAAAATTACGCAAAAATACGAAAGAATCCACTCATTTACGAAGAGAACTGTTCGTAGTTTTCGTAAATTTGAGGTACGGGCCATCTTGAAAATCTATTTTTCTCTTCTTCTCCTGAACTGAAAGGCCAATTGAGTTGAAACTTAGTTGGAAGCATTGGGGTGTCTTGTAGATTGAAAAAAAAGCTAAAAAAGCTTGAAAATCTATTTTTCCCTTCTTCTTCTGAACCAAAAGTTCAATTGACATGAAACTTAGTAGGAAGCTTTGGGGTGACTTGTAGATCAAAATAGCTAAAATTGTTCCAATTGGAAATTCAAGATGGCAGCCGTGGTGCTCGACTTGAAAATCTAGTTTTCGCTTCTCCTCCTGAACTGAAAAGCCAATTGACATGAAATTTGGTAAAAGCATCAGGGTGACTTGTAGATCAGAAATAGGTAAAATCATCATGATCCGAAATCCAAGATGGCGGCCATGGCCACCATCTTGAAAATCTATTTTTCACTTCTTCTCCTGCACGTAAAGGCCACTTTAGTTGAACCTTGGTAGGAAGCATCAGGGTGACTTGTAGATCAAAAATTGCTAAAATCTTCAGATTGGAAATCCAAAATGGCTGGTTGCCATCTTGAAAATCTATTTTTCGTTTCTTCTTCTGAACCTAAAGGCGCATTGGCTTGAAACTTGGTAGATAGCATCAAGCAGACTTGTAGATCTAAAGCAGCTAAAATCATTCCAATCCGGTCTTAGATGATCGTCATGGCAGCTAGTTTGAAAATTAATTTTTGGCTTCTCACGAACTAAAAGGCCAATTGACATGAAACTTGGTAGAAAGCATCAGGGTGAATTATAGATAAAAAATATCTAAAATTGTTCCGATCAGGAATCCAAGATGGCAGCCACCTTTAAAATCTATTTTTCACTTCTTCTCCTGGACTGAAAGGGCAATTGACTCAAAACTTGGTAGAAAGGATCAAGGTAACTTGTAGATCAAAAATAGCTAAAATCATACCAATCGGAAGGCCAAGATGGCCGCCTTGTCTGCTATATTGGAAATCTATTTTACCCTTCTTCTCCTGAACCAAAAGGCCAATTGACTTGAAACTCAGTAGGAAACATCAGGGTTTACTTGATCAAAAATAGCTAAAATCATTCCAATCCAGTCTAAGATGGTCATTGTGGAGGCTATCTTGAAAACTCCTGAACCAAAAGGCCAATTGACTTGAAACTTGGTAGGAATCATCAAGGTGACTAATAGATCAAAAATAGCTAAAATCGTTCCGATTGGAAATCCAAGATGGCAGCTATGGCTGCTACCTTGAAAATCTTTTTTTTCACTTCTTCTCCTGAACAAAAAAGGCTAATTGACTCAAAACTTAATAGAAAGCATCAGGGTGACTTGTAGATCAAAAATAGCTAAAATCATTCCGATCCAACCTCTAATATGGTTGCTATGGCAGCCATCTTGGAAACCTATTTTTTGCTTCTTCTCCTGAACCAAAAGGCCAGTCGACTCAAGACTTGGTAGAAAGCATTAGGGTGACTTGTAGATCAAAAATATATCTAAAATTGTTCCGATCAGAAATCCAAGATGACCGCCATAGATGCCATCTTGGAAATCTATTTTGCACTTCTTCTCTGAACGGAAAGGCCATTTGACTTGGTAGGAAGTATCCGGGTGACTTGTAGATCTAAAATAGTTAAAATTGTTCTGATGGGAAATGCAATATGGCCAACAAATCGCCATCTTTAAAATCTATTTTGAGCTTGTTCTCCTGAACAGAAAGGCCAGTTGACTCGAAACTTGAAAGGACGTATCAGGGTGACTTGTAGATCAAAAATAGCTAAAATAATTCTGATCAGAAATCCAAGATGGTTGCCCAAGCAGCCATGTTGAAAATCTGTTTTGAACTTTTTCTTACGAACAAAAAGGCCAAAGTATCGAGGTGACTTGTAGATAAAAAAAGTAGCTAAAATTCTTCTAATTGGAAATCCAAGATGGCTACCATCTTGAAAATCTATATTGAACTTCTCTTGAACTGAAAGGCTGGTTGACTCTAAATTTGTTTGGTAATCAGGTGAATGATATAGGGCCTTCTTGTATATTAAGTATTAACAATACCCAGTGGTCCCCTACATAAACCCTGCCAATCAAACCCTTGGCCATGCCCAAGGGGTCATTGGCTCCCATAGATTTATAATAGGAAAAACCTAAAACATCTTCTCTTAAACCAAGAGGCCCACAGCTTATTTAGCATGTAGCAATATTTAGTGGTCTGCTACATAAATCCTGCCAATCAAGCCCCTCAGGTCCAAACTGGCCACAAGCCAGGGTTGTATAGCACTAAATAGCTAAAGAAACTTCAAAAGTCTTCTTCTCTGAAACCATAGGCCCAAAGCTAACATATTTAGTATGTAGCAGTGTTTAGTGGTCTCCTTACCTGCCCTTGGGTCCAAATTGGCTATGCCCTGGGGATCATTAGCTTCCATAGACTTATAAGGGGAAAAACTTAAAAACGCTTCTTCTTTGAAACCATGAGGCACACATATATTTAGTATGAAGCAATGCTTAGTGGTCCCCTACATGAATCCTACCAGTCAAGCTGTTGGGGACCAAACTGGCCACACTGCAGGGGTCCTATGTTTGTATAGCGCTAAAAAGCTAAAAGACTCTTCAAAAATCTTATTCTCTGAAACCATAAGGCCCAAAGCTAACATATTTAGTGTGTAGCAATGTTTAGTGGTCTCCTTCATAAATCCTGCCAACCATGCCCCTCGGTCTTAATTGGCTGTGTGCTTGGGGTCATTAGCTCCTATAGACATATTTGTAAAAAAATAAAAAATTCTTCTTTCCTAAAACCATAAGGCCTACAACTTATATATTTAGTATGTAGCAACATTTAGCAGTCCCCTACATAAATCCTGTCAACCATGCCCCTGGTGTCTGAACTGGCCATGCCCCAGATAAGAAATCCTTGGTGACTTTGGCCACCCTTATAGGTAGGGGTCTGATAAGGGGAATTTAGATTTAATATCAGCAAAGTTTATGATGAAGGCAGAGAAATAGGTAAAGTGGGTTATTTGGTGATAATTTGATGTTTTTTTGTTTTTTTTTTAATTTTTATTCGATGAAATATTGCTGGTTTTATTCATCAGAATTGCCTCTCCAAGGTAGTTCTAATGAATACCCACAACAGATTTTATGGAGAAATACCTCTATATCGTCAGATGTCTTCTTTATCTGTTTCTTATTTGCATAAATTTCCAGTAGCACTATTTCTGTAACTTCGTCAAGAGATAATCACTGAAAAGGGTGAAATAAATAAATCTGTTGCTTTGGTGAACCTCTATCAAGATTGTACAAGCAATCATGATTCGTCAAAAAACATGGCTGCCATGGGGTGGGGCTTGTTTTCCCTATATATCTAAATAGAAAACTTTAAAAATCTTCTTGTCAGAAACCACTGAACAGATTTCAATATAACTTGGTAGGAATGTTCCTTTGGTGACCCTCTACCAAGTTTGTTCAAGCTGTCATGATTCGTCAAAAAACATGGCCGTTAGGGCGTAGGGCTTTATAACTATATAAAACTTTTTAAACCACTGGACCAATTTCAGTATAACTTGGCAGAAATGTTCCTTTGGTGACCCTCTTTTAAGATTCAGTTCAGGTCGTCAAGATTAGTAAAAAAACATGGCCAGGGGTGTGGTGGAGGGGGATGGGGGTGGTTAGTGCTATAAAGTTTATACAAAAATCCTAGAGCAGTGAACTTGGCTGAAACTTCAACAGTAAATATGCAAATCTGTTTGGTCAGGTGAGCGATATAGGACCATCATGGTCCTCTTGTTTGCTTCTTCTCCTGAACCTAAAGGCCAATTGACTCCAGACTTGCTAGGAAGCATCAGGATGACTTGTAGATCAAAAATAGCTAAAATCGTGCCGATCGGAAATCCAAGATGGCGGCCATGGCGGCCATCTTGAAAATCTATTTTTCGCTTCTACTCCTAAACCCAATTGACTCCAAACTTGGTAGGAGGCATTGGGGTGACTTATAGATCAAAAATAGCTAAAATCGTGCCTATCGGAAATCCAAGATGGCCGCCATGGCAGCCATCTTGAAAATCTTTTTTTCGCTTCTTCTCCTGAACCGAAAGGCAGGTTGACTCCAAACTTGATAGGAAGCATCGGGGTGACTTGTAGATCAAAAATAGCTAAAATCATGCCGATCGTAAAACAAGGATGGGCGCCATGGCCGCCATCTTGAAAATCTATTTTTCGCTTCTTCTCCTGAACCGAAGGGCCGGTTGACTCGAAACTTGGTAGGAAGCATTTGGATGACTTGTAGGTCAAAAATAGCTAAAATCATGCCGATCGGAAATCCAAGATGGCCGCCATGGCGGCTATCTTGAAAATCTATTTTTCCCTTCTTCTCCTAAACCCAAAAGTCACTTGACTCGAAACTTAGTGGGAAGCATCAGGGTGACTTGTAGATCAAATATAGCTAAAATCCTTCTGATCAGAAATCCCAGATGGCCACCATGGCCGCCATCTTGAAAATCTATATTTAGCTTCTTCTCCTGCACCGAAAGGCCAGTTGACTCCAAACTTCGTAGGAGACATTGGGGTGACTTGTAGATCAAAAATAGCTCAAATCATGCCAATCGGATATCCAAGATGGCCGCCATGGCAGCCATCTTGAAAATCTATTTTTCGCCTCTTCTCCAGATCTGAAAGGCCAGTTGACTCGAAACTTGGTAGGAAGCATTGGGGTGACTCGTAGATCAAAAATAGCTAAAATCGTGCTGATCATAAATCCAAGCTGGCTGCCATTTAGAGTTTGTTCAAATGATCACGCTCAATTGACTGGCATGCCATATATCTTCTTCTTCAAAATAAAGAACTGCTTAAATGATGATCTTTTCATTAGTTGCGATGACAGGATTGGAAAAATGTTGCATAACATCAGCATATCTGCAGTGGCTATGTCACTCAGGTGAGCAACCCGTGGCCCATGGGCCTCTTGTTTTCATTTTTAACTTAGACTTTTTTCCAGCCCTAATACTACAGAAATTTATAGGGAGTATGTACCTTGTAAGGGCAACTCCTCCTACAGTTTTAGGCTAATCCTTTTGAAACTTTACATTTTTACGCTTTTAGGATGGTCTGAAGATATGCATATTGTTTTTTCAGAATCCTGAAATTATTTTTATTACATTTTTTGCATTTTTAACTCAGACTTTTTTTCGAGCCCTAATACTACAGAAATGTATAGGGAGTATGTACCTTGTACGCGCAACTCCTCCTATAGTTTCAGGCCGATCCTTTTGAAACTTCACACACCCTTTTAGGATGGTCTGAAGATATGCATATTGTTTTTTTCAGAATCCTGAAATTATTTTTTATCACTTTTTATTGCATTTTTAACTTAGACTTTTTTGTGGTTTTTTTTGTCACTTGCTTGATACATTGCAGTGGCGGGGCATGGTGCATGGCTTGCAGTTTTATTTTTTTATAAACCCATTTGTGCTTTGTAACAAATGAAACGAATAAGATACGTATATAGGAAAAACGCTGAAACAGGATGAAACAGACCAAAAAATTTGAAATATGCTCGTTACGAAACAGGGTGAAACGATGAATCATACATCTTTTTTTTTTTTTTTGTATTAACCCATTTCTGTTCGTAACAAAAGAAACAAATAAGATATATAGGAAAAAACTCTGAAACAGTATGAAACAGTTCAAACACCTTGGTCAGTGCTTGTTACGAAAGGGTGAAACGAAATGTAACAATGAAACAGATACTTTTCTTAGCCAAGAATTTTTTTTTTTTCTATAAGCCTATTTCTGTTTCGTAACAAAATAATGAAATGATTAAGATATATAGATAAAACTCTGAAACAGGATGAAACAGACAAAAACCATGGTCATTGCTTGTTAAGAAACAAGGCGAAACGCAATGAAATGATGAAACAGATATATTTTTTAAGTAAACTCATTTCTATTTCGTAACAAATGAAACAAATAAGATACGAGGGCGAGTCAGTAAAAAACCAGCCTAAGTTATTTCTGGGTGAGATCAATCTCTTCTTTTTCGATGTAATTGCCCTCTAGAATGATGCACTTGGACCAACGGTGTACCATTGCCATCAGCCCAGAACTGAAGAAGCCAAGGTACTTGTCTCCGACCCACTCGTCAGCTGCCACCACAACTTCTTCGTTGGACTGGAAATGACATCCACGGATATCCTTTTTCAAGTTTGGGAATAGGAAATAGTCACTAGGAGCTAAGTCCGGAGAATAGGCGGGGTGCGGTATTAGCTCGTACCCATTCCGCTCAACAGCATCCATTGCAATTTTGTAAGTATGGACCCTGTCGGCTAGATCATATATGAAACTTGAGGAAAATAGTAACAAAGAAGCGTTGTGATCTGTTCAGGTTCTGTTCAGCGAATAACGTTACGTACATACACAAGAAAACATAATGACGTTGAGTCATGACCGTTATATGGCGGTAAAATCGACGTTACTTTAACGTAAATTCACAACATTCTGGGGGGCCACAAAAGTGATATGAACTTGAACATGAAAAATTACCAAATGCTACCTTATGAAACTAGTTGTGAAAGTTATGAAAAATAGTTAGGAAAATGTTAAGTTATAATTTCAAACTTGAGCTGAATGAAAACGTCTCACTTCTCATGAGTCCTTAAGCTTGAGATAAAACTATAACGTCTATGTGTATTCACTGATTCACAATACTTCAAAGTCTCCATATCTCAGTATCATTAATCACTAGCAACAGTCTCTAAGGGGTAGAGTCATGTAGTGAATCCCTGTTTCGTCTTCATCTTCGCGGCTCGAACTGATCCGTCATTCCCAGTGATCAGCTCCTCGACTACTGCTAGGCTCCAACGGCTGCATGGTCCCTCGTCGTGGATCTGCACGATGTCTCCAACGCGGATACGCTCCTCCCTCGATCCCGTAGTTTTATAGTACTCTAGTAGTGCCGTGAGGTACTCGGATCTCCAACGTTTCCAGAACTGACTGATTATGTTCGCCTGAGTTCTGGACCGATGTGTGAGTGTCGTCTGGTCACTCTGAACTACCCTAACATCGTGGTCTGTGTAGTGTTCAGGATACGGTAGTGACGTCATCTTACGGCCGTACAGTAGATGTGACAGCGTTAACGGGTCCTAATCGTGGAGGTTCGATGACACGTGTGTGAGCGGTCGATCATTCAAAACCCCTTCAATCTCTGTCACGATTGTCTGCAATGTTTCCATGGACACGAATCGCCTTCCCAGGATCTTCTTCAAAGATGTCTTGGTAAGTCCGATGAGGCGTTCCCAGAATCCACCATACCATGGAGCGCGTGCAGGTATAAAGCTCCACTCTGTTCCCCTTCTGCTGAGTGCTTCTAGAACGGCTGGTGAGTTGAACAGCTTCCTAAGGTGATTTGCTGCGGCAGTATACGTTGTGGCATTGTCTGAGATCATCACCTTAGGTAAGGACTTGCGACTTGTAAATCTCCTGAACGCCTGTAGAAACGAGTTTGCAGACAAGTCTGTCACAACTCAAGGTGAATGGCTCTGGTAGCTGTGCATGTGAAGAGGCAGATGTAACATTTCTTCTCACTTCCGGTAGGATTCTTTACGTATAGTGCGCCAGTAAAGTCAACACCAGTGACGCTGAAAGACGGAGCTTCTTCCACTCTGACTGTTGGTAGGGGTGGCGGGTCTGGTGTAGGGTACGGTCTGCCAATTACTCTGGTACATTTCACACATGTACGCAATAACGATCTGACGCACTGCCGGATGGACAGTATCCAATACTTTTGCCTAAGTTGCGTGATGGTAGAGTTTACTCCGGAATGCAGCTGGTTCTCGTGAGCGTCGAACACGATCAATTTGGTAAGTTCATGCTTCTTTGGTAGCAAGTATGGAAACTTGGCTGCGTATCCCAGGGGTGCGTTGTGTATTCTTCCGCCGCAACGAATGATCCCATCAGAGTCCAAGTATAATCTGAGTTGTTTCACAAGTGGTAGACGCGAGTTCCTGCTGTTTGTCTGCATATTGGCTATCTCATCCTGAAATTGTGTAGCTTGGCATGATTTCAGCCATCTTTTTTCTGCATCGTGTATCTCGATTGTTGTAAGGCTGCTGGTAACCCTGCTTGCCACTTGTCGTCTGCAATTGTCGATGAATCTGCACGTGTATGCAGTGACTCGGAGAAGTTTCAGGCAAGTACTGTAATCAGTTGCATTGATTACTCTGTGAATGCCTGGGACCTCAGAACACTGTAGGCTCGAAACGGTTGTCGTCTGCGTCGGCTTATCATCTGCATATTCAGGTGACATCTGTAATGTTGACTGACTAAACTCCCAGGTGGGCCATTTTTCTCTGTTGGGAAGCCAGACAGGTCCGGCGTCCCATAGTTGATTTCCAAGGTAGGCCTGTGCTGATATTCCACGTGTAAGAAGGTCGGCCGGGTTGTCATCTGTAGGGCAGTATCTCCATGGCAACCTGTTTGTCAGTTGTTTGATCTCTTCTACACGGCTATGCACAAAACGTTTCAGGGCTTTCGTTGTTGTTAGCCAGTGGAGTACAATCTGGCTATCCGACCAAAACGTCACATTAAATGTTGGTAAGGTCTCCAGTATATGTGACGAAAGTCGTGCACCAACCAAGGCTGCCATCAGTTCCAGCTGAGGTAAGGTTAAGGACTTTAGTGGTGCTACTCTGTTCTTTGCCATGACAAGTCTGGCTTGGGTTTGATCACACAAGTATGCGGCTGCTCCATAAGACTTGACACTTGCATCTACGAATACGTGAAGGCTGGTTTCGCTGCCATGGCTTGTTGAAGGTAAGTACTGTCTGGCAAACTTCGTCTCTGTAACTTTATTGAAGGACCATGCAAGCTGGTTCCAGGAATCGGAATATTTCTCTCCGCAAATGACATCTCATCTTTGGTTGGGTCCCATCTCAGTTCAAGGATCCTCACGTTTACGTCACTATCTAGGGCTCTGTCGAGGTCCGCTTGAGTTCGCAATGCTTCACTGTTTGAAATCCATGCCGAAGGTTCATACCCACATTTGACATCAAGCTTCTTGATTCTGTGAAATACTGGAGCAGGTCAGACTCGTTCTCGAAACTTGAAAGTACATTGTCAACGTATATGTCTCTCTTGATGATCTCTGCTGCTGGCACGTGCTTGTTGTTGTCTAAGTGTTTCAAGAGGGTTGCATTTAGAATGAACGGTGAGCAAGTGGCTCCAAATAACACCGACTTGAAACAGTAGGTAGATAATGGACTGTCCTGGTTGTTGATGTCACTAGGCCACAAGAAACAGGTAACATCTCTGTCTTTCTCATCAAGACCGATGTGCAAAAAAGCTTTCTCAGTATCGGTCGTGGCAGCGTAACTATGGATACGGAATCTCATTAGTATACTGGTAAGGTCATTCAATACTGGAGGTGTAGATTCCAGACAATCGTTGAGACTAGGCAAGTTCGGCGACTTCCGGCTGCTGCAATCGTAAATGATTCGAATGGGCGTGGTCGTTTAGTGCTTTTTCACCGGACGATGGGGAATGTTGTGGACATGTCCTGTTGTTGGGGTATCACTGTCGACTTTCTCTATGAACCCACGGCGTTACTGTTCAGTAATGATGTCGTCGTACTTCACCAATAAAGGTGGCTCTCCTTGCAGTCTTCTGATCAAGTTCCGCGTTCGTTTCGTGGCGACATCGTAGTTGCTAGGCAGTTCCGCGTGGTCAAATTCCATGGCAACTTAGCGGTGTAACTTCCGTCCTGGTACACTATAGAAGACTGCTGGTATTCGTTGAAGTACATGTACTCTGTTTTGTCCGTATCATCAGATGCTTTCTAGGGTCCAAAAGCATTCAAGTATGTCTGTCGGTGGTCGTGAAGCCATTATGTTGAACACATGTTCAGTAGCGTCGGAGTTCTGCGCATGCACTGGCCCTGATAATAGGTAGCCTATCTTTGACTTCACAGCTGTAGGTCCGTTGCCTCGAATTACATGGTCTTCGACGATGTCCCAGTAAAAGTCGGCACCTATCAGCATAGATATTTGGAATGTCGAATCGCTGGTTCCCGGATGGGCGAGTCTAAGTCCGTGCAGATATGGTAGCTCCGATACATGCTGTGTTCTGTTGTTTATAGGCATTGAAATGGTTGGCACAACCAGGACTCGAACTGGGATCATCTGGCGATTCTCTGCAATAATGTGCACCGTAGCAATGTCTACTTGCTGCACCTTGCTAGTTGTGCTTCCAAATGACGCCAGGTATATGGTCTCGGTGGTTTCTCTCATAAGTTGCAATTCTGCTGCCAAATGCTCCGTTATGAATGACTTCTGCACTCCCTCATCAAATAGGATACTGGCTTCCGCGTGCACGTGGCTAGCCGATGTAACGGTTGCTATAGCAGTTTTCAGTAAAACTTCCTTGTCTGGCAGGTTTGTATTTGAATGTAATACGGCTGTTTCTGACGTCGTAGTCTCATTACTGCTAGTACTTGAAGATTGGTTCCCTGCTTGGCTGCTGCAAATCGTTGTGTGGTCCTTCCGCTTGCATTTTAGACATCTGTTACTGGAACTGCACTTTGCCACTGGATGTTTGGCCAAAAAGTTGAAACATAAGTGTTTCTCTTTTTACCACTTTCAGCCTAGAATCCGCGTCTGTGTAAACAGCGCAGTCGCCTGATCTGTGTCCGCTGTCGCAAAATGCACACTTTGTCACGGCTCTTGGAACTTTTCCTCCGTTTGACGGTCTCAGGCCTGGCTGTGCTCTTTTCCCGTGTTTCGCTGTGGTGTGAAATGACGCCGTAATCGCGTAATTGTCGAATCCCGGCTCAGTGTGTGTGGTACCAGCCTCCATAATGCCGATTTCTCTGTTAATTGCGCGGCATAAATCTGCTAAAACCCAGTCATTATCACCATTTTCACGGGCTAACTGTTAACTGTTTGCGAATTTCTCCTGGCATTTTCTCTAACACAACAGGCACAAGCAAATTACCATATGACTCCTGACATTGACCCATAGCTTCTAAACTGCGAATATAAGTCTCCATTTAATCATAAAAGTTTCTGAGACTAGACGGTGCGGGCAATTTGATCAAGGCTTGCATAGCGGTGTGCGTAATTTTCTGCTGTTTGCCAAATCTTTCTTTCAACAAGTCTATTGCTCGGACATAATTTGCATTTGTCATAGCGAACCCTTCAACAACACGTGCCTTCAAGCTGGGATTTCAGGTACGTAAATTTCTGAACATCATTCTGTGAGATTGGCATTAGAATGGATAGTAGACTCATAACTGTCCCAAAAGGACTGCCATTGCAGAATATCACCACTGAAGCTTGGCAACGAAATCTTTGGTAATCTGTAGAACTGAGCCGAATTTGCAGAGTTACTAGAAGAAGAAAAGCTACTCTCAGTTCTGCCGGGATGGATAGTGTCTGTGTTGGGATTCAAACCGTTGTTGTTCCGTTGCTGTTCGCTGGCCCCTGAATTTCCTTGGTCCTCTCCGTGGGTTGAGATGCTTTCAGAATGTTGACCTCGGAAAGCTCGTAGGTGGCACAACTTGATCTCCAGTTCCATGAAATATTCATCGGTTTGAAATGTCTCCTCCTCGGTTCCATCCGCGTCAGTCTGCGACAAGATCTTGTCATTTAATGTCTCTAGAATTTCCCTTCGATAGCTGGGAGAATGGCATCGAACTCCACCATTGAATCAGTCTCCTTCGTTTGCTCGATTTTCTGCAAATATCTCTCGATGAAACATCGATGCCCCTCTCTCTGTGTTTGCAACTTTTGTAGATTCATTATCCTTTTGGTCACGGCACCAATGTCAGCTAGATCGTATATGAAACTTGAGGAAAATAGTAACAAAGAAGCGTTATGATCTGTTCAGGTTCTGTTCAACGAATAACGTTACATACATACACAAGAAAACATAATGACGTCGAGTCATGACCGTTATATGGCGGTAAAATTGACGTTACTTTAACGTAAATTCACAACAGACCCTCTTGCATTGTCGTGTTGGAGCAGAATTCCTTTGGAGAGTTTACCTTGGTGTTTTTCACGGATCGCAGTTCTCAGCTGGTAGAGCAAATTTGCATAATACACAGCTGTTATTGTACTTTTCTTTGGTAGAAAGTCCAACATAATAACGCCTTGTGCGTCCCAAAATACAGGTGCCATCGCCTTGCCAGCAGAGGGTTGCATTTTGAACTTCTTTGGCCTTGGAGACCCGGTCCTACCCACTGGCGACTGAGCTTTATTCTCTGGCTCATAATAATGGACTCATGTCTCATCTACAGTCACCAGACATGAAAGGAAATCATCTTCCTTTAACCTAAACCGCTTCAACAATGCGCTGCATACTGATGCTCTGGTTGCCATTTGGTCATCGCTAAGGGATTTTGGGACCCAATGGGCTGTTAGCTTGCGCATACCCAAGCGATCAAGTAAAATTGTTGAAACGCTACCATGTGAAATGTGTAATGCATTTGCTATTTCTTCCACCTTAATTTGCCTATCAGAGTACACCAGATCCCGTACTTTGTTACACATTTCTTCATCGATGGCATCTGATGGGCGTCCAGACCTGGTTTGCTCTTCTTAGATGTTCCACCGCATTTGAATTCCCCAACCCAGAATAACTTGTGCATACGATGGTGCAGAAGACCCATAAACATTGGTCAACTCACAATGTATTTCCTGACCTGTTTTCCCTTTCAAATACAAGTACCGAATTTAAGCACGGTACTCAACTTTTGACGAAAAGCTTGCTTTTGCATTGCTAGCCATGTTTGACATTCAATATCTTATGAGTGAATGACATGATAAGACTGCAATTTTGCCCTCAGGCCTAAAACATATATTGAAACAAGGCATGAAAATCGTGGGTGTCTCGGTCAATTGGAAATGGGATAGGCTGGTTACTTATTGACTTGCCCTCATATAGAGGAAAAACTCTGAAACAGGATGAAACAGACCAAAAGGCTTGTTCAAGGCTCTTTACGAAACAGGATGAAACAAAATGAAACGATGAAACATACATCTTTTTTTTTTTATAAACCCATTTCTGTTTCGTAACAAATGAAACAAATAAGATATATAGGCAAAACTCTGAAACAGGATGAAACAGACCAAAAAATTTGAAATATGTTCATAATGAAACAGAGTGAAACGAAATGAAATGATGAAATGTACATCTTTTTTTTTTTTATTTTTTTTTTTTATAACCCATTTCTGTTTCATAACAAATGAAACGAATAAGATATATAGGAAAAACTCTGAAACAGGATGAAACAGTTCAAACACCTTGGTCAGTGCTTGTTACGAAACAGGGTGAAACGAAATGTAACAATTAATGAAACAGATACTTTTCTTATCCAAGATTTTGTTTTTTATAAGCCCATTTCTGTTTCGTAACAGAGTTGAGAGAGTGAGGAAAACTATAAATTGAACAACCACATTTAACAAATGAACATGTAATTTGACTCCTGGTTAGAAATATATATATAAAATAATGTGGGAAAGAGGAGAAATTGCTCCTGAGGAGCAATTTCTCCTCTTTTCCACATTATTTTGTTACCTGTTGTCATAGTTTCATGTTAAAACAGGGACCAGATTTTCACTTCGAGATAAGCGGTAATTCAAAATAAGCAAGTTCGAGATACAAGGTTCGACTGTATATAGAGAAAACTCTGAAACAGGATGAAACAGACCGAAAACCATGGTCAATGCTTGTTACGAAACAATGCGAAACGCATGAAACGATGAAACAGATATTTTTTTAATAAACCCATTTCTGTTTCGTAACAAATGAAATGATTAGGATACAGTCGACTCCAGTTATCTCAAATTCCAAGGGACTCACTGAAACACTTCGAGATATCTGTACTTTGACATATCAGAGTTGAGAGAGTGAGGAAAACAATAAATTGAACAACCACATTTAACAAATGAACATGTAATTTGACTCCTGAAGTTAGAAATATATATATAAAATAATGTGGAAAAGAGGAGAAATTGCTCCTGAGGAGCAATTTCTCCTCTTTTCCACATTATTTTGTTACCTGTTGTCATAGTTTCATGTTAAAACAGGGACCAGATTTTCACTTCGAGATAAGCGGTAATTCAAAATAAGCGAGTTCGAGATAACGAGGTTCGACGGTATATAGAGAAAACTCTGAAACAGGATGAAACAGACCGAAAACCATGGTCAATGCTTGTTACGAAACAAGGCGAAACGCATGAAACGATGAAACAGATATTTTTCTGTTTCGTAACAAATAAAACAAATAAGATATAGAGGAAAAACTCTGAAACAGGATGAAACAGACCAAAAGACTTGTCCAAATTGCTCGTTACGAAACAGGATGAAACAAAATGAAACAATGAAACATACATCTTTTTTTTTTATAAACCCATTTCTGTTTCGTAACAAATGAAATGAATAAGATACATAGCAAAATCTCTGAAACAGGATGAAACAGACCAAAAAATTTGAAATATGCTCATTACGAAACAGAGTAGAACGAAATGAAACATACATCTTTTTTTTTTTTTTTTTATATAAACCCATTTGTGTTTCGTAACAAATGAAACGAATAAGATATATAGGAAAAACTCTGAAACAGCATGAAACATACCCCAAAAATTTGTAATATTCTCATTACAAAACAGGATGAAACAAAATGAAACGATGAAACATACAACTTTTTTTTTTTATAAACCCATTTCTGTTTGGTAACAAATGAAATGAATAAGATATATAGGAAAAACTTTGAAACAGGGTGAAACAGACCAAAAAATTTGAAATATGCTCATTACGAAACAGGGTGAAACGAATTGAAACAGACCTACAACCTTGGTCATTGCCTGTTACAAAACAGAGCGTAACTAAATGAAATGATGAAACAGATACAATTCTTAGTGTTTCATTTTTTTTTCTTTTTTCTTTTATAAACCCATTTCTGTTTCGTAACAAATGAAATGAATAAGATATATAGGAATATAGGAAAAACTCTGAAACCGGATGAAACAGACCAAAAGACTTGTTTTTGTTCAATGCTTGTTACGAAACGGGGTGAAACGAAATGAAACGAAGAAACATACTTTTTTTTTTTTTATAAACACATTTCTGTTTCATAACAAATTAACCAAATAAGATATATAGGAAAAAACTTTTGAAAGAGGATCAAACAGACCATAAAAACTTGTTTAATGCTTGTTACGAAACAGGGCGAAACGAAATGAAACGATGAAACACATTTTTTTTTTAATAAACCCAATTCTGTTTCGTAACCAATACAACAAGAGCTCTGCCAAGCTGGGCATTATACGCCTGTGGCAAGTAAAAAGATGTAGCACATAAACTGGCTCCTGTATAATTCAGTGCTCTGGATATAAACTGTAAGTGGAATTACAAAAAAAAATTTTAAAAATTTTCATTGAGGCATAGCTCTGCTGTTATTTGGTGAACTGTAACCTAAGGGTCCAAGCTGGCCCAGAAATTAAGGTGACTTCTCCCTCCTGGGAAAATAGGTAGACACGTTTGCTGCTTCTAGGGAGAAGTGCTTTTGGACGGAGGACACACGACAGAAGCATGGCTATATTATAAGCTCATAATTATGAGCCTTTGGCTGATTTGTTTTTCCTATACTTCAATATCTGACCAAACAATAACAAAACAAAAATAAACAACCAAAAAAAAAAAACCTTTATCTTGTTTTATTAGCTCACCTGAGCACAAAGTGCTCATGGTGAGCTATTGTGGTCAGTCAATGTCCGTCGTGCGTCGTCCGTCGTGCGGCGTCAACAATTGATTTAAAAGCCTACTTCTCCTACACCTGGGGGTGGTCGGGTGGTGCGAAGGTGTCATGTATCTTATGTCACCGGGGCGTCCAGCTGTTATTGGCTTACAGTTGGGCAAGGCCTGCTATCCTTGTAGCAGGTAAGGGTAGGGAGGTGATGTTTTTATTTCTTCTGTTTCTTCACTTCCATTCCTGTTTCTCTTTCTTCCCTGTCCCTCTCTTTCAAAATTGGCTTACAGTTGGGCAAGGCCTGCTATCCTTGTAGCAGGTAAGGGTAGAGGGGGAATGTTTTTATTTCTTCTGTTTCTTCGCTTTCATTCCTGTTCCTATTTCTTCCCTAACCGTCTCTTTCATCTCCTCTACTATCTCTTCTATCTCTTTTCTCCCTTTCTCTGGGAGACGACACAAAATGACCCACAAGGGTTGACGTGTCGTTAAACCCCAACACAATCAATCAAAATCTCCTACACCCCTGGGCCAATTGACTCGATACTTGGTAGGAAGCATCGGGGTAACTTGTAGATCAAAAATAGCTAAAATCGTTCCGATCGGAAATCCAAGATGGCCACCATGGCCCCAACTTGAAAATCTATTTTTTGCTTCTTCTCCTGAACCAAAAGGCCAATTGACTCCAAACTTGCTAGGAAGCATCGGGGTGACTTGTAGATCAAAACATAGCTAAAATCGTGCCAATCGTAAAACCAAGATGGCCACCATGGTGGCCATCTTGAAAATCTATTTTTTGCTTCTTCTCCTAACCCCAAATGCCAATTGACTCGAAACTTGGTAGCAAGCATCGGGGTGACTTATAGATCAAAAGTCACTAAAATCATTCCAATCGGAAATCCAAGATGGCCGCTATGGCCGCCATCTTGAAAATCTATTTTTCGCTTCTTCTCCTGAGCTGAAAGGCCAACTGACTCCAAACTTGGTAGGAAGCATCAGGGTGACTTGTAGATCAAAAATAGCTAAAACCATGCTGATCTGAAGTCCAAGATGGCCGGCCTGGTGGCCATCTTGAAAATCTTTTTTTCGCTTCTTCTCCTAAACCCAAAAGCCAATTGACTTGAAACTTGGTAGGAAGCATCAGGGTGACTTATAGATTAAAAATGGCTAAAATCGTTCTGATTGGAAATCCAAGATGGCCGCCATGGCGGCCATTTTGAAATCTATTTTTCACTTCTTCTCCTGAACCGAAAGGCTTATTGGCTTTAAACTAGTTAGGAAGCATCAGGGTGACCTGTAGATCAAAAATAGATAAAATCATCCCTATCAGAAATCCAAGGTGGCCGCCATGACAGCCATCTTTAAAATCTATTTTTCGCTTCTTCTCCTGAACTGAAAGGCCATTTGACTCGAAACTTGGTAGGAAGCATTCAGGTGACTTGTAGATCTAAAATAGCATAAATTGTTTGGATCAGAAATCCAAGATGGCTGTCATGGCGGCCATCTTGAAACTCTTTTTTTTTCACTTATTTTCCTGAACCAAAGGGCCAGTTGATTTGAAAATTGGTAGGAAGCATTGGGATGACTTGTTGATATAAAAATAGCTAAAATCATTCCGATTGGAAATCCAAGATGGCGGCCATCTTGAAAATCTATTTTTTTTTTCTTCTTCTGAACTGAAAGGCCAGTTGACTCGAAACTTGGTAGGAAGCATCGGGGTGACTTGTAGATCAAAAACAGCTCAAATGGTTGCGATAGGAAATCTCAAATTGCGGCTATGGTGGCCATCTTGAAAATCTATTTTGAACTTTTTCTCCTGAACCGAAAGGGCAATTGACTTAAAAGTTCATTGGAAGTATCAAGGTGACTTGTAGATCAGCAGTAGCTAAAATCATTCTGATTGGAAATCCAAGATGGCTACCGTCTTGTTTATGTTTATTATATTTCCCTGCCACTGTGCTGTTTACATGTATAAAATCATGATTCTTCGGAAACCACTTAGGCATTTGCAACCAAATTTCACATTGATCCTACTGTTGAAATTTGATTGAGAGTTTGTTCAAATGATCACGCTCCATTGACTGTCATGCCATATATAATATTCTTCTTCAAAATTAAGAACTGCTTAAAGGATGATCTTTTCATTAGTTGCGATGACAGGATTGGAAAAATGTTACATAACATCTGCATATCTGCACTCGCTCTGCCACTCCGGTGAGCGACCTGTGGCCCGTGGGCCTCTTGTACTGATTTTAGTTTTGTTCTTCAAGGGAGCCAACTCAGGAGTATTAAAAAAAACCCTTTCCTCAGAAAAACATGTAAAGACATGTATTTACGTGTCTTTACATGTAATGCCAGATAATGCGGAGTATTGGCCCATCCATTTACGGGCTTTTACGTGTTAGTACATAAAAATCAAAAAGGAGAGAACAACTGATGAGAAGAGACTTGACATGTAAAATTTTACATGTAATTACATGTTTTTCCACGTAATGACATGTAATTACATGTCAATTTTCAATGAACAGGTATTTTTGACACGTTAATAAATGTAGTCAAGATCACACATTTTCAGTTTTACATGTCAAATTCTACACGTAAAATTCAACATGTAAATCTAGGAATACATTTTGGTTTACATGTAAAATTTTACGCGTAAAATTCTACACGTAAAATTTTATGCATAAAAATTCTACATGTAAAATTTTACGCATAAAATTCTACATGTAAAATTCTACATGTAATTTGTTTCTGTTGAGGTTTTACGGCCCAGTCAACCCAATGAGGTCATGTCGAGCACGGTCAGTTGACCTAACCACACGTTTACTGGGCAGGCTTAGTCCTCTAAGCGGTTACCAGTATTGTGCACATTCTTTCGCCAGAAACTTACAACTGCCCTTCTTGAATCAGCGTAAAGGAGAGAATGACCGTAGAAAATATTTCATGATCAAATCTCCATGAAAGAATGTTGCTGACCTCGGCGGGGGTTGAACCCGCGACCTCCTGGTCTCCAGTTGGACGGCGCATCCAACTGAGCCACCGAGGCCGGCTCTACATGTAATAAAACTCTACATGTAAATGGGAAATTCATAGTAATATCAGATGTAGTTGTGATACTTTTAGGTCACCTGAGCAAGAAATGCTTATGGTGAGCTTTTGGGATATACCATGATGTTCCTTGTACATTGGGACATGCATCGATCAGTCTGTCCATCTGTCTGTCAACTATTGCTTGCATATACGCTCTAGAGGGCACAGTTTTGATCCAGTCTAATGCAACTTTCTCCGAATTTTTATCTGCATGAAATATCTAGGCCAAGTTTGAATCTCGGTTATGCAGGTCGGAAACTAGGTCACAAGGTCAAATCTGAGAAAAATCTTGTGTACATAATAGAGGTTTCATTTTCCATTGAATCTTTATGAAACTTTGTTTGAATGTTTGCTTGAAGACTATATATGTTAAGTTAAAATACGGGTCATCATGTGGGTTTGAAAACTAGGTTACTAGATCAAACAATTGAAAAACCTTGTGTACACAATAGGGGCTTCATTTTTTCAAGAATGTTCACAAAAGTTTGTCAGAATGTTTTTTTTTTGCCAGTGTTTAGGCCAAGTTCAAATATGGGCCACTTCCGGCAAAAAGCTAGGTCAGTAGGTGTAATCTAAGAAAAACCTTATGCACACACTATAGGCTTCATTTTCCATTGAATATTTTTGAAACTTCATTCAAATGTTTCTATGAATAATATCTAGGACAAGATCTGATACAGGTAATGTTGGTTCAAAGACTAGGTCACTAGGTCAAATCACTGAAAAACTTTGTATACACAATATAGAGGCTTCATTTTTCAGTGGATCATCATGAAACTTTGTGATAAAGTTTGTTTTGACAATTACTAGGTCAAGTTCCAAACTGAATCATGTCAGGTCAAAGACTAGGTCAAATCTTTGAGAAAAAAAATGTGTGCACAACAGAGTGCCCTCATCCAGATCTACATTATTTGCTCAGACCTATTTTTTTTTTTGACATTTTTGGTGTCCAATTTTTAAGAGTTAATTAAAATAAATTAACTAAAAGCCATAGACCTGGAATAAATAGTCTTTTTTTTCAAGCAGTTAATAAGCAGTATTAAAAATGTTAATTTTTCCAACTGAAAACATGACACATATTAAACACCAAGGAGTAGAATAATTTTGAATGAAATTCAAAAGAAAACTGATCTACCCCACCCACTACATGTACATAACTTTCGTGGAGATTGATCATGAAATATTTTCTACGGTCATTCTCTCCCTTCCGCTGATTCAAGAAGGGCAGTTGTCAGTTTCTGGCGAAAGAATGTGCACAATACTGGTTAACCGCTTGGAGGACTAAGCCTGCCCAGTAAATGTGTGGTTAGGTAAACTGACCGCGCTCGACATGACCCCATTGGGTTGACTGGGCCGTAAAACCTCAACACAAACAAACATAAGAAACTACCACAAAAGCTTAGCTGCCTTTTGGTGCCAGTTTATAATGCATCAAAATGGAATACTGAGAAAGTATTAAAATAACTCACATTTTTTTATTAAGCTATCCTCCTGTGTTCAAATATTTTATAGCAAAATGTTTTGAAAAGAACAGCATTTTATAACTCCAGTGCTCCATGTGACTTCATGCTTTGAGACTGAATATACTAAAGTTTGAAACTGACCAATCAGACAACAGGATCTTGTACACAAAAACTCCAAAGTTCTTATTTTTACGCATTTTTACGTGTTGAAAATTATTAAGTCCAGAGCTGGCTTCTTTTACAGACTTTTTTTTGATAAAGTTATATAAATGCCATATTTTGCCAGGTTATTTTTTTCTAAGTCCACAAATGACACGTAAATACATGTAAAATTTTACGCATTTTGCCATGCCTGTACAGGATTATCATGGTTTTACATGTCATTACGTGGTTTTACGCATAGAAGTAGTAGATCTACATGTAATGCCATGCTGTTTTACATGTAATTACATTTAAACTATATTTTAACCTGTCATTCTGAGAGAAGGGTAAACAAAAAAACAAACAAAAAGAATTATGTTTATAAGTTTTGATATCAGTCAAGTTTCTTAATTCTGTTTCATTTAATAAATGTATTTATAAAGATTTAATAATGGCAACATTTCCTTGCAAATCTAATAAAAGAAAATGTTAAAAAATAAATAAATAACTTGCCCATATGGCCATAACTTTAGTTATTTGCAAAAAATATACCTATTATAAAATAAAATTTGCACACTATTACCTCTAAACAGTATGCTGCGACTTTCAAAGGGGCATAACTCTACCAATATTTGGTGCACTGTAACTTCGAAATGATACACACTGCTCCATATCATTGTTTAACTATTAATGAAGTTTCAGCTTGATCGGATGTAAGCTGTAGGAGAATTTAGCTGGAAACGAAAAATTAATAGAAATTTTCAAAGGAGTTTAACTCTGCTAATATTTGGTGGACTGTAACCTTGAAACAATATGCGCTGCTCCACATCATGGTCTAACTACAAATCAAGTTTCAGCTTGATCGGATGTAAACTGTAGGAGGAGTTAGCCGGAAACGAAAAGTTTACAGTAATTTTCAAAGAGGCATAACTCTGCCAATATTTGGTGCACTGTGACCTCGAAATAATACGCACTGCTCCACATCATCGTGTAACTATTTATGAAGTTTCAGCTTGATCGGATGTAAACTGTAGGAGGATTTAGCCAGAAAAGAAAAATTAATAGAAATTTTCAAAGGGTATAACTCTGCTAATATTTGGTGGACTATAACCTTGAAACAATATGCCCTGCTCCACATCATGGTCTAAGTACAAATCAAGTTTCAGCTTGATCGGATGTAAACTGTAGGAGAAGTTAGCCAGAAACGAAAAGTTTACAGAAATTTTCAAAGGGGCATAACTCTGCTAATATTTGGTGGACTGTAACCTCAAAATAATATGCGCTGCTCCATACCATGGTCTAACTATTAATGAAGTTTCAGCTTGATCGGATGTAAAATGTAGAAGGTGTTGACCGGAAATGAAAAGTTTACAGAAATTTTCAAAGGGGCATAACGCTGCAAACATTTGGTGGACTGTAACCTCAAAACAATATGCGCTGCTCCACATCATGGTTTAACTATATACCAAGTTTCAGCTTGATCGGATGTAAACTTTAGGAGGAGTAAGCCGGAAACCAAAAAAGTATACGGACGGACAGACGCCATACCCTGTAACATAATACATCCGGTTTTTCAAAAGGGCGTATAATAACGAATAAGATATAGAGGAAAAACTCTGAAACAGAATGAAATGGACCGAAAAATTTTAAATATATCTTGGTCGATGCTCGTTACAAAACAAGGTGATACGAAATGAAACAGACCTACAACCTTGGACACTGATCGTTATGAAACAGGGTTAACGAAATGAAACGATTTAACAGAAACCATGCCCATATATGGTAAAAACCTTTAAAAATCTTCTTCTCCAGAACCAAGGCATCTTGGGGCTGAATCTTTGCTTAAGTCATCGGGGACGGGAGGTCTACCAAAATTGCAAAAATAAAGGTCGTATATTGATATTTGACCTTTTTACGGCAAGGTCAAGTTTGCTTCCCTATGCATTTGTATGGGAAAAACCTTTAAAAATCTTCTTCTCCAAAACCGAGGATGCCTTATGGCTGAACATTTACTTATATCACCGGAAACAGGAGGTCTACCAAAGTTGCTAAAATAATGGTCGTACATTGACATTTGACCTTTTTACGGTAAGGTCAATTTTGCTTCCTTATGCATTTGTATGGGAAAAATGTTCAGAATTTCAAATGACTTCTCCTCTGGAGCCTCTGGGCCAATTTTGCTCAAATTTCATGCGGTGCCTCCTTGATTGGGGGAATGAAAGATTGCTAAAATGGTTGCAGTTCCTTGACCAAGATGGCTGCCATGCCCATATATGGTAAAAACCTTTAAAAATCTTCTTCTCCAGAACCGAGGATGCCTTGGGGCTGAATCTTTGCATAAGTCATCGGGGACGGGAGATCTACCAAAATTGCTAAAATAAAGGTCGTATATTGACAATTGACCTTTTTACGGCAAGGTCAAGTTTGCTTCCCTTTGCATTTATATGGGAAAAACCTTTAAAAATCTTCTTCTCCAAAACCAAGGATGCCTTATGGCTGAACCTTTACATACATCATTGGAAACAGGAGGTCTACCAAAGTTGCTAAAATAATTGTCATACATTGACATTTGATCTTTTTACGGTAAAGTCAATTTTGCTTCCTTATGCATTTGTATGGGAAAAATGTTCAGAATTTCAAATGACCTCCTCTGGAGCCTCTGGGCCAATTTTGCTCAAATTTCATATGGAGCCTCATTAGGTTGGGGGAATGAAAGATTGCTAAAATGGTTGCGGTTCGTTGACCAAGATGGCCGCCATGCCCATATATGGTAAAAACCTTTAAAAATCTTTTTCTCCAGAACCGAGGATGCCTTGGGGCTGAATCTTTGCATAAGTCATCGGGGACGGGAGATCTACCAAAATTGCTAAAATAAATATCGTATATTGACATTTGACCTTTTTACGGCGAGTCAAGTTTGCTTCCCTATGCATTTGTATAGGAAAAACCTTTAAAATTCTTGTTCTCCAAAACCGAGGATGCCTTGTGACTGAATCTTTACATATATCATCGGAAACAGGAGGTCTACCAAAGTTGCTAAAATAATGGTCGTACATTGACATTTGACCTTTTTACGGTAAGGTCAATTTTGCTTCCTTATGCATTTGTATGGGAAAAATATTCAGAATTTCAAACGACTTCTCCTCTGGAGCCTCTGGGCCAGTTTTGCCCGAATTTCATATGGAGCCTCATTAGGTTGTGGGAATGAAAGATTGCTAAAATGGTCGCGGTTCGTTGACCAAGATGGCCGCCATGCCCATATATGATAAAAACCTTTGAAAATCTTCTCCTCCAGAACTGAGGATGCCTTGGGTCTGAATCTTTGCTTAAATCATCGGGAACAAGGGGTCTACCAAAGTTGCTAAAATAATGGTCATACATTGACATTTGACTTTTTTACGGCAAGGTCACGTTTGCTTCCCTATGCATTTGTATGGGAAAAAACATTTAAAAATCTTATTCTCCAAAACCGAAGATGCCTTATGGCTGAATCTTTGCATATATCATTGGGAAAGGGCGATCTACCAAAGTTGCTAAAATAATTGTCATACATTGACATTTGACCTTTTTACGGCGAGGTCAAGTTTGCTTCTGTATGCATTTGTATGGGCTCCATACATTTGTATGGAAAAAATGTTGATAATTTCAAATGATTTTTCCTCTGAAGCCTCTGGGCCAGTGTTGCTCAAATTTCATGCGGAGCCTCCTTGGGCAGGAGAATGAAAGATTGCTAAAATGGGCATGGTCCATTGATCAAAATGGCTGCCATGCCCATATATGTATATTTAAAAATCTTCTTCTCCAGAACCAAATAAACCCTGGGCCCTAATCTTTGCACAAATTATGGGGGACAAGAGATCTACCAAAATTGCTAAAATGATGGTTCTATGTTGAAATTTGCTTCCCCATGCATTTGTATGGGCCATATATATTTATATTGAAAGTATCGAAGTGACTTGTAGATCAACAGTAGTTACAATTGTTCTGATTGGAAATCTAAGATGGCCGTCATCTTGTTTATATTTATTATATTTCCCTGCCACTGTGCTGTTTACATGTATAAAATCATGTTTCTTCAGAAACCACTTAGCCTGAATTGCCACCAAATTTCGCATTGATCCTTCTGTTGAAATGTGATTGATAGTTTATTCAAATGATTATGCTCCCATTGACTCTCAGGCCCATATATTCTTCAAAACTAAGAACTGCTCAAATGATGATCTTTTCATTAGTTGTGATGATAGGATTGGAAAAATGTTGCATAACATCTGCATATCTGCAGTGGTTATGTCACTCAGGTGAGTGAGCTGTGGCCCAAGGGCCTCTTGTTTATTTAATCCCATTTTTCTTCAGTTGGACTTCCTGAGGGGCATAGGTAATGCTAATGTGATATGTATTCTGATTTATTTATAAATGTGTATATTGTGGGCGCTCATTTGAAATACCTAGAAAAGTTTACAAAACCATTTGTTGTGGGTTATCATCTGAGGGCGAGGGTCAAAATATTATTTCAAAACATATTAACCCACCCCATTTTCCATTCATCCGTCAATCAGTCAACATTTGGGTCAACCCTCTAGTATTTTCCCTATGAATTCTGCAAATGTGGTTGTTTTTATCTAAATAATGTATGAATTTTCTCTCTTTTTAACTCTGCTTACTTTAGTAAATTCTATAAATTACTTATGGCTTTTTTATAGGCATGTTGTTATTTATATATTGTATATCAAGTCTCTGTAGCTGTCTCTCTCTCTGCCTTTTTCTCTTTCTCTCTTTGTTTACCTTAGTATTTTCTATGATATACATATGGCTGTTATGAAGGGCTGTTATTGAATGAATAATACGAGGGATGTTCGAAATGAATTGCTTATTTCTATCTGGAGACTTCAAATTTCAAATTAGCCCAAAAGTACTCATTTCATGCCCTCGAAGTACTCCCCGTGGCTAGAAATGCAAAGTTTCAGCCGATGTAGCCACTTCTTGAAGGCGTCACGGTACGCTGATTTGGGCACAGTAATAAGGTACTGATGAATGGCAGATCCAAGTGCCTGTCGGGACTGGTATTTCCGCCCAGCAAGGAACGCTTTCAATTTCGGAAACAAAAAGAAATCACATGGGGCAAGGTCTGGGGAATACGGGGGGTGAGGCAAAACAGTTACTTTTTCTTTCTTCAAAAACGCCGTAACTATTGCGGAGGTATGAGCTGGGGCATTGTCATGTAGAAGACGGACATGTTTAAAACCAGTGTCAGGCCCTCGTTTCTGATAATACTTTTTCATTTTTTTTTTCAGTACTACGTCTTTGTAGTACTTTCCGGTGATGCTTTTCCCCTTTTTCACTGGCACTTTTATTGCGACTCCTTCACCAGAGAAGAAGATTGCATACAAAACCTTCTTTGTACTCAAAGAACGTTTGGCAATTATTGGGCGTTTGCTGTGTTTAGTGGCCCAGATCTTATTGCCAACCTTTCTGATGGGCTCAAAATAATGGACCCAGGTTTCATCACCTGTGACGACATTTGCAAACTGCTTTTTGTCATATTTTGGGAACATTTGAAGCAGCTTTTTGGCCACTTTAACCCGTTGCCTCTTTTGCTCGTCAGTCAACAGATGTGGCACCCATCTAGCAGAAATCTTTCTGACTTTCAAATGCTTCTTCAAAATAAGTGAACCGTTGATAGTGATATGCCTACCTTTCGTACAATATCACGAACTGTAAATCTGGCATCTCCTTCAATGATTTCCTTTATTTTGGAAACGATTTCTTTACGAGATGCAGATTTTGGCCTACCTGATTTCGGTGCATTTTAGATGGACTCTACACCAGACTCAAATTTCTTTTTCCACCGCCGAACTGTGTCATAAGACACACAAGAAGGTCCAAAAGCAGTAGAAATTTCAGTCATCAGCTTCTTCAAAGAACAACCAAGTTTTGAGCGAGCTTTGATGTAAGCACGTATTTCATCTTTTTTGTCGACGCTTCTACCAACCATTTTTACTGCAGTGGTCAATGACTGCGTGTATTCAAATGGCAAATTTTATGTCTTACACTTAGTCTAACATGTACATTTATACACCATTGTGTAGATATTGAATAGCCCTATACAGGTATGTATTGGTTTTTATCGTGCCCCACGTGGATATCGAGCTAGAGGACAATAAGCAATTCATTTCGAACATCCCTCGTATATTAGAATCTTACTGGCTGTCTCTGTGCATCTCTCTCTCTACTTTATTATTGGCTCACCTTAGCACACAGTGCTCATGGTGAGCTATTGTGGTCAGTCAATGTCCGTCGTCCGTCGTTCATCGTTCGTCGTGCGGCATCAACAATTGCTTTAAAAGCCTACTCCTCCTACACCCCTGGGCCAATTGACTCGATACTTGGTAGGAAGCATCTGGGTGACTTGTAGATTAAAAATAGCTAAAATCGTGCTGATCGGAAATCCAAGATGGCTGCCATCTTGAAAATCTATTTTTCGCTTCTTCTCCTGAACTGAAAGGCCAATTGACTCCAAACTTGCTAGGAAGCATTGGGGTGACTTGTAGATCAAAAATAGCTAAAATCTTGCCGATTGGAAATCCAAGATGGCTGCCATGGCAGCCGTCTTGAAAATCTATTTTTTTGGTTCTTCTCCTAAACCCAAAAGCCAATTGACTCCAAACATGGTAGGAAGCATTGGGGTGACTTATAGATCAAAAATAGCTAAAATTGGTCCAATCGGAAATCCAAGATGGCCGCCATGACAGCCATCTTGAAAATCTATTTTTCGCTTCTTCTCCTAAACCCAAAAGTCAGTTGACTCGAAACTTGGTAGGAAGCATTGGGGTGACTTGTTTAAGCAGTCATCATGAATCTTGCTCAAAATGTTTGTCTTGATGATTTCTAGGTCAAGTTCGAAACTGGGTCACTTGGGGTCAAAAACTAGGTCACCTGGCCAAATCAGTGGAAAACTTTGTTAACCCTCTGGTGGTCACATTTTTCAAGCAATCATCATGAATCGTGCTCAGCATGTTTGTCTTGATGATTTCTAAATCAAGTTTGAAACTGGGTCACTTGGGGTCAAAAACTAGGTCACTGGGCCAGATCAGCAGAAAACCTTGTTAACACTCTAGCGGTAACAACTTTGAAGCAATCATCATGAATCTTGCTCAAAGTATTTGACTTGATGAGTTCTAGGTCAAGTTCCAAACTGGGTCACTTGGGATCAAAAACTAGGTCACATGGCCAAAACAGCACAAAATTTTGTTAACACTCTCGTGGTCACATTTTTGAAGCAATCATCATGAATCTTGCTCAAAATGTTTGTCTTGATAATTTCTAGGTCAAGTTCGAAACTGGGTCACATGGGTCAAAAACTAGGTCACGAGGTCAAATCAGCATAAAACTGTTAACACTCCAGAGGTCACATTTTTAGCTCACCTGAGCACGAAGTGCTCATGGTGAGCTACTGTGATCAGTCAATGTCCATCGTGCGTCATCTGTCGTCCGTCGTGCGGCGTCAACACTTGCTTTAAAAGCCTACTCCTCCTACATCCCTGGGCCAATTGACTTGATACTTGGTAGGAAGCATCGGGGTGACTTGTAGATCAAAAATAGCTAAAATCGTTCCCATGGGAAATCCAAGATGGCCGCCATGGTTGCCATCTTGAAAATCTATTTTCGCTTCTTCTCCAGAACCGAAAGGCCAATTGACTCCAAACTTGCTAGGAAGCATCAGGGTGACTTGTAGATCAAAAATATCTAAAATCGTGCCGATCGGAAATTCAAGATGGCCGCCATCTTGAAAATCTATTTTTCGCATCTTCTCCTGAACCGAAAGGCCAATTTAGGACTCCAAACTTGCTAGGAAGCATCAGGGTGACTTGAAGATCAAAAGTAGCTAAAATCATGCCGATCGGATATCCAAGATGGCCGCCATGGCCGCCATCTTGAAAATCTATTTTTCGCATCTTCTCCTGAACCGAAAGGCCAATTCACTCCAAACTTGCTAGGAAGCATCAGTGTGACTTGTAGATCAAAAATAGCTAAAGTCATGCCGATCAGAAATCCAAGATGGCCTCCATGGCCGCCATCTTGAAAATCTATTTTTCGCTTCTTCTCCTGAACCGAAAAGCCAATTTACTCCAAACTTGCTAGGAAGCATCAAGGTGACTTGTAGAATAAAAAATAGCTAAAATCGTGCCAATAGGAAATCCAAGATGGCCGCCATGGCCGCCATCTTGAAAATCTATTTTTCGCTTCTTCTCCTGAACCAAAAGGCAAATTGACTCCAAACTTGCTAGGAAGCATCAGGGTGATTTGTAGATAAAAAATAGCTAAAATTGTGCTGATTGGAAATCCAAGATGGCCGCCATGGCTGCCATCTTGAAAATCTATTTTTTGCTTCTTCTCCTGAACCGAAAGACCAATTGACTCCAAACTTGCTAGGAAGCATCAGGGTTACTTGTAGATCAAAAATAGCTAAAATTGTGCCGATCAGAAATCCATGATGGCCGCCATGGCAACCATCTTGAAAATCTATTTTTAGTTTCTACTCCTAAACCCAAAAGCCAATTGACTCCAAACTTGGTAGGAAGCATTGGGGTGACTTATAGATCAAAAATAGCGTAAACCGTACCTATCAGAAATCCAAGATGGCCGCCATGGTGGCCATTCCTAAAAATCTATTTTTCCCTTCTTCTCCTGAACCGAAAGGCCAGTTGACTCCAAACTTGCTAGGAAGCATCGGGGTGACTTATAGATCAAAAATAGCTAAAATCATGCCAATCGGAAATCCAGGATGGGTGTCATGGCAGCCATCTTGAAAATGTATTTTTTGCTTCTTCTCCTGGATCGAAAGGCCAGTTGACTCGAAACTTGGTAGGAAGCATTTGGGTGACTTGTAGATCAAAAATAGCTAAAATCATGCCGATCTATATTTAGCTTCTTCTCCTGCACCGACAGGCCAGTTGACTCCAAACTTGGTAGGAGACATTGGGGTGACTTGTAGATCAAAAATAGCTAAAATCATGCCAGTCGGATATCCAAGATGGCAGCCATCTTGAAAAATTGTTCGCTTCTTCTCCTGAACCAAAAGGCCAGTTGACTTGAAACTTGATAGGAAGCATTGGGGTGACTCGTAGATCAAAAATAGCTAAAATGGTGCTGATTGTAAATCCAAGCTGGCGGCCATTTAGAGTTTGTTCAAATGATCACGCTCCATTGACTGGCATGCCATATATATTCCTCTTCAAAATTAAGAACTGCTTAAATGATGATCTTTTCATTAGTTGCGATGACAGAATTGGAAAAATGTTGCATAACATCTGCATATCTGCAGTGGCTATGTCACTCAGGTGAGCGACCCATGGCCCGTGGGCCTCTTGTTTAAATAATCATCATAAATATTGCTTAAAATGTTCGTCTTGATGATTTCTAGGTCTAAAAAAAAGATGTACGAGGGATGTTCGAAATGAATTGCTTATTTCTATCTGGAGACTTCAAATTTCAAGTTAGCCCAAAAGTACTCATTTAATGCCCTCGTAGTACTCCCCATGGCTAGAAATGCAAAGTTTCAGCCGATGTATCCACTTCTTGAAGGCGTCACGGTACGCTGATTTGGGCACAGTAATAAGGTACTGATGAATGGCAGATCCAAGTGCCTGTCAGGACTGGTATTTCCACCCAGCAAGGAATGCTTTCAATTTCGGAAACAAAAAGAAATCACATGGGGCAAGGTCTGGGAAATACGGGGGCTGAGGCAAAACAGTTACTTTTTCTTTCTTCAAAACCGCCGTAACTATTGCGGAGGTATGAGCTGGGGCATTGTCATGTAGAAGACGGACATGTTTAAAACCAGTGGCAGGGCGTTGTTTCTGATAATACTTTTTCAGTTTCTTCAGTACTACGTCTTTGTAGTACTTTCTGGTGATGCTTTTGCCTTTTTTCACTGGCACTTTTATTGCGACTCCTTCACCAGAGAAGAAGATTGCATACAAAACCTTCTTTGTACTCAAAGAACGTTTGGCAATTATTGGGCGTTTGCTGTGTTTAGTGGCCCAGATCTTATTGCTAACCCTTCTGACGGGCTCAAAATAATGGACCCAGGTTTCATCACCTGTGACGACATTGGCAAACTGCTTTTTGTCATATTTTGGAAACATTTGAAGCAGCTTTTTGGCCACTTTAACCCGTTGCCTCTTTTGCTCATCAGTCAACAGATGTGGCACCCATCTAGCAGAAATCTTTCTGACTTTCAAATGCTTCTTCAAAATAAGGTGAACCGTTGATAGTGATATGCCTACCTTTCGTGCAATATCACGAACTGTAAATCTGGCATCTCCTTCAATGATTTCCTTTATTTTGGAAACGATTTCTTTACGAGATGCAGATTTAGGCCTACCTGATTTCGGTGCATTTTTGATGGACTCTACACCAGACTCAAATTTCTTTTTCCACCGCCGAACTGTGTCATAAGACACACAAGAAGGTCCAAAAGCAGTAGAAATTTCAGTCATCAGCTTCTTCAAAGAACAACCAAGTTTTGAGCGAGCTTTGATGTAAGCCCATATTTCATCTTTTTTGTCGACTCTTCTACCAACCATTTTTACTGCAGTGGTCAATGACTGCGTGTATTCAAATGGCAAATTTTATGTCTTACACTTAGTCTAACATGTACATTTATACACCATTGTGTAGATATTGAATAGCCCTATACAGGTATGTATTGGTTTTTATCGTGCCCCACATGGATATCGAGCTGGAGGACAATAAGCAATTCATTTCGAACATCCCTCGTATATTTCATCGTTTCATTTCATTTCACCATGTTTCGTAATGAGAATATTTCAAATTTTTTGGTCTGTTTCATCCTTCTTCAGGGTATTTCCTATAAATGAGCACTGACAAAGATTGTAGGTGGGTTTCATTTATGAAACCAAAAGGGGTTTATTCATTTGTTATGAAACAGAAATGGGTTTATAAAAAAAAAGATGTATGTATCATCGTTTCATTTCATTTCATCCTGTTTCGTAACAAGCATTGAACAAGTCTTTTGGTCTGTTTCATCCTGTTTCAGAGTTTTTCCTATATATCTTATTCGTTTCATTTGTTACGAAACAGAAATGGGTTTATGTAAAAAAAAATGTACGTTTCATCGTTTCATTTTGCTTCACCCCATTTCGTAACGAGCATATTTCAAATTTTTTGGTCGATTTCATCCTGTTTCAAAGTTTTTCCTATATATCTTATTCATTTCATTTGTTACGAAACAGAAATGGGTTTATATATCAAAAAAGATGTATGTTTTATCGTTTCATTTTGTTTCACCCTGTTTCGTAAAGAGCATATTTCAAAATTTTTGGTCTGTTTCATCCTGTTTCATAGTTTTTCCTATATATCTTGTTCGTTTCATTTGTTTTGAAACAGAAATGGGTTTATAAAAAAAAAAAGATGTATGTTACATCGTTTCATTTCGTTCACTCTGTTTCGTAACGAGCATATTTCAATTTTTTTGGTTTGTTTCATCCTGTTTCAAAGTTTTTCCTATATATCTGAGTCGTTTCATTTGTTACGAAACAGAAATGGGTTTATATATAAAAAAAAAACAAAAAAAAACAAAGATGTATATTTCATCGTTCCATTTCATTTCACCCTGTATCGTAACAAGCATATTTCAAAATTTTTGGTCTTTTTCATCCTGTTTCAGAGTTTTTCCTATATATCTTATTCGTTTCATTTGTTACAAAACAGAAATGGGTTTATATAAAAAAAAGATGTATGTTCCATTGTTTCATTTCGTTTCACCCTGTTTGGTAACTATCTTTGAAAAAGTCTTTAAAAAAAAAAAAAAGATGTATGTTTCATCGTTTCATTTTATTTCACCCTGTTTCCTACGTAACAAGCATATTTCAAATTTTTTGGTCTGTTTCATTATGTTTCAGAGTTTTTTCCTATATATCTTATTCGTTTCATTTGTTACGAAACAGAAATGGGTTTATAAAAAAAAAAGATGTATGTTTCATCGTTTCATTTCATTTCACCCGGTTTCGTAATGATCTTTGAACGAGTTTTTTAGTCTGTTTCATCCTGTTTCAAAGTTTTTCCTATATATCTTATCCATTTCAATTGTTACCAAACAGAAATGGGTTTATAAAAAAAAAATAAAATTGAAAGACTAAGAATAGTATCTGTTTCATCGTTTCATTATGTTACACCTTGTTTTGTATCCAGCCTTGACCAAGGTTGTAGGTCTGTTTCATTGCATTTCGCCTTGTTTCGTAACAAGCATTGACCATGGTTTTTGGTCTGTTTCATCCTGTTTCAGAGTTTTCTCTATGTATCTTAATTGTTTCATTTGTTATGAAACAGAAATGGGCTTATAAAAAAATTCTTGGCTAAGAAAAGTATCTGTTTCATTGTTACATTTCATTTCACCCTGTTTTGTAACAAGCACTGACCAAGGTGTTTGAACTGTTTCATCCTGTTTCAGAGTTTTTCCTGTATATCTTATTCAATTCATTTGTTAAGAAGCTGAAATGGGTTTATATAAAAAAAAAAAAAGATGTATGTTTCATCATTTCATTTCGTTTCACTCTGTTTCATAACGAGCATATTTCAAATTTTTTGGTCTGTTTCATCCTGTTTCAGAATTTTTCCTATATATCTTATTCATTTCATTTGTTATGAAACAGAAATGGGTTTATAAAGAAAAAAGATGTATGTTTCATCTTTTCATTTCGTTCCGTAAGAAGCACTGACCAAGGTGTTTGAACCGTTTCATCCTGTTTTGTAACAAATGAAACAAATGAAACTGACCATCAGTGAGAACTGCTATTGGTCTCTTTCATTTGTTTCATTCTGTTTCAGTGCATTTTAGAGTATTCCTTATATGTTTTAATTGTTTCATCTGTTTCTGTTACGGAGAAAAAAACATGCCCAAAAAAACATGCGCGGTTTTTGTGCAGTATATGCATGAGGCACACAACTTACATATTTAGTATGAAGCAATGTTTAGTCAGTCAAGCCATTGGGGTCCAAACTGGCCACATTGCAGGGAGTTATATGTTTGTATAGCACTAAATAGCTTAGGAATCTTCAAAAAACTTTTTCATTGAAACCATACAGCTCGAAGCTAATATATTTAGTATGTAGCAATGTTTAGTGGTCTCCTTCATAAATCCTGACAACCATACCTCTGGATCTAAATTGGCCATGTGCTTGGGGTCATTGGCTCCCATAGACTTATAATTGGAAAAACTTCTTCTCTGAAACCATAGTGCCTACAACCTATATATTTAGTATATAGCAACATTTAGTGGTCCCCTAAATAAACACCGCAAACCATGCCCCTGGTGTCTAAATTTGCCACACACTGAGACAATCGACCAACAAGTGCTGTCAGTACTTTGATTAAGTTGGTTTTCCAATATAAGACTGGATTATAAATACCTGTGTACACATATAGGTAATTTATTGGGAAAAACATGAACAAAAAAAAAAAGCAAAAAAAAAAAAAAAAAAAAGCATTCTAACCATGCATGACAGCATGTTAATGTGATATGCTCAGGTTCATTACATCACAGTTCCATAAATACCCTAGTTTTATAACCAAGTTATCTCAGAGCACCTATCAAAGATGCTGACATTCCTACACCCAAATTGTTTGAGCAGTTAAATCGAGTGCTCTGATTGGACATCACCAAGTTGTCCAACAAATGTGTTCGGCTACAAGTTTGGTTTTAAATTTTGGTTTATGAATAGAAATACATTATTCATTTGCTACGGTTAGCCATTTTTTTACTGTTTCATGTGTTATGAAACAGAAAGGGGTGGAAATGCTTCGATTAGTATCTGTTTCATTATTTTCATTCGCTTTCACCCTGTTTTTTTGACAAGCACTAACCTGGTTTGATGGCCTATTTCTTTTTTTACGCAATGGAAAGAGATTCTACAAAAAAGAGTAGGATTAGGAATATTGTCCTTTCCATTCTGTTTCATTTCATTTTGCCCTGTTTCATGATGAGCACTGACAAAGATTGTAGGTGGGTTTCATTTATGAAACCAAAAGGGGTTTATTCATTTGTGAATGGGTTTATAAATAAAAAAAAAAAAAAAAAAAAGAGGTATGTTTCATCATTTCATTTCATTTCATCCTATTTCGTAACGAGCATTGAACAAGTCTTTTGGTCTGTTTCATCCTGTTTCAGAGTTTTTCCTCTATATTTTATTCGTTTCATTTGTTACGAAACAGAAATGGGTTTATAAAAAGGAAAGATGTATGTTTCATCATTTCATTTCGTTTCACGCTGTTTCGTAATGAGCATATTTCAAATTTTTTGGTCTGTTTCATCCTGTTTCAAAGTTTTTCCTCTATAACTTATTCGTTTCATTTGTTTGGAAACAGAAATGGGTTTATAAAAAAAAAAAAAAAGATGTACGTTTCATCGTTTTATTTTGTTTCACCCTGTTTCGTAACGAGAATATTTCAAATTTTTTGGTCTGTTTCATCCTGTTTCAGGGTATTTCCTTTATATCTTATTCATTTCGTTTGTTACAAAACAGAAATGGGTTTATATATAAAAAATGTATGTTTCATCGTTTCATTTCGCTTCACCCTGTTTCGTAACGAGCATATTTCAAATTTTTTGGTTTGTTTCATCCTGTTCCAAAGTTTTTCCTATATATCTTATTCGTTTCATTTGTTACGAAACAGAAATGGGTTTATATTTCAAAAAAGATGTATGTTTCATCGTTTCATTCTGTTTCATTTATGAAACCAAAAGGGGTTTATTCATTTGTTATAAAAACAGAAATGGGTTTATAAAAAAAAAGTGTATGTTACATCGTTTCATTTCGTTTCACTCTGTTTCATAACGAGCATATTTCAATTTTTTTGGTCTGTTTCATCCTGTTTCAAAGTTTTTCCTATATATCTGATTCGTTTCATTTGTTACAAAACAGAAATGGGTTTATATAAAAAAAAGATGTATGTTCCATTGTTTCATTTCGTTTCACCCTGTTTGGTAACTATCTTTGAACAAGTCTTTAAAAAAAAAAAAAAAAAAAAAAAAAAAAAAAAAGATGTATGTTTCATCGTTTCATTTTATTTCACCCTGTTTCCTACGTAACAAGCATATTTGAAATATTTTGGTCTGTTTCATTATGTTTCAGAGTTTTTTCCTATATATCTTATTCGTTTCATTTGTTACGAAACAGAAATGGGTTTATAAAAAAAAAAGATGTATGTTTCATCGTTTCATTTCATTTCACCCGGTTTCGTAATGATCTTTGAACGAGTTTTTTAGTCTGTTTCATCCTGTTTCAAAGTTTTTCCTATATATCTTATCCATTTCATTTGTTACAAAACAGAAATGGGTTTATAAAAAAAAAAATAAAATTGAAAGACTAAGAATAGTATCTGTTTCATCGTTTCATTATGTTACACCTTGTTTTGTATCCAGCCTTGACCAAGGTTGTAGGTCTGTTTCATTGCATTTTGCCTTGTTTCGTAACAAGCATTGACCATGGTTTTTGGTCTGTTTCATCCTGTTTCAGAGTTTTCTCTATGTATCTTAATTGTTTCATTTGTTATGAAACAGAAATGGGCTTATAAAAAAAATTCTTGGCTAAGAAAAGTATCTGTTTCATTGTTACATTTCATTTCACCCTGTTTTGTAACAAGCACTGACCAAGGTGTTTGAACTGTTTCATCCTGTTTCAGAGTTTTTCCTGTATATCTTATTCAATTCATTTGTTAAGAAGCTGAAATGGGTTTATATAAAAAAAAAAAGATGTATGTTTCATCGTTTCATTTCGTTTCACTCTGTTTCATAACGAGCATATTTCAAATTTTTTGGTCTGTTTCATCCTGTTTCAGAATTTTTCCTATATATCTTATTCATTTCATTTGTTATGAAACAGAAATGGGTTTATAAAAAAAAAAAGATGTATGTTTCATCTTTTCATTTCGTTCCGTAAGAAGCACTGACCAAGGTGTTTGAACTGTTTCATCCTGTTTTGTAACAAATGAAACAAATGAAACTGACCATCAGTGAGAACTGCTATTGGTCTCTTTCATTTGTTTCATTCTGTTTCAGTGCATTTTAGAGTATTCCTTATATGTTTTAATTGTTTCATCTGTTTCTGTTACGGAGAAAAAAACATGCCCAAAAAAACATGCGCGGTTTTTGTGCAGTATATGCATGAGGCACACAACTTACATATTTAGTATGAAGCAATGTTTAGTGGTCCCCTACTTGAAACCTGTCAGTCAAGCCATTGGGGTCCAAACTGGCCACATTGCAGGGAGTTATATGTTTGTATAGCACTAAATAGCTTAAGAATCTTCAAAAAACTTTTTCATTGAAACCATACAGCTCGAAGCTAATATATTTAGTATGTAGCAATGTTTAGTGGTCTCCTTCATAAATCCTGACAACCATACCTCTGGATCTAAATTGGCCATGTGCTTGGGGTCATTGGCTCCCATAGACTTATAATTGGAAAAACTTCTTCTCTGAAACCATAGTGCCTACAACCTATATATTTAGTATATAGCAACATTTAGTGGTCCCCTAAATAAACACCGCAAACCATGCCCCTGGTGTCTAAATTTGCCACACACTGAGACAATCGACCAACAAGTGCTGTCAGTACTTTGATTAAGTTGGTTTTCCAATATAAGACTGGATTATAAATACCTGTGTACACATATAGGTAATTTATTGGGAAAAACATGAACAAAAAAAAAAAGCAAAAAAAAAAAAAAAAAAAAGCATTCTAACCATGCATGACAGCATGTTAATGTGATATGCTCAGGTTCATTACATCACAGTTCCATCAATACCCTAGTTTTATAACCAAGTTATCTCAGAGCACCTATCAAAGATGCTGACATTCCTACACCCAAATTGTTTGAGCAGTTAAATCGAGTGCTCTGATTGGACATCACCAAGTTGTCCAACAAATGTGTTCGGCTACAAGTTTGGTTTTAAATTTTGGTTTATGAATAGAAATACATTATTCATTTGCTACGGTTAGCCATTTTTTTACTGTTTCATGTGTTATGAAACAGAAAGGGGTGGAAATGCTTCGATTAGTATCTGTTTCATTATTTTCATTCGCTTTCACCCTGTTTTTTTGACAAGCACTAACCTGGTTTGATGGCCTATTTCTTTTTTTACGCAATGGAAAGGGATTCTACAAATAAAGTGTAGGATTAGGAATATTGTCCTTTCCATTCTGTTTCATTTCATTTTGCCCTGTTTCATGATGAGCACTGACAAAGATTGTAGGTGGGTTTCATTTATGAAACCAAAAGGGGTTTATTCATTTGTGAATGGGTTTATAAAAAAAAAAAAAAAAAAAAAAAGAGGTATGTTTCATCATTACATTTCATTTCATCCTGTTTCGTAACGAGCATTGAACAAGTCTTTTGGTCTGTTTCATCCTGTTTCAGAGTTTTTCCTCTATATCTTATTCGTTTCATTTGTTACGAAACAGAAATGGGTTTATAAAAAGGAAAGATGTATGTTTCATCATTTCATTTCGTTTCACGCTGTTTCGTAATGAGCATATTTCAAATTTTTTGGTCTGTTTCATCCTGTTTCAAAGTTTTTCCTCTATAACTTATTCGTTTCATTTGTTAGGAAACAGAAATGGGTTTATAAAAAAAAAAAAAAAAAAAAAAGATGTACGTTTCATCGTTTTATTTTGTTTCACCCTGTTTCGTAACGAGAATATTTCAAATTTTTTGGTCTGTTTCATCCTGTTTCAGGGTATTTCCTTTATATCTTATTCATTTCGTTTGATACAAAACAGAAATGGGTTTATATATAAAAAATGTATGTTTCATCGTTTCATTTCGCTTCACCCTGTTTCGTAACAAGCATATTTCAAATTTTTTGGTTTGTTTCATCCTGTTCCAAAGTTTTTCCTATATATCTTATTTGTTTCATTTGTTACGAAACAGAAATGGGTTTATATTTCAAAAAAGATGTATGTTTCATCGTTTTATTTTGTTTCATTTATGAAACCAAAAGGGGTTTATTCATTTGTTATAAAAACAGAAATGGGTTTATAAAAAAAAAGTGTATGTTACATCGTTTCATTTCGTTTCACTCTGTTTCATAACGAGCATATTTCATTTTTTTGGTCTGTTTCATCCTGTTTCAAAGTTTTTCCTATATATCTGATTCGTTTCATTTGTTACGAAACAGAAATGGGTTTATATATTTAAAAAAAAACAAAAAAAGCAAAGATGTATATTTCATCGTTTCATTTCATTTCACCCTGTTTCGTAACAAGCATATTTCAAAATTTTTGGTCTTTTTCATCCTGTTTCAGAGTTTTTCCTATATATCTTATTCGTTTCATTTGTTACAAAACAGAAATGGGTTTATATAAAAAAAAGATGTATGTTCCATTGTTTCATTTCGTTTCACCCTGTTTTGTAACTATCTTTGAACAAGTCTTTAAAAAAAAAAAAAAAAAAAAAAAAAAGATGTATGTTTCATCGTTTCATTTTATTTCACCCTGTTTCCTACGTAACAAGCATATTTCAAATATTTTGGTCTGTTTCATTATGTCTCAGAGTTTTTTCCTATATATCTTATTCGTTTTATTTGTTACGAAACAGAAATGGGTTTATAAAAAAAAAGATGTATGTTTCATCGTTTCATTTCATTTCACCCGGTTTCGTAATGATCTTTGAACGAGTTTTTTAGTCTGTTTCATCCTGTTTCAAAGTTTTTCCTATATATCTTATCCATTTCATTTGTTACAAAACAGAAATGGGTTTATAAAAAAAAAATAAAATTGAAAGACTAAGAATAGTATCTGTTTCATCGTTTCATTATGTTACACCTTGTTTTGTATCCAGCCTTGACCAAGGTTGTAGGTCTGTTTCATTGCATTTCGCCCTGTTTCGTAACAAGCATTGACCATGGTTTTTGGTCTGTTTCATCCTGTTTCAGAGTTTTCTCTATGTATCTTAATTGTTTCATTTGTTATGAAACAGAAATGGGCTTATAAAAAAATTCTTGGCTAAGAAAAGTATCTGTTTCATTGTTACATTTCATTTCACCCTGTTTTGTAACAAGCACTGACCAAGGTGTTTGAACTGTTTCATCCTGTTTCAGAGTTTTTCCTGTATATCTTATTCAATTCATTTGTTAAGAAGCTGAAATGGGTTTATATAAAAAAAAAAAAGATGTATGTTTCATCGTTTCATTTCGTTTCACTCTGTTTCATAACGAGCATATTTCAAATTTTTTGGTCTGTTTCATCCTGTTTCAGAATTTTTCCTATATATCTTATTCATTTCATTTGTTATGAAACAGAAATGGGTTTATAAAAAAAAAGATGTATGTTTCATCTTTTCATTTCGTTCCGTAAGAAGCACTGACCAAGGTGTTTGAACTGTTTCATCCTGTTTTGTAACAAATGAAACAAATGAAACTGTCCATCAGTGAGAACTGCTATTGGTCTCTTTCATTTGTTTCATTCTGTTTCAGTGCATTTTAGAGTATTCCTTATATGTTTTAATTGTTTCATCTGTTTCTGTTACGGAGAAAAAAACATGCCCAAAAAACATGCGCGGTTTTTGTACAGTATATGCATGAGGCACACAACTTACATATTTAGTATGAAGCAATGTTTAGTCAGTCAAGCCATTGGGGTCCAAACTGGCCACATTGCAGGGAGTTATATGTTTGTATAGCACTAAATAGCTTAGGAATCTTCAAAAAACTTTTTCATTGAAACCATACAGCTCGAAGCTAATATATTTAGTATGTAGCAATGTTTAGTGGTCTCCTTCATAAATCCTGACAACCATACCTCTGGATCTAAATTGGCCATGTGCTTGGGGTCATTGGCTCCCATAGACTTATAATTGGAAAAACTTCTTCTCTGAAACCATAGTGCCTACAACCTATATATTTAGTATATAGCAACATTTAGTGGTCCCCTAAATAAACACCGCAAACCATGCCCCTGGTGTCTAAATTTGCCACACACTGAGACAATCGACCAACAAGTGCTGTCAGTACTTTGATTAAGTTGGTTTTCCAATATAAGACTGGATTATAAATACCTGTGTACACATATAGGTAATTTATTGGGAAAAACATGAACAAAAAAAAAAGCAAAAAAAAAAAAAAAAAAAAGCATTCTAACCATGCATGACAGCATGTTAATGTGATATGCTCAGGTTCATTACATCACAGTTCCATAAATACCCTAGTTTTATAACCAAGTTATCTCAGAGCACCTATCAAAGATGCTGACATTCCTACACCCAAATTGTTTGAGCAGTTAAATCGAGTGCTCTGATTGGACATCACCAAGTTGTCCAACAAATGTGTTCGGCTACAAGTTTGGTTTTAAATTTTGGTTTATGAATAGAAATACATTATTCATTTGCTACGGTTAGCCATTTTTTTACTGTTTCATGTGTTATGAAACAGAAAGGGGTGGAAATGCTTCGATTAGTATCTGTTTCATTATTTTCATTCGCTTTCACCCTGTTTTTTTGACAAGCACTAACCTGGTTTGATGGCCTATTTCTTTTTTTACGCAATGGAAAGGGATTCTACAAATAAAGTGTAGGATTAGGAATATTGTCCTTTCCATTCTGTTTCATTTCATTTTGCCCTGTTTCATGATGAGCACTGACAAAGATTGTAGGTGGGTTTCATTTATGAAACCAAAAGGGGTTTATTCATTTGTGAATGGGTTTATAAAAAAAAAAAAAAAAAAAAAAAAAAAAAAAGAGGTATGTTTCATCATTACATTTCATTTCATCCTGTTTCGTAACGAGCATTGAACATGTCTTTTGGTCTGTTTCATCCTGTTTCAGAGTTTTTCCTCTATATCTTATTCGTTTCATTTGTTACGAAACAGAAATGGGTTTATAAAAAGGAAAGATGTATGTTTCATCATTTCATTTCGTTTCACGCTGTTTCGTAATGAGCATATTTCAAATTTTTTGGTCTATTTCATCCTGTTTCAAAGTTTTTCCTCTATAACTTATTCGTTTCATTTGTTAGGAAACAGAAATGGGTTTATAAAAAAAAAAAAAAAAAAAAAAAAAGATGTACGTTTCATCGTTTTATTTTGTTTCACCCTGTTTCGTAACGAGAATATTTCAAATTTTTTGGTCTGTTTCATCCTGTTTCAGGGTATTTCCTTTATATCTTATTCATTTCGTTTGTTGCAAAACAGAAATGGGTTTATATATAAAAAATGTATGTTTCATCGTTTCATTTCGCTTCACCCTGTTTCGTAACGAGCATATTTCAAATTTTTTGGTTTGTTTCATCCTGTTCCAAAGTTTTTCCTATATATCTTATTCGTTTCATTTGTTACGAAACAGAAATGGGTTTATATTTCAAAAAAGATGTATGTTATATCGTTTCATTTTGTTTCATTTATGAAACCAAAAGGGGTTTATTCATTTGTTATAAAAACAGAAATGGGTTTATAAAAAAAAGTGTATGTTACATCGTTTCATTTCGTTTCACTCTGTTTCATAACGAGCATATTTCAATTTTTTTGGTCTGTTTCATCCTGTTTCAAAGTTTTTTCTATATATCTTATTCGTTTCATTTGTTACGAAACAGAAATGGGTTTATATTTCAAAAAAAAAAAAACATGTATATTTCATCATTTCATTTCATTTCACCCTGTTTCGTTACAAGCATATTTCAAATTTTTTGCTCTGTTTCATCCTGTTTCAGAGTTTTTCCTATATATCTTATTCCTTTCATTCATTACGAAACAGAAATGGGTTTATATAAAAAAGATGTATGTTTCATTGTTTGATTTCGTTTCACCCTGTTTCATAACGATCTTTGAACAAGTCTTTAAAAAAAAAAAAAAAAAAAAAAAAAAAAAAAAAAGGTGTATGTTTCATCGTTTCATTTCATTTCACCCTGTTTCGTAACGAGCATATTTCAAATTTTTTGGTCTGTTTGATCCTGTTTCAGAGTTTTTTCTATATATCTTATTCATTTCATTTGTTACGAAACAGAAATGGGTTTATAAAAAAAAGATGTATGTTTCATCGTTTCATTTCATTTCACCCGGTTTCGTAACGATCTTTGAACAAGTCTTTTGGTCTGTTTCATCCGGTTTCAAAGTTTTTCCTATATATTTTATTTGTTTCATTTGTCACAAAACAGAAATGGGTTTATAAAAAAAAAAAAAAATTGAAAGACTAAGAATAGTATCTGTTTCATCGTTTCATTATGTTACGCCCTGTTTCGTAACCAGCCTTGACCAAGGTTGTAGGTCTGTTTCATTGCATTTCGCCTTGTTTCGTAACAAGCATTGACCATGGTTTTTGGTCTGTTTCATCCTGTTTCAGAGTTTTATCTATGTATCTTAATTGTTTCATTTGTTACGAAACAGAAATGGGCTTATAAAAAGTCTTGGCTAAGAAAAGTACATATCTGTTTCATTGTTACATTTCGTTTCAAAAAAAATTCTTGGCTAAGAAAAGTACATGTATCTGTTTCATTGTTACATTTCGTTTCACCCTTTGTCGTAACAAGCACTGACCAAGGTGTTTGAACTGTTTCATCCTGTTTCAGAGTTTTTCCTATATATCTTATTCCTTTCATTTGTTACGAAACACAAATTGGTTTATAAAAGAAAAAGATGTATGTTTCATCGTTTCATTTCATTTTACTCGGTTTATCAGAGCTTCTTCAAATCTTAATGACTAACTACCGTAATAAAGCCCTTACTGCCAAACTTCTTAGGCAGGGCTATCAATATTTTAAACTTAGTAAGGGGTTTTCGAAATTTTATCGCAGACACAGTGCCTTGTTAGAAAAATATAGCGTCAGTCTGAAAACACTTCTGCAACAAGGTATATCGGAACCCGAGTTTTACGGTGACTTAGTGTACAGATTTAGAAAAATTGTAGGTAAATCTAACTTTTCGGAGCAATTCAGAAAACTTATTAACCCTTATAAAAGAATTGGCTATAGCCTGGATATTATGCGGCAGACTGCGTGCCTAGTTGTCAACCCAATCATTGTTGATGGCTATGCTTCACTCTTTAATTGCACGACGGCGGTTCGGGCGTAAGACCCAATGACGGCCTCTTCGTAAAACTTTAACCAGTGGGTTGGGGCTTGACGATATGTCTTTGGCTTGGCCCGCCGTGGTTCAACTATTGGTTTTCATTTACTCTGGCATACAGTAAAAAATAGCCATGAGTACTCGTCTTTGTTTATTATAGTGATTAATTTGATTTTTGTGTTTTCGCTTTGATGCATTGACTGAGTTGGGAGCCTTTATGTGAACCGAATTTTTATGTATTTCTGTATTAAGAGTAGCATCGGGACCCAGGGTGAAGTTAGCTAGCTGTAAAAGTGCTTTAAACCCCCACAGTGGTTTACTCTACTGACCGTTCTAAGGCGGTGGTCCCGGTGTTAGTCTTACTCTTTGTTGCTTTGTAGTTTATTCTACGAGGCGATTTGTTGTATGTCTTTCCGTGTGTCATTTTGTTCTTGTGTTTTTCAGTCCTTTTAGTATTGCGATTACCTCGCTTGGGAAAGAGAGAGCTAATCTTAGTGCTTTTGGTACGTTTGTTCGGTTTGTGCTTGTTTAGATTTGTCCGTTTCCTCTTCCTCTTGGGCTCTGGGAAGGGCAGTTTGTGATTGTGGCACTCCCTGGACTTTTCTTTTACCTTTTTTTGAGTAAATAACAAGGGATTTTAACCAAACTTGCTATATGCATTGACATTAAGGAGATCTGTTTTGGAATTGCTAATGGGCAAATTTCGTCAAATTTTTACAGAGTTATCTGTCCGAGACACGCCCATATTTTCGTTTCCGGACAATAACGAGTAAATAACAAGGCCTTTTAACCAAACTTGCTATATGCATTGATATTATCAAGATCTGGTTTAGGATTGTTATCTGTCCATTGGTATTATCAAGATCTGGTTTAGGATTGTTATCTGTCCCTCTGTCATTTTCTTTCCAGACATTTTCGCAACGATAACTTTAATACATAAACAACTAATTGGTATGGCGGGGTATTATGCTTGCGGTGCTTTTATTGGGTTATACGACAATTCTTTACTTATGGAACACCACCCCACAGGGCTATACTGCCAGGGGTAAGACCCAACTGGGTAGCGTTTTATGGGTACTTAAAGTAATAAAGTCTAAGTCCACCAGGCAACGGGCAACCAGGCACTGGGCATCCAGGCATTGGGCACCGGGCAACCAGGCACCGGGCAACAAGGCACCAGGCAATCAGTCACCAGGCACCAGTCAATTCACCGGGCACCAGTCATCGGGTATTAGTCGCCGGTCATTATGTCGGATCACTAGTGATTGGATATCAATCACTAGTCTCCGGACATTCTATTACTGCTCATAGAGCATCATAGACCAGGCAAATCAATGGGTACGGGTTATGGAATAACAGCGTTGGGTTCGAATACCTGTTAACCATCTATATCATAGAATTCTGTCCAGTCATTACCGAATTAGACTTAGAATTCTAGATACATTTTAATTATAAATGAATCAGAATTATGTGGTACGAACAAATTCTGAATTCAGTGATCAATAGTATAATGAGTTTTAATGCTATCAATATTAGTATTGTTATTGAACGTCGAACAATACTTTAAAAATATTAATATAATTCGCTTTAATAAGTTTGAATACCTGTAACGAACTACATCAGAGAATTCTGTCCAGTCATTACAGAATTAGACTCAGAATCCTGGATATATATTTTTTAATTATAAATGAATCAGAATTATCTGCTTTGAACAAATTCTGAATTCAGTGATAAATAATATAAGAGTCTTAAGGCTATCAATAATACTGTTATTAAACATTTAACAATATTTTAAAATAGAAATAAGTTTCTGTCTTCAATATGCTTGAAAGAGATCAAATCTTTTAGGATCTTCACCTTATTTGGCTGCACCACAGGGGTGAACTCCATAATTTTTATATTATATTATATGAAGAAGGAAATATAGACGAAACTTAATAATTCCCTCTTCTTCCACAGTCTCTCGTTGCTCTCGATACGCAACAGCACAGAGATAAACTAGAAATGTGTCCGTATGACACAGATGCCCCCGCCCAGGGCCATCCTCACCCACACGCAGGTATTTTGCAAAACATAAAGTTGAAAAAAGGGCCATAACTCTCATAATAATTGGCAAATTTAACCCTAAATCGAACGACCATATTTTATGATTATATACCTGGGTATAAAATATGAATCCAATACACAAATCAATCTTTTTTAAAAAAAATATCGAAAGGAAAACATCTTTTGAAGGTGAAAAAGGGCCATAACTCCCATAATTATTGGTTGATTTTACCCTAATTGGAACTTGACCTCCATTTTATGATGATATACCTGTGTGTTAAATATGAATTCAATGCACTAATGTTTTCAAAAGATATCTAACTGAAACTTTTTCAACCTTGAAAAAGGGCTGTAACTCCAAATATAATCGGTGGATTTTACCCTAAATCAAACTTGACCTATATTTTATAATTATATGCTTGTGTATAAAATATGAATCCAGTTCACTAATCTTTTCAAAAGTTATGGAAAGGAAACCATTTTTCATAGTTAAATAAGGGCCATAACTCCAAAAATAATCAATGGATTTTACCCTAAATCCAACTTGACGTACATTTTATGATTATATACCTGTGTATAAAATTTGAATCCAATACACTGATCTTTTCAAAAGATATTGAATGGAAACCATTTTTTCAACTATTTTCCAACATTAATAAAGGGCCGTAACTCCAAAAATAATTTGTGGATTTTACCCTAAATCAAACTTGACCTATATTTTATATTTATATGCTTGTGTATAAAATATGAATCCAATTCACTAATCTTTTCAAATGTTATGGAAGGGAAACCATTTTTCAAAGTTGAAAAATGGCCATAACTCCAAAAATAATCGGTGGATTTTACCCTAAATCATACTTGATCTACATTTTATGATTAAATACCTGTGTATAAAATTTGAATCCAATACACTAATCTTTTCAAAAGTTTTAGAACGGAAACCATTTTTCAACATTGATAAAGGGCCCTAACTCCAAAAATAATTGATGGATTTTACCCTAAATCGAACTTGACCTATAATTTTATAACTATGTGCTTGTGTATAAAATCTGAATCCAATATACTAATCTTTTCAAAAGTTACGGAACGGAAACCATTTTTCGAAGTTGAAAAAGGGCCATAACTCCCAAAATAATAGATGGATTTTACTCTAAATCGAACCTGACCTACATTTGATGATTATATACCTGTGTACAAAATTTCAATCCAATACGCCAATCCTTTCAAAAGATATTGCACGGAAACCATTTTTCAAAGTTGAAATTTTTTTAAAGTTGAAAAGGGCCATAACTCCCAAAATAATTGGTGGATTTTACCCTAAATCGAACTTGACCTACATGTTATGATTATATACCTGTGTATAAAATTTCAATCCAATACACCAATCCTTTCAAAAGATATCACACGGAAACCAAAAGTATTACGTACGGGACGGAAGGACGGGACGGACGTACGTACGGACAGCGGTGATACTATATGCCCGCCCCCCCCCCCCCCCCCCCCACCCCTCTTCTATTGAAAATGGCGAAGGCATAAAAAAAACAATATAGGTATAAGAAAGAAGTAGTCAATCGTTTCTTCTTTCTTTAATTTTATTACCGTAAAAGTATCATAGATCTAAACGAATTAGATAACTCATCCTTCAATACTCAGGAATTAAATTATTAGGATCTCGATATTTCCTTATAATTTTTTTCTTATATAATAGATAAAAATAGTTAAATTTGTCTTGACTATGTATTAATTAATTTAACATCCTCTATAGATTACAACGATTAGCATAGAAGTCTTATAGAGGTACAGATTTGATTTCATAAAATATGGGAAATTGACGGTCAATTATGCTATTAGTCCCATATTAAATTATTTATATCTGATTAAGAGTATAGGTCGGTGGTGTTCTGTTCAAACTCTCAAATAAGAAATCATTAATAATAAGACATTTATACATTAAGGCATAACTTATTCGATTCGCCCATTTAGTTTGCCTTATTCTAATTCTGGATTATTTAAGTTTACGCCAGAAATGTTCCAGGTAATTCAGTTCACAGATAAAGAATTGGTTACGATGAAAATTCTTCTTCTGAGAATAATAAATTAACACACTGGCTATGGTAACTCCTTAATTAAATTCTGGATCATTTGAGTTTACTTGAGAAATGTTCCAGGTAATTAAGTTCTTAGATTAAGAGTTTATTACAATGAAGATTACTTTTTCTGAGAATAATAAATCAACACATAGGCTATGGTAACGATAGGAAACCATACATCTTATAAACAGTCAGACCTAAATAGGTCTGTATTATTACTAATATTAAGTCTAACATCAAGTAAAAATATTGAGGAATATTATGCTACGAGTAGCTCTAATTCCTCTATTATTTACACCTATAACAAGGATCCATATCAGTCAGAGCTTGTTCAGACCCTTTGAATAGGCAAATAGGTAAATAATCATTAAAGGTATTTACATCCAGTACGCTATTATTTTTTATTGCCTTAATCTATAAATTTAGTTCAAGAAGTTGCAATCTAATTACGAAATATACAGTTTGACTTCTTATGAAATATTTGGCTATGGGACTGTTTAGAAACCATTTCAGTCAATAATTACTTTAGATCTAAACAGATCGAAGGTATAGATATTCCTTAAAATATTATACAAAGAAAATTTTCTAAGAGGGGAATTAACGTAACTTTACGAGTAGTTTACCTCCACTAAACAGCAATGGCAGTTATATCGTAAATGAATTATTCCATTGTCTACCTTCGTACGTTAACGGTTAGGACAAATTGAGAAAGTTAATATATTTATGAATCGCCAACGAAATAGGAAACTTTACATTATTCTATAATATGTCAGGACTAAATATAATTACATTTTCCATATATGATCCGCTCCGTTAATAGGAACCAGTGGTTCTTCTCGTCATAAAGAATACAAAGTTCCGTTAACGAGTAATGAAAAGAATACAAATCTGGAGAATCTCGATCTCTCTCAGATATGTTGTTCTATAAATATAACATCGCAATATCCAATGATGGATATTTAAAATTGAATATAAGGACAATTGATTTAAGACGTTTTGATATCGTCTTAAGATGGACTGTCTTAATTAATTATAATAGAGTTATTATACTTTTAAACTTCACATTTAGGAAGTTCCGTAATTACGCTGTCCGTCAGATCTTCCTACTTTTATTCGTTAAAATATTACGAATGTTCCGTAAGTTCTATAATTATATATACCGTAAATGAGCTTTTCATTACGCATTTACGTTTAAAGACCATTAAAATATTACTTAATGATAATTGGAGATATTCTATAAGACCCATTATATATATATAATTTATCTTCATATTGTCATTAACTATGATTAGTTAAATTTGTTTTTATAGTTAGATTGACCTATTCACGTTGCGTTGTAGGTTTTTAACCTTACTGACACATTCTTAAACAAGAAATTTCTTGGTATTCAGTGTGTAACGACTATGTCTAATTACTCGGGAGTACTCATTTGTGACTGTGCTTGTAAAGTCAAGCTACCGACAATCTTTCAATTTATATAATGGATACTATTATACGATTCAGTTCAGAGAGATATATCCATTAAGTTCCAATTGCTGTCTTACTTTATAGATACAGTCATTGCCGACAAAGAACTCATTTTATATCTTCGAACAGAGAAATAACGAGTATCTATTGTTTGCATCTCTGGTTAAAGATGGAACGATAATTATCTTCAACCAATATGACTTACAATTTAATGAATAAGAACACTGCATAATACATCTTTCACTCTTGTGTTAAGAATCGTCTGTAACACAACTGTGATGTAATCACTCACCCGATCTACACATAGATCTTGAGAGTACATCTTTCCTTCTTGAAATACGATGCAAGCATAGAAAATCGAGTATTTCAGATGGTGTTAATTACATATATATTTTGATAATTAAATAATCTATTCTCTCTATTCCTTATATTCGTGCAGAATAGTTAACTCTGTCTCTGAACATATACGTTTAGTGTTATCAGAGATACTAAAATCAGTATTATTTTGACTCGATATTATACTTGTCAGTCATACTATATGAGTTGAAACTGCATAATAAACTCCCTTATTTTCGGATTAGTAGGGAAGTTTAAGGCATTTATTGACTAAGTATTTCCTATATTATACTATCATAGATGGAAGTCGTATCGAAATTACTTCCTTTTCTATCATATTCAGCTATTAATATACTTGGAAATTGAATAATAATATTCATTAGAACGCCTGATTACACCCTTTATTCTGGGGTCCATGTCTGTTGCACGGAACATTATGATTCGGCATTCATTTACAGATTTATGACATTGATTTATAGCTTCGGTACCATGACCACAGCTACTTCGAAATAGATTCATGGTATTTTATGTCGACCTGTTAATAGAAACGATTCTAACCAGTTCGTTCTAATTGATTAGATCTCAGTAATATTGTAGGATCTCAAACTAATTAAGAGGCTGTTTTACAGTAAACTATGTTATCAGCCTTTATTCTTGTTTTCGATATTAAGTCTGCCAAACTCTATGTGATGATGTTAGCAGTCTTTTCTTTTCTTAATATGTCCTTCGAAATCCCCTATTACAGAAGTGTTTTATTAAAATGGCTGAACTTGTCAGGCTTCTTCCGCAGAAGTAGACAATCGCTCCATAGTTTCATTGCTAGGACTAAGATACGCTAATACAATTAGTCTAGCAATAGGTAAAATTATCAATTTTGTATTTACTACCATTGATGGATAAACTGAGTATTCAGTGAAGATTAGACCATTTACCCAAATTATTATTATCCCTCCTTTTATATCGAAACTAAAAGGGGATAATTATAAAATATGGTCTGCTTATTGGAACTAGTTATATCGATCCAATTAACCAGACTCTAATTAGGTCATAATTATAATAGTTTAGACTATTAAAAAATTGGATAATCGTTCATGTCTAGGATTTATATGAAAATCTCGAGAGATGTAGGTTATCTATAGGAAGCTCGTCCGAGAGACATAGCCTTTTTCATTATGCACCTCTAAAGATAGACAGCTTTTGTATAGACATATGTTTGACAAGTTTGGTTTCAAACATATTATCAAACAATATTCCTGAGGTTGCATTTGAACTGTTATATTGAGATTATGTCTAAATGACTCATTAATTCTTTTTTGGGGCCAACTGTTGTTACCCAAAAAAGAAAGTGGGGGGGGGGGGGGTGCAGTGATTAGGCCTCTGAGGCTTAAGACTTGGGGGGGGGGGGGGTGCAGTGATTAGGCCTCTGAGGCTTAAGACTTAGCATCCTCTAGAGTCTTCTATTAACATATAAGGTGGTAACCCCTTAACACCTTAAAAATATGTTATTATTGAATCCAAATCATTCTTACTATTACATATAGAAATAGAATGTATCTGATTCCTTAGAGTTTCCTGAGTCTGAACCAGAAGTATGTGGGATTTATATCATGGTGTTAGAACTAGGAGAGCTCCTCACTCCTAATTGGCAAGTTCTAGCACATTATCTATAGGTTAATGTATTTTGCAGTTAAAATAAAGTTTTTAAAAGTAAAACATATTTTAACTAGCAATACTTAACCTATAGTCAAGGGAATCCCACCTTCCGCCCGCGCAGCTCTGTTCTAATTGTTTCTGTTGTTTTTATACACATCAAAGAAACTGACACGTGATCATTTAAGCGAGAAGAGTTAAGTCATACAGGTAACTGCCTAAGGGACCTTCTGGATTAAGACTGTTAAAGACGACTGAACTGTCGTTTTTTTCTGTGGAAGGTGAGAAATACAGCACAGAATAGCACATTATCTATAGATTAAATATTGCTAGTTAAAATATGTTCTACTTTTAAAAACTTCATTTTTCATCTTATGGATGAAAGTCAGTGGATTGTGATCGCTGAAAACAACAATAGGTGAGGATGAAGGATTTAGATAAACTTCAAAATGCAGAAGAGCAAGAATGAGAGACAAACATTATTTTTCTACTGTAGAATAATTCTCTTGATGTTTGTTAAATTTTTGGAAAAGTAACAAACTGGGTGATCCACACCACTGTCATCCTCTTGCAACAATACACCACCTGCACCAATATCGCTTGCATCCACGGTTAGCTAAAACTCTTTATTAAAATTTGGTGCCAAGAGAACTGGCTCACTTCTCAGTATGGCTTTCACAGTACTCGTCTTTTTACACGCCCGTTTGAAAAACGGGACGTATTATGTTACGGGGTATGGCGTCCGTCCGCCCGTCCGTAAACTTTTTCGTTTCCGGCTAACTCCTACAGTTTACATCCGATCAAGCTGAAACTTGGTATATAGTTAGACCATGATGTGGCGCAGCGCATATTATTTCAGGGTTACAGTCCACCAAATGTTTGCAGAGTTATGCCCCTTAGAAAATTTCTGTAAACTTTTCATTTCCGGTTAACTCCTCCTACATTTTACATCCAATCAAGCTGAAACTTCATATATAGTTAGACCGTGATGTGGAGCAGCGCATATTGTTTTGAGGTTACAGTCCACCAAATATTAGCAGAGTTATGCCCCTTTGAAAATTTCAGTTGACTTTTCGTTTCCGGCTAACTCCTCCTACAGTTTACATCCGATCAAGCTGAAACTTGATTTGTAGTTAGACCATGAATTGGAGCAGCACATATTATTTCAAAGTTACAGTCCACCAAATATTAGCAGAGTTATACCCCTTTGAATATTTCTACTAATTTTTCGTTTCTGGCTAAATCCTCCTACAGTTTACATCCAATCAAGCTGAAACTTCATGTACAGTTAGACCATGATGTGGTGCAGCGCATATTGTTTCGCGGTTACAGTCCACCAAATATTAGCAGAGTTATGCCCCTTTGAAAATTTCAGTAAACTTTTCGTTTCCGGCTAATTTCTCCTACAGTTTACATCCTATCAAGCTGAAATTTTGTTAGTAGTAAGACCATGATGTGGAGTAGCGCATATTGTTTCAAGGTTACAGACCACCAAATATTAGCAGAGTTAAACCCCGTTGAAAATTTCTATTAATTTTTTGTTTCCGGCTAAATCCTTCTATAGTTTACATCCAATCAAGCTGAACCTTCATAAATAGTTACTCGATGATGTGGAGCAGCACATATTATTTCGAAGTTACAGTGCACCAAATATTTGCAGATTTATGCCCCTTTGAAAGTTCTTGTAAACTTTTTGCAGCATATTGTTTAGAGGTAATAGTGTGCAAATTTTATTTTATAATAGGTATATTTTTTGCAAATAACTAAAGTTTTGGTCATATGGGCAAGATATTGATTTTTTTCTTCTTTTATTAGATTTGCAAGGAAAGATTGCCATTATTAAATCTTTATGAATACATAATTCTTTTTGGATTTTTTTTAATACTCTTCTGATTTGGCTCCCTTGAAGAACAAAAATAAAATCAGTATTAAACAAGTTAAAGGTTTACAAAAATATTTCTTGCAGCATTTTTTTTTTTTTTTTTTTTTTTTTTTTTTTGTTGTTTGTTTTGTTATTGTTTGGTCCGATATTGAAGTATAGGAAAAACAAATCAGCCAAAGGCTCATATGAGCCTATTATATAGTCATGCTTCTGTGGTGTGTCCTCCGTCAGAAAGCACTTCTCCCTAGAAGCAGCAAACTTCTCCCTATTTTCCCAGGAGGGAGAAGTAACTTCTTCCTTAATTCCTGGGCCAACCTGGTCGCTTAGGTTACAGTTCACCAAATATCAGCAGAGATACGCCCCAATGAGTTTTTTTATTTTTTTATTTTATTTTTTTTTTTTGTAATTCCACTTGCAGTTTATATTCGGAGCACTGAATTATATAGGAGCCAGTTTTTGTGCTACATCGTTTTACTTGCCACGGGCGTATAATGCCCCGCTTGGCGGAGCTCTTGTTTTATTATAGTGATTAATTTGATTTTTATGTTTTCGCTTTGATGCACTGACTGAGTTGGGAGCCTTTATGCGAACCAAATTTTTATGTATTTCTGTATTAAGAGTAGCATTCGGACCCAGGGTGAAGTTGGCTAGCTATAAAAGTGCTTTAAACCCCCTGGTGGTTTACTCTGCTGACCGTTCTAAGGCGGTGGTCCCGGTGTTAGTCTTACTCTTTGTTGCTTTGTGGTTTATTCTATGATGCGATTTGTTTTATGTCTTACCTTGTGTCATTTTGTTCTTGTGTTTTTCAGTCCTTTTAGCATTGTGATTACCTCGCTTGGGGAAGAGAGAGCTAATCTTAGTGCTTTTCGTACGTTTGTTCGATTTGTGTTTGTTTGGATTTGTCGGTTTCCTCTTCCTCTTGGTGAGAAGGGCTGCGGTGTGTGATTGTGGCACTCCTTGAACTTTTCTCTTACCTTTTTTTTTTTTTTTTTTTTTTCAATTTATCAAAGCCATTCTGACAATCACTGATCCACTTAAACCTCATTCTTTTACTAAGTAAATTAGTCAGTGGCTCAGCAATGACAGAAAAATTATTACAGAATTTTCTGTAATAACCGGCCATACCAAGAAACCTCATCAGTTGTCTTTTGCATGTTGGCACCGGAAATCTGAAATAGCTTCAACTTCAGCTTCTATAGGTTTAACCTGACCTTGACCCACAACATGTCCTAGAAATGATTAAGTTGCATGACATAATTGACTTAGTTTGTCAAAGACTACTTTGGTAGTCCCTAGATGGTGATTCCACTCATCATTATGATGGCATCATCAATGTAAGCCTCACAGTGCTCCAATCCAGCTATTATGGTGTTGATTAAGTGTTGTAATGTTGCTGGAGAGTTTTTTCATTCCAAACGGCGTTACTTTATAGTGATATAATCCGTCAGGAGTAACAAATGCTGAGGTCTCTTTGGCTCTTCCTGTGAGAGGAATTTGCCAAAATCCTTTCAGAAGATCGAATTTAGTTATATATTTTGAATTTCCCATTTTGTCAATACAGTCATCCATTCTTGTAATGGGAAAAATGTCTGTTTTACTCAAATTATTGACCTTCCTGTAATCGGTATACATCCGATATGTTCCATCAGGTTTTGGTACAAGAATGCAAGGTGAACTCCATTCACTTTGGCTTGGTTCAATGAAATCATTGTCCAGTAAGTACTGAATTTCCTCCTTAAGATATTTTTGTTTTGTTGGGTTCATTCTATATGGATGTTGTTTCACAGGTTGTGAATCCCCAACATTCACATCATGATAAATTTTGTCAGTCCTTGTAGGAATGTCTGGAAATAAGTGTTCATATTCATAAATTAACTGTTTCAATTTTTTTCTTTGAACTGGATCTAGGTGTGAAATTTTCTGGTCAAGATCCTTTAGAATGTCAGAATTCTGGAGTTTTGATGACGCAGGATCAGATTTGATCATGTCTTCAGAGTCTATTTCACTTTGTTTCTGAGGGACTGAACTAACAATACTAATTGGGGTAACAGAAGAGCTATCCCTATCAATGTATTGTTTAAGCATGTTAACATGACATAACTGTTTTTGTTTGCATCTCCCAGGAGTGTTAACAATGTAATTTGCATCACTAATCTTTTTATCTACAGTGTAAGGGCCATAATATCAGGCTTGCAATGGTTTTTCAGGAATAGGCAAAAGAGCAAGTACCCTGTCTCCAGGCATGAATTTTCTTTCTTTTGCATTTTTATCGTACCAACGTTTCATTTTCCTTTGTGCTGACTTAAGATTGGTCCGAGCAGATTCACAAGCTTTTGACAGTCGGTCTTTAAAATCTGATACATACTGAAGTAAGTTCAAAGAACTGTCATTATGACCTGCTGAAAAATTCCTGACATGAAATTTGAGCCAGCTGATCCGACTGAACAGACTTTGGGAGGCCTACAAATAATATTTTTTGTTTTAATATTCCTAAGTGGAATGGCTTCTGGGAAACGTATAGAAGCACACATTATAGTGAGAAGATACTCATGGCCTGGCTTGGTTTTGGGCAAGGGACCAACACAGTCAATAATTATTCTACTAAAAGGTTCATCAAAAGCAGGAATTGGCTGTAAGTGAGCTTTTGGTATTATCTGGTTGGGTTTTCCTACCATCTGACAAGTATGGCAAGATTTGCAAAACTGAGAAACATCAGATTTTAACCCTGACCAGTAAAAATGATTTAGGAATTTTGTGATAGGTCTTATTTATACCTAAATGACCTGACATGGGAGTCTCATAGGCCAAGTTCAAAATGTCAAGCGATAAACCCTTAGAACCACTATTTGGTGGTTAACAGTCCATTCGTCTTCTGCTGAGAAATCAAGGGGATGCCACTTTCTCATTAAAATGCCATTTTTGACATAGAAACAGACTGGGACTTGATCTATTTCTTTCTCATCAAAAGCCCTTTCAAGTAAAGGCAAAATTTCAGGATCATTATGCTGTTCCTTGCAAAGTTGTGACCTTGTCACCAAGTCATAATATTGACCTTGGACATTTTCTATTGTAGAGTAATGACTGGACTGTCTTGTCACTTAAGTCTGTCTGCTTGTCAGACAGGCTGGATGAAAGAGAATTTGTAATCTCATGCTTAAAAGACTGACCCAAAAAGGTATCCGTTAAATCAATGTCCCCATTATTCTGTGTTGCTTTCTTTGCCATGGCCCTTGTAATGGCACAGGATTGGTAAAGATCAGGGATTTCCTGTTCAATTGGATCAGGTGGCTGATCAATACAAGGTATAGTAGTCAAAAGTGGGTTTACCACAACCTTATCTTCCGCTAAGTCATTGCCTTTCAGTAAGTGAACACCTTTAAAAGGTAAAGGTCGAATACTAACAGCCACTAAACCAGTCACCAAGTCTGAGGATAAATAAATGTTAATACATGTATGAATTTAATAGGTGCTACCTATATCCGTGCGTCCAAATTGTCATCACATGCTTCATAGTTTGGTTGGCCAGATCTAACTAAATTTGAATTTCAAACCACGCTTGACTTCTGAATCCACTGTATGAATTGCGATATAACGTCCAAGTCAACAATATTTCAGTAGTTCAGAGACATTGCCTCCAAATTTGTGGGACTTTTACTCGACCCGATCACATGAATTCGGGTCCTGCTTAGTTACTCGCAGCTCTGCCATGGAGGCTTTAGGCAGCCCATCTATTTTGCGGGCCCCGATGGGTGGGGGCCATGCTTTCCAAATACCGAAAACTAGTGTATGCCGATGACAGGTACAACGACACTATCGTTCGCTTACTTGAAATCCATTTTACTGCTTCAGGATTGTCCTAAGATTTTTTACCGTTTGTGCGTTAAGTGAATCTACACATTATGAAAAGCAGAAAAAAAAACATGAAAATATCAACAATTTACAAACCGTTCGAACAAACACATTATTGTGTCGAGTTTTTTTTAGGATTATCACGTGAAAAGAGCGTAAAGTGTTATCTAAAAATCTACGTCATAGTGTACCTTATGCACAAAACGAATCATGCTTAGCTTGTATATAGATGGAGAATGGATAGAAATAAAATTCGAAGTGGAGATAAAATACAAAATGGCTGCGATCATAAATGTTGTAGGCTGACATCATAAGTCTCGTGATTCAGCCCCTTGCAGTTGGAATACTTGGCGTTATTGGCTGTTTTGTGCTATTTTTGGCACGGCCGCCGTATTAATAGTACCTGCCAAATCACGGAATGCTTATTGTTTTTCAGGATAAGCACCGAACCACCCAAGCGTTTGTTGGACCAGTACATTTTTGGTCACACACATCACTGGTCACATAGGTTAGTCTATAGTAGTGCGTCTGCATGCTGAACCGCTTCGCAGTTCCCGTTGGACGCACTTATGAAGAGGAACATTAACAAATCCACACTCTAAACTCTGAATAAGGACACTTGTCCCAGAAGAAGTTTTTCCAGAAAAAGGCAGAGTATCTGCTTAAATAAGAGATTGAGAAGTTCCGGTATCTCGTAAGATTTTAATTGGGGTAGATTGGGCATAATCACTATTTAGTGACACAAAACCATCTGATAAGAATGGGTCATAAATCTCCATAAGAGAATCAGTCTCGGACCTTTCTGATCCTACATTGACGTTTGACCTTTTTACAGCAAGGTCAAGTTTGCTATGGGAAAAAAAAAGTTGAGAATTTCAAATGACTTTTCCTCTGGCGCCTCTGGGCCAATGTTGCTCAAATTTCATTTGGAGCCTCCCTGGGGCAGGGGAATGAAAGATTGGTAAAATTTTTGCGGTCCATTGACCAAGATGGCCGCTATGTCAATATATGGTAAAAACCTTTAAAAATCTTCTTCTCCAGAACCAAGGATGCCTTGTGGCTGAATCTTTGCATAAATCATTGGGGACGGGAGGTCTACCCAAGTAATGGTCATATTTTGACATTTGACCTTTTTACGGCGAGGTCAAGTTTGCTTCTTTATGCATGTGTTTGGGAAAAATGTTGAGAATTTCAAATGACTTCTCCTCAGGAGCCTCTGGGCCAGAGTTGCTCAATTTTTTTTAGCCTCCCTGGGGCAGGGGAATGAAAGAACGCTAAAACAGTTGCCTTCCATTGACCAAGCCATGTCTATATATGGTAAAAACCTTTAAAACTCTGCTTCTCCAAAACCGAGGATGTCTTGTGGCTGAATCTTTGTACAAATCATCAGGTACGGGAGATCTTCCAAAATCGCTAAATGATGGTCGTACATTGACATTTGACATTTTTATGGTGAGGTCAAGTTCGCTTCTGTATGCATTTGTATGGGCCCTATACATTTGTATGGAAAAAATGTTGATAATTTCAAATGATTTCTCCTCTGAAGCCTCTGGGCCAGTGTTGCTCAAATTTCATGTGGAGCTTCCTTTGGACAGGAGAATGAAGATTGCTAAAATGGGCATGGTCCATTGATCAAAATGGCTGCCATGCCCATATATGGTAAAAACCTTTAAAAATCTTCTTCTCGAGAACCAAATAAGCCCTGGGCTCTAATCTTTGCACAAATAATGGGGGATTATTGGGGACAGGAGATCTACCAAAATTGCTAAAATAATGGTCCTATGTTGATGTTTGACCTTTTTATGCCAAGGTCAAATTTGCTTCCCCATGCATTTGTATGGGCCATATATATTTATATTGGAAGTATCAAGGTGACTTGTAGATCAACAGTAGCTAAAATTGTTCTGATTGGAATTCTAAGATGGCCACCATCTTGTTTATATTTATTATATTTCCTTGCCACTGTGCTGTTTACATATATAAAATCATGATTCTTCAGAAACCACTTAGCCAATTTCCACCAAATTTCACATTGATCCTACAGTTGAAATGTGACTGATAGTTTGATCAAATGATCACACTCCATTGACTGTCAGACCCATATATTCTTCTTCGAAACTAAGAACTGCTCAGATGATGATCTTTTCATTAGTTGCGATGATAGGATTGGAAAAATATTGCGTAACATCTGCATATCTGCAGTGGCTATGTCACTCAGGTGAGAGAGCCTTGGCCCATGACCCTCTTGTTTTTTCAAACTTTTTCTTGCTGCAGACGAGGCCGCAATGGTTGTAAGGCAGATGTCAGCATTAGGTATTACTATTTAACAGTATAGATTAATGTAAAAACCATTTGTTACTTGCGAGAATGATCCGTATTCGGCCATATTTGTCAGAAGCCTGTGCGTTCGGACTACAAAGCCTGTGCAATTGCTACACAGGTTGTATGTATCTATTGGCTAGTGCGGTTCAAGTCATTGAAGTTTAATTGTACTTTCTTTTTCAGGTAATACATTTTCCAGATCGATGGTGGCATGGAACCCTGAATATTGATAGCAGTGTTTTTATATCAACATTCCTAGGATAGATCATCTTACAAAAAACTTACACACATTCCATGAGTTGCATTTTTATCCCCTGACCGATAGGTTCGGGGGATATAGCGATCAGCATGGCGTCCGTCCGTCTGTAGATGCATCCTTGTGCACTCCATAACTTCGATACCCTTAGACATATTTTGATAATATTTGGTAGGAATGTAGAGGAGGACCAGTAGGCGCGTTACATGCAAGAGAGACATCTCCTACTGTCTTCTTTATGTAGTTAACTCCCCTGAAGCCGAAATCTTGTGCAGGCCATATCTCCCATACTGTTTGAGATAATTTGATAATGTTTGGTAGGGATGAAGAGGAGTACCAGTAGGCGTGTTGCGTGTAAGAGCGACAACTCTCACTTTATTCGTTGTGCAGTTATCTCCCCTGAAGTGAAAATCTTGTGCAGGCCATAACTTTGATACCCTAAGACATATTTAGATAATGTTTGGTAGAAATGAAGAAGAGGACGAGTAGGTATGTTGCGTGCAAGAGTGACAACTCTCACGATCTTCGTTATACAGTTATCTCCCTGAATCCGAAATCTTTTTCAGGCCATAACTCCCATACAGTTTGAGATAATTTGATAATATTTGGTAGGGATGAAGAGGAGGACAAGTAGGCATGTCACATGCAAGAGAGACAATTCTCACTTTCTTCATTATGTAGTTGTCTCCCCTGAAGCAGAAATCTTGTGCAGGCATAACTCCCATACTGTTTAAGATAATATGATAATATTTGGTAGAGATTAAGAGGAGGACCAGTAGGCATGTCGCATGCAAGAGGGACAACTCTCACTTTCTTCTTCGTTATGTAGTTATCTCCCCAGAAGCCAAAATCTTGTGCACTCCATAACTTTGATACCCTAAGACATATTTTGATAATGTTTGGTAGAAATGAAGAGGAGGAATGTACCTTGCAAAAGAGACAACTCACTTTCTTCCTGATATAGTTATCTCCCCGGAAGCCAAAATCTTGTGCAGGCCATAACTCCCATACTGTTTGAGATAATATGATAATATTTGGTAGAGATGAAGAGGAGGACCAGAAGGTGTGTCGCATGCAAGAGTGACAACTCTCACTTTCTTCTTTATTATGTAGTTATCTCCCCTGAAGCCAAATCTCGCGTTCCATAACTTTGATACCCTTAGACATATTTTGATAATATTTGGTAGAGGCATTGGTATCGAACAGTAGGTGTGTCACATGCAAGAGAGACAACCTCTGCTCTGGTTGTTTTCTAGTTACCTCCCCTGAATGAATTTCTAAGCCAAATCCTTGAGTATGTAGTGTAATAGGCCAGACTGGGTGGGGCTAGGATGTTCGTCTAACCCCAAGCCCAACGGCTGGACAGTACCCTCAACTCGACATCCAAGGAAATATTCAAGTATCCTTCGCGTTGTGATTTTTAAGATAGAATGCAGTTTGTTTTACTTTGTGAATGAACGGACGGACAGACAGATGCAGTCTGACCCCCAGCTCATGAAATACTCCCAGGAAGTCGAGTCATCAAGGTTCGAATCTCTGGATGTGGTCCGATGTTCACTAGATTAACCAACAACTGTATAACATAATATGACTTTATTTACAAATGAAATGAGCAAATGTGATCCAGTGCTTTTAGAATCTTATTGCTGATCAGTTTATCGAAATATGATAATTTTTCTTATTCTAGACTTAAAATCAAACTTTTAAGAAAAGTTCAATGATAGAAATTTAGTTAGAGATAAATGCACTACTATTAAGTATGAACTATCTGAGAATTAGTTCCTTTGTTTTAGTAGCCCACCTTGGAAACGATTTGGAAACGATTTGTCGGTAGTTCCAATATGAACTGTAACAGTGATCGTTCATCCTCAATAGTAGTAAGAACATAATATATATATCTAACTAATTTCAAAACAAATTGGTGTTTAGAAGTTCCCATTACAGTCAATACAGTATTGAAAGCTTTCCACTCAGTAATGTTCACTGTATCAGAACACTTGTTTCCAATATGAATGTCAATGAATTCCTTCAAAACAACACCTAATTTTCTCTTATATTCCACAAAAAGACATAGAGTTAAAGAAAGGCAACAAAATTATAACATACCAAATGTTCCTGCAAGGGAGACTACTCCAGTCAGCATAGTATAACCTCCAGTACACACATCTGGTATTAAACTATACAAATGGATTTGAAATGAACCAAAATGGTCAGACTGCAGATTGGTGCCTTTCCATAGACCCTAAGCTGTATAACCAGTCTCTATTACACTCCTCTCCCCTTATTTTAAAAATATTTTGTGCAGAAATAGTCTACACACATTATTTTTATATAAAGACCTCAACTAATACAATAGAGGCTGGTGTTTATTTATATGTGACTGACTATGATTTGCACTTTCTTTATAGCACTGATTTAGAATCCGACACTGATTTTATATTGAAGAATGATTTTATAAAACAGTAAATATCTCTGTATCTGTTAGTTTTCATCCATTGGAGCCAATTTAGTCCTTCTGCGCTTACTTTTACTCCATAAATTTGTGTCCCGGTATAGCTGACCGTCCCTTTCTACCACTCGTTCATCTCTGCAAATACCCTGTCCAAAATATGAAACTTTCGAAAAGTCATTTTCTTTTTCAGCCATTTCACGCTTTCTTTGCTCTCTTGCATAATGTCTTTGTATTGTACGCATGTTCGCACGATCTTCTGTATCACCTAATTGATATGGGAGATTGTCTTTTGGATCAATATATTCATCATTTGTCTCCTTCAGGAATTTGATTGTGATAGATTGTCCTTTGTGGATCCTGGACTTCGTATGTGATTTAGCATGTCTGTTATCACTGAAACATTGACTACAACCTTGGCATTTGTAATATGATCTCTCACTTGAGTGTTTCTTAATCCAATGTTCTCCAAAATCCCGGAAAGAACTGAAGACACCATACATTTTACACACTGGCACAGTACAAAGAAAGGGAATGAATGGCCAGTAGGGTCTTTCACGCTCCTGGAAAGTAGACTTCATTTTCATCAAGATGTATGTCTATCTCTGCCATAGCTCTGCAACATAAATAAAAGGATTGCAGAGAATCATGAAGATGAAGTCTGCAGTGGGCACAACATCTCTGGACGATGCTTGACAGTAGATCTATGCTTTTCAAATGATCTTCGTGAGTTTTTCAGCCAACATTATATAAGGTGGACATGAAGGTGAAAAAATGACATATGAACTTTATCATGATACATATAGTAGTGCATTTATTTATTTATATATATTTAGTCTTTGTATTGACATTTAGTAATACATATATTTTGTATCTCTGTCAACCTTTTGTTGACTTTTTTATATGATTTTTTATTTATTTATTTATTATTTTTTTTTTTTTGCAATAAAAATATTTTACATATGGTATTTACTCCTATTTACAGAGTGTATTGCAAGTTTCTTTTCTTTTTATATGCATCTGGTGTGTGAATGTGATTCATCTATAGACACATAATTTTAGAACTGACTTAAGACGGCGACCAGATTTGTCGCGGTTTTATTTGTCCTTCTCGCCTAGACATAATCTCCGGTATATCAGAGGTTTGTCTATTGACAGTTTCATTGTTACATGTTGGAGTTGGTGGTGTCATGCGATCGATTTCGCAGTCATGTTCTGCTCTATCTGTAATGTTTGAGGGACCTGTATTTGCAGCATGTGACAAGTCTGCAATGTTAGTGTTATCTGTTTCATTTAGCCAGTTCCTAGGTTGATTTCGACCCTCATATGATCAACATGAAGATTTAGAACCGGAGAATTCTCAGACTTTTTAACTGAGTATGTAACATCTGATATACAGTTGATAACAAGGTAAGGACCTGTCCAGCCCAACCCAAGTTTTTGACCTGCGGTTGGAAGGTACCAGCGCCATACCCAATCACCTATTTTATAATTTCTCGGTTTCAAATCTCGGTCATGGTAGGTCTTTTGTCTTGTGGCAGCAGCTTGAAGATTTTTGAAAACGAAATCATGTGTTAATGCCATGGCAGATTTTATCCATTCTATGTACTGAATGGGACGTATGTCTTCTAAAGTATGTGGCGGGGGCCCTACCATTAGATCGAGCAGACAGTAGATTTCACGCTGTAGAAATATCAAGTTTGGAGTACAGCCTGTGCTTTTATGTTGTGTGGTGCGATACGCCATGAGCAGAAAGGGCAAATGATCATCCCAGTCTTTAGGATTCTCATGCAAATATTTTCAGCAATTGCTTAAGTGTTCGATTGTAACGTTCTACAAGACCGTCGGCGTTTGGTCTATAAGGAACCGTCCGTGTTTGCTGTATCCCAAATTTCTGACAAACAAGGCAAAATAACTCTGACTGGAATTCTCGGCCTGGTCTGTATGTATTTGTTGCGGACAACCAAATTTAGTAAAGAACTCCACGACTATTTTGTCAGCTACGGTTTGTGCTTGATGGTTTGGCACTGCCCAGGCATCGACCCATTTCGAATAATAATCTCCGAGCACTATAATGTATTCATTTCCGTCTTCGGTTAGTGGTAAGGGACCAAAAATGTCTACGGCAACGCAACGCATAATTTCTTTGACGCGAAACTGATGCAGAGCGGACTTTCCTAAGCCTGGACCAGATTTTGCTCTTGCACATATGTCACATTCTTTGATCCATCGAGCAACGTCTTCCTTTAGACCTGGCCAGTAAAACCTATGCTTGATAATTTCAACAGTGCGATCGCGACCAAAATGTCCGGCTGTTTTTGCGGAATGGAGATTATGAAATATCAACTGCCGCATATCTTCAGGTGCAACCAACTGAAATACAATGTCTCCCTTGTTGTCTTTCCATCTTCTGTATAGAACATCATTCTTCACCTTGAGATTTTCCCACTGATACCAGAGAGATTTCACAACCGGATTTATTTGAGGTATTTCTTGCAGAACTGGTTTCTGACCTTCAAGTTTATTTTCTAATATGAAACGGATATTATCATCGTCTTTTTGCATTTGACTTAACTCATCATGACTCCATACGGGAAGCCAGTTCGGTCTGCTATCCCAAATTTCATCGGGCTCTATGTCTGGTAATATTGGGCCGATAGTTGACCGGTAGGTGCCATCTGCTCCTGGAGTCACGGCGAAGGCCTTCCTATCTTCTGGCCCCGGCGCGGGACTAGAAAGAGTAACAGGTGACTGGTAGGAGATATTATCCTGTATCACATCGGTCTTGGTGACCGATTGCCTGTTATCGGCTCCTTCATCTTTGTCCGAACTTACTTTAAGGGTACAGGGATAGCAGTCACTGCAAGAGGAGTTTGGACATTTTCTTTTCGGTTTTCGGGACAAAGAATCTGCATTTTGGTGGTGTCTGCCAGGTCTGTAGTGTATTTCATAGTCAAATGTTTCTATTATACTTATACATCTGGCTATTACGCCTTCAGGTTCTTTGAAATTGCGTACCCAAATGAGTGGTGCATGATCTGTTCTAATGATTAATTTCTGTCCTAAAAGGTAGTGTTTGAAATGTTTCATGAATGTGACTACTGCCAGTAGTTCTCTTTTAGTAGTACAATACTGTTGTTGTGCTGGATTAAGTGTGCGACTTGCATAGGCTATTACTTTTTCCTCTCCATCTTGAAGCTGGGAGAGTACACCTCCTAAAGCATACGAACTTGCATCACAATCTAACACAAATGTGCCTGAACATTTTTGGAAAGCTAGGACAGGGCTGTTGATTAAGCAGTCCTTTAAATCTTGGAAAGCGTGGTTACATTCTTCATTCCACACAAATTTTGCTTTCTTTTGTGTTAATTTTTTAATGGGCTTGCACGCTCTGAGAAGTCTGGTATAAATTTTCGGTAGTAGCCTATCAAACCCAGTATTGAACGAATTTCTGATTTATTTGTGGGCGTTGGCCAGTGTTTGACAGCTTCGACTTTTGCAGGATCGCAGGTTATCCCATCTTCTGACACCATGTGACCCAAGTATGTGACCTTGGGCTGAAATAGGAAACATTTCTTTGGCTTCAGCTTCAGGTTTGCTTCTCTTAAGCGTTGGAAAACTAATTGGAGGTTATCAAGTGCTGGATCAAATGTTTTCCCAAGTATGATGATGTCGTCCAAGTAGCAGAGACATTTTTGAGGGGTCAAACCAAATAGTACCTTTTCCATAAGGCGCTGAAATGTTGCTGGCGCGTTAGTTAGTCCAAAAGCCATCACGTTAAAGTGGTATAAACCTCGATGTGGGGTGACAAAGGCTGACTTCTTTTTACTCTTTTCAGAGAGCTTGATTTGCCAGTATCCGCTGGCAAGATCTAACGTACTAAACCACATAGATTCAGACAAGGAATCTAATGTATCATCGATGCGTGGGAGTGGATATGCATCCTTAACTGTTACTGCATTCAGGCGTCTGAAGTCTATACAGAAACGGCAGGTTCCATCTTTCTTTTTGACTAAACATAGAGGCGCAGACCACGGGCTATCGCTAGGCTCTACTATTTCCTGAGCTAACATTTTCTCTAGCTCCTCATCAACTTGGTTGCGCTTAAAGATAGGAATTCGCCGAGGGGTAATCTTGATTGGTTTATGATCTCCAGTCTCAATATCCTGTTCTACGAGATCAGTATGACCAAGTGTTCCGTCTGGTGGCATAAAGATATCTTGATACTGGATAAGTAGTTCTGACAATTTACGTTTTTCATTTACTGACAGTTTCGGGGATGCATTTTCAAGCAGAATATGTAGATGCTTAGGTAATTCATTGCTAATTGATAAGTCTGTGTTCAAGCGTGACTGCCCAGAATAAATGCCCTCAACGTCTTCTAATTTCCCCAAGACTGAGTTCTGGCTTATTTTCACTGTTTGATCACTGAGATTTACAACTGACATCACTACATCATCGCAGTCAGGGTCAACTAGCGTTCGGGCTACAAAGCAGCCTTTACTTGTGAGGTAGTTAACCGGTTCAACAGAACACATTTGTTCCTTCCTTATGAATGGCTGATCTACCTTGCAACGTAGAAGTTTTTCTGTGTTTGCTTGTATAGTTGTACTATTAGCAATGACAATGCGTGCACATGCATTTGGTTCTTGCTTGTGTAACTTGAGCCTGCCCTTGGATGTTTTAAGGATCTGTTTCTTTATCTTGATCCCGCCATTGTATGCCGTGAGGAAATCCATTCCTAGTATGCCGACACTGCCTTGGATTTTAGCTATGATAAATTCTTGCTGAAATGTTAAACCTTCTGACTGGAATTCTAATTTTGCTTTGCCCCTTATTTCCAAATGGCTACCGTCAGCTGCAGTAAGTTTGACTTCATCACTTGTAAGTTGTATGTCATGTTTAGCTTGCAGTTTCTCGAAGCATTTGAGAGATAGGAGAGAATAAGGTGATCCCGTATCGAGCAGTAGCTTAAGCTCTGATTGAAATATGTCTGTGCTCAAATACAGACAGGAAGCTGTTGCTATGTTTGGTGTAACTTCACAACCGTCTTCATGAATCTGGCTAGTAATGATGGGTTGAAGCACTTGATTGTTTAGGTATTGGATTCAGACAGTTCAGTACCAGGTAATCTGACTTCAGTGTTTGAAGTATCACCTTGCCTTTCTATGTGATTCTCGCATGCATCGGCAGAAGGAGTTATAATAATTTTCGGCAAAGCCATTAATTGTTCTTGTGAGGTAATTACATAAGCAGCATCACAATCCTTTTGACTGTTTTCCTGTCGTTTCTGCTCATGGTATTTACGTGTTCTACATTCTTCAATTGTGTGGTTGTTTCGTTTACAGTATGCACAATACTTTTTGAACTGAAGAGTCTGCTTCTCAGTTATGCCTGCCTGGTTATTACTAGTCGTGTCCTTAGGTTCTTTTGTCTGCTTAGATGTTGATTGAAGTCTTACAGGAGTTGAACCTCTGCTTCTTGGTCCAGTATTTACGGACAAAGAATTTAATGTTTTTGTCGATTAGTTTACCAATTTCTTCAAGAGTTATGCTTCCTGTTTGCTGATTGTCATTGTTCTTGGTTGTAATTGGTGCTATTTTCTCTGATTCTATTGTAGGCTTCTTTATTCTGTCTACGGAGCCTTCGAGAGCTTCATACTCAGTCGCCAGACCAATAGCTTCATGCAGTGATTTGGGATGACCAAACTGTACATGTTTTTGTAGTTCATAGTTAGCAAGACCAGTAATGAACTGGTCAATAACATGTACTTCGAGTTGGTTCAGTGTTAAGTTTGGGTATGCTTTCTGTGCAAGTCTATTCAGATGATATCCATAATCAGATGCACTTTCACCTTTGTCTCGTTTACGGTATCTAAACTGACATCTGTATGCTACATCTTTTTCTTTGGGCTCTATCTGTCTGTAATGATTTGCTTCATTGCATGGTAGTTTGTTAATTGTGCTACTGTTAAGCCACTAAGTAATCTTTGTGCTTCACCACGAAGATGAATGCTCAGCATCTGGGCTTTCTGTAAGTCCGACCACTGAATCCAGTTGGCGCACTGTTCAAAATGTACAATGTAATCGGACCACTCAGTTTTACAAGAGCCATCAAAGTTATCTGGATATACCTGTTTCTTACTGAATGATGTGTTGTTTTTGGTGCAGCTGCCTGGATCTATCGGAATGCCTCCTTGAGTACTTACTGGCATGTTAAGTGTAGGTACTGTACTTAATACATTGTTTGATCGTGCATATAAAGAGTTAGGCACTTGTGTTGCTTGACAGGCATTTGTTGAACTAGCATTCACAGTCTGTGAAGCCATTGAAGAATTACAACCTATAGTGTTAATGGGTAATGTCTGTGGTGGTAATGTTGTGCCGCTGTATGAAGGCAATACAGCATGATGTATTGTAGGCTGCTGTATGTTTGCTGATACATTTGTAGCAGTATCTGATTGTTGCAGTAATGCTGCGCTTCGATATAAAGGCAATACAGTCTGCCGTGATGAAGGCTGCTGGATGCCTGCTGACGTTATTTCGGCAGTATCTGATTGTGGTGGTGATGCTGTGCTGCCATATGAAGGCAATTCAGTCTGCTGTGTTGAAGTCTGTTGGAGGCCTGTTGACATTTCTGTAGAAGTATTCTGCAAAATGTTGGTACATGCATTTACTACAGGTACATGCATATTAACAGGTCGTATATTAGGTTGACTTGGTCGATGTGATTGTTGCAGGTTGGAGACTGCTGCACTGCTATGTGAGATAGATGGTTGTTGGATAGAACCACCCTGGCATTGTGATGTGCTTGGCGTAAAGCATTGCTGCTGTACGAAAGTTTGTTGTTGTTCATTGGGTACAGTTTTACTTTTTGATGCTTTCAGTCTGTTATTATATGTTGGATAAGCAGCTACTTTTAGGGGTTCATAACATACATCTCGTAACTGACTATTTAGTCCATATGGTTGCTGTACAAACGCTGGTTGGTGTGAAGACGTGTAGATCTGAGTATATTGTGTTGGCTGAACAGAATAATGTGATATTTCTGTAGTTTGTCCAGGAGTAATAGTTGATATTGGAGCAGTAAATTGTACTATACTTCCACCAGTACATTGTTGCTCTTGCCTTAGTATTTGTGTTTGTTCTGGACTTAACCTATGTTTTTGTTGTAAGAAGTTAAGCTTTTGCAGTTGCAGTTGTACTTGATAAAGTTGTTGCTGAAATTGGGCCTGAATTAACCGCATGCTTTGGTCATTATAGGTGGTGTTTCCTGTTTGATTCAAAACATGTTCTTGCTCTGTGACAAACGGTAAAGTTTGTGCATCTGTGAATGTTGTCATGTGTACACCACTATCTTGTGGCTCATTACTTTGGTTCAAAGTAACATTTGGTGTTGTTAGTTGATATAACTGGAGTGGGTTATCAATGGAAGACACCGGCTGATACTTAAAGTTACTACTGACAGATCCTGGTAGGAACATGCTGCTGTTAAAACCTGTTTCTTGTTGCTTAAGTGAAGGATTTACAAGTGAAAATGATTCTGGATTGTGCCGTTCTGGTGAAATCTTGCTATCTATTGACCCTACGGAATTCTCTGAAAGGGTACCCCCACTCAGGATGTAATCCTCTGACCCTAAAGAACTATTTGGGGGAATGCTCCAACCCAGTGGCTGACCGGGTGTATTTGCAGGTGTGGATGATGCTAAAGGGTTAATGCTTAATTGCCCATATACTCTTTGGCTAAGTTCACCATAGCTACCTGTGTAAGCCGTATGTCCGCTACTAAGTTCAGGCGTAGCAGAGCTTTTACTGTACTGAAGGTATTTGCTTGACGGTATTTTGAAGGTCACTGATTTGCTTTTATTTGCCTCCATTACTTATACATAGACTGACATACACTGTATGACAATTTGTTTTTACACTGTATGACAGGATTTTATTTTCTTAAATTTCTAACTTTTACTATTAAGTAATCTGATTTATTATTATTATTATTTTTTAGTTAAGTTTGGAAGCTCTAATGAACATTGCGTTTACCACATCCTGGTCACGGACTCACCAGTTAATGTAATAGGCCAGACTGGGTGGGGCTAGGATGTTCGTCTAACCCCAAGCCCACGGCTGGACAGTACCTTCAACTCGACATCCAAGGAAATATTCAAGTATCTTTCGCGTTGTGATTTTTAAGATAGAATGCAGTTTGTTTTACTTTGTGAATGAACGGACGGACAGACAGATGCAGTCTGACCCCCAGCTTATGAAATACTCCCAGGAAGTCGAGTCATCAAGGTTCGAATCTCTGGATGTGGTCCGATGTTCACTAGATTAACCAACAACTGTATAACATAATATGACTTTATTTACAAATGAAATGAGCAAATGTGATCCAGTGCTTTTAGAATCTTATTGCTGATCAGTTTATCGAAATATGATAATTTTTCTTATTCTAATTCTAGACTTAAAATCAAACTTTTAAGAAAAGTTCAATGATAGAAATTTAGTTAGAGATAAATGCACTACTATTAAGTATGAACTATCTGAGAATTAGTTCCCTTGTTTTAGTAGCCCACCTTGGAAACGATTTGGAAACGATTTGTCGGTAGTTCCAATATGAAATGTAACAGTGATCGTTCATCCTCAATAGAAGTAAGAACATAATATATATAACTAATTTCAAAACAAATTGATGTTTAGAAGTTCCCATTATAGTCAATACAATATTGAAAGCTTTCCACCCAGTAATGTTCACTGTATCAGAACACTTGTTTCCAATATGAATGTCAATGAATTCCTTCAAAACAACACCTAATTTTCTCTTCTATTTCACAAAAAGACATATAGTTAAAGAAAGGCAACAAAATTATAACATACCAAATGTTCCTGCAAGGGAGACTACTCCAGTCAGCATAGTATAACCTCCAATACACACATCTGGTATTAAACTATACAAATGGATTTGAAATGAACCAAAATGGTCAGAATGCAGATTGGTGTCTTTCCATAGACCCTAAGCTGTATAACCAGTCTCTATTACAGTAGTTTGAAATATTTTGATGATATTTTGTAGAGGCATAGATAAGGACCAGTAGGCATGTTGTGTTCAAGAGTACTCTCACTTCTCACTTTCTCCATTATTATCTTCCCTGATGCCAAAATCTTATGCAAGCCATCACTCCCACACTATTTGAGATAACTTGAAAATTTTTGGTAGGGACATATATCAGGTCAAGAAGGTAAGTAGCATGCAAGAAGGATAACTTTTACTCTGTTGATTTTTTACCCCCATAAACATGCAGCAAGTTCTTTTACCTTTACAAAGCATTTATTATACGCCCGTTTGAAAAATGGGAAGTATTATGTTACAGGGTATGGCATACGTCTGGCTAGCCGGCCGGCCTTCCGTCCATAAACTTTTTCGTTTCCGGCTAACTCCTACAGTTTACATCCAATCAAGCTGAAAGTTGGTATAAAGTAAGATCATGATGTGGAGCAGCGCATATTATTTCAGAGTTACAGTCCACTAAATGTCTGCAGAGTTATGTCCCTTTGAAAATTTCAGTAAACTTTTCATTTCCCGTTAACTCCTCCTACATTTTACATCCTATCAAGCTGAAACTTCATTTATAGTTAGACCATGATATGAAGCAGCACATATTATTTCAAAGTTACAGTCCACCAAATATTAGCAGAGTTATGCCCCTTTGAATCTTTCTGTAAACTTTTCGTTTCTGGCTAACTCCTCCTACAGTTTACACCCAGTCAAGCTGAAACTTGATTTGTAGTTAGACCATAATGTGGAGCAGTGCATAATATTTCAAGGTTACAGTCCACCAAATATTAGCAGAGTTATACCCTTTGAAAATTTCTATTAATTTTTCGTTTCCGGCTAAATCCTCCTACAGTTTACATCCAGTCAAGCTGAAACTTCATAAATAGTTACACGATGATGTGGAGCAGTGCATATTATTTGAGGTTACAGTGCCCCAAATATTGGCAGAGTTATGCCCCTTTGAAAATTTCTGTAAACTTTTCATTTCAGGCTAACTCCTGCAGTTTACATCCGATCAAGCTGAAACTTGATTTGTAGTTAGACCATGATGTGGAGCAGTGCATATTATTTCAAGGTTACAGTCCACCAAATATTAGCAGAGTTAAACGCTTTTGAAAATTTCTATTAATTTTTCGTTTCCGGCTAAATCCTCCTACAGTTTACATCCGATCAAGCTGAAACTTCATAAATAGTTACACGATGATGTGGAGCAGAGCATATTATTTCGAGCTTACAGTGCACCAAATATTGGCAGAGTTATGCCTCTTTGAAAGTTTTTGTAAACTTTTCGCAGCATATTGTTTAGAGGTAATACCCAGGAAACATGTATATATGGGACCCATATGGGCAGAATCTGGGCATGTATCCCATTCGGGTCCTGCATGGGCCCCATATAGGCTTTTTTGCCCATATAAGACCTATGTAGGTCCCATATTGGTAAACTTTGACCAGCAAACACGTATATATGGGAACCATATGGGCAGATTCGGGGCATTTATCCCATTTGGGTCCTACTTGGGCCCCATATAGGCTTTTTTGCCCATATAAGACCCTTATAGGTCCCATATTGGTAAAATTTGATAACTATAAAAATACATTCTAATATATGGGACCCCCGAGATAAAATTGAAATAATCCTGGAAAAGTGATATTTTTTAGATACATAATTGGGGCCCAAATGGCTCCCATGTGATACAGATATTGGACCTCTATGGTTCCAATATTGACCTCCAATTACTGTATGGGACCCATATGGGTTCAATATGGGTATTAAGGGGAACAACTCTACCACTATGTAAACATATCAAAAAAATAGTAAATTTCCTGATATAAATGCAAATAATAATGATAATAATAAAATAAAAATAATAGTTTGTTCATTACAAAATGAAAGTATCTATTAAATTTATCTTAACTATTTTCCCGACATGGACGTCGATTCATGGTCATATTTTTATTTTAACTCGTATGTCCCTATTATTTTTAAAATTGAGAGGTATATATAAATACGCATGATGCCAACATTTCCAACTATTAAAAAAGACGCCTATATCTTTAAGGCAATAACTTGCACACGTACATAGGTCTCTATCGGTTGGGACCTTACCAGTCCATCAAATGGGCTGGGACTGGGGACTTATAATCATTTGTGTAAAAATGTGTAAAAATTGTTTTTCTGGAAGATAAATGTGGGTTGATTTTTCCCATACTGGACCCATATAGTTCCCACATGGCTTTGCCCATGTGGGTCCAACATGGAACCCTGTTGCAAATCCCTCATGAGTCCCTTATGGGTTGCCCATGTAGGACCCATATAAATACCCATTTAGGGCCAATGTGGGTCCTATATTTTTTGCTTGCTGGGTAGTGTGCAAATTTTATTTTATAATAGATATATTTTTTGCAAATAACTAAAGTTATGGCCATATGGGCAAGTTATTTATTTTTTATCATCTTCTTTTATTAGATTTGCAAGGAAATGTTGCCATTATTAAATCTTTATAAATACATTTATTAAATGATACAGAATTAAGAAGCTTGACCAATATCAAAACTTATAATTCTTTTTGGATTTTTAGCTCACTCGAGCTCTGCTCAGGATGAGCTATTGTGATCACTTTTCGTCCGTGCGTCCGTCCGTGCGTCCATCCGTTAACATTTTCAAACGACTTCTCCTCTGAAGCCGCTGAGCCAATTTTGCTCAAATTTCTTATGGAGCCTCCTTAGGGTGGGGGAATGAAAAATTGCTAAAATGGTCGCGGTCCGTTCCCCAAGATGGCCGCCACACCCATATGGTAAAAACCTTTAAAAATCTTCTTCTCCAGAACCGAGAATGCCTTGGGGCTGAACCTTTGCAAGAATCATCGGGGACTGGAGGTCTACCAAAATTGCTAAAAGAATTGTCGTACGTTGACGTTTGACCTTTTTACGGCAAGGTCAAGTTTGCTTTCCTATGCATTTGTATGGGAAAAACCTTTAAAAATCTTCTTCTCCTAAACCGAGCATGCCTTATGGCTGAATCTTTGCATATATCATCGGGAACGGGAGGGCTACCAAAATTGCTAAAATAATGGTCGTACATTGACATTTGACCTTTTTGCGGTAAGGTCAATTTTGCTTCCTTATGCATTTGTATGGGAAAATGTTCAGAATTTCAAACAATTTCTCCTCTGGAGCCTCTGGGCCAATTTTGCTCAAATTTCATATGGAGCCTCCTTAGATAGGGGGAACAAAAGATTGCTAAAATGGTCACGGTTCTTTGACCAAGATGGCCGCCACGCCCATATATGATAAAAACCTTTAACACTCTTCTTCTCTAGAACCGAAGATGCTTTGGGGCTGAATCTTTGCATAAATCATCAGGGACAGGGGGTCTACTAAAGTTGCTAAAATAATGGTCATACATTGACATTTGACCTTTTTACGGCAAGGTCAAGTTTGCTTCCTTATGCATTTGTATCGGAAAAAACATTTAAAAATCTTATTCTCCAAAACCGAGGATGGCTTGTGGCTGAATCTTTGCATATATCATCTGGAACGGGCAGTCTACCAAAGTTGCTAAAATAATTGTCATACATTGACATTTAACCTTTTATGGCGAGATCAAGTTTGCTTCTGTATGCATTTGTATGGGCCCCATACATTTGTATGGTAAAAATGTTGATAATTTCAAGTGGCTTTTCCTCTGAAGCCTCCGGGCCAGTGTTGCTCAAATTTCATGCGGAGCCTCCGTGGGCAGGAGAATGAAAGATTGCTAAAATGGGTATGGTCCATTGATCAAAATGGCTGCCATGCCCATATATGGTAAAAACCTTTAAAAATCTTCTCCATAACCAAATAAGCCCTGGGTCCTGATCTTTGCACAAATTATGGGGGACAGGAGATCTACCAAAATTGCTAAAATGATGGTTCTATGTTGACATTTGACCTTTTTACCTCCAAGGTCAAATTTGCTTCCCCATTTGTATGGGCCATATACATTTATATTGAAAGTATCGAACTGACTTGTAGATCAACAGTAGTTAAAATTGTTCTGATTGGAAATCTAAGATGGCCATCATCTGGTTTATATTTATAATATTTCCCTGCCACTGTGCTGTTTACATGTATAAAATCATGATTCTTCAGAAACCACTTCGCCAATTTCCACCAAATTTCACATTGATCCTTCTGTTGAAATGTGATTGATAGTTTATTCAAATGGTCATGCTCCATTGACTGTCAGGCCCGTATATTCTTCTTCAAAACTGCTCAAATGATGATATTTTCATTAGTTGCGATGATAGGATTGGAAAAATGTTGCATAACATCTGCATGTCTGCAGTGGCTATGTCACTGAGGTGAGCGACCGTGGCCCGTGGGCCTCTTGTTTTAATACTCTTCTGAGTTGGCTCTCTTGAAGAACAAAAATAAAATCAGTATAAAAAAAATTAAAGATTAACAAAAAAAAAATCTTGCAGCATTTTTTTTTTTTTTTTTTTTTTTTTTTTTTTGTTATTTTTGTCTTGTTATTGTTTGGTCCAATATTGAAGTATAGGAAAGACAAATCAGCCAAAGGCTCATATGAGCTTATAATATAGCCATGCTTCTGTCGTGTGTCCTCAATGAAAATTTTTTATTTTTTTTTATTTTTTTTTTTTTTATTTTTTTTTTATTTTATTTTTTTTTTTTGTTATTCCACTTAGTTTATATCCGGAGCACTGACTTATACAGGAGCCAGTTTATGAGCTACATCTTATTACTTGCCACGGGCGTATAATGCCCCGCTTAGCGGAGCTCTTGTTTTTGCTATTATTTCTGAATATGTACACTCACAAATTCAAATTTTTTGCAAATATTGTGTATCCTGTACAAATGATCACATCAGAAGTAATTATTAGATCATTTTGACAAAAATAAAAAAAAAAGAGCATGCAAAAATAAAATCATTCACAGTACACCTATTTTTGTTTTCACTTATTATTTTGGTCACATTTCATACTATATTTGTATCTTTGTACTTTGCTCTCGTTCAATATATACATGATATCGATTGAAATACACTAAATTTAGAAATGGCGGTTTGGTCGGGGGGGGGGGGGGGGATTTGCCATCTCCTCTGATGGCTATTTTTGACTGAGCCAAAGGTGAGCTTATAGTATATCAAGACTCTGTTGTCGATCCATTTTCTCACTTTCAAACAAGAATATCTCTGAGACCAGATAGCCTATATTGGCCAAATTTTACATGTACCAGTATTGGAATAGGGGAAAGGCTGCTTCCTGTTTTGGGGTAGATCCAGTTGAACTATGATTGCAGCATTTAGTTTGGAGTTACTTGCCCTTGATTGACAAAATATTACTGTAGACTTAGTCTGGTCAGATAGGACTGTTCATTGAGGAGGTTACTTGCCCTTGAGTGCCAGAAAAGCCCATATTTGATATTGTCCAATTGATAGCATCTTGCGTTTTGATTAAACTGATATGTAAACTGGAAAGGCATAAAATCTCCATGATGTTTGACTGGGGTTGGTTTGTATATTTGCTTAAGAGTTACTTGCTCTTGTTTAACTGTTACGGGAAGTAATTTTTCTTACCATCAGCTTGTTCAGGTTTTAGCTTACCAGAACCAAAGGCTGATAAGATGAGTTAATAGGCCAAATTGGATGTTTCTTTTGGGTATTACTTGGCCTTGAGTGTCCATTTTGACCTTGTTAGCTCACATGAGCACGAAGTGCTCATGGTGAGCTGTTGTGATCAGTCAGTGTCCGTTGTGCGGCGTCAACAATTCCTTTAAAAGCCTACTCTATCCATGGGCCAGTTGACTAGAAACTTGGTAGGAAGCATCAGGGTGACATGTAGATCTAAAATAGCTAAAATCGTTCCGATCGTAAATCCAAGATGGCCACCATCTTGAAAATCTATTTTTAGCTTCTTCTCCTGAACCGAAAGGCTAATTGACTCAAAACTTAGTAGGAAGGATCGGGATGACTTGTAGATCAAATGTAGCTAAAATCGTTCTGATTGGAAATCCAAGGTGGTGACCATCTTGGAAATCTATTTTTTGCTTCTTCTCCTAAACCATAAGGCCAACTGACTCAAATATTGGTAGGAAGCATCGGGTGACTTGTACATCAAAAATAGCTAAAATGGTTCCCATCAGAAATTCGAGCGACGGTGGCCATGATCTACAAAATCTGTTTTTTGCCTCTTCTCCTGAACAGAAAGGCCAATTGACTCCAAACTTAGTAGGAAGCATCGGGACGACTTTGTAGATCAAAAATAGCTAAAATTGTTCCTGATCGGAATTCCAAGATGGTCGCCATGGCGGCCATCCTGATAATCTATTTTTAACTTCTTCTCCTGAACCAAAAGGCCAATTGACTAGAAATTTGGTAGGAAGCATCAGGGTGACCTGTTGATCAAAACTAGCAAAAATCGTTCTGATTGGAAATTCAAGATAGCCACCATGGAGGCCATCTTGAAAATCTATTTTTCGCATCTTCTTTTGAACTAAAAGGCTAATTGACTCAAAACTTGGTAGGAAGCATTGGGGTGACTTATAGATCAAAAATAGCTAAAATCGTTCTAATCAGAAATCAAAGATGGCTACTATGGCGGCCATCTTAAAAATCTTTTTCGCTTCTTCTCCTGAACCAAAAGGCCTATTGATTTGAAACTTGGTAAGAAGCATTGGGGTGACATATAGATTAAAATTAGCTTAAATCGTTTCTATCTGAAATCCAAGATGGCTGCAATGGCAGCCATCTTGAAAATCTATTTTCCGCTTCATCTCCTGAACCAAAAGGCAAGTTGACTCGAAACTTGGTAGGAATCATCAGTGTGACTTGTAGATCAAAGTTAGCAAAAAATCCTGTCGATGAGAAATCCAAGATGGCTGCCGGGGGCTTTTTTTTTTTTTTTTTTCTTCTTCTTCTTTTTTTTTTTGCTTCTTCTCCTGAACCAAAAGGCAAGTTGACTGGAAACTTTGTAGGAAGCATTGGGGTGACTTGTAGATGCAAAATAGCTAAAATCTTTTGGCTCGGAAATCCAAGATGGTCGCAATGGCAGCCATCTGCAAAATTATTTTTTCGCTTCTTCTCCTGAGCAGAAAGGCCAATTGTCTCTAAACTTGATAGAAAGCATTGGGGTGACTTGTAGATCAAAAACAGCTAAAATCCAAAATCGCTGCCATGGTGGACATCTTGAAAAACTATTTTGTGCTTCTTCTTTTGAACCAAAAGGCCAATTGACTTGAAAATTGGTAGGAAGAATAGGGATGACTTGTAGATCAAAAATAGCTAAAATTGTTCTGATCGGAAATACAAGATGGCAGCTATCTTGAAAATCTATTTTTCGTTTCTTCTGAACTGAAAGGCCAATTGATCAAAACTTGGTAGGAAGCATCAGGGTTATTTGTAGCTCAAAAATAGCTCAAGTCTTTCCGATGGAAATCCCAAATGGCAGCCATGGAGGCCATCGAAAATCTATTTTGAACTTTTTCTCCTGAACCAAAATCAGCAGTAGCTAAAATCTTTCTGATTGGAAAGCCAAGATGGCCGCGATATTGTTTATGTTTATTGGCTCACCTGGAGCTTTGCTCCAGGTCAGCTTATGCAATGGCCTGTTGTCTGTTGTCAGTCCGTCCGTCCGTCGTTAGCTTTTCACATTTTCGACATCTCTTCCAGAACCATAAGTTGGATTGAGCTGAAACTTAGCAGGAGGCATTGTGGCAACATGGAGATACAGAATTGCTAAAATCATTCCGTTCCGATATCCAAGATGGCCACCAGGGGCGGCCATCTTGAAATTATTCAAACGACATCTCCTCCTAAACCCTGTCCGATTGAGCTGAAACTTGATGGGAGGCATCATAGTGACACAGAGATTCAAAACTGCTAAAATCGTTCCATTCCAATATCCAAGATGGCAGCCATGGTGGCCATCTTGAAATTCTTCAAGGGACGTCTCCTCTTAAACCCTGTCCGATTGAGCTGAAACTTGATGGGAGGCATCACAGTGACACAGATATTCAGAATTGCTAAAATCTTTCCATTCTGATATCCAAGCTGTGGCGGCCATCTTGAAATTCTTCAAACAACATTTCCTCCCAAACCGTTAGTCAGATTGAGTCAAAACTTGATGGGAGGCATCACAGTGACAGTTGTCAGAGATTCAGAATTGCTAAAATTGTCCCGTTCCGATATCCAAGATGGCCACTACGACGGCCATCTTGAAATTCTTCAAACGATATCTCCTCCAAAACCATAAGTCAGATTGAGCAGAAACTTTATGGGAGGCATCGGAGTGACATATTCAGAATTGCTAAGATTGTTCCATTCAGATATCGTGGCGGCCATCTTGAAATTCTTCAAACGACATCTCCTTCCAAACCGTAAGTTGGATTGAGCCTAAACAGTGACACAGAGATTCAGAATTGCTAAAATTGTTTCGTTCCGATACCCAAGATGGCTGCCGTGGTGGTGGCCATCTTGAAATTCTTCAAACAATATCTCCTCCAAAACCATGTCAGATTGAGCCGAACCTTTATGGGAGGCATCGGAGCGACATAGAGATTCAGAATTACTAAGATTGTTCTGTTCTGATATCCAAGATGGCCGGTGGCCATCTTGAAATTCTTTAAATGGCATCTAATCCCAAACAATAAGTCAGATTGAGCTGAAACTTGATGGGAGGCTTTGGAGAGTTATAGAGGCTCAGAATTGTTAAAATCGTTCTGTGCCCATATCCGAGATGGCTGCCATGGCAGCCATCTTGAAATACTTCAAACGACATCTCCTCCCAAACCGTAGGTGGGATTGAGCCAAAACTTGATGGGAGGCATTGGAGCAACCTAAAGATTCAGAATTGCTAAAGTTTTACCGTTCCGATATCCAAGATGGATGCCATCTTGAAATTCTTCAAATGACATCTCCTCCAAAACCGTAAGTTGGATTGAGCCAAAACTTGATGGGACAGTGACACAGAGATTCAGAATTTGTTAAAATTCTTATGTTCAGATATCCAAGATGGCCGCCACAGTGGCCATCTTGAAATTCTTCAAACAACATCTCCTTCCAAACCCTAAGTCCGATAGAACTGAAACTTGATGGGAGGCATCACAGTGACAAAGAGATTCAAAATTGCTAAAATCGTTCCATTCCAGTATCCAAGATGGCCGCCATGGTGGCCATCTTGAAATTCTTCAAAGGACGTCTCCCAAGCCCTATCCGATTGAGCTGAAACTTGATGGGAGGCATAGGGTAAGTTCAAATGGCTAAGGACCACAGCTTTGCTCTGAGCTGAGGTCTGTTAGTGTGAACCTCAGCCTTTTGAGCTCGACTGGACCAACATGGATCTTGCTGATATCCAGAAAGCGGTAATCTGCATCGGGTTGGATTCCATCCAATGTTAAGCGCTCCTGGGGGTGATCCCGAACTCTGATCAAGGCCCCAAGTTGTTTGTGTGCGTGCGCTCTAGTCCACTTGAGCTTGAAGCCGGGCAAAACTTCGACTAAGTCGTCAGGGGGGTCTCCGAGGATCACCTCGAGGAGGATTTTGATGCGGGCTCTTTTCCCGCGCCGATGATTCCCGCTGGAGAGAACTCGGATATCATTTTTAGAATCCCCTCCCGGCTATTACTTCTTTTCAGCGTGTGCTGCTCGCTGACGACGACGTTCTTGGTCTCTGGCATATAAATGCACAGCCGGGTACCGCTATTTGTCATCTTCTAAACCTTGTGATGCTGCCCTGTTGCGACGTAGGGAGAGGAGATTCGAATGTCGATCATCCAGCCCTTTTCTTGAACAGGGTCCGCGAAGGCGACCCACTTGCTCCCAGTAAACGCCAGCATATGAAGCCGTCTCAGGACGGCATATGAGACGTCGACGTCGCTCAACTCTCCGAGCTTCTGCGCCCACAGCCCCCCCCCCCCCCACCCCCCTCTTGGGCGGTGACCTTTTTTTTCGTTTGTACACCCCGTCGGACAGCTCGAAAGCGTACAGCTGGCCCTCTTCCCAACCCTTTTCCCAACCCTTTTCGAATCCCTCGGTATCCCCAAGATCAGCTAAAGCCACCCCAGGGCATTTCCTGGCGCTCCCTGGGCCACCCGCGTCAGCCATTTCTTCTTATGTGTAGGACTGCACTTAAATAGTCGAAACCTAACTTGCTGCCACTCATGTCTAATATCGTGAGCGTCAGCTGGGAAAGAGGCCCCGATGCAAGCCGTTTGTACTGCAAGACGAGGAATGACTCTGTCCGGCCACCGCCGCACATTTCGTTCTCGACGGGGACGGATTTCAGCAGTGTGGAGGGGCGACCGTTGTGGAGGTTCTCCGACGTACTGATCTCGGCAAGATGCACGCAGATCTCCCGATGGATGGCCAGACGATTTGGCTCGTCTGCAATGTGGCTCTTGCCGGGCTCAAACCTCTCTTGAGAGAACCCTAGGAGTTTGGCCAGCTCGCGATTCAGCGCCAGGTGATTTTTTGAGGAAATTTGCAGGCGGCCGGTGGGGGTATGCAAACTGAGTTCAGCACCCAAAGGCCAGAACGCCTCTTTGTCCAGCTCACAGACGTTATAGTATCCGTCAGGTATGTCCAACACGGTGCGCATATCTGAGACCTTGTCATTCAATAACTCGGCGTCGATATTGAGCCAGCGGTGGTAATACGTGAGCTCACAGCCCCGCACACGCAGAGACCGGTTCCCCATTTTGAATGTCAGTGAGTGTGACATACATAGCGATGGACAAGTCGGCTTACTCGTTCAAAAGCACCGCAAAATATAGGGCTGGGGGACATTTCAAAGAGAAGCAGGCACTCTCTCTAGCCAGCCAGAAGGTTTTGGTTGATGACAAAGGGGACGGCTTCCAAGTGAAATTTCCGGACATCTTCGCCGACTATCAAAACCCCCCGCTCACTGGAGACGTCAATATGGGAAACAAGGCGTGGCGCAGCTGGCAACACACTCCGATGGACTGGTGGCAGTGCCAACTGAACTTTGCGTATGGTGCGCGACAGCTGGCTGCGGGGTATATGCTGATTACCATCTCCAATTTCGCACCCTTCTCTCAGGTCTGTATCGCTTCCATGTCTATTATACGACGAGGCGTCTGCTTGTGGAGCTAAAAGTCGCCCTCCCTGGGGATACGTCCTATTCTTGGTATCAGAATGCCTACGACGCTAGGGTCTATAAGCGGCTCTGCACCGAGTTCAGAATGGCACCTGCCACCGACTGGAGACAAAAGCTTGACCACGGGTGCCAAGGCCTCGGTTCTTGGACCACGTACATGGGGCCTTCGGGCGCCTACCGGCATGCGCACTACTCCGATGGCCCCTTCTTCCATCCGATGGACGCCATCCGCCATAACCGGGATATATCAGGGGCGTGGACGATGTTCAGTCCCGACAAATCAGAAGGCTTCACGCAAGCGGGCGTGGAGCGCCTAAACGACAGTATACGGACGTATGTTTGGGTTATCCTGGGAGCGCAGGCCCAGACGCTCGAACATTCTCAAGGCCGGGATGGGTTTTGACACTCAAAAGCAACGTCGAAGATGCAATTGCTTCCCCAGTCGACATCCCCAGCAGCATCGCTTGCTACAAGAAGATTCTGCAATAGGCCTCTACGCCGCTGGATTATGTCTTCGGGTTAGGGCTCTACCTCGCCCCGAGCGACATGGCCCTCCACCCGGGCAATGTCCAGGGCTACAACAACGAAATCGTGAATGCTGGATCTGAAGCATATGCCACAACCCGGGAATCAACGAGTCGGAGCAATCGGCAAGACCACAGGCGATAAGTCCTTCGAAGGGAAAATCGCAGCAACGGCCGGGACTGATCACAAGGGGCCACTGAGTGGCAGACCCGCAGGGTCACCACCCACACCAGCCGCTGTTGCTCCGCAACAACACGCGTATGCCGCGGCTGCGACAAGCCACGAAGAAGAGAAAACGGCTCATAACCGCAGGGGTCGGGAGTCGGCCTAGTGGCGCTTTGGCTGTCGTTGAGAAAGACAGTCCCTTGTGGCCACGAGAAGAAGTGCCCCAACGCCGATGACCAAGGCCCACACGTTGTCAGCGAGCCAAGTCACGGCCTTCCCTAGCGTGCTCAGGAGCCAAGAGACGATTGAGCCTATAATGCCTGGCAGGGCCGTAGCGGCCTTACCGGCCAATTTGGCCAGGGCACGCCCAAGAGCCTGTAGGTGCTTTTTTACCCACTCCTTGACACCGCCTTTGTCGGATGACTTTGGAGCCGGCGATGGGGTGCCCCCAGCTCCTCCGCCAGTGACAGCTAGGACGAGAGTGCTTATCGTCATGCCGATTGCTGTAAGGATGCTCGCGATCATTATCCCCTGTTTGCGGAAGAGAGGAGCCACCTGATGGTCTCACGAATTCTGTTGATCTGCGACCGGAGAGCTGCTCTATTCGTAGAGAGGGCTTCGAGCCTTGCCTGCCTTTCAAGCTCGATGTCGGAGAGCTCGCCTTTAAGCTTCTCCATTCGGTCTTGAATATCTTGTTGAATTTCGGTGTCGTCCGTTTCGGTCAGTTTTCGGCGTTCCCTGGCCAAATGCTTTTCAACTTCGGATTTCTGGTCGTCGATGGCGCTGAGCTTCGCGAGGTTGTTAGCCAAGTCGTCCCTCGATCTCATCATGGCATCCCAAACTCCGGCCAGTTCTCTTCTGGCCTGTGTGACCCACGCGGTGTCCATTTGCGGATCATTAATGATCTTCAATGCGGTCTCGACGTCTTCTAAGCTTTGACGTGGTATCAGCCACGCCGGAGAGATCCTTCAGCTCGATTGCCTCAATGTTTTTCGGGAGGGTCTCCTCTGCTCTCTGGAGTGTCTCCACGACCTCTCTGCCGAGCCCCCGCGATGCCCCCGATCTATAATCAGGGAGCCCCAGCGATCTCCGCAGTGCATATGTGCCACCCGCCCCGTATCTTCGGGACAGCGGAATTTTCCCGTCGTCGCAGCAATGGAGATCTTCTTGTCTTCAGGCGTCCAGTTAAGTGTCTTACCGTTGGGGTCGATCCCGAAATGGCTATAGTCGATCCTGCCTTCGGGGCACAGCCCATAGGTATGGCTCACTTCGTTGTAGAAACTGTCAACGAGGCGCTTCTTCTGGGCCTCAAGTTCTGCCTCTCTTAACTCCTCCTGCAAGCTCTGCAGATTGTCGCCAGACGAATTGAGCAGCTGCTGGACGTCAAGCGGTGGCTTCATAGTGGGGTCGGGAAGGTCGAAATCATCTTCTTCTCCAGGCCCGTCAGGGTCGATTGTGGTGTTCTCAAAAGTGACCTTATCCATCGTGGCGTTGACAGTGGATGCTTATTTGAAGGTTGTTGCGTAGGTTCAAATACCCGATGGCTTCGAGCAGTAAATTCGGGCGTAAACTTAATCCTTACCGGTGCCTCCGCGAGCCCCTTGGGGTCAAAGGAGCGCGGCAGTCCGTCGTGATAACCAATAATCCCAGCACGATTGATCAGAATCAACAGCTGCTGGTTCGATTCCCGAACCTCGGCGCGCACGACGTGATCGTTCCAGGGACTGCCCGCCTGGCCTTCAGAATCACGCTGAATAGTGAAGATGCAAACCGGACCGTGGTTCAGAACCTGGGCCGCGCCATCGTGAAGAAGACTGTGATCAAGATCTCCAGCAACGAGGTGATGTCCGTCGACGATAGTGACGTCTTCAACTGTTATGGCGATCTCAGGAAGACGGCCTTGGAGAGGAAAATTGACCAATACCAAGTCATCGATACGTCTGGTAACCAAAACGCAACGCGGATTCGCATCGATGCCGGAAACAAAGATGAATCAGTCGCGGCCGACAAGGCCATCGCCGATGCCTTCGGCAACCGCTTCTACATCCCACTCGATTTCGAGCTGCTCGAGGGCCACATGATGTTCTACCAAAGCGCGCTTGCAGACAGGCTGGAGTTCGAACTCACCTTCAACGACTACAGCCGCCACAGGCGATGCCGATGCCTCTTATGACATTGAAAACATCAGTCTAGAGTATGAGATCGTCACGCAGCCAGAGCTGGCTCGCATGATCGCCAATCAGTACAACGGCCGCCTCGCGATTCTCTATGACCGGATTCTGAGGCACCGAAAAATAAGCAGAGACAAGAGCGACACCCTCTGGAATATCAACCTCAACGTGCCCGCCCGCAGCATGAAGGGGGTCTTGATGCTCTTTGAGGACGTTACCGCGCAACAGCCCTTCGCTCGCAACGCGGAGTCCTTCTATAATCCGAAAATAACGAAGGTTGAGGTCACGATCGAGGGGATCCCCAACCAGCTCTTTAGTCAGGGGATGTGTGCCTATCAGATGTGGGACGTGGCAAGGAAGTTATTTGCACCCGGCAGGAAACGCCACCCCGAGGTGGCAGTGGTGGCGAAAGACCTTGGTCTCGCTGACGTCTCTCTCGGGGAGTTCTTGACCTCCAAGTTCGCTCTGTGGCTTGAGCTCAGGACAACCGATGATGACCGGCTTCATGGCAGTGGCCGCCGCGTAGAGAATGCGAGCGAAGGAGTGACCATCCAGTTGACTAAGACGGCAGAGGCGGCCGGCGCTTTGAACATCTATCTGTACATCATCATGGACGCCCAGCTGAACCTCGAAGATGGCCGGTTCATCTCAGCTGTTTATTAATCATCTTCTGCCCAAGGGCGCCCATTCGGCAATTGTCTGCGGGCAGACGGGATGCGGAAAAACCGTTTTCGTCCTGTCTCTGCTAGAAGAAGGCCCCTACCGGGGGTTCTTTCGACACTTTGTGATCCTGTGCCCCACCATAGAGCACAACAAGACCTACAAGCAGTGCCCCTGGCTCTGGACGGACCCTGAGGTCTACGTTCTCGACTCCGGTGAGCGCCTTCACGTTTACCTGCGGGCCTTCTACCTGGTGTTTAAGGGTGAGCCAACACTTTTCATCATCGACGACTGCTCCGCCACGAAGGCTCTGACGAAGAAGAGAGACATGCTGTCAGAGTTGGCGTTCTCGGGCCGCCACGCCGACATAAGCGTCTGGGTCCTCACCCAGAAATACAACTCAGTCCTGACGGACTTGCGCGAGCAGACGCGCTGGGTCGCACTCTTCCACTGCAAGGATCGCGACAGCTTTGAAGACTGCCTGCGGGAGAACGACGTGATACCGACTCGAGAACATCGGGAGTTGGTGCGGAAGCAGCTAGCCGAGAGAAAACACGCCAAGCTTCTGTTGAAAACAGATCAGCCTGCTGCTTATATAGTTGTGTAGCAATGCTTCTCGTTACTGAAGGGCTGCTGAATGCCGTGCTTGGCACACATTTGGTACTGTTGGGTTTTGTTGTTTGGTGTCTGCGCCGAGCTGCACTCTATATTAAACGTGCCCGCCGGCTTGTCATAGGCGCAATGGACTGTGACGAACTGATCGATGAGCTGATGTCAGTTACTGACCCGTAGGACGCTGGCGCTGGCCTAGCCGAGGGGGCTCCACCGGCAGTCGCCCCAGCGGCGAGGCCAGAGGAGGAAGAATGGGTGCAAAAACACCGCGAACGGCTCACTGCGATCGCGGCAGGAGGCCAAGCTGGGCAGTATGGACTGGTGGTCCGCGGGAAAACATTCACCGCCGATCAAATCGATGCTCTGGATAACACCGAAATTGAGAAGCTGTATGCCCGCTATGAAGCCAGGCTGGGGGCGGCGATGACGAAGACCTTGGGGTCTGCGGCGCTCCAGATTTACGCGGGGACCGTGGCCATGTTTCTCCCAATCGAAAACCAGCCAGGGCTTATCGCCGACCTCGGTAGCGACCCGTTTGTCGGGCACGCGCTTAGCAGTGTTACCTGCGAGCTCTACCACCGCTACGACATGTTCCTTGCACCGCTTATCGCTGCGCTGACCACCTTGAAGCACTGCCAATTTGGACACTGCTGCCCTGTTAGAGTACACGATGGAGGAGACGAAGCAGGAGAACCAAGAGACGGCGGAGGAGCCAGCACAGAGTCCTCCAGTGGAAAGAATTACGGAGAAAGTTAAGGATCCAAAAAAAGTGGAAGCCAGGCGTGCCGGGGCTGCCGCCCGAAAGGCAAAGCAAGAAGAACGACTTCTCGAGCAGCTTCGAGCATCCAAGGAATCATTTCGCCCCCTGTGGGCGACGACACGTCTGCCAATATTCCTCCAAAGGAAGCAGCAGCGGTTTCTGCGGATAAACGACCGGAACGCCGCGAAGGACTAACTAACTGGACCCCGTGGGTCGTTGGGGCTTGTCTTGCGGGTGGGGCCCTCGTGTTTCTCCGAAACGCGCAAATGAGAAGTCCCGCGTCGGTGGCGGCAGCCCCCGTTTACTCCGCGCCCAAGCAGCCTGCCCCCGGTGCTAAGCAATTAAAGAATCGAGACCCCTTTTATATGGAATGAGCAACCATTACGACTCCAGCAACCGACGGGAAGATGATCGTGAACTGCTCTACCACAGGGCCGTAGTCTCGGGCTTGGCCACGGGATACGCCGGCTTGGCAAGATAGTGATGGGGGGTAGCCCCCCGAAGCTTGACTTCACCCCCCCCCGTGACGTCGGCATGGTGGTGCTAGACGTCGCTCTGGCCATGGGAACCAAGGACCTGCTAATTAAACAGGGGATCATACCTGCTGATATCATGAAGTAATGGCAAACATTGCAATGCTCGTTGGGGGCGCCCTGGTGAACGCCCTTGCGTTCTCGGGATCGAACTACTTATTCACCATTTTGAGAAGCTCTGGCGTCGACGAAGAGCTCAAGCGTCACGATAAAGCAGTCGAGCAGCTGCAGGCCGCACAGGCGTCATGGTCCCGGAAACGGACCGAGCGCCTCGACTGGATCAACGAGGAACTTCGCCGGCAGGGTCATGCTGTTAAGATGTTCCGGGATGTTGACGCTGCAGTGCAGGAATATGCGCAGGTCACCGGGCACAACCTCGACCCCCTGGGGCCCAAGCCCCAGCTCGCCAACTTTTATCACCCGAGTGACGGCCAGAAAGGCCGCGAGATCGCATTCGTCATCCTGGGGATGGCCGCGACCGGCTTTGTGGCCTACCAACTCGTCAAGAAGTGAGGCGCGTTTTAATTTAAAGCCTGTTTTCTGCGACCCTATATCATGGGTCTTCCCGAAGAGCCTTACTGCGCAATGCTCGAGGTTGGCCACTGCGCCCGCCGCCACAAAATCCCCGGCCCTCTGGCCCACACCATGATCGATATTGCGCAAAAGTCGCTTGAGCTCTGGCGGCAAGATGAACGGGCAGCCATTCGGTTCGCCGCGGGGGTGCTGGCTGGCCCGACCAACCTCTGAGCGAGAACTGGACAGCTTCCTGAGCCTGTGGTGTCCGCATGTTGGAGGCTGGTCGGGCTGCTGGAATACCTTAGTAGCAATGGCCGACAGTAAGCTCTCTGCCCTATACTACAGCCCCCGGGGCTACTGGAAGGGGCTCGCGGCCATCGAGAAGCTGGCGTCTGCAGCAAAGGTGACTGAGCAGCAGGCCAAGGACTGGCTCAAAAGACAGGCCATCTGGCAGATCTATCTGCCCGCACCACGGTGCGTACCGCGGCCGAAGTTTGACGTGGCGGTGCCCAACGAGGTCCACCAGGCGGATCTGCTCTTTCTGCCACACGACCTCGTAAGGCGGAAAACCTACCGCTACGCTCTCACGGTCGTTGATGTGGCCTCGCGCTACAAAGAGGCTGAGCCTCTGACTAGCAAGACCACGGCAGAGGTTGCTCTGTCTCGGATCTACAGACGGGGGCCGTTGAAGTGGCCGAAGCTCCTTCAGGTTGACCCTGGGCGCGAGTTCATGGGTGCGGTGAGCCAACTGCTGGCAAAGCACTCTGTTCAGGTTCGGCGCGGTCGGGTTGACATCAACCGGGACCAAGGGATCGTAGAGCGCTGGAACAGGACCCTCGCAGAGCGGTTGTTTGGGCACCAATACGCCCAAGAGATGCGCCTCCCTTCGGGTCAGAGGTCAACAGTGGGCGGCTCGGCTGCCTAGCGTTGTAGCCGCTCTGAACGGCGAAGTGACTAGGTTGACTGGCAAAAAGCCCTCTGATGCCATCAAGGCCAAGACCGTGGCGCAAAAACCCTCCTCTGTAGTTCCCGACCGCCCTGTTGGTCTCAAGGAGCAGAGGCTCCCTTCAGGTGTTGGTGTTCGCTATATGTACCAGCCCGGCGAGCTGGAGGGCGGTCGGCGCCGCGCGACTGACCCTGTATGGTCTCTTGAGGTGTGCCGGCTGGGACGCTCGGTGACCAAGCCCGACGATCCCGTGTTGTATTATTTGCAGGACGGCCCGCCGCGTGGTTTTTTCAGGGAGGAACTCCTCGTAGTGCCGCCCGACACTCAGCTTCCTCCGGATGGGGTTCTCAAGCGCTGAGCAGTTCATTAATGTACGCATCCATCTAAGCAGCACCAGCCGGAAGGGCGTCTTTGTGCCCATAGGCCAGCGTGTCCAGCCCATTTACTGCGAACCAGCGCTTGGAGTCGAAGGGTGAGAGTGAGACCTTATTCAGGCGCTGCCCGTAGATATGATGGCGCTCTGACCGCAGGACGTCCATGCTATGGCGGAAGGTTCGCTTTCGGAAGAGAGCCTCTTTGTACTGCTCATGTCTGATGTGCTTTTTCACAACATTCTTTTTCACACCCTTTGCCTTCTTGATGTTTCCCCCGCCGGCCTCAAGGATTGAGTACATCTTAGGGTGCAGACCGACTTATTCGGAAATGGGGCGCCCTGCACACTCATCCTTCATCTTCCCCAACACCTTTTTGTTGGCGATGCTGTGCAGTGGGTGCTCCGGTGGGTAGTCTGAGGTGTCGTAAAGCTCTGCGCGGGAGGCCATGTCCCTGAAGACATCCTCGGTCTGGACCTCGAGGAGGAGGCTGTCGGTGTCGGTGTAGAGGAGCTGACAACGATCCCTGTACTGTCCCTGGAGCTGGTTGTAATATAAGTCGTACATCAGGTGCTTGGAGAGATCCAGAATGCTCATCCCCACGAACACCGGGCAATTGAGCTCTAGGTGGCTCTTGTGGACCTGGATAGCTGCCAAGTCGTCATCGAAGATATTAGCCCGAGCAAATGCTGGGCTAGCGATGAGGCGCCTAAGTTTGTCCTCCTCGTTTGATCGCACCAGCTTCACATCAACCCGCCTCCGCAGGTTTTCCATGGTCTTCCCGAAGACCGAGTTGTTCATCAACTTGTAGAGGTCCTCCTCAAAGCCGCTGGCGGCCTCCTTCCGGAGCTCAGTATTCATCTGGATGTATGGCTACATCCAAGGGCTCTGGTCGAACCGGAGGGCACGATGGACCTTAGTCAGACGCATGCCCAGAGACATGTATAGCTGCAGATTCCGATAGTGAAGCACATAGCGGTCCTTGTCACGGAGGTTTGCGACCAGCTTCTCAACCTCTGTTGGCACCATCCCAACGCGGAGGAGGTTGTGCTGATACTCCGACATCCACTCCTTCTGAACCACCATGCGCTCCGGTGCCAGCGGATATGAATTGTGCGCGTCGTGTAGGTCCTCTGGGTACTCCAGGTCCACCTCAAGTATGTAGCCCTCGGGGCTGTCAGCTGGTTGCTCTGCGATAGTTTTTGCCAGCTGCTGGCAGTCATCCACCCACCGAAAGCCGCGGGTGGGGAGATATTGACTCATAGCCCAACTGTAGAGATTGTTCGCATCAAGGTATAAGATGTGGCTACTTGGCTGCCCTTGGTCGTACCCCTCGACCAGGGGATTGTTTGCTCTGGCGTGGCACTTTGAGGCTATTGAGATGCCTCCTCAAATCCCCTTCTCGGTGAACAGATGCTGGTCGTAGTCTGTAAGCAGCTCTAGCTCAACGCCTGTCTTCTTGAGTAAGGCGTCCCACGAAAGGCCCGGGCTGGTGTAATACTGAGCAGGGTCCAAACCGTACTGCTTTTGGCAGGTCCGCCGAAATGTCTCGAACCCGTCAGCGAGCAGCAGGACGTCGGTGTGGCAGTACAGGTCGCTGTAGTCACCCAGGGTCTTGCACCCAAAGGTCTCCGAGATCTTTTGCGCATGGGCGTAGTCCTCGTCACTGATATGCGCATCAGAGAGCTTGCTGTAGAAGACCTCCTAGTGGGGGGAGTTTGGGCTCGGTGAAGCGATCCCAGGTGTCCATGTACTCGGAAGGGTACACACCCTTCCTCGTAAGGAGCGCCCGTCTTTCTCTGTTGGGCTCGTGTTGGGCAGTTATCCGGAAAGCCTCCGGCGGGTTCGCCGCAACCAGCTTGTCAAGGGAGGCTAGCAGGAATTGGGCGCTGTCAATGAAGCGCAGTTGCCCGAGGGAGGAGATATACTTCTCCGTGTTGTTGGGGATACAGCTGACCCTGTCCCCCACCTTCGAGATGGCCTGCATCAGCAGGTAGGAGTCATAGCCCCGTAGGTTGTGGAACACCACGGGGACGGTGGTGGTTTTGGGGTTCAGCCGCAGCTTGAGGTTGCAGGCGGTATGGGCTGCCCCTCGATATTTGCCTGTAATGTGGCAGTGGTCACGGACGGCGTCGCCCTCGAGAGGTTTGTCACATACCTGGCACGTCTCAGCGGTGCGGAAGGCACGCCAGTCCCCCCGCCCCATCCTCAGGGCCTGGGGATTAGCTAGCACGCCCTTGATTTTGCGCTCTTCTTCCTGCAGTGATTCTAAGAAGTGCTCTGCCGCATTGGGACCGCGATATTCGATTGGTGGCTCTGTCTTACCGTCACACCGAACGACGATGTAGCTATAACTACAAGCCTCATGGTGCTGCGTCCTCTAAGTGTTGCTCTTTGTGGGGTCGAGCTCTGGTCCCTCGACTTTGGTGGTGAGAGCCTCGAAGTCGGCGTAGTTGATGTAAGGGGCTGGCAGCTGCTTGTGGTGGTTTTGAAAGGCCAGCTTGTTTTTACCTTCTTCCGGCAGCTCCACCCGTACTGCCTTCTGGCCGATCCCACGACACTCTGGCTTGTGGGCTTCTAGCAGATCCTCCCTTGTGTAGCCATGAAGACGGCGCTCGCAGTAGTGCTTGCGCTCCTTGTGCTTGCTCTGGTCGTAGAGCAGGCGGTTGAGATCCTTAATCCGGGTGTAGTGGTACTTACCAGCCTTCTCGATCAGCAGCAGGTTAATCCTTGGCATGGCCTCGGGCTGCCCGCTGATATGGTGGATGATCACACCCTTGTCCCAGCCGAAGACATTGATGGCCAGGTCGTTTTGCAGCTCAACCTTGGGCACTTGAGAGACCGGTGTGGGATCATCAACCCCTGTGAAGTCCAGACCGTCCTGCTGTGGGTACTTGCTAGGCCTGTAAGCGTGCTGCCCCTGCGCAACCGGGAACAGGGCTGACCGGAGAGCCCACCGCAGGCAGTGGTTGTCGTTGTTCTTCACACTGACGACCGCTTTCTTCAGGCGCACCGCCGCTGGTAGCGGAATGTAGGAGCCGCCCTTCACCGGCTGATATCTAGCGATGTCGAGCCAGAGGGTTTCCACCCGCTCAACCACCCAACCCGACCCTCTCTGCGTCCACCTCCAGTATTTCCTGGATCATGGGGAAGGCTCGGTTGAGGGCCTCGTCGATCTCGCTGGCCCGCAGGGTGGCCTCCTGCTCGGGTTGCAGCACTGGACTCACGTACTCTTCACTACCGTCCAATTTATCCTTCCGAAGCTGCACCCTGAGAGCCAGCTGGAACTTAACCCCTTTCAGCACCTTGATCTCTTCCTCGAGTTTGGCCTGGATCTGCGGCCGCGCCCCTTCCAGAAATGCTCTAGGGTCCGCGCCGCGGAGGTGGCCCTGAGACACATCCACCCTCCAGCTGCGCAGGTATTCCCCTATGGCCCAGCGGGTCCGGCGGAACTCCGGAAAGGGCTTCTGCTTGCGCGGGGCTGGGCTTCTCGCTAAGGATCTCGATGTAGGCATCCATCTCGGCAGTCGGTATGGGCGGCTGGCGCGGGGCTGGTGTGGGTGGCCGGCGTGCGCGTGGGGCTGGTGTGGGTGGAGCTGGAGCCGGTGGCCGGCGTGAGCGCGGGGCTGGTGTGGGTGGAGCTGGAGCCGGTGGCCGGCGTGCGCGCGGGGCAGGTGTGGGTGGAGCTGGAGCCGGTGGCCGGCGCAGAGCTGGTGTGGGAAGGGGCTCTGTAAGAGCGCCCAGGCTGTCCATATAGGTTTGTCGGGTAATCATCCCCGACCGAAACAGCCGTGCGAGGTGCTTTACGGCGTCGTCTATCGTGGTAGGCATGATTCTCGCTTGGTATAATGACTGGAACCCCTTTCTCTATAGGGAAATTTTACTGTGTGGTGCCCCTTCGTGCAGTATATTAGGTGGAACACTTTCCTCTAAAGGGAAATTTATTGCGCTGTGCCCTCGTGTGGTATACTAGGTGTAACGGCTTCTCTAAATGGAAATACCAATGGCAGCCAAACGGGCAAACTCCCTATGCGTCGCCTTTGAGGCCCGGCGCCACTCGCAGTAGTACCCACACGGGTGGAAGAGGCGATATATGTTAAAGACCCCTGCCCAGCACTTCTTGCAAGGCTGTGAGCGCGTTCCCTAACGAAGCAGCACCAGGTGGAATTTACAAAACTGAGAGCGACACCTTGTACCACAGAGCTCAGTAGAGCCCCGACATAACCATTGGCATGTATCGTATCCTTTAGGCATTCTGCTCACGGTATGCCAAGTGTCGCCCCGTCTCTAAATAGAATCCCGCTGCGGGGCGGCTGCCCTCCGGCTCTCCGCCTGGATTGGGGGCCCCGCCAAGGGGGTGGGGCGGGGCCCTCTGGCTCGCATGCGCCGCCCCGGTGCAGCCGCCGACGCAGCGGGGGAGTCGTCTAGACGTGCATACGGAGTTGTTTGTCTGCGTGGGAGCGTCTGGGCGTGCATACGGAGTTGTTTGTCTGCGTGGGAGCGTCTCGACGTGCATACAGAGTTGTTTGTCTACGTGGGAGCCCTTTTGGGGCCCAGATGGAGGAGGCCCTACCCCCACTGTCTATACTACTCTTTTGGAGCCTCCCTTGGGCAGGGAAATGAAAGATTGCTAAAATGGTTGCCGTCCATTGGCGAAGATGGCCACCATGCCCATATATGGTAAAAACCTTTAAAAATCTTCTTCTCCAAAACCAAGGATGCCTTATAACTGAATCTTTGCATATATCATAAGGAAAGGAAGGTCTACCAAAGTTGCTAAAATAATGGTCGTACATTGACATTTGACCTTTTTATGGCAAGGTCAAGTTTGCTTCCCTATGCAATTGTATTTAAAAAATGTTCAGAATTTCAAACGACTTCTCCTCTGGAGCCTCTGGGCCAATGTTGCTCAAATTTCATTTGGAGCCTCCCTTGGGCAGGGGAATGAAAGATTGCTAAAGTGTTTGTCATTCATTGACCAAGATGGCTGCCATGCCCATATATGGTAAAAAACATTTAAAAAATCTTCTTCTGCAGAACTGAGGATGCCTTATAAATTATCAGGGACGGAAGATCTACAGAAATAGATAAAATAATGGTCTTACATTGACATTTGACCTTTTTACGGCGAGGTCAAGTTTGCTTCCCTATGGATTTGTATGGGAAAAATGTTGAGATTTTCAAATGACTTCTCCTCTGGAGCCTCTGGGCCAATGTTGCTCAAATTTCATTTGAAGCCGCCCTGGAGCAGAGAAATGAAAGATTGCTAAAATGGTTACAGTCTATTGACCAAGATGGCCGCCATGCCCATATATGGTAAAAACCTTTAAAAATCTTCTCCAGAACCGAGGATGTCTTGTAGCTGAAATTTTGCATAAATCATCGGGGACGGGAGGTCTACCAAAGTTGCTAAAATAATGGTCATACATGCATTGACATTTGATCTTTTTATGGCGAGGTCAAGTTTGTTTCCCTATGCATTGGTATGGGAAAAAATGTTGAGCATTTCAAACAACTTCTCCTCTGGATTCTCTGGGCCAGTGTTGCTCAAATTTTATTTGGAACCTCCCTGGGGCAGAGGAATGAAAGATTGCTAAAATAGTTGCCGTCCATTGACCAAGATGGCTGCCATGCCCATATATGGTAAAGCCTTATCCAGAACCGAGGATGCCTTATGGCTAAATCTTTGCACAAATCATCGGGGACGGGAGGTCTACCAAATTGCTAAAATGACGGTCGTACATTGACATTTGACTTTTTATGGCGCATTCAAGTTTGCTTCTGTATGGGTCCCATACATTTGTATGGAAAAAATGTTGATAATTTCAAATGATTTCTCTGAAGCATTTGGGTCAGTGTTGCTCAAATTTCATGTGGAGCCTTCTTGGGGCAGGAGAACGAAAGTGCATTGATCAAAATGGCTGCCATGCCCATATATGATAAAAACCTTTAAAAATCTTCTTCACCAGAACCAAATAAGCCCTGGGCTCTAATCTTTGCACAGATTATGGGGATAGGAGATCTACCAAAATTGCTAAAATGCCATGTCCTATGTTGACATTTGACCTTTTTACGGCAAGATCAAATTTGCTTCCCCATGCATTTGTATGAGCCATATACATTTATATTGGAAGTATCCGGGTTACTTGTAGATCAACAGTAGCTAAAATCGTTCTGATTGGAAAATCTTGTTTATGTTTTATTATATTTCCCTGGCACTGTGCTGTTTACATGTATAAAATCATGATTCTTCAGAAACCTCTTAGCCAATTTCCACCAAATTTCACATTGATCCTATTCTTGAAATGTGATTGATAGTTTATTCAAATGATCACGCTCCCTTGACTGTCAGGCCCATATAGTCTTCTTCAAAATTTAAAACTGCTAAAATGATGATCTTTTCATTGATTGTGATGATAGGATTGGAAAAATGTTGCATAACATCTGCATATCTGCAGTGGCTATGTCACTGAGGTGAGCGAGCCGTGGCTCGTGGGCCTCTTGTTAATATTGTTTTCATCCGGGCTACTTACCACGTGATTACAATTTTATGCCACGTGACCAAAAATTGTGGATGGCAAAAACATTTCCGGTTCCAATAATACCAATTGATTCAAGCCAAATTTTACTTGGACAATAAATTCCTTTTGGTTAATATTTAATCGTAAATTTTATCTAGTCAGTAGCGTTTTAAAATACAGCGTTTAGAAGCAGTTCGACTGCTTTTCCTAAGACAAATACATATGTTTCAATGATATTTTTCCGATATCAGCAGGCACGCGCGTACTCGTAATATTGCTTTATGGTGACCATTTTTATGCCTAGTTTTAGCTAGTATATAGTCAAAATATATGTTAATATTTGTGTTGATGACATTTAAATGATCACTCAATGAGACTCTCTTGTGAAAAGAAACTTTTGACTATTGCAACTGCTTTATTTTTCTGAAAAAATATCGGCAATTATACTGTCCGATAAACGTAAACAACAACTTTCTGCCATCCAATAGGAACGAGGTTAGAACATACTCTGTAAAAGACCGGTTCCAAATGATGTTTAATGTGTGACGTAGTGTTTAAAAGAGTAATTTGAAGGGTATGCCTGAATATAGTTAAGTGGCATAAAGGAGCGTAAATTGGCATAATATGGTGATATATCCCAAAATACCAAAACTTTATGGTAAGTATGCATTGATTAATTAGTAATGCATGTCGTTTGTCATTAAATGTGTTGGGAAGGGTGGAATGGCCATTTAGGTACATGTACGTGTACTTGATATCATTGCTATTAACCAACTTGGTCAAAGATTCAGTGAATCAGTATACCTAAGTGTGTAGTAAATTTGATGTTAGAAAATAATTAGGTTTAGATTTAAAAAAAAAAAAATATTATATATAATTATATCAGTTACATAATATAATTATATTTAAAACTATTTGCCTTCCATCATATTGATCAGTGCACTGGCCATATACCCCGAATTTATAAGATTATTAGCTCACCTGGAGCTTTGCTCCGTCCGTCCATCCGTCGTCCGTCCGTCCGTCCGTTATTAGCTTTTCACATTTTCGACAGCTGTTCAGAACCATAAGTTGGATTGAGCTGAAACAGTAGGAGGCATTGTGGCAACATGGAGATTCAGAATTGCTAAAATCGTTCCGTTCTGATATCCAAGATGGCCGCCACGGCGGCCAATTTGAAATTCTTCAAACGATATCTCCTCCAAAACCATAAGTCAGATTGAGCCAAAATTGTACGGGAGGCATCGGAGCGACAAAGCATTACGAAAACACGCCTATTCAAATATACTGAAAACTTTACCAACAAAAATGAAATTTTTTAGAAAAAAATTTCTTATATTTTTCTTATTTCTGCTAAAACATAGATTGTGCTACTCGTTAGAACCGCCTCGCCGAGGCGGTTCTAACGAGTACCCACAATCTATGTTTTAAGCAGAAATAAGAAACATAATTTATACCCCTGTAAACCCCAGTTTTACTGTATAAAAGTGGGGTTTAAGGGGGTCAAAATTATATAGGTATGTTTTCGTGATGGAGATTTAGAATTGCTAAGATTGTTCCATTCCGATATCCAAAATGGCGGCCATAGCTGCCATCTTGAAATTCTTCAAACGACTTCCTCCCAAACCGTAAGTCAGATTGAGTCAAAACTTGATGGGCGGTATTACAGTGACAGTTGTCAGAGATTCAGAATTGCTAAAATTGTTCCGTTCTGATATCCAAGACCCCCACGGCAGCCATCTTGAAATTCTTCAAACGATATCTCCTCCAAAACCATAAGTCAGATTGAGCCGAAAATTAATGGGAGGCATCGGAGCGACATAGAGATTCAGAATTGCTAAGATTGTTCTGTTCCAATATCCATGGCGGCCATCTTGGAATTCTTCAAACAACATCTCCTCCCAAACCGTAAGTTGGATTGAGCCAAAACATGATGGGAAGCATCACAGTGACACAGAGATTCAGAATTGCTAAACCTGTTCCGTTCCGATATCCAAGATGGTTCTTCAAACGATATCTCCTCCAAAACCATAAGTCAGATTCAGCCGAAACTCTATGGGAGGCATCGGAACGACAGAGATTCAGAATTGCTAAGATTGTTCCGTTCCGATATCCAAGATGGCCGCCATTGAAATTCTTCAAACGACATCTCCCAAACCGAACGTTGGATTGAGCCAAAACTTGATGGGAAGCATCACAGTGACACAGAGATTAAGAATTGCTAAAATCGTTCCGTTCAAATATCCAACATGGCCGCCATACTTGAAATTCTTCAAACGACATCTAATCCCAAACAATAAGTCAGATTGAGCTGAAACTTGATGGGAGGCTTTGGAGAGTTGTACTCAGAATTGCTAAAATCGTTCTGTTCCCATATCCAAGATGGCCGCTATGGTGGCCATCTTGAAATACTTCAAACGACATCTCCTCCCAAACCGTAGGTGGGATTGAGCCAAAACTTGATAGGAGGCATTGGAGCAACATAAAGATTCAGAATTGCTAAAGTTGTACCGTTCCGATATCAAAGATGGCCACTATGGACGTCATCTTGAATTCTTCAAATGACATCTCCTCCCAAACCGTAAGTTGGATTGAGCCAAAACTTGATGGGAAGCATCACAGTGATACAGAGATTCAGAATTGCTAAAATCCTTCCGTTCAGATATCCAAGATGGCCGAAATTCTTCAAACGACATCTCCACCCAAACCATAAGTCTGATTGAGTCCAAACTTGATTGGAGGCATCGAAGCGACATAGAGATTCAGAATTGCTAAAATTGTCAGCCTTCTTGAAAATCTTCAAACAATATTTCCTCAGGCTATCTTGTAAGTCTTCAATTGTTATCTGCTCCCGAACAGTAAGTCGGATTGGGGACGGGGGGAGGGGGTGCGGGTGGAACAAGATGGAAGGCATCGAGGCAGCATGGAGATTTAGAATTGCTAAAATGATTCCGTTCTGATATCCAAGATGGCCACCATGGCAGCCATCTTGAAAATCTTGAAATCATATCTGCTACCGAAGGGTAAGTCTGATTGAGCTAAAACATGATGGGAGGCATTGGGGTGATATGGAAATCTCGGACCCATCAATACCCGGGCTGGTAACTATAGTGCTAAGTACCTATTTTATCGATATGATGATGTCGTGGCTATGATTTTACCGGTTACTGGGTTTCGTCTGGAATGTGCGAAAATCAATCGAGTAGAAAGTGATAATTATCCGCAATAAACAACCACATATAAGTGTTATTTGTAAACAATACATCAACCATCATGAAAAGTTAGTACGATAGAGACGTAATTGTTTTTTTAACCACATTTGTTGAATATTGGTCACATACTTTACAAATTTCGATGGAGTTTCCAAACACTGTTTTGTGAATGAAGCCGTTCGTCGAAGAAAAATGGCGACCATTGTTGAACTGTACTCGCATTAGTAGAGCCTGTTAATGCACGTCCTCGTTAAAATCAATTATAAATTAAACATATTCAGGAAAAAAAAAACTAACTTTGTTTTCGAAGTTGTTTAATGAGCATATTATTTTTATACCTACTTCAATGCCAATTGAAATATCAGCTGGTGAAAATGTCAATTTCTCGAATTTGACCAACAATTATCCGCGATAATGAACCTCATATAAGTGTCATCTTTGAACAAAACGTCACTTATCATTCAAATTAAATACTATGTAATTATTTTGTTGTTTTTTTTAATCATATTTGTTGAATATTGATCACACATATTACAAATTTCGATGGAGTTTCCAAACACTGATTTGGGAATGAAGCTATTCGTCGAAGAAAAAATGTCGACCATTGTTGAATAGTACTAGCATTAGCAGAGCCTTTTAATGCTTTTTCTCGCTAAAATCAACTATAAACCCAACTTATTCAGAATAAACTAGCTTTGTTTTATTGCTTTATCAGCATATTATTTTCATAACCGTAATAGAAATTTGAAAAGTCGACTGTGAAAATGTCGATTCTCTCGAATTTGACCTACATTTTCTAAAACGAATATGTGCAAAATTCGGCGATTCTCTATGTTAAAAGGAATCAGTTGAATAAAATGTTATTAACATATAACGGACCCAAGATGGCATTATTGCTTTATAATAATTTTAACTGGCTGAAATAAAAATAAATGTGTTTAATACTAGTTTAATATGGGTGGAGTTTTGCAAAATATAGATTCCGAAGTGACGTAAGCATCACCAGCACCCGCGACATGATAATTAACGGAAACGGACAGTAACAAGTCTGGGTATTGATGGGTCCGAGTGGAAATTCAAAATTGCTAAAATCCTTCTGTTCCAATGTGCAAGATGCCCGCCATCTTGAAATTCTTCCACTTACATCTCCTGCCAAACAGTAAGTCCGGTTGAGCCGAAACTTGATGGAAGGCATCGGGGTGAAATGGAGATTCAGAATTGCTGAATCATTCAGTTCCAGTATCCAAGATGATGGCCATTAAGGCAATCTTGAAACTCTTCAAACAACATCAGATTCTGAATTGCTAAAGGCAATCTGATCTGATAGCCAAGATGGCCACTGTGGCACAGTCTAACGTATCATGATCAGGTGAGTGATTTCAGGCCCACTTGGGCCTCTAGTTCAAGAAAAGCATTACATTAGAATCCTGCAAATTTCCATCTGACATACAAAATATATAATTATATATGCCCTTGTAACATGTAGCTTTAATTTAGACCCGCAATTATTAAACACAATTGTAAGTTTAATATATTAATGTTGCATTGGTGAATTCAGCAGAGAACTGTTAAAATAAATAGAATCTGTAGTGTGAAAGAAAGAAAGAAAACCTAATTAAATACCCTTGTTCCCTTGAAATATTTCAGCATTTTCCCTTATTCCCCAAAACAAAATCTTAATTTTCTATGTTTCCTGCTCCCCAATTTGTTCCCCTATTCCCTTTATTTTTAGACGAGTTCCCCTGCCCCCCTGAAATAAATGACATTATTCCCCTGTTCCCAATAAGTCCTGGGAGGGCCTCCTAATTGAATTAAATAAAAATTTATTAAACCCATCTTCAGTGATTAAACCCTTGCCACAAATAAACAAAGAAACACTAGTGAAAACTTCTGGTACGAAAAACGCACGCCATCCCAGATAAAATGTTTCAAGCAGTTTTGATATTTACCACAAGATACGAGGGTCGTGCAAAAAGTTCTGTCACTAATAGGCTTCCTTTGTTTTATTCCAGGTATATTTTAAAATGCTTCACTGCACTTGAAAGGTGTGTTGAATAGCTAACGATACCCGTTTATTTTGTACAAATTGCTTTCCAACTGACCGAGTTATTTCAAATTGAAATAGATGCAGTCATATACACTGACCAATTTACTTGTTACATTGGAACATGGACCAGAAGACTGAAATTCGTAGCTATATTAAATACCGCATTAGGCTTAATATAGATTCAAAGCAGATATTTAATGATTGTGTGATATATATGGACCACAGACCATTTCAATGCGCACAGTTTTTTAGGTTGGTTAAAGCTTTTAAAGCTGGGAAATTTTCTGTTGAAGATGATATCCATCCTGGAAGGCCTAAAACCTCTTGTTACGAAGGATAACATCGCTGCTGTAAAGATTGTGGTCGAACAGGATGCGCGATTGTCTGTCAAAGATATAGTAGTTGTACTGGCATATCAGAAGGCAGTGTGCAAACAATTCTGAAAAAGCGTTTGGACCTGAGAAAGGTTTGCGCTAGTTGGGTACCTCATTTGCTCACTGAGGAGCAAAAAAGACAACGCCTTAAATGTGCCCGGGAACTTTTGAAAACATACGAAGACTGTAATAGTCGGGTTATTTCTAACTTGCTAACAGGTGATGAAACCTGGGTGCACATGTTTGAGCCACAAAGAAGGGCTGATAATAAGCAATGGAAGCGCAAAGATAAAAAGCGCTCATGTATTGCCAGGAGAACTATAAGTTCGAAAAAGATGTTGTACGCAATTTTCTTTAATTCAAATGGGCCAGTCGTTCAAGTGCCTTGTCCATCTGGTCATAGTCACTGGCCAGTTCTACAAGAATTCTGTCCTGAAGAAAGTGAAAGAATTTTACAATAAGAAACGACCAAGCAAAGGATGGTCAGGAGTCCACCTTTTACATGACAACGCCTCCTCTCATAAGTGTGAAGTTGTTAAGTCTTTTTTGGCTTCTGAAAAGGTGAAAGTTTTAAACCATCCACCTTATTCACCTGACCTGAGTCCCTGTGACTTCCTTTTATTTCCAAGGCTTAAGAAAATGCTTTCTGGAAATAAGTATACGTCTAGAAGTTCTCTTGGCAGCGCTATTTATCAGTGTCTCCAACAGATACCAAAAGAAGACTATTTATCTGCTTTTCGCGACTGGGTAAAAGGGTTACAAAAATGTGTTTCAGTAAAGGGGGAATACTTTGAAGGTTTGTAATAAAAATATGTTTGATAAAACGTAGCACTGAAGTAATCCGAACCCAGTGACAAAACTTTTTGCAGGACCCCCGTAATTCAATTATTTACCACGAATGAAAGGTGTTTGCGAGGTGATAAAATGACGACTACTATAGATCACTTAGTTGATACTCATTAATAAATAATTGGAATGAGACACTCAAATAGCATTCCTAATCCTAAAATAAGTTAAAAAAAATCAAAGGAGATATCTACACTTGAAAAACTAATCATTCTGCGGAGTCTCATCTGGGTCTACACTGTTTGTTCAGGCTGTCTGTCCAAATATGTACGGTATATATAGGATAAGACGATGTGTAATTCAGACCTTGTTTTACTGAGCTACAAACTCCTGCAATATCGTTTAAGAAGCTATGGAGCAATATTGTTTATTTTAGACATAAATACAAATCTAACAAAGTGACATGTGCGTCCACCTAAGACCTAGGTCAACCTGTGTGTCAACCCAGCGTGACCAGAATCTTCATAGTACGCATGAAGAAGGCTTGGGTCCTTAACCACCCACTGAGCAGGCCAGATTTATTCTGATAAAATTGCATGGATACCCAGACTGATCTGAGTCTTAATTGTTTGCTCAGTGATGTTAGGTGTTACAGCAGCAGATTATCATATCAAACGGACAAACGCTCAGTCAAACTTAATATTAATTAAATAAGCTTTTGTTGTGGGAATTTTCAGCAGACAGCAAAGTCCAGATCAGGCTGCGAGGATGCACAGGCTCATATGGATATTCACTGTTCTCATGAGGCGCAGTGACAACTCTCACAATGCGGTGCATTTTTTCCCAACAGACAGTTTCACTAAACTTCTTATATCTGCGAAGTTCGTAAGCGTACGAAACATACATACGAAATTCGTAAGAAAATCTTACGAGTGTTTCACTAACGACTTCGTACGTAGAACGTCATTTAAGAATTGTAGCTACTCTTTACTTCTCGAGGTATGAAACCAATGCACCGATGTGATTGAAAGCAGCTTTTTGACCGACGAAGCTTAACTTTTTTTTCTGTATTTGCCAATTTCTAAGGTGAAGACTCGCAAAAAAAAACAAAACAAAAACAAAACAAACAAAAAAAAAAAAACAAAAAAAAAAACAAAAAAAAAAACAAAGAATGAAAAACAGTAACTTATTTAAAGTGCTCCAGAAAATTCCTGAAGCGGTAAAATGCATTGCAGGTATGTGAACGATTGTTTATGGTCACTCTGGGTACCTATTACCGGCATATACTTATTATCGGGTATTGAGAAATCATGGCCCCCGCCCATCGGGGTTGGCGAAATTGATGGACTGCCTGGGCCTCCGAGGCAGAGCTGCTAGTAAGTTAGTAACTTTAAGCAGGACCTGAATTTATCATGAACCAGCAGGTCGGGTAAAAGTCCCACAAAATTGGAGGCACTCTCTACATGACCGTAATATTGTTGACTTGGAAGTTAAACCACAACTCAATATTTTTATTAAAAATTCAAATCATCACGAAAACACCCATATAATTTTGACCCCCTTAAACCCGGTACCTAGAGTTACCGAAACGAAACCGAAATACCGAAACGGACTATTAAAATATAGGGAAAACGATGTTAGTTAGTAAATGCCGGGGCGAAATGGATAACGAAGTATTTGCCTAAATAAATGTAATATATAAACATACTTACAGTATAAACTCTGCACTCAGGAGGTAATTAATGAAAATGATTAAAACTCATTAATGTGACGCCTCCGAAATACCAGAACGGACCATTAAAAATATAGGGAAAATGCTGTTTGTCAATAATTTTGCGGCGATATGAATAACAAAATATTTTCTCAAATAAATATAATATATAAACATACATACAGTTTAATAACCACACTAAAGAGGAAATTAACAGCAAATGAATAAGTTTTATTAATGGGACGCCTCCGAAATACCGGAATAGACTATTAAAAATATAGGGAAAATGCTGTTAGTCAATAATTTTGCGGCGTAATGAATAACAAAATATTTTCTCAAATAAATATAACATGTATAATATATAAACATACATACAGTATAAAATCTGCACTGAGGAGGAAAATAATATCAAATGATTATGTCTCATTTACTGAGACGCATCCGAAATACCGGAACGGACCATTAAAATATAGGGAAAATGCTTAGTCATTGATTTAGCGGAATATATTCTTAAATACCATTTAGAAGAGCCAAAATACCCAAATAAATGTTTTACATAATAGTTACATGCTATTAAAACTCTTATTGTCCTTGCGCTTGTTAACGTGATTCTCTGTTTCATTACATCAAAATTAGTCCCATTGTGTCTCTTTTATGCACATATGCGTTTCAGTTTACTAAGAATACCAAAACGAAACCAGAAACCAGTGTCATAAATGTAAATTGGACTCTTTCCCTATATTTTTAATAGTCCATTTCGGTTTCGTTTCGGTATTTCGGTTTCGTTTCGGTAAGTCTAGTTACCCTCTTAAACCCCATTGCCGTACGAAACATACGAGGGGGGTTCAATAAGTTCGTAGAACTCGGGGTTTAACTTACAGATTGGAAGATGGTTTCAACATTATTTTTCAATATAATCCCCCTTTATTTCAATACATTTGGCCCACTTTTCTTTTAAGCAGTCTATGCCTTTGAAATAAAAGTCGTCTATTTGGTCCTCAAACCAAGCCTCTGTAGCAGCCTTGAGCTCATCGTCGTCCCGAAATCTCGTTCCACGCAAGTGGGACTTCAAATTTCGAAACAGATAATAATCACTTGGGGTCAGGTCTGGACTGTATGGCGGGTGATTTAACTGCTCGATTTTGCACTCACGAATAGCCGCTTGTGCAACTCTGGACTTGTGCACAGGGGCATTATCATGCAAAAGAAGGACACCAGCAGCAAGCTTTCCCCTTCGTTTTTTTTAATAGCAACCCTTAATTGTTTAATGACATTGGCATAGTATTCTCCAGTAATTGAAGTACCAGCAGGCTTGTAATCTATCAATATTATCCCTTTGGAGTCCCAAAACACCGTGGCCATTACCTTGCTGGCTGATGGTTGGGTACGAAATTTCTTAGGTGGGGGTGAGCCAGGGTGCTTCCATTGCATGGACTCTTTTTTAGTATCTGGGTCCCAGTGGTGAAGCCAAGTTTCATCTCCTGTTACATAGACGAGTGTGAAAGTCTTCTGGATTGGCATTATACACTTCCAGAAGTTCTTGACTTGACTCCACCCTTTGCTGACGATCTTGCATGTTCAGGTTTCTGGAAGATACTTTTGACATGCCTAAATGTTCATGGATTATAGTGTAAACATTTCCATTAGAAATACCACATTCTGAAGCAAGTTCGGCAACTCTGATTCGACGATTGTTTAGCACAAGTCTCTCAACACGGTCGATCATCTCCTGGCCGATGACATCAGCAGGGCGACCTGGCATTGGGTCATCTTCTAAGGAGTCTCGCCCACGTTTATATTCTGCTGACCACTTTGCCACTGTGGAATACTTTGGGCTACTATCACCATACACATCAGCCATGCGCCGATGGATTTCTTTGGCCTTTGCACCCTCCTTAATGAGGAACTTTATGACTGCTCTGAACTCAATATTCTGACTTTCCATTTTTGCCTATGGGTATAGGTTTTCAAACAAAAAGTAAGAGCAAAACATGTACGTGTTGACTGAACGGCTGTTATCATTCAACTGACAAAGGTTTACACTGCACAAAAATGAAAAAAGAAATCTTGAATTGTATAGAAAAATACCGAGTTCTACGAACTTATTGAACTACCCTCGTACATACGCGGTTCTAACGAGTACCCACAATTTATGTTTTGAGCACAAATATGAAAAAAAAAAAAAAAAAAAAAAAAAAAAAAAATACCAGAATTTTTGTCTGAAAACTTTCAGTTTTTGGTAGTGAAATTTTCAATATATTTGAATAGGCGTGTTTTCGTAATGGCAAGAATTGAATCTCAGTTAGATCTGACAGCAGAGTTAGAAACAAATTCATGGAGTAAGTTTTTACTGATTTGAACACATTTGGAATTCTGTATCTGTAAAAGATAAAACAAACAGTGAAAACAAAGGAAAAGAAAGTGACTTATCACTTTATATCCTTACTAAGATGACAACCAGTACAATAATTTTGTGTAATGATTTTACCAAAATGATACTGCCCAATTTCTGAATGTAAATATGAAGTGATTACTGTATGTGATACACTGAAAGACATTCATTCACTTGAAGTGTATGTAACAAGAATTATCTGTAGCTCTGACTATTGTCTCAAATCTTGAGATGCTAGCCTAAGAAATCCCAGTTGGGTGTTGGAAGGAGAATCTTCATTATCTGTATCTGCTACACTTGCTCAACAGAACCAAAAAGAAATCCTCAAAAAGCAACAAAAACAATCGATAACAAACAATCTCAAGCAAAATGCAAATTCAAGACCCACACACCCTCTCAAAATCTCAGGACAATTTATGGGCTGTAAAAATACCAAGACAATTTTGAACACACACACACACACACACACACACACACACACACACACACACACACACACACACACACACACATGTATACTATGTACTTACGTAGACACAACTGAACCATGTAAACGTTGAGGTAGAAGGTAACACTGAATTATTTATTCATTGGTAGTATAAAATGATTATGTTAGTATCAAGATAAGATTTCTGTGTTTTTTCTTTGGAAAATATCTATATTTGAATCCTTGTCAGGATAATGGTGCATTTGAGTGTGTTAACGTTTGTAGTATTTTGTCCCCTTTTACCAATACTAATGACCCTGCCCACTTATTTGAGGGAACCAAACCTTCAGGTTGTAAAAGATGCACTGAATTTTGTTTTTATTCATTGGTAGCTATATAATGGTTAACTGTAATTCCAAAAGAAACAACCATGCAGAAACCTAAGATGGATAACTTATAAGTGAAAGTGTCACATTTTATAATAAAGTGTCCAGTTATATCGAAATGAGTGACTCTGTCCACTTATCAAGTTTGCATTTTGAAGAGTAACCCAGTATTTTGTAAAAATAGCCCAAATGCTACAATATTCTACATAAAATTTTACACATTATTACAGTAAACACACTACTGAGATAACAGCATTGTAAAATTTGAACAAATCTATTTTCCCCACAAATGGTGTACCCAATTTATGCAGATGAAAAGGCAAATGGTGTCTTACAATACCTACAGCTGTACTTAGTGTTATGAGGCTTTCACACATTCAGCTGAGCATTCAGCCACTCATCATTATGTAATTTTATAAATTACTCGGCATTTTGTTCATATTTCTAAGGTCATGTAAGACCTACTTTATAAAATGAAATAAATGCCAGGAATATTCAGCTGAATAGGTTAACTAATACTCATTCCCGAAAATGTAGCTTTTCAAGATACATTTTTCTTTTGATGTCACACCCTTAAGCCACCCAATGTGCATTTTCCAAAAATAGGACCAGTATTTTGTTTCTCTTTCTTGCCAGGGAAAAACAGTAAATGAATGCAAGGAATGTATAAATAGATAAATAATCGGATGGAAATTGCCCAGAAAATATTCTGATTTTCAAGAAATGGTTACATTTGTCTTCTGGTGTAAACTCATTCTAGCTAAAGTATGATTTAAATTAGGCCAGTATTTTTTTCTTGCTAGCCTCATAAGTTTTACATGTAGAAATGGAATGGAATGGATACAAACAATCCCCAAATATATTGAACAGCAGAGAAATTCTGGAAATTTGTCTATATTTCAAAGTTCTGGATTAGAGGGATATTCAGGTAAATATTTCTTTGTATTACTCTAAGTAAACATTTACTGTGGGTACCTATTATTAGATGCATCTTGGTAACATCCTCTAAAAGAGTACACAGAACTTGTTTTCGTTGAGAAATAAGAAAGTCAATACTTTTTAGTGGTATTTCCCAAATTTGTGCATTTATTAAGTATTAAATAACTAAAAAGTTAGCTACAAATACACTTTTTTGTGGATTAGGCTCAATACTCTGTTAGACACAATACATTTAACTTTTTGTTTTTTAAAAAAAATACAATAGACATAAAGAATCTTCAAATGGATTTAATATCAGATGGAAAAAGACCAGAACTAATGCATTTAAGTGCTCTAGAAGAGAGGCTTATCAAGATAATTTATTGGTATTATTTCTACCAAAGAAAAAAAAAAAACAAAAAAAAAAAACAAAAAAAAACAAGAAACAAAAAAAACAACAACAAATGTTGTTTATTACTTATTGGAAGGTCCTTGCAGTGCCTTAAATAAGATTTTAAGCCATTTGGTATTTTTGGCTATTTTTTACCCACCCTTTATAATTGAATTGGATATCAGGATATTTCTTTTGAGTACCCTGTTTTGTAAATGGAGTCAAGAATGATTGATATATCCAAATGATTAAAATAAAATTGATATTCTTTGCAAAAAAAAAAAAAAAAAAAAAAATGACAGAAATATTTAAAACTGAATTAAGATTTATGAACAGAAACATCATGAAGTTTCAAAATATGTACCTTCTGTTCATGTATCCCAGTTATTACATATATATCATGGAGTAACAAGGGATAAATAATGTGCAGACTTGTAATGATTTTAAGATTCTGTGATAATTAACTGTTTCAATGGGCCTTCGCTGTGGTATTATTCATATGACTCAAGTATTTTAAAAAAAATATACAGAATCTTGTGGTCATCTATTTTTTCCTAATTTTGCAAAATGCAGATTATCAATAGATGATCTACAAAATAAATACTGAGATGTTCTTTTTCCAATTTCAGGAGTCATAATTCTGCCAGCGTTTATTTGTTATGGCAGGTTCAATAAAAATACAAGAGCTTTGATCAGTCTAACCTAAGTCGGATAATAAATTATGACCAATGTACACAGAATGTTTAAATTGGTGATTTTGTTTCACAGTTTCAGGGGCCATAACTCTTGTATATGTTAGACTGTATGGATGATTCAAGAGTTGAAACTAGTTCTTTTGATTATCTACTTCTTGGCTCAGCTGGATAAAAATCATACAGTACATGAAGGCTGTAGGGCCACAAAGGCTTACAGTCTGTGATTTTGTGGTTTTTATTTATGCCCCTGCATCAGATGATGCCGGGGGCATACAGTTTTTAGGTTTTCCGTATGTGGGTACGTGCATACGAATGTACGTCCTTCTGTACGAATGTGTGTATGTACGTACGTATGTACCAATGTACGTATGTGATCCTGCTAGACAGGTTAAGGCATTTGTACCAGGTAGAATTTTGCAGTTTTATAGTCAGGTACCCCACAGCGGGGGCATCCGTGTACTGTGGACACATTTCTAGTTTGTTTGATTTTTTGTCAAGGGAGGAAATTCCAGAACAAAAATAACTTAAAATTTTGAACAGCGACCTTTCACTGTCTTTTCAGTTTTTGATAAATAATAATATATTCTATCATCCGAAGGAGTATAAGAAAATGTTAGAACTTAGAAATACATCTGTTTCCAAATTATTGTGTTCTGAGTTATTTTTGTATCAATCTGCTATGTTGTATGGACGTGGGTAAGAATCGAAGCAAAAGGACCCAACTTTTCCTAAAAAGTGATCAAATTGTTGCTCTTTCTGAATTTTCTTTATTGAAATATGATCAAAGGTGTGGTATATGCTTCAAAACTCAAAATATTATCAGCTTTCTTTTCATCTGAAGCTTAATCAAAGGAAAACATTTTTTCTTCTCATGTAATAAAAATAAGAGTTATCAGAAGACAAAGCAGCTCGCCGAAAAGAGGTGATCGGATATGAAAAAAAATCTTAAAATACATATTAAAGCTGAAATGCAGAACTTAAACTGAAACATGGGCTGTGGGGTGGAGGAGGAGATGTAGGTGCAGATCAGACTCCGCTAATGCGAGGGCTGATCTGGGTATTCCCTGGTCCCGCATACCACGCAGTCGGATTTTTATGCACGCTTTGTAAGTTGATGGAAAACATGACGTGGGTCCGATGTTTTCATTAATAGGCTACTGAAATGAAGTAGTTTAGAATTTCTGGACAAGTCCATTTAATGTCATAAAAATATGGAAACCATGTGAAGTCCTAGTTCTAGACCTCGGGCCCCATCTGCGTGTTCCCATTACCATCTTCAATCGTACATGTATGCTATACAGGTATCATGTGCCAAATATGAAATAAATTTGTCTCATGCTTGCTGGGATTTGAAAGCTGTTTTTTGTCCCCCGCCTTTTCGAAGCAAGGGGACATGGTATTTGGCTTTCCGTGGTGCGTGATGCATAGTGCGTGGTTCCGACTTTGTAGTAGGTATCTTGTGAGCACAACTCCTCCTACAGTTTTGGACCGATCATTTTGAAACTTTACAGGTGTTTTAATCATGGTCTGAAGATTTGCATGTGCTTTTTACAGATTCCTTAAATAATTTTTTTTTTCACTTTTTCACATTTTTAACTTAGACTTTTTTTGCATGGAGTTTGTAGTGGGGACCTTGTGAGCGCAACTCTTCCTACAGTTTTATACCGATTCTTCTGAAACTTCACAGGTATCTTAATCCTGGTCTGAAGATATGCATGTGCTTTTTACAGAATCTTGAAATAATTTTTTTTCAAATTTTTAACATTTTTAACTTAGACTTTTTTTCATGCTTCAATACTATGAAAGTTTATATGTAGTAGGTACCTTGTGAGCGCAACTTCTCCTACAGTTTTGGACCGATCCTTTTGAAACTTTACAGGTGTTTTAATCATGGTCTGAAGATATGCATGTGCATTTTACAGAATCCTTAAATTATTATTTTTTTCACTTTTTTCACATTTTTAATTAGACTTTTTTGCATGGTTCTGAGTTTGTAGTGGGAACCTTGTGAGCGCAACTCCTCCTACAGTTTTATAACGATCCTTCTGAAACTTCATAGATATATCTTAGGCTTTTTACAGAATCTTGAAATATTTTTTTCAAATTTTTCACATTTTTAACGTAGACTGTTTTTCATGCTTCAATACTATGAAAGTGTATATGTATTAGGTATCTTGTGAGTGCAACTACTCCTACAGTTTATACCATTCCCACTGAAACTAAACAGATGTTTTAACCATAGTCTTAAGATATGCATATGCTTTTTACAGAATCTTGAAATTACTTTTTTTTTTTTACTTTTTTTCTCAGGATGAGCTATAGTGATTACTTTTTGTCCGTTCGTCCGTCCATCCGTTAACATTTTCAAACGACTTCTCCTCTGAAGCCACTGAGCCAATTTTGCTCAAATTTCATATGGAGCCTCCTTAGGTTGGGAGGAATGAAAGATTACTAAAAAGGTCATGGTCCGTTGACCAAGATGGCCGCCATGCCTATATATGGTAGAACATATAAATATCTTCTTCTCCAGAACCGAGGATGCCTTGGGACTGAATCTTTGCACAAATCATCGGCGACGGGAGATCTACCAAAGTTGCTAAAATGATGGTCGTACATTGATGTTTGACCTTTTTACGGCGAGGTCAAGTTTGCTTCCCTGTGGATTTGTATGGGCTTCATACATTTGTATGGGAAAAATGTTGAGAACAACAAGTGACTTCTGCTCTGATGCCGCCGGTCCAGTGTTGCTCAAATTTCATGTGGAACCTCCTTGGGGCAGGGGAATGAAAGATTGCTGAACTTGTCAGTCCACTGACCAAGATGGCCGCCATGCCCATATATTGTAAAAACCTTTAAAAATCTTCTTCTCCAGAACCAAAAAAGCCCTTGGGCCTAATCTTTGCACAAGTCATCGTGAGCTGGAGGCCTACCACAATTGCTAAAATTATGGTCCTACATTGACCTTTGACCTTTTACGCAAGGTCATATTTGCTTCCCCATGCATTTGTATGGGCCCTATACATTTATATGGGAAAAATGTTGAGAATTTATATTTTGGACATTGCTTGTATAATCCAACTGAATTGAAACTTGACGAGCATTAGGGCCCCTAGTAGACACAAAAAAGCTAAAACTGAGCGGACAAAAATCCAACATAGCCACCACAGCCACCATCTTGAAAGTCAGTTTTCGACATCTCTTTCCAAACTTTTGGTCGCTTTGAGCCGAAACTTAATCTGTAACAAAAAGGTGACTTCTGCATCGAAGCCAGCTTAAATCGTGTCAGTCGGAAATCCAAGATGGCCGCAGTGGTTCTGCTTCATTGAACAAGATGGCTGCCAGAGCTAAAAATAAAAACAATCTTCAAAAGTGCTCCTCCAATAGCACTCTACCAAAATTGCTAAAATGGTTCTGCTTGGCTGAACAAAAATGGTGGCCAGAGCTAAAAATAGACATGCAATATCTTTAAAAAGGATATACGGCGTAAGAGGTACTGGAATATGAATATTGAAACTACTTTGTGGTTCAATATGAAAAGAAGAAGGCTTCTAAAATATAAACTTTATTACGAATTCAAACTATCAAGAAAGTTTTAATACTGTAAGACATTATATATATTGCAAGGGTTGGCAGGAAAGGGAGTGTACTCAGATGTGTAAATATCTGTGCTAAATTATGAAAAGCAATTTAGCATATAAATGTTAAGCATGTAATTTTTGTGTGTTAATTTGTATACTATACCAGTATTTGAAAAATCCTTGCCAACCATGCACCTTTTTGATAAAGAGTAAGCAAAGTGTAACACTGGCCATGGAGATTGGCAAAAATTGGAAAGAACATATTTAATTTGTAATAGAGGGTCATGATGGCCCTGGATTGCTCACCTGGGAAGCAGATTTTTTTTAACCTGGTGGAAGGATATTTTCAAAGTTTTCTGCATATATATATATATATATATATATATATATATATATATATATATATATATATATATATATATATATATATATATATATATATATTGTAAGAGTCAACCCAGTAACTGACATCAACATAGTTCTATTGATATTCTCCCTATACAAGCACCCCACCCACCGGTAAACACGAGGGATCCACGTTGAAACTGACTGTGTTAGCCTTTGAGACGTTAATAAATACTTCACTTACAGATTAACTATGTGGCCCCAAATATTTCTAAAGGGTATTTGACACAAGAGATTCAATAATTACTTACTGACGCTCTCACGAATTTCCTATCGCAACAGCTGATTGTCAGAACTGTCACAGAACTGTCCCGTTTAGTGTCATGTTTACTAATGAATTATAAACTTATTCAAATGCCTAAGACACATCAGAACGAAGTCTCAAACTCCAGAACATTTGTAGAATTTAGTCATTCTCACTATTTGTACCTCCAATGTCCTTTTATTGTCATATTTATCCAGTTTTAAACACATTTGAATCGCTGCACAAATGTAAACTTCAGCCGATTTACCTTGACCTTTAGCTGCAAGCGCCTGCTACTAAAAACTGTTCCTGCTCAATATTTACGTTCGATAACAGAAGACCGTTGGTTGTCTTTTATTTGGCAATTATTTATAGAGCAAAGGAGTTCCATAATTTTGAGAAGTACTCCGCAAAATTATCTTTTTAATATTATTTCCGCAGCTATTTGTTTAGCGCAGAGTCAAATTCAGTCCGTACTATACATATTCATGCGCCATTATAGCCTGCCTTTGATGAAGGTCCTTTCGGTTGCTATGAGGTCCGATGGATTATGGTTAGAGTTTTGGACGCCGATTTATCATAGTAATAAAAGGACTTCAATTCCCTACTTTCGTACCTCTTAGATTTTATTTAAAAAGGGGTTCTTTCAGAGAGCTGCGGAAGTAGTGCATTTTAGCTGTGATATGATTGGCTGATCTGGTCACATGGTACCCTCCTGGAAACTATATAAGGAGGTGAGCATCGCTGATTCGCTATCCAATCTCAAGTTCGAGTAGCGGTAAATTCAAAGTTAAAACATAAATCGATAAGGGAAATACCCCTATATCAAGGTACTTAGACATGACACTACGGTTATTTCTCTTACCTACAAACAACAGCTCCCGCAAATACAGTGCAGATTACTACTTTACAATGAGACCTTATCTGTTCCTGCTTGTTTACGACTGGAAAAGCCGCCATATTGTTTATTTGTAAACAACAACAAAAACTGCAACTTACTTTTCCCCTTTTAACCTTGCACGGATTTTAGAGTCTACAATTATTTGAGAGAAACTACTTGAATTTGCAAAGTTTACACAACAAACAGATCTACAATCGCTTATATTTGCACATTTAGAATTTCTATACATGTTTACTTGATCTTACTTGCACGATTGGATCCCACCACATACCTGGAAGTAGAAATACAGTACCGCCAACGTTCATCCTTCTACATTCGCGATACGCGTTTCATTTACATTACTATGAAGCAAAAGAGTACCATGTCATTAGACCAGCCAATATTGTTGTGACTATCTGTTATTTATTTACTATTAACACTAGCAATTTAGTGCAGTGGCGTATCTGGTTATACTGTTCTTGCTGAAGTTATGATGGGAGCTCTGTGTGGTTGTCTCGAGTTTTAGATTGATGATTTAGATGTCAGATAACCACCTGAGAGAATGAGTACCATGTTTTTGGTGCAGAACCAGTTATGCTGCTGCCCCGGTGTAAATGATATGAATAAAAGCTTATGAAACCCGATATGAAACCTGAATAAATGACTGTGTGAATGTACTCCTTACTTAATTGTGATGTTTTGAGAAATAATTATTCAAGCTTGGTCACCCCTACCCGAGGTGCCTTGCAGTTTGGTGTCAGAAGTGGGATGTCGCTTTTATTGACATCCAGTGATACGAATCAACGTCCAGGAAGAGAGGAAGTGTAGTATGTGGTGGTTAAAATGATAACATCAACAACAGATTTATAAACTTTTATTGTAACTATAAATGTCAATAAACTATATGATCAGTAGTGAAGAGACTTAATTTTTGTTTCAAGGCTTTAAAATGGCGGACACCGATAGCGATACGGAAATTCAGTTTAATTTTCGAAATGAAGTACATGAAGACGGACAAGGAGATGTGATGAGACAAGCACCCGTCCAGACAGATGGAACTCCCGATAAGGAATCACACCAAGACCCCATGTATATGACTGAGCCTGGTTGTGCTCAGGAATCCCCGATGCCACGTGCAGTTAGACATAGGAGTCGCTCCTATGAAAGTTTCGATCATCTGGATCACCATCATAGCCCAGGAAGACTGAGAAACATCCCTGATAATGGTATGCATAGTGAACTCCCAAGATATGGTCCAAGGAGACCCAGTGGTCTTGATTCCCTGAGACCATATAGGAGTCCACAGCGGTATGAAGAACCAGTAGTGAGACCAGCAGTCCATCACCAACATCGGTTGCAGGTGAAACCAGAGTTTTTCAATGGTGAAGACGACTGGGATCAGTATATTTCTCACTTTCAGAATTGTGCAGATTTAGGTCGCTGGTCCGAAACAGACAAAGCATTAACCTTGTCTGCCTGTCTGAAGGGTCAAGCTAGAGCCTTCTACTTGGGACTCAGTCCACTAGATCGTACCTCTTACCACAGACTTGTTTTTAGAAATTCAGTGAACGATTTGGCAGTGTGCGTCAACAGAGCCGATACCTCACCAAGTTTGAGACCAGGAAGCGGAAACCTGGAGAGGCTATTGCTTCCCTTGGAGATGACTTAAGGCTCCTAGCTCAGAGAGCTTACCCTGACCTAGGCCCTGATGCGCAGGAATCTCTTGCTCTACACCAGTTTTATAAAGCAATCACACTAGAGATGAAATGCCGATGCATAGATCGTGATTGCAGGACAGTTGAGTCCGCAATCCAAGTTGTTGAGAGATATGAATCATTATTAGGTGATGGCGGCGAGAAGAAACGGTCCAATATTCGAGCACTTAATGATTTCTCCAACTCCAGCCCCTCTACTGATAGGCCCCAGCCAAACCGCAACAAGAAGCCTCAATTTCGTGACAAATCACAAGCCCAGCAGTCTACAGAGATTATGCTGAAGCAGGTCCTAGATAGGCTAGAGAAACTTGAGAGTTCCACTACCACGAAGGTGAAGGGAAATTCGTCCTTTAAGCCTTACTATCGCCGAGGTTCATGCTTTATCTGCCAGTCCCCTGACCATTATATGAAGGAGTGCCCTATTTATCAGAAGTGTCAAGAAGAGATGCAAGGCTCTAACCAGCAAGAGTTCTCGGGAAACGACAATCCGTCTGCTCTTTAGGCCCAGAGCTGACGGTTGAGACGTGGCCTAAACTAGATGCTGATTTAGCTGCCTGGATAGGTCATTTAGGTGACAGGACTACTACATGGGACAATGGCTTCTATGCTCATTGTAGCATTCTAGGAATCAGTGCTGCGTTTTTAGTTGACAGTGGTTCTACCGCAACTTTTGTTTCAACCAGAGTATTCCAATCTATTAATAAAGAGAAGCGTCCCTCCCTGGTTCCAATGAAAGACAAGATACGTGGTGCCAATGGTGGTGACATTGAGGTTCTAGGCCTAGCCGACTTACCATTAGAACTAGGTGGAGTTTGTTTTTTTCAGAGAGCCATAGTATGCAGCATACTACCAGATGGTATCTTGGGTCAGGACTTCATGCTTAAGTTTGCAAGTCGTATTGACTACAAGAAAATGTTGGTAGAGACTAACGTCAACACCATACCCTGCTGGATAGGAGGGGAGGCAGAATCAGCAGTCCTCCTCCGAGAGACAGTCACAATTCCGGCTTGGTCATGCTGTTCCATTTCAATCGAAGTTCCTCAAGCAGAACGATTATCCAGCTCTGGCCTAATCATACCTGCCACTTCATTGTTAAAAAGTAAAGACGTATGCTTAGTTGAAGGTATAGTAGCTACTTCCAGCAAACAGACCACAGTCCAGATGATTAATCTAGGCGATGCTGAGGTTACGGTATTCTCTGGCACACCTTTGGGAACCTGTGAATCGTTTTATGGTGCTAACTCAACTAACAGCGTTCACTGTGCGTCTATTAGTACCGAGCTCCCAGACCAGCTGTCTTCTAAACAACTACCTTCCCATCTCCAAGACTTGTGGGAAAGAAGTGCTGTTCACCTGAATAGCAAAGAAGCTGATATATTAGCTGATTTGCTTGTTAGGTACAAGCATGTTTTCTCCAAGTCACCAGATGATCTTGGCCGTACAGACAGAATCCAGCACAGAATAAACACAGGAGTAGCCGCCCCATGCAGACAGCCACCGAGACGACAGCCGATAGGGAAACGTGACATAGAGAAGCAAGAGGTTCTGAAGATGCTTGAGCGTAAAGTCATTGAACCATCCAACAGTGCCTGGTCTTCACCCATAGTTTTGGTGACCAAGAAGGATGGCTCTACTCGGTTCTGCGTAGACTACCGGCGTGTAAATGACCTCACTGTTAAAGACGCATATCCGATCCCTAGAGTAGATGAGTGCCTGGATTCCCTTTCCTGGTCCAAATGGTTCAACTGTCTTGATCTTAACTCTGGGTTCTGGCAGATTGGTCTAGACCCAGCTGATAAAGAGAAGACAGCATTTGCGACTAGCCTAGGCCTCTATCAGTTTACGGTAATGCCTTTCGGATTAGCTAATGCGCCATCTAGTTTCGAGCGCCTGATGGAAGATGTCTTAAGAGGCTACCAGTGGGAGATATGCTTGATCTACATGTATGATGTCATTGTCCCGAGTGGTACCTTCAATGATGGTATTGCCCGACTTGAACTTGTGTTTCGAAGACTTTCTGAAGCAAATTTGAAACTGAAGCCGTCCAAGTGTATCCTATTTCAACGACATGTGAAGTTCTTGGGACATATCGTGTCTGAAGAGGGCGTAAGTACAGACCCGGACAAAATCTTAGCTGTCAAGAATTGGTCTACTCCTAAGAATGCTAAGCATGTTCGAAGCTTCCTTGGTCTTAGCTCCTATTATAGACGTTTCGTCCAGGACTTTGCAAAGATTGCTAGACCACTGCATAGGATCTGTGAGAAAGGCAACAAATTCATATGGTCAGATGACTGTCAAGAGTCCTTCTTAGCTCTCAAAGATGCCCTTACCACAGCCCCAGTCCTTGCCTACCCTATACTTGGTCAGCAGTTTATACTGGACACGGATGCAAGTGAACATTCTGTGGGAGCAGTCCTCTCGCAAGTCCAAGACGGCAAGGAACGCGTCATAGCTTATATGAGCAAGGCTATGAACTCGCATAAACGGGCCTATTGTGTCACAAGAAAAGAGCTTCTAGCTGTAGTCGTGGCTCTGAAAAACTTCCATACTTACTTGTATGGACAGAATGTGCTTCTACGTACAGATAACGCTGCTGTGAGCTGGATGAGAAATCTGAAAAGACCCACAGGCCAAGTAGCAAGATGGCTTCAGGAGTTAGGTACATATGATCTTACCGTCGTCCACAGACCCGGAAAAAGACATGTCAATGCAGATGCTTGATCAAGAATGCCATGCAAATCCTGTACACGTCAGCAAGATAAATCCAGTCCTGATACAGATGACACCGATGGAGAACAGGAAGTATCTTTGCCTGTAGAAGGAAGCACTGTCTATGAGTGCGTACAGCTCAATGCAGTCACTAGAACCCAGGACGCTGAGGCATTCATCCAAGGACCTGTATTGCTCGATGCCTGGGACCTTTCAGATATCCGACAGAGTCAAACTGAAGATGCTGACATTGGCCCTATTCTGCTACTACTAGAAGAAAACAAGTCCAGGCCGGACTGGTCGGCCATATCAGGCAAGTCAACTGCTTTTAAAACCCTATGGCGAAACTGGGACAGACTCCAAGTACATACCTCTATGTTGTACCGAAGATGGTCGCATGAAGATACAGATATTCTGCAGCTTGTGGTCCCAAAGCTCAAACGCACAGAGGTTATAGAAATGCACCACAGTATTCCGTCAGCTGCTCATCTGGATGCTAAGCGGACTATGGAACGCATTAAAACTGCCTTCTACTGGCCTGCCATGAAACTAGACATAACAGAATTCTGTCGAACTTGTGATGTATGTGCTGCCAGAAAACCCTCCCCCAAGCAGAATAAAGCCCCTATGGGACATATTCTTAGTGGCGCCCCCATGGAGAAAATATGTATTGATATGCTTGGTCCTTTACCCTTAACCCATCAAAATAATAAGAACATACTTGTTATATCAGACGTGTTCACCAAGTGGACAGAAGCAATTCCCTTACCTGATCAAGAAGCACTTACTGTTACAAAAGCCTTTGTAGACACTTTTGTCAGCCGCTTCGGCACTCCTTTACAAGTCCATTCCGACCAAGGCCGAACTTTTGAAGCTAAACTTTTCCAAGATATGTGCACTTACCTTCAAATTGAGAAGACAAGGACAACTAGTCTTAGACCCCAAGCCAATGGATCTATAGAGCCCTTCAACAAAACCTTGATTAACATGCTGTCCATGTACTGCCAGAAAGAGCAAAATCAGTGGGACGTATACTTACAGCAGGTTATGATGGCCTATCGAGCGTCTGTAAATTCCAGCACAGGGAAGACGCCAAACATGATGACATTTGGTAGAGAGGTGGTGCTCCCTTTGCAAGCCGTAATGGGCAAGCCGGTATCAGAAGAAAACGAGTCTTTTGAAGTTGAAGACTATGTTTCTAAACTCCAAACCAGCATGATAAAGATTCATGATGTTGCAAGAACCAATCTCAGTAAAGCAGCAGACTACCAGAAAAGGTACTATGACACACATAGCAGGAAGGCACAGCAAAGACACTTTGAAAATGGTCAACTGGTGTGGCTCCATGAACCTACCCGCAAAGTTGGGGTTTGCCACAAACTGATGAATAAGTGGAAAGGTCTTTACCTTGTCACCAGGAAGATTGATGATTTGATTTATTTGGTTAAGAGGACTCCGAGTCAACCTGTCAGAGCTTACCATATTGATCGCCTTTTACCGTATCATGGGAAGAACATACCAAAATGGGTTTTGAAGATGATGAAGAAAGAATCAGTGGGAAGTGGGAAGACTGGATCTGGGGGCTAGACTGTATAACAAGATTTTAATCTTTATTTTTACAGCGATGGAGGATCCACATCGTTTGTTTTCCGGGATCTTGAACTGATCACTCAAGATGCCTTTCCGATGCGTTATTCCAGAGAAGCGGGCGGAGAGTTATCACTTCTCTTTTGTTCCCAAAGATGGAAACAGGAGAGTAGTGAGAGGACTGGATCCGGGGGCTATACTGGATAACTAGACGTTTTGAGTAAGAGTACTCACCCTTTGATGTGTTATTCCAGAGAAGCGGGCAGAGAGTTATCACTTCCCTGCTGATTCAGAAGACAACAACAACACCAGATATTTTCCGTGATATGTTTTATTTACATGTAAATACATTGTAAAATGACATGGTACTAAAACGCGTAATAAGGTTAATGAAATCAGAGAACCTCTTACCTAACGCGGTCGAGTCCTGGTTGGCTGGGATCCTGTCGTGTTTCCATCTATTCACGGTGTCTAAACAAGATGTCAATAACTATGCTTTCAGATGAACACGTATGACTGTTGGTTGTGTCATCATTCAGAAGATCGTAAATCAGAGCTGAAGCATCACATGGTAGCAATACATGGTCGAATGCAGGTTCTATGTGCTTGGTGTGTGGGTAAAGAATTTTATCTACGGAAAGCTGTAGATCTAATGAAACATGTCAAGAAGTCGCATTGGGACATATGGAAGAGATCATCCTCTGAGACCTTTGGTGAGCCTAACTGCTTTTGGCTAGCCAAGGCACCACAAGATTACATGAAACTGGTCACACCCACTAAGAGAGACAGCAGAGAGGCCATTTTCGTTCGCAAATCTGTCGAGGAGTGGTGGGCAACAATGGAAGGCAAAACTCCCTCAAGACCTCTTTCAGCTTGGAAAGAAGGCTGGAGAAGAATCCCTCTCGTCTCACCTTCTCCTAGTCCCATCTTGGATTATAGTGGAGAGAAGCGCCGTAGGAACATCCATGATGTTGTGATCACCAGTGAGAAAGTTACAGCCCTTATATATGAGGATCAAGAGGCCGGTACTGTCTGGATGAAGGTTGATGTTAAGCCAACTATCATGAATGAGGCTAGACAGAAGGAAAGTCTCCTCAGGCGATTACATCAAGTTAAGCCATTCAAAGGAGGTGTTCCAAAGTCCTTTTGTCAACCGCTGACTGGAAAGGAATTGGAGGAGTGTAAGAAGAAAGTAGCCAGTACATTGATCATCAATGATGACCTCATTTATAGCATTTCACTGAAGACCGTGGTCTTGTTCTCAGAACCGGCCAAGAAGAAACAGAAGACAACTCATCCAGAAGCTACCCTTGTGGCTCTGACTAAAGGGAAGAAGCCAGAACCCTTGCTTCCACTGGACGTTCTTCTGCCAAAAACGACGTCTCAACTCAGGGAACCAAATCAACCTGACAGGCAGGCCCCAGATCCTGAGGAACATCATGAGCAGATGAAGACCATAGGAGCAGCCTCTGAGACCATCGCAGAATCACCTTCCACATCTGTCAATGCAAGGACTGAAACAGCTACTTACTCATCACCTGCCAAATTACCAGGTCTGCCCAGCCAAGTAATTTCGGTACCCTCACCTGAAACTTCTGTGGCAGTGGCTAATCACCAACGAGAACCGGTGCTGAAATCTGCAAATCAGTTCTTAATTACATCAACTGATCAGACGGCTACTTCCTGTATAGTCCACTTGATGTCATCACAGCAACAGCCACAGTCTGATGACCAGGAATCAGTGGATCCTGTCAATGGTACAGAGTCAGATCCGTTCTTTCCCTCATTAACATTGGATACACAACTCCCAGTCACCATTATTGATTCTAATCAGCAACAATCCAGTCCTTCCAGAGACATGAATCATCCTACGGTACCTTTCCATCAATCTCCATCAGTTGTTCCTCATCTTGCAAGACATTTTAGTGCAGCTCGAGCATCAGATCTTGTAAGGAGTCCGTCAAGTTTTCACGTCATGAATGCTGCTGGGGACAACTGGGCCTATGATCCTGAGTCTACGCGAGTTCCTTCGTACACTCCAACTCAAACCCAACCAAGTGCCACACATGTATCCATCATACCAGATCAAGGAACCATGCCAGATGATCTAAGAAGTCGAGCTGTAGTTCTTCTCACTAAAGGCTGCATGCCACTCCTCCCGCCTGCCCGAAGGAACTGGACCAGCGAGGAAGAAATAAAGCTCCCTCTATCAGCTCCATTTGCATGGTGGCCACCACAGAGATGGATGGCTCTGTCAAGTGATGCAAAGCTTATGGTGTGGGAATCTGTCGCAATGAGTCTGGCATTGAAGGATGGATTTGTAGATATGGAAAGAGGCGAGATTCTGGATGATTATAATTTCTTAGCGTTACCAGGATCAGCACCACCACAGCTGAAATCAGATTGTCAAACTTCAAGGTATTTCCTGTTCAAAGTTGTCCGAGGTCTATTTCTAGGCAAGACTCAAGCTTCAGAATCAAATAAACAACTGATCAACATGTTGGAGGCGGCTAAAGCTGCAGCATTTCAGTCTTCATCCACCATACAGATCCTGGAACAAATTGAGAAAAAAGGAATTTCACCCAGATTATCGCCATAAGAAGTATGCATTTGAAAAAAAAATCAAAGTAGGAATAGTATTTTTTTAAGCAGGAAACTCATACTGATAGCATTGACATGGGAATGAGGGACCACATCTTATAAACTGAGGCAAACATTGGCATCAACTTCATTTTAAATAAAACTGAAAATATATATATATTGGTGGTACTGCAAACACTAATATATACATGCGAAACTTGGACAGTTTACCAACGGCATGCCAAAAGACTGAACCACTTCCATACAAGCTGTCTTAGAAAACTTCTAAAGATCAAGTGGCAAGACAGGATTCCAGACACAGAAGTCCTGAAAAGCGCAGGGATGCAGAGTGTACATACTCTTCTCTGAAATTGGCACAGTTAAGATGGACAGGCCATGTTACCAGAATACCTGGTGAATGTTTGCCAATGAAAACCCTCTATGGAGAACTACATGTTGGAAAACACTCCCATGGTGGTCAGAAGAAGCGATACAAGGACACCCTCAAAGCCTCCCTTAAAGACTTCAACATACCAACAGAGTCATGGGAACAGATTGCACAGGATCGTACAAAGTGGCGAGGCCTCATAAGAAGGGGAGCTGGTGAATACGAAGCAAAAAAAAGAATCAGCGAAGCCGAGCAAAATCGTGCAAAGCTGAAAGCCAGAGCTAAGGCATCACCAACAGAGCTTTCTTCCTCAGACCTCTCTTGTTCTATCTTCAACAGGCAGTTTAGAGCTAAAATTGGTCTCATCAGCCATCTTAGAACACACATCACACAGATGATTAGGATTGGTCATTGTCAGTAATGACAGACGAACAATAGATATATGGTCACGGATGTTAGTTCTACTTAAACCTAGACAACAAGAAACAGTTTTGTCTTCTAGGAAGTTCATCAACTCAGGAATTGATACAATCAGACTGAGCCTCTCCCAGGGACACATACCTACCAGAACATGTCAAGTATACCTCAATGATTGGATGTCCAGCTCTTCTCTGGTTACTTTCCAAATTACTCGACGACAAAGCTTATTGTAAACGCTTCAGGAAATAGCTTAATTCCAAGTTAGTTCCAAGGATGTGTTAACTAAGCAAATCAGTTGAACGTTCTAAGTGTTCTAAGTGCTGCAGTTTTCTGTGCTGCATCAAGCTTTTGGGATAAGGTCCCATTAATGCAGAATAATCAGTATTGGCCTACATGCTTTAATGGAACATTAGAGCCCAAGCTTGCTTTGCATGCGGCACAGCTCCTGCAAAAAGTGTCAAGTCATTATCTTAGGCAATCTAAGTATAAGTAAATATTATGCCGTTCTGGAATTCAAATCTGAAATTCGTGTGCTAGTTTTCGAAGAATTATTTAGAAAGGTGTTCATGATCACAAAATGAATCGTCGTTACATAACGGTGTGATGTCAAACTTGGATTCGGCACCAAGGTCTCAGTAATGCGACTGGATGTTAAGATTGTTATAAATGCTTTATTGGGACACTGGAGCTAAGTCCTTGGTTGCCATTCACACAGCTGGTCAAATAAGTGTTACACTGTCCTTACCAAGTGGCAAGAATAAGTGTTAGTGTTTCCATTTATATAAGTGTATATAAGTGTGTTGAAGTATCTAAAGTCAGTTCTTAAAGACATCTGTGTGAAATTACACAATGGCTGCTCTGTGTCGAGTTTCACTGTGGCATTAAAGTCCCATGAATGCATGAAAATGTTTGCTTTGCTATGTTTTGATTGAACATTAAAGCCGGTGTTGGGTTCGCATACAGTGCAGTCATCAGTCATATTAAGTGATACACTGGATCAATGTGAAGTCAATTTGAAGTTTATATCAAGCTTTACGAAGCTGCTATTAGTCATTTCGGTAGACATGGATCTACATGTAGTGAACATTCAGGAGATTGTTCATTCTTGAAGGTGGGGAGAGTGTAAGAGTCAACCAAGTAACTGACATCAACATAGTTCTATTGATATTCTCCCTATACAAGCACCCCACCCACCGGTAAACACGAGGGATCCACGTTGAAACTGACTGTGTTAGCCTTTGAGACGTTAATAAATACTTCACTTACAGATTAACTATGTGGCCCTAAATATTTGTAAAGGGTATTTGACACAAGAGATTCAATAATTACTTATGACGCTCTCACGAATTTCCTATCGCAACAGCTGATTGTCAGAACTGTCACAGAACTGTCCCGTTTAGTGTCATGTTTACTAATGAATTATAAACTTATTCAAATGCCTAAGACACATCAGAACGAAGTCTCAAACTCCAGAACATTTGTAGAATTTAGTCATTCTCACTATTTGTACCTCCAATGTCCTTTTATTGTCATATTTATCCAGTTTGAAACACATTTGAATCGCTGCACAAATGTAAACTTCAGCCGATTTACCTTGACCTTTTGCTGCAAGCGCCTGCTACTTAAAACTGTTCCTGCTCAATATTTACGTTCGATAACAGAGACCGTTGGTTGTCTTTTATTTGGCAATTATTTATAGAGCAAAGGAGTTCCATAATTTTGAGAAGTACTCCGCAAAATTATCTTTTTAATATTATTTCCGCAGCTATTTGTTTAGCGCAGAGTCAAATTCAGTCCGTACTATACATATTCATGCGCCATTATAGCCTGCCTTTGATGAAGGTCCTTTCGGTTGCTATGAGGTCTGATGGATTATGGTTAGAGTTTTGGACGCCGATTTATCATAGTAATAAAAGGACTTCCATCCCCTACTTTCGTACCTCTTAGATTTTATTTAAAAAGGGGTTCTTTCAGAGAGCTGCGGAAGTAGTGCATTTTAGCTGTGATATGATTGGCTGATCTGGTCACATGGTACCCTCCTGGAAACTATATAAGGAGGTGAGCATCGCTGATTCGCTATCCAATCTCAAGTTCGAGTAGCGGTAAATTCAGTTAAAACATAAATCGATAAGGGAAATAACCCTATATCAAGGTACTTAGACATGACACTACGGTTATTTCTCTTACCTACAAACAACAGCTCCCGCAAATACAGTGCAGATTACTACTTTACAATGAGACCTTATCTGTTCCAGCTTGTTTACGACTGGAAAAGCCGCCATATTGTTTATTTGTAAACAACAACAAAAACTGCAACTTACTTTTCCCCTTTTAACCTTGCACGGATTTTAGAGTCTACAATTATTTGAGAGAAACTACTTGAATTTGCAAAGTTTACACAACAAACAGATCTACAATCGCTTATATTTGCACATTTAGAATTTCTATACATGTTTACTTGATCTTACTTGCACGATTGGATCCCACCACATACCTGGAAGTAGAAATACAGTACCTCCAACGTTCATCCTTCTACATTCGCGATACGCGTTTCATTTACATTACTATGAAGCAAAAGAGTACCATGTCATTAGACCAGCCAATATTGTTGTGACTATCTGTTATTTATTTACTATTAACACTAGCAATTTAGTGCAGTGGCGTATCTGGTTATACTGTTCTTGCTGAAGTTATGATGGGAGCTCTGTGTGGTTGTCTCGAGTTTTAGATTGATGATTTAGATGTCAGACAACCACCTGAGAGAATGAGTACCATGTTTTTGGTGCAGAACCAGTTATGCTGCTGCCCCGGTGTAAATGATATGAATAAAAGCTTGTGAAACCCTATATGAAACCTGAATAAATGACTGTGTGAATGTACTCCTTACTTAATTGTGATGTTTTGAGAAATAATTATTCAAGCTTGGTCACCCCTACCCGAGGTGCCTTGCAATATATATATATATATATATATATATATATATATATATATATATATATATATATATATATATATATATCAGACCCTGCCCTTTGTTGGTTATGTATAGTTATTTTTTTTTTTTTTTTGGTGATACAAATTAATTTGAAACATTTTGATGGATGGTCAATCCAGTGATGTTTGTGAGTATTGTTGAAATCTAATTAGTTGTTGATTACAAAATGTTCGAAGTGTTCTAGACAGACATATGAGGAACCAACAAAAATAATTTGAACACATTTGATAGACATTCACCTATGGAACGTTTGTACAAAAATTTTGAAATTGGACCACAGTTTGTGCAGAAGAAGAACTGTCAAGTTTACTCTACATAATTCCTAACCAAGCCAACTGGAAGTCACATTTTGAGACGGAACAGAATTCTTTTAACAAGATTTAAAGACCTTCTATTGAAGAAACATTTCTGTGAAAAAAAAAACAACAATCCAACCAGCTCGGACTGAGGAGATTTTGAAAGATTTGGTTGCTATAGCAATACGAGGGATAACTCTATTCATAAACTTTGAACAATCATTCGGCTCTCCTGCATATTGATGTTTCAGACAGTTTGATTACAGTGGAGAATCCACGTGACCAAATGACTAGGTGCATAGAGTTTGTTACTATTTTTGGCTCCGCTTCAGGTAGGATGTTTTAGAATATCTCGATTTATACCTGATGGAATTTTTTTCAAATAAAGCACAGTATGCGGAAAATCAAGCTCTTTCTGGTGGTCAGTGCTATTCTGCAATCTGGTCGGATTCTCGAGAACATTCGGAGAATGTTTTTCGTCAGAATTCATGTACATTGTCCCGGTGACCCAGATTGACAGCAAAAACATTCATCGAATGTTCTCGAGAATTAGACCAGATCGCAGAATAGCGCTTACACCACCAGAAAGAACTTGATTTTCTGCGTACTCTGCGCTTATTTGAACAAATTCCATTCGGTATGAATAGAGATATTCTAAAAAAACCTACCTGAAGCGGAGCTAAAAATAGTAATATTTCTTCGTTTCGTTTACGCTCCGACGCAATAGGCCGCTTACACCGCGAAAAAAATATAAAAGGGGTGTTCAACAAACCTATTTCCTAGTTAAGAATGAACAATATTTATGTTGCCAACATTTCTATCAAGCTTAAGGCATAGTTCCTGTTTATTTATTATATAAAATTAAACCATGCGATTTTACATCCTTTTTGTTTTCACATAATATAAGGCACATGATAATTCTGTATATTATCGACACAGTGGAGAGAAGTAAACTTGAACGCCCCTTGTTCGCTTAGCGTTTGGGCCGCTTACATCAAACATTTAGTTACACTGTACAAAAAGTTAAAAGCTCGTCTATAATCATTTATTTCATCGCAACTATTTTATCGATATTATTTAAATTTTGGGTATTTTTTCGATTGTTAACATCTGCATTGCCATACTGTACAACTTTAAATAGATAAATGTCATAATTAAGTGATTGTTCAGTCACCAATATATTTGTTAAACATCGGTAAATCTATTCGGGGAACCGCCGTGACGTCACGAATATCGGCGCCTACCGAAAAAACAGGTAATCCAAATACTTGACTACGGTGTAAATAGATCGTTAGTAACCATTACTGGTAATGGGTGCTCGCTAAAACAAATCTTATCCTCGATAAAATTCATGATTTACTGTCGGTTCTGATTTGTTTACATTGAAATTATCATTTTATTTTATCTAAATTATCACTGTCAGTATCATTGATTATATGTTTTTTGATGTATTACCTATTTTTCTAGCGCCCGACGAGGCGTTTACTAGGAAATCTTCCGTCATATAAATGTTTGATATCCACACAAAGCTACAATAATTGGAACATATATAGAAATAAAACAATTTCGTGTTATTATAAATACCAAATATGTTATTGATTTTACACCTATCTTGTAGACCATTATAAAAAAATTTACGTACATTGGCTCAGAGCATTGATTACCCTACTCAGGCTACTCTCAAAGTCTGAACATTGAAATGCAAAATGACAATTGCATACTAGGGTCCGCGACTGGTCGTTAGCCTAAAAACAAATCTAAGTGAGTATTCCCCTCTCAGCTTTATAATCTACTATTTTACTATAGATTTTTGGGGGAAACAAAAATATGTAGATAGCATAGTATTTTTATTGAAAAACTTCTACTTTACCAGTCCTAGTTCAATGCTGATGTTGAATTAAATTGTTCACCCAATCAACATGCCTCCAAAGATACTAAACTAAACACACTGGCTGGTGTTGAACTTAACAACTTTTGCCGATCAACATTCCTCCAAAGATTTCAAATTCAGCCGACACACCTACTAAACTGAACACACCAACCGGTGTTGAACTTTAGCCAATCACTATACATACTCGTATATTCCTCCCAAGATACCAAAGTCAGCTGGCACACCTACCAAAGTAAACACACTGGCTTGTTTTGAATTTATCTCATTTAACCGATCAACATTCCTCCCAAAATACCTAATTCAGCCGATACACCTATCAGACTAAACACATCAGCCGGTGTTGAACTTAAACATTTTAGCCCATTGCCATTCTTCCCAGGATAAAAAAAACAAACTCATCCGACATACCTACTGAACTAAACACACCAACCGGAATCGAAGTTAACTACTTAAGCCGACAAATAACTTCCCAACATTAACAAACTCAAATGACACACATCCATAACTAAACACACCGACCGGTGTTGAACTTAACAATTTTAGCCAATCAACATTCCTCTCAAGATACCAAAAAAACCTATAGTTGTTGAATTTCTTTAATGACTTTAATTAGTCGATCAGCATTTCCCCCCAAGAAATCAAACTTAGCCGGACATACCCACCAAACTAAATGGACCAACCGGTGTTGAACTTGACAACTTCAGCAAATCAACATCCCCCCTTCCCCCAAGATACCAAATTCATCTGACACACTTACCAAAAAATACAGAGGATGTTGTTAAATTTAACAACTTAAGCCGATCAGCATTTCTCCAACTATACCAAACACAGCCAACATACCTACCAAACACACCGGCTAGTGTTGATCTTTACAGCTTTAGTCGAAAGACATTCCCTCAAGATACTATATTCAGATACCAACAAAATACCCCGACCGATGTTGAATTTAACAAATTAAGCTGATCAATATTCCCCTCAAGATACCAAACCCATCTGATATAATTACCAAACTAAACTAACCAACCGGTGTTGACCTTAAAGACTTTAAGTCGTTCGACATTCCTCCCTAGTTACCAAACTCAACCGACAAACATACGAAACTCAACACACCAACCAATACTCAACTTAACAACTTTAGCCGATCGACAATTCTCCAGAGATACAAAACTTAGCCAATAAACATACTTCAAAACTAAACAAACCTTCTGATGTTGAACTTAACAAATATAGCCAAAGGGAGACCATCTCTTTTCTCCCACTTTTTTGCTTTTATTCCTTATCTCTTCCTCCTTTCTCCAACCCCTCTTCACCTTTCTCCTACCCAACCTTCTTTCTCCCACCCCCTCCTTTCTCTTATCCGACTTTTTGTTTCTTTCACCCACTTTCTACCTGCTCCCTCAACCCTGTCTATCCCAACCTTCAGTCTAGGTTAGTTTACTGACTACCAATTTATTGATAAAATATATATTATTCTGGATTTTTTTATTTTTTATTTATTTATTTGTTTTAAAACAAACAAAAAATAATGATTTATCAGAAAAATAGACCAGTGCAAACAAAATTAGAAGAAAAAAAAAAAATAGCCTGCACATTAATGCTATTAAATAGGCATCTGACTGAATCTGAATATGCGTGAATAAAACATTATTTTGCCTCGAAAATGACGCAAAATTTAGTAAAACAACTAGAAGACAATTACATTTACAGATAAAGAATATTTTAGATAAGAGGTTGAATGAATTTAGCAAGTGGTGGATTTGTTTAGATATATGATTCAATTACAGGTAATGCACGGCGGTCATTTGTTTTCATCGTATCTAGGGACAAGTCAGAACGAGGCAACCGGAAGTGCGGTCCCCCGAATACTTACCCCTACTTGTTTGCAGAAGTTTACACATTTTTAACCAATCGCAAATTACTATTTATTCATTCGAGACTAATACCAATAAGTATGTCAAAAGCCAGCTTATACAGCTACGCCGAAAAAAAAAAACCTTTAAAGACTTCTCCTCCGAGGCCAGTGGCCAATTTTTATTTCCCTGCCACTGTGCTGTTTACATATATAGAATCATGATTCTTCAGAAACCACTTAGCCAATTTCCACCAAATTTCACATTACTCCTGCTGTTGAAATGTGATTGAGAGTTTGTTCAAACGATCAAGCCTCATTGACTGTCATGCCCATATATTCGTCTTCAAAACTAAGAACTGATTAAATGATGATCTTTTTATTAGTTGCGATAATAGGATTGGCAAAAATGTTGCATAGCATCTGCATATCTGCAGTGGTTATGTCACTCCGGTGAGCGAGTTGTTAACTTATAACATGGACTTTTTTCATGCTTCACTACTATGAAAGTGCATATAGTAGTAGGTACCTTGTAAGCACAACTCCTCCCACAGCTTTAAGCAAATGCTTCTGAAACTTTACAGGCATTTTGCTTATGGTCTGAGGATATACATATGCTCTTGGAATCTTGAAATTATGTTTTTTGATTTTTTTTTCCACATTTTTAGCTTCAACATTTTTCCTGCTCCAATACTTAGGCAAGTGATACAGGACCATTGGTCCTCTGGTTAATATACTCATTTTGAACAGCTCAAATAAAAATAAGGTGGGGACATAAATTTCCTATGGAATTTGCTTGTAATGAATATATTCTGATACTTAAGCCCTAGACCGACCAAAGGGCTGAAATATCACTAATTTGAATAATGGATATCCAGAAGTCAAATTATGGGTATCTTTAAACAGGGAATAAATAATAAAACGGCACCTCATAAAAGTTGGCATCAATTTTTTTCTGACATTACTGCATATGGTGTTTCCAATTGTATGACCATTTTTTAGGTCGGAATGTAACCTAACTTACAAGGGGTCATTTTTCATCGACAATAGTCAAAAGTTAAATTGTTCAATGTTTAATGTAACACCAGCACCACCAGGTCCATGGTTACTTGGGACTGGTTAAGTGCATTTCTTCAATAGTCCCTCCGTGATGAAACCGCAGATGCCTGTGGGTATTCATGTAGGCTATGGAAGTGTAAGCCCTATCGCCCTGACTGTAAACCCGGAACTGTAAATTTTATGTGGGAGAGGTTTGGAGTGGTCCCTCAGTCAAGAAAAAAAAAACTTAAAATTTTGGAACTATAAATGAAAAACATGTTTTATCTTTTGTGTTAAAAAGGTTTATTTAACGTTGTGTGCCGGCTGGGGAAGGTATCAAGGAGCGATCCAATAAATGGAGGAGAGAGTGATTCCATTGGTGTAAAGCTTGCCGCTGACAAATGACGATTGCATATTGATTCCTACTTCACTAAAGCCTGATAACTCTAGAAAGCTTGATTTTGCGGTCTGAATCGACAAACTTCAACATCCCCACCATGACACTTACGAAAATTCTCAGATCTGCGACAGCCTTGACTCAATCGTAGAGTTACTCAAAAATTTAAGAAGTTCGTAAGTAAATTCGTACGAAAAAGACGTTAGTGAAACGTTTTTGTTGTCCACGATTTGCATACAACAAAATATACGAAATTCTTAGGCGTACGAAGTTTAGTGAAACGCTGCCCTGATCAGGCTGCGGAGACGTGCGGGCTCATATGGATATTGGCTGTTATCATGTAGGTACAGCTGTCATGTTTCGGAGCACCATTTTTCAACAGACAGGGAGTCCCGGATCAGGCTGCGTGGATACACAAGCTCATATGGGTACTCGCTGTTCTCATGTGGCATAGGGACAGCTCTCACGTTTCTGCGCATTTCTTTAACCGATAGCAAACTCCAGTTAGTGTGTTAGCGGTACGACGAAATGGTTAGGAAATAATTTAACTCTTTCAATGATGACGCACCGTTTTTTTTTTTTTTTTTTTTTTTTTTTTTTGTTTTTTTATGCCTCCGCCATTTTTAGTGGGGAGGGGGCATATAGTATCACCGCTGTTGGTACGTACGTCGGTTCTGTCCTGTCCGTCCCGTACGTAACACAAATGGTTTCTGTTCAGTATCTTTTGAAAAGAGTAGTATATTGAATTCAAATTTTATACACAGGTATATTATCATAAAATGTAGGTCCAGTTTGATTTAGGGTAAACTCCACCAATTATTTTTGGAGTTATGGCCCTTTTTCAACTTTGAAAAATGGTTTCTGTTCCATAACTTTTGAAATGATTAATGTATTGGATTCATATTTTATACACAGGTATATAATTATAAAATATAGGTCAAGTTCGATTTAGGGTAAAATCCACCAATTATTAGCTCACCTGAGCTATGCTCAGGATGAGCTATTGTGATTACTTTTCGTCCGTCGTCCGTCCGTCCGTTAACATTTTCAAATGACCTCCTCTGAAGCCGCTAAGCCAATTTTGCTCAAATTTCATATGGAGCCTCCTTAGGGTGGGGGAACGAAAGATTGCTAAAATGGTCGCGTTCCGTTGACCAAGATGGCCGCCATGCCCATATATGGTAAAAGCCTTTAAAAATCTTCTTCTCCAGAACCGAGGATGCCTTGGGGCTGAATCTTAGCAGGAATCTTCGGGGACTGGAGGTCTACCAAAGTTGCTAAAAGAATTGTCGTAAGTTGACGTTTGACCTTTTTACGGCAAGGTCAAGTTTGCTTCCCTATGCATTTGTATGAGCCCCATAACATTTGTATGGGAAAATTGCTTAGAATTTCAGACGACTTCTCCTCTGAAGCCACTGAGCCAAATTTGCTCAAATTTTTAGCTCACCTGAGCACGAAGTGGTCAGTAATTGACCGTCGTCCGTCGTGCGTCATGGGGCATCAACAATTGTTTTAAAGCCTACTCCTCCTACGCCCGTGGGCCAGTTGACTCGATACTTGGTAGGAAGCATCGGGGTGATTTGTAAATCAAAAATAGCTAAAATCGTTCTGATCGGGAATCCAAGATGGCCACCATGGCCACCATCTTGAAAATCTGTTTTCGCTTCTTCTTCTGAACCGAAAGGCCAATTGACTTCAAACTTGCTAGGAAGCATCAGGGTGACTTGTAGATCAAAAATAGCTAAAATCGTGCCAATGGAAATCCAAGATGGCCGCCATGGGAGCCATCTTGAAAATCTATTTTTCGCTTCTACTCCTAAACCCAAAAGCCAATTGACTCCAAACTTGGTAGGAAGCATTGGGGTGACTTATAGATCAAAAATAGCTAAAATCGTGCCGATCAGAAATCCAAGGTGGCCGCCATGGCAGCCATATTGTAAATCTATTTTTCACTTCTTTTGAACCGAAAGGCCAGTTGACTCGAAACTTGGTAGGAGGCATTGGGGTGACTTGTATATCAAAAATAGCTAAAATTGTACCGATCGGAAATCCAAGATGGCTGCCATGGCCGCCATCTTGAAAATCTATTTTTCACTTCATTTTCTGAGCCGAAAGGCCAGTTGACTCCAAACTTGGTAGGAAGTATCAGGGTGACTTGTAGATCAAAAATAGCTAAAATCCTGCTGATCGGAAATCTAAGATGGCCGCCATGGTGGCCATCTTGAAAATCTTTTTTTTTGCTTCTTCTCCTAAACCCAACAGCCTTGAAACTTGGTAGGAAGCATCAGGGTGACTTATAGATCAAAAATGGCTAAAATCGTTCCGATTGAAAATCCAAGATGGCCGCCATGGCGGCCATCTTGAAAATGTATTTTTCACTTCTTCTCCTGGACCTAAAGGCTTATTGACTTTAAAATAGGTAGGAAGCATCAGGGTGACCTGCAGATCAAAAATAGCTAAAATCGTCCCTATCAGAAATCCAAGATGGCCGCCATGACAGCCACCTTGAAAATCTATTTTTCGCTTCTTCTCCTGAACTGAAAGGCCATTTGACTCAAAACTTGGTAGGAAGCATTGGGGTGACTTGTAGATCTAAAATAGCTTAAATTGTTTGGATCGGAAATCCAAGATGGCCACCATGGCGGCCATCGTGAAACTCTTTTTTTCGCTTATTTTCCTGAACCAAAGGGCCAGTTGATTTGAAAATTGGTAAGAAGCATCGGGATGAGTTGTAGATATAAAAATAGCTAAAATTGTTCCAATCGGAAATCCAAGATGGTGGCCGTCTTGAAAATCTTTTTTTCCCTTCTTCTTCTGAACTGAAAGGCCAACTGACTCGAAACTTGGTAGGAAGCATCGGGGTGACTTGTAGATAAAACATAGCTCAAATCGTTGCGATAGGAAATTCCAAATTGCAGCCATGGCGTCCATCTTGAAAGTCTGTTTTGAACTTTTTCTCCTGAACCGAAAGGGCAATTGACTCAAAGTTCATTGGAAGTGTCAAGGTGACTTGTAGATCAACAGTAGCTAAAATCATTCTGATCGGAAATCTAAGATAGCTGCCATCTTGTTTATGTTTATTATATTTCCCTGCCACTGAGCTGTTTACATGTATAAAATCATGATTCTTCAGAAACCACTTAGCCATTTGCCACCAAATTTCACATTGATCCTGCTGTTTAAATGTGATTGAGAGTTTGTTCAAATGATCACGCTCCATTGACTGTCATGCCATATATATTCTTCTTCAAAATTAAGAACTGCTTAAATGATGATCTTTTCATTAGTTGCAATGACAGGATTGGAAAAATGTTGCATTACATCTGCATATCTGCAGTGGCTATGTCACTCAGGTGAGCGACCCGTGGCCCGTGGGCCTCTTGATTTTGGAGTTATGGCCCTTTTTCAATGTTGAAAAATAGTTTCTGTTTTATATCTTTTGAAAACATTAGTGTACTGGATTCATATTTAATATACAGGTATATAATCATAAAATAGAGGTCAAATTTGATTTAGGGTAAAATCCACCCATTATTATGGGAGTTATGGCCCTTTTTCACCTTCAAAAAATTATTTTCTTTCGATATGTTTTTTTTAAAAGATCGGTGTATTTGAGTCATATTTGTATATAATTATAAAATTTAGGTCAAGTTCCATTTAGGGTAAAATCCACCAATTATTATGAGAGTTATGGCCCTTTTTTCAACTTCATTTTTTGCAAAATGCCTGCATGCTACTGAGGATGGCCCCTGGACGGGGGCATCTGTGTCATTGACACATTTCTAGTTGTTGTTTTTTATGTTTTTCGCATGCAAAACAATCATGAATATTTCGTCCTTGATTACTCGCTAACTGGAACAGGAATACAGGATAAAACGTTCACGAGTGTTTTGCACGGTTATCAATGTGCTAGTGCTAGATAGTTTTGCATATACATACTGTTATATCTTCGGAATAAAATTAGGAACCGTAATGGATTTTCTTGGTGATTTGATGCTTGTAGATTGTTACAAGTTCTTTAAATAATTAATAATTTGAAAGTTACAGAAGACTCTACACGAAAGTTTATGTCACACTATGAAAACAGTGTAGACCCAGATCAGATGACAGAGAGCATGGCATTAGACCAGAATCTACATTTTTATGCCCCTGCCATTTTCAATGGGGGCACATGTAGTATCACCCCTGTCCGTACGTACGTACGTCCCATCTGTCCGTCCCGTCTGTTCGTCCCGTACGTAACACAAATGATTTCCGAGCGATATTTTTTTAAAAGGATTGGTGTATTGGATTGAAATTTTATACACAGGTATATAATCATAAAATGTAGGTCAAGTTCGATTTAGGGTAAAATCCACCAATTATTTTTGGAGTTATGGCCCTTTTTCAACTTTGAAAATTTTCAACTTTGAAAAATGGTTTCCGTGCGATATCTTTTGAAAGGATTGGTGTATTGGATTGAAATTTTATACACAGGTATATAATCATAAAATGTTGGTCTAGTTTGATTTAGAGTAAAATCCACATATTATTATGGGAGTTACGGCCCTTTTTCAACTTTGAAAAATGGTTTCCATTCCGTAACTTTTGAAAAGATTAGTGTATTGGATTCATATTTTATACACGAGCATATAATTATAAAATATAGGTCAAGTTCCATTTAGGGTAAAATCCACCAATTATTTTTGGAGTTACGGCCCTTTATCAGTGTTGAAAAATAGTTGAAAAATGGTTTCTGTTCGATATCTTTTGAAAGGATTGGTATATTGGATTGACATTTTATACACAGGCATATAATCATAAAGTGTAGGTCAAGTTCGATTTAGGGTACAATCCACCAATTATTTTAGGAGTTATGGCCCTTTTTCAACTTTGAAAAAATTTCAACTTTGAAAAGTCGTTTCCGTGCGATATCTTTTGAAAGGATTGGTGTATTGGACTGAAATTTTATACACGGGTATATAATCATATAATGTAGATTAAGTTCGATTTAGAGTAAATCCATTTATTATTTTGGGAGTTATGGCCCTTTTTCAACTTTGAAAAATGGTTTCCATTCCGTAACTTTTGAAAAGATTAGTGTATTGGATTCATATTTTATACACAAGCATATAATTATAAAATATAGGTCAAGTTCGATTTAGGGTAAAATCCACCAATTATTTTTGGAGTTACGGCCCTTTATCAATGTTGAAAAATTGTTGAAAAATGCTTTCGTTCAATATCTTTTGAAAAGATTAGTGTATTGGATTCAAATTTTATACACAGGTATATAAATAAAATGTATGTCAAGTACGATTTAGGGTAAAATCCACCAATTATTTTGGGAGTTATGGCCCTTTTTCAACTTTAAAAAATGGTTTCCGTTCCATAATTTGAAAAGATTAGTGAATTGGATTTATATTTTATACACAAGCATATAATTATAAAATATAGGTCAAATCTGATTTTATTTTTGGAGTTACGGCCCGTTATCAATGTTGAAAAATAGTTGAAAAATGGTTGCCGTTCAGTATCTGTTGAAAAGATTTGTGTATTGGATTCAAATTTTATACATAGGTATATAATCATAAAATGTAGGTCAAGTTCGATTTAGGGTAAAATCCACCAATTATTTTTGGAGTTATGGCCCTTTTTCAACATTGAAAAATAGTTTCAGTTTGATATCTTTTGAAAACATTAGTGTATTGAATTCATATTTAACACAAGTATATCATCATAAAATAGAGGTCAAGTTCCAATTAGGGTAAAATCAACCCAGTATTATGGGAGTTATGGCCCTTTTTCACCTTCAAAGGAAGTTTTCCTTCCGACATTTTTTTAAAAAAAATTGATTTTTGTATTGGATTCGTATTTTATACACAAGTATATAATCATAAAATATGGTCAAGTTCGATTTAGGGTAAAATCTGCCAATTATTATGGAAGTTATGGCCCGTTTTTCAACTTCATTTTTTGCAAAATGCCTGCGTGTGGGTGAGGATGGCCCTGGGCGGGGGCATCTGTGTCATACTGACACATTTCTAGTTTTTATCTGATACATAGATAAACTAGAAAATTCGCCAGAAAACCTCTAAATGATAAATAGAATCTGGATGGAATGTCCCCTTTGGAAATAGGGTAAATGAATAAAAGAAGATTTATCTGCACAACAGAAGTAACTGAACCAGTATGCAATGTTCATATTAAGGCAACAGGGTTCGAATAGAGCCCAGACTTGTTTCAATTAGTTCATCAGAGCAAGGATGCTGACAATGACCCTGTCACTGTTGTTGCTGTTTTTGATGTTGTTGTTGATGATGATGATGATGAATACAGCCTGTTTATCAGTAAATATAATCAATAACCGCATCAACCAACAATACAAGGCCGACTGAGCACAACCCGTCACCGCCCCACACCCCCACAACACCTCAACTTTGCCTGCATGGGTGATATAAGTAAAATATCAAGTCTTCATTAGATATGCAATAACATACACTATAATTGTCATTTTATGCTACTTTAGCATAGTCAAGTAGCAAAATTGATTAGATCTAAATTCTGCCCAATGGTTAAGGAAGAGACGACAAACCAACGGACAGACAGAAAAATAATGTTGCTCTCGCACACCCTTACCACACGGGGAAGTTATGTAGTAAGTTTGGTTAAATTCGACCAAGTGCTTTAGGAGGAGGTAGAGTGACTGACAGATGGACGAACAGATGGTCAGACGTACACACAGAAAAAACCGATGTACATTGCTCTTGCACACTTTTATCATGCGGGGAGGTCATGTAGCAAGTTTGGTTAAAATTCAAGCAAGCTACAAAAATCTATGATTTTTAGCAGAAATGAAATATACTACCATGTAGCGAACAACAAAAGCTTTGATCAGACTGCACAGGTCGATCTGCACCTTTGTTGTTTGCACATGCAGTTTGCAGATTTTCTCGCGATGAGGCTCAAATATTAAAGCGAGGTACATAGTTCCCACAGACTATCTTACAGAGTGGAAATAAGAAAATTATAATTATGAGCCACGATGCAGAAAAAGGGCCATTTGGACAATCCGTACCGTCAATGTTTCAGTGTGCATGCTCAGCCCCTTAGAAGGTCTAGAACTTGGCTCTTTTGGCTGAATGTTCCCCATTATCTACAGATTAGGTGAGCAAATTAGCGAAGGTTCAGGCAAAACTGTGTGGATGAGCAGGGTCCTCTGAACCTTCGCTATTCGCATATGCAATAAAGGGTAGTGGGGATCAATAGTCTACTGGGTCAAGGAAATAAAAAAAAAAAAATAAAATAAGTATACCCGCTTTATCACTAGGTTATACCTATTGTAGATCTTTATTTCAGTTAGAAATGCAACTCAAAAGGATGGCTGATAGAAGTAAGGCAAATCCAGGAAAGGCAGGTTTCATTTTATGCACCATATTTACATTTACAGTTGCAAAATCAATTCTGACTTCCTGAATTTGCTTGTTCAACTAGGCACCCCTTCATGAGACTGGTAGAGGATTAAATTTCATGGAGAAAATTCTGACAGAGGATTAAAAGTGGATTATATGTACTAGACAGGAAGGTCATCAAGGCATAGTGAAAGTGGGCCCCCGTAGCCTAGTGGATAAGAGTTGACTCTTAATCCATTAGGTTTCTCACTGCTGTGGTTGGAGCCTCGCTGGGGTCACATGTGAGAAAGCCAAGTTCTGCTTACGGATGGTCAGGTGGTTTTTCCCCGGGTTCTCCGGTTTTCGCCCACGTATACCTTGCTATTGTAGTCATGTATTAAACCAGTAGAATAGGAACAACCTGGATTTCAATATTATACCTGGCTAGTATAGTCATGTATTAAACCAGTAGAATAAGAACAGCCTGGATTTCAATATTATAATCACTTGGTACATTACAAACTATACAAAGTGCCCAGTGGGGCACGTATACCCCCGAACCAGAGCTACCGACACTTTTTAAAGAGCACAAAGTATGTAGCTTTGACTCTGGAGATGGCAGTTATATGCTATATGTTATAACATTAAAACACTTCAATCACACATAATGTGAAGCCCTTGACCTCAAAGGTCAGGAACTGTTGCAGGGATTGAGCTAATTAAAACTTTAGCCCTATAACTGTCACCATGGACCAGTGAAATCAATCAGTATTTATAATATAAGCAAAACTGACATTTGTATGAAAAGTCTGTTACCTTGACTTAAAAGCCATACCCCAGCTTGGGGATGGTGCCGAGAAAAACTTTAGACCTATATATACCATCATGCTTAATATTAATGAAACCAATGAAATGGTCTTCATAATATAGCTATATAAATTTTAATGAAAATATTAACGTGACCTGCCTACTCAATGTTCTCTACGTATCGGTAAAGTATCACAAAAATATCTTAAAGATATACAAGATTTAAATAACCAAGGGCAAAAACTGCAGATATCAATGGAGTCGGTTAGAGTGTCATTCTTGAATGTGATATGCCTACTCAATGTCTTCTACATACTGGTGACGTATCATGAAAATATCTTAACGTGTTTTAAAATTATGGTTCGCACAAAAGTTTTACAATTTCAGAGACAAGGGGATATAACTCATGGACCAAGTCAGAGTTGTCTTTCTCGTACCCGACACCCCTACCAAATGCCCTCTACAACCTGACAGAGTTTCTTGAAAATAGCTCAAAGGGTACTTAGGAGTTATGGGGTGCACAATAATGCGTTTATGGACAGACAGATGGATGGATGGACGGATGGATTCCATGCTGATAGCTATATCCCTAAACCTATCAGTAGGAGGATAACGAAATTCAACAAAAGGTCTTGATGGTATAGCTATATAAACTTAGATGCAAATTTCTAAGTCTGTGACCTTGACCTCAAGGTCATACCCCAGGATGTGTATCATGCTGAGTAAAACTCTAGACCTATATCTACCAACATGTAAAATATAAATGAAATTCCTCAAAGGGTCTTGATGGCATAGCTATATAAACATAAACACAAAATTCTGACTTTTTTATGAAAATTCTAAGCTTTTACCCTAGCCTGTACTCAATAAAAAGTATAAAAAAAAAAAAAAAAAAAAAACATACTTTATCATTTACATGCATCATTTGAGGTCCAATACTCCTACCCCTATCACCACAGGCTCAGATATAACATTCATTTTTGAAGTCACAGAAATTTCTAAGTTGTGCTGTATGGTTTCCAGTTGCTGCAAAAACATCTATATTTCACTATATATATATATATATATATATATATATATATATATATATATATATATATATATATATATATATATATATATATATATATATATATATATATATATATATATATATATATATATGCAGAAAACTTTGAAAATATCCTTCCGCCAGGCTAAAAAAAATCTGCTTCCCACGTGAGCAATCCAGGGCCATCATGACCCTCTTATTACAAATTAAATATATAATATGAGCGTTAAGTTAGCATCTGGTTCACGGTTCATTATTCACGGTTCAGGATTCAGCGTATGGTTCAGTATTCAGGGTATTTTTCAAAACACGAGCTGCAGCGTCTAGTTCAGGATTCAGCGTATTATTCAAAATACGAGCTGCAGCGTCTGGTTCAGGATTCAGAGTATTATTCAAAATACGAGCTGCAGCGTCTGGTTCAAGTTTCAGCGTATTATTCAAAATACGAGCTGCAGCGTCTGGTTTATTATTCAGGGTATTATTCAAAACATGACCTGCAGCGTCTGGTTCAGGATTCAAGGTATTATTCAAAATACGAGCTGCAGCGTCTGGTTCATTATTCAGGGTATTTTTCAAAACACGACCTGCAGCGTCTGGTTCAGGATTCAGCGTATTATTCAAAATACGAGCTGCAGCGTCTGGTTCAGGATTCAGCGTATTATTGAAAATACGAGCTGCAGCGTCTGGTTCATTATTCAGGGTATTTTTCAAAACACGACCTGCAGCGTCTGGTTCAGGATTCAGCGTATTATTCAAAATACGACCTGCAGCGTCTGGTTCAGGATTCAGCATATTATTCAAAATACGAGCTGCAGCGTCTGGTTCATTATTCAGCGTATTATTCAAAATACGAGCTGCAGCTTCTGGTTCAGGATTCAGCGTATTATTCAAAATACGAGCTGCAGCGTCTGGTTCAGGATTCAGCGTATTATTCAAAATACGAGCTGCAGCGTCTGGTTCAGGATTCAGCGTATTATTCAAAATACGAGCTGCAGCGTCTGGTTTATTATTCAGGGTATTACTCAAAACACGACCTGCAGCGTCAGGTTCAGGATTCAGCGTATTATTCAAAATACGAGCTGCAGCAATGATTCATTATTGAGGGTATTTTTCAAAACACGACCTGCAGCGTCTGCTTCAGGATTCAGCGTATTATTCAAAATACGACTTGCAGCGTCTGGTTCAGGATTCAGCGTATTATTCAAAATACGAGCTGCAGCGTCTGGTTCAGGATTAAGCGTATTATACAAAATACGAGCTGCAGCGTCTGGTTCATTATTGAGGGTATTTTTCAAAACACGACCTGCAGCGTCTGGTTCAGGATTCAGCGTATTATTCAAAATACGAGCTGCAGCGTCTGGTTCAGGATTCAGCGTATTATTCAAAATACGAGCTGCAGCGTCTGGTTCAGGATTCAGCGTATTATTCAAAATACGAGCTGCAGCGTCTGGTTCAGGATTCAGCGTATTATTCAAAATACGACCTGCAGCGTCTGGTTCATTATTCAGGGTATTTTACAAAACACGACCTGCAGCGTCTGGTTCAGGATTCAGCGTACTATTCAAAATACGACCTGCAGCGTCTGGTTCAGGATTCAGCGTATTATTCAAAATACGAGCTGCAGCGTCTGGTTCAGGATTTAGCGTATTATTCAAAATACGACCTGCAGCGTCTGGTTCATTATTCAGGGTATTTTTCAAAACACGACCTGCAGCGTCTGGTTCAGGATTCAGCGTATTATTCAAAATACGACCTGCAGCGTCTGGTTCAGGATTCAGCGTATTATTCAAAATACGAGCTGCAGCGTCTGGTTCATTATTCAGGGTATTTTTCAAAACACGACCTGCAGCGTCTGGTTCAGGATTCAGCGTATTATTCAAAATACGAGCTGCAGCGTCTGGTTCAGGATTCAGCGTATTATTCAAAATACGAGCTGCAGCGTCTGGTTCAGGATTCAGCGTATTATTCAAAATACGAGCTGCAGCGTCTGGTTCAGGATTCAGCGTATTATTCAAAATACGAGCTGCAGCGTCTGGTTTATTATTCAGGGTATTATTCAAAATACGAGCTGCAGCGTCTGGTTCAGGATTCAGCATATTATTCAAAATACGAGCTGCAGCGTCTGATTCATTATTGGGGGTATTTTTCAAAACACGACCTGCAGCGTCTGGTTCAGGATTCAGCGTATTATTCAAAATACGACTTGCAGCGTCTGGTTCAGGATTCAGCGTATTATTCAAAACAAGACCTGCAGCGTCTGGTTCAGGATTCAGCGTATTATTCAAAATACGACCTGCAGCATCTGGTTCAGGATTCAGCGTATTATTCAAAATACGAGCTGCAGCGTCTGGTTCAGGATTCAGCATATTATTCAAAATACGACCTGCAGCGTCTGGTTCATTATTCAGGGTATTTTTCAAAACACGACCTGCAGCGTCTGGTTCAGGATTCAGCGTATTATTCAAAATACGACCTGCAGCGTCTGGTTCAGGATTCAGCGTATTATTCAAAATACGAGCTGCAGCGTCTGGTTCATTATTCAGGGTATTTTTCAAAACACGACCTGCAGCGTCTGGTTCAGGATTCAGCGTATTATTCAAAATACGAGCTGCAGCGTCTGGTTCAGGATTCAGCGTATTATTCAAAATACGAGCTGCAGCGTCTGGTTCAGGATTCAGCGTATTATTCAAAATACGAGCTGCAGCGTCTAGTTCAGGATTCAGCGTATTAATCAAAATACGAGCTGCAGCGTCTGGTTTATTATTCAGCGTATTATTCAAAACACGACCTGCAGCATCCGGTTCAGGATTCAGCGTATTATTCAAAATACGAGCTGCAGCGTCTGATTCATTATTGAGGGTATTTTTCAAAACACGACCTGCAGCGTCTGGTTCAGGATTCAGCGTATTATTCAAAATACGACTTGCAGCGTCTGGTTCAGGATTCAGCGTATTATTCAAAATACGAGCTGCAGCGTCTGGTTCAGGATTCAGCGTATTATTCAAAATACGAGCTGCAGCGTCTGGTTCATTATTCAGGGTATTTTTCAAAACACGACCTGCAGCTTCTGGTTCAGGATTCAGCGTATTATTCAAAATACGAGCTGCAGCGTCTGGTTCAGGATTCAGCGTATTATTGAAAATACGAGCTGCAGCGTCTGGTTCAGGATTCAGCGTATTAATCAAAATACGAGCTGCAGCGTCTGGTTTATTATTCAGGTATTATTCAAAACACGACCTGCAGCGTCTGGTTCAGGATTCAGCGTATTATTCAAAATACGAGCTGCAGCGGCTGATTCATTATTGAGGGTATTTTTCAAAACACGACCTGCAGCGTCTGGTTCAGGATTCAGCGTATTATTCAAAATACGAGCTGCAGCGCCTGGTTCAGGATTCAGCGTATTATTCAAAATACGACCTGCAGCGTCTGGTTCAGGATTCAGCGTATTATTCAAAATACGAGCTGCAGCGTCTGGTTCATTATTCATTGTATTTTTCAAAACACGACCTGCAGCGTCTGGTTCAGGATTCAGCGTTTTATTCAAAATACGAGCTGCACCGTCTGTTTCAGGATTCAGCGTATTATTCAAAATACGAGCTGCAGCGTCTGGTTCAGGATTCAGCGTATTATTCAAAATACGAGCTGCAGCGTCTGGTTCAGGATTCAGCGTATTATTAAAAATACGAGCTGCAGCGTCTGGTTTATTATTCCGGGTATTATTCAAAATACGAGCTGCAGCGTCTGGTTCAGGATTCAGCATATTATTCAAAATTCGAGCTGCAGCGTCTGATTCATTATTGAGGGTATTTTTCAAAACACGACCTGCAGCGTCTGGTTCAGGATTCAGCGTATTATTCAAAATACGAGCTGCAGCGTCTGGTTCAGGATTCAGCGTATTATTCAAAATACGAGCTGCAGCATCTGGTTCAGGATTCAGCGTATTATTCAAAACACGAGCTGCAGCGTCTGGTTCAGGATTCAGCGTATTATTCAAAACACGACCTGCAGCGTCTGGTTTAGGATTCAGCGTATTATTCAAAATACGAGCTGCAGTGTCTGGTTCATTATTCAGCGTATTTTTCAAAACACGACCTGCAGCGTCTGGTTCAGGATTCAGCGTATTATTCAAAATACGAGCTGCAGCGTCTGGTTCAGGATTCAGCATATTATTCAAAATACGAGCTGCAGCGTCTGGTTCAGGATTCAGCGTATTATTCAAAACACGACCTGCAGCTTCTGGTTCAGGATTCAGCGTATTATTCAAAATACGAGCTGCAGCGTCTGGTTCAGGATTCAGCGTATTATTCAAAATTCGAGCTGCAGCGTCTGGTTTATTATTCAGGGTATTACTCAAAACACGACCTGCAGCGTCTGGTTCAGGATTCAGCGTATTATTCAAAATACGAGCTGCAGCAATGATTCATTATTGAGGGTATTTTTCAAAACACGACCTGCAGCGTCTGCTTCAGGATTCAGCGTATTATTCAAAATACGACTTGCAGCGTCTGGTTCAGGATTCAGCGTATTATTCAAAATACGAGCTGCAGCGTCTGGTTCAGGATTAAGCGTATTATACAAAATACGAGCTGCAGCGTCTGTTTCATTATTGAGGGTATTTTTCAAAACACGACCTGCAGCGTCTGGTTCAGGATTCAGCGTATTATTCAAAATACGAGCTGCAGCGTCTGGTTCAAGATTCAGCGTATTATTCAAAATACGAGCTGCAGCGTCTGGTTCAGGATTCAGCGTATTATTCAAAATACGAGCTGCAGCGTCTGGTTCAGGATTCAGCGTATTATTCAAAATACGACCTGCAGCGTCTGGTTCATTATTCAGGGTATTTTACAAAACACGACCTGCAGCGTCTGGTTCAGGATTCAGCGTACTATTCAAAATACGACCTGCAGCGTCTGGTTCAGGATTCAGAGTATTATTCAAAATACGAGCTGCAGCGTCTGGTTCAGGATTTAGCGTATTATTCAAAATACGACCTGCAGCGTCTGGTTCATTATTCTGGGTATTTTTCAAAACACGACCTGCAGCGTCTGGTTCAGGATTCAGCGTATTATTCAAAATACGAGCTGCAGCGTCTGGTTCAGGATTCAGCGTATTATTCAAAATACGAGCTGCAGCGTCTGGTTCATTATTCAGGGTATTTTTCAAAACACGACCTGCAGCGTCTGGTTCGGGATTCAGCGTATTATTCAAAATACGAGCTGCAGCGTCTGGTTCAGGATTCAGCGTATTATTCAAAATACGAGCTGCAGCGTCTGGTTCGGGATTCAGCGTATTATTCAAAATACGAGCTGCAGCGTCTGGTTCAGGATTCAGCGTATTATTCAAAATACGAGCTGCAGCGTCTGGTTCAGGATTCAGCGTATTATTCAAAATACGAGCTGCAGCGTCTGGTTTATTATTCAGGGTATTATTCAAAATACGAGCTGCAGCGTCTGGTTCAGGATTCAGCATATTATTCAAAATACGAGCTGCAGCGTCTGATTCATTATTGGGGGTATTTTTCAAAACACGACCTGCAGCGTCTGGTTCAGGATTCAGCGTATTATTCAAAATACGACTTGCAGCGTCTGGTTCAGGATTCAGCGTATTATTCAAAACAAGACCTGCAGCGTCTGGTTCAGGATTCAGCGTATTATTCAAAATACGACCTGCAGCATCTGGTTCAGGATTCAGCGTATTATTCAAAATACGAGCTGCAGCGTCTGGTTCAGGATTCAGCATATTATTCAAAATACGACCTGCAGCGTCTGGTTCATTATTCAGGGTATTTTTCAAAACACGACCTGCAGCGTCTGGTTCAGGATTCAGCGTATTATTCAAAATACGACCTGCAGCGTCTGGTTCAGGATTCAGCGTATTATTCAAAATACGAGCTGCAGCGTCTGGTTCATTATTCAGGGTATTTTTCAAAACACGACCTGCAGCGTCTGGTTCAGGATTCAGCGTATTATTCAAAATACGAGCTGCAGCGTCTGGTTCAGGATTCAGCGTATTATTCAAAATACGAGCTGCAGCGTCTGGTTCGGGATTCAGCGTATTATTCAAAATACGAGCTGCAGCGTCTGGTTCAGGATTCAGCGCATTATTCAAAATACGAGCTGCAGCGTCTGGTTCAGGATTCAGCGTATTATTGAGAATACGGGCTGCAGCGTCTAGTTCAGGATTCAGCGTATTATTCAAAATACGAGCTGCAGCGTCTGGTTCAGGATTCAGCGTATTATTCAAAATACGAGCTGCAGCCTCTGGTTCGGGATTCAGCGTATTATTCAAAATACGAGCTGCAGCGTCTGGTTCAGGATTCAGCGTATTATTCAAAATACGAGCTGCAGCGTCTGGTTCAGGATTCAGCGTATTATTGAGAATACGAGCTGCAGCGTCTAGTTCAGGATTCAGCGTATTATTCAAAATACGAGCTGCAGCATCTGGTTTATTATTCAGCGTATTATTCAAAACACGACCTGCAGCATCCGTTTCAGGATTCAGCGTATTATTCAAAATACGAGCTGCAGCGTCTGATTCATTATTGAGGGTATTTTTCAAAACACGACCTGCAGCGTCTGGTATCAGGATTCAGCGTATTATTCAAAATACGACTTGCAGCGTCTGGTTCAGGATTCAGCGTATTATTCAAAATACGAGCTGCAGCGTCTGGTTCAGGATTCAGCGTATTATTCAAAATACGAGCTGCAGCGTCTGGTTCAGGATTCAGGGTATTTTTCAAAACACGACCTGCAGCTTCTGGTTCAGGATTCAGCGTATTATTCAAAATACGAGCTGCAGCGTCTGGTTCAGGATTCAGCGTATTATTGAAAATACGAGCTGCAGCGTCTGGTTCAGGATTCAGCGTATTAATCAAAATACGACCTGCAGCGTCTGGTTTATTATTCAGGTATTATTCAAAACACGACCTGCAGCGTCTGGTTCAGGATTCAGCGTATTATTCAAAATACGAGCTGCAGCGGCTGATTCATTATTGAGGGTATTTTTCAAAACACGACCTGCAGCGTCTGGTTCAGGACTCAGCGTATTATTCAAAATACGAGCTGCAGCGCCTGGTTCAGGATTCAGCGTATTATTCAAAATACGACCTGCAGCGTCTGGTTCAGGATTCAGCGTATTATTCAAAATACGAGCTGCAGCGTCTGGTTTATTATTCCGGGTATTATTCAAAATACGAGCTGCAGCGTCTGGTTCAGGATTTAGCATATTATTCAAAATACGAGCTGCAGCGTCTGATTCATTATTGAGGGTATTTTTCAAAACACGACCTGCAGCGTCTGGTTCAGGATTCAGCGTATTATTCAAAATACGAGCTGCAGCGTCTGGTTCAGGATTCAGCGTATTATTCAAAATACGAGCTGCAGCATCTGGTTCAGGATTCAGCGTATTATTCAAAACACGAGCTGCAGCGTCTGGTTCAGGATTCAGCGTATTATTCAAAACACGACCTGCAGCGTCTGTTTTAGGATTCAGCGTATTATTCAAAATACGAGCTGCAGCGTCTGGTTCATTATTCAGGGTATTTTTCAAAACACGACCTGCAGCGTCTGGTTCAGGATTCAGCGTATTATTCAAAATACGAGCTGCAGCGTCTGGTTCAGGATTCAGCATATTATTCAAAATCCGAGCTGCAGCGTCTGGTTCAGGATTCAGCGTATTATTCAAAATACGAGCTGCAGCGTCTGGTTCAGGATTCAGCGTATTATTAAAAAATACGAGCTGCAGCGTCTGGTTTATTATTCAGGGTATTATTCAAAATACGAGCTGCAGCGTCTGGTTCAGGATCCAGCATATTATTCAAAATACGAGCTGCAGCGTCTGATTCATTATTGAGGGTATTTTTCAAAACACGACCTGCAGCGTCTGCTTCAGGATTCAGCGTATTATTCAAAATACGACTTGCAACGTCTGGTTCAGGATTCAGCGTATTATTCAAAACACGACCTGCAGCGTCTGGTTCAGGATTCAGCGTATTATTCAAAATACGAGCTGCAGCGTCTGGTTCAGGATTCAGCGTATTATTCAAAATACGAGCTGCAGCGTCTGGTTCAGGATTCAGCGTATTATTCGAAATACGAGCTGCAGCGTCTGGTTCATTATTCAGGGTATTTTTCAAAACACGACCTGCAGCGTCTGGTTCAGGATTCAGCGTATTATTCTAAATAGGAGCTGCAGCGTCTGGTTCAGGATTCAGCGTATTATTCAAAATACGAGCTGCAGCGTCTGGTTCATTATTCAGGGTATTTTTCAAAACACGACCTGCAGCGTCTGGTTCAGGATTCAGCGTATTATTCAAAATACGAGCTGCAGCGTCTGGTTCAGGATTCAGCGTATTATTCAAAATACGAGCTGCAGCGTCTGGTTCAGGATACAGCGTATTATTGAAAATACGAGCTGCAGCGTCTGGTTCAGGATTCAGCATATTATTCAAAATACGAGCTGCAGCGTCTGGTTTATTATTCAGGGTATTATTCAAAACACGACCTGCAGCGTCCGGTTGAGGATTCAGCGTATTATTCAAAATACGAGCTGCAGCGTCTGGTTCAGGATTCAGCGTATTATTGAAAATACGAGCTGCAGCGTCTGGTTCAGGATTCAGCGTATTAATCAAAATACGACCTGCAGCGTCTGGTTTATTATTCAGGTATTATTCAAAACACGACCTGCAGCGTCTGGTTCAGGATTCAGCGTATTATTCAAAATACGAGCTGCAGCGGCTGATTCATTATTGAGGGTATTTTTCAAAACACGACCTGCAGCGTCTGGTTCAGGACTCAGCGTATTATTCAAAATACGAGCTGCAGCGCCTGGTTCAGGATTCAGCGTATTATTCAAAATACGACCTGCAGCGTCTGGTTCAGGATTCAGCGTATTATTCAAAATACGAGCTGCAGCGTCTGGTTTATTATTCCGGGTATTATTCAAAATACGAGCTGCAGCGTCTGGTTCAGGATTTAGCATATTATTCAAAATACGAGCTGCAGCGTCTGATTCATTATTGAGGGTATTTTTCAAAACACGACCTGCAGCGTCTGGTTCAGGATTCAGCGTATTATTCAAAATACGAGCTGCAGCGTCTGGTTCAGGATTCAGCGTATTATTCAAAATACGAGCTGCAGCATCTGGTTCAGGATTCAGCGTATTATTCAAAACACGAGCTGCAGCGTCTGGTTCAGGATTCAGCGTATTATTCAAAACACGACCTGCAGCGTCTGTTTTAGGATTCAGCGTATTATTCAAAATACGAGCTGCAGCGTCTGGTTCATTATTCAGGGTATTTTTCAAAACACGACCTGCAGCGTCTGGTTCAGGATTCAGCGTATTATTCAAAATACGAGCTGCAGCGGCTGATTCATTATTGAGGGTATTTTTCAAAACACGACCTGCAGCGTCTGGTTCAGGACTCAGCGTATTATTCAAAATACGAGCTGCAGCGCCTGGTTCAGGATTCAGCGTATTATTCAAAATACGACCTGCAGCGTCTGGTTCAGGATTCAGCGTATTATTCAAAATACGAGCTGCAGCGTCTGGTTTATTATTCCGGGTATTATTCAAAATACGAGCTGCAGCGTCTGGTTCAGGATTTAGCATATTATTCAAAATACGAGCTGCAGCGTCTGATTCATTATTGAGGGTATTTTTCAAAACACGACCTGCAGCGTCTGGTTCAGGATTCAGCGTATTATTCAAAATACGAGCTGCAGCGTCTGGTTCAGGATTCAGCGTATTATTCAAAATACGAGCTGCAGCATCTGGTTCAGGATTCAGCGTATTATTCAAAACACGAGCTGCAGCGTCTGGTTCAGGATTCAGCGTATTATTCAAAACACGACCTGCAGCGTCTGTTTTAGGATTCAGCGTATTATTCAAAATACGAGCTGCAGCGTCTGGTTCATTATTCAGGGTATTTTTCAAAACACGACCTGCAGCGTCTGGTTCAGGATTCAGCGTATTATTCAAAATACGAGCTGCAGCGTCTGGTTCAGGATTCAGCATATTATTCAAAATCCGAGCTGCAGCGTCTGGTTCAGGATTCAGCGTATTATTCAAAATACGAGCTGCAGCGTCTGGTTCAGGATTCAGCGTATTATTAAAAAATACGAGCTGCAGCGTCTGGTTTATTATTCAGGGTATTATTCAAAATACGAGCTGCAGCGTCTGGTTCAGGATCCAGCATATTATTCAAAATACGAGCTGCAGCGTCTGATTCATTATTGAGGGTATTTTTCAAAACACGACCTGCAGCGTCTGCTTCAGGATTCAGCGTATTATTCAAAATACGACTTGCAACGTCTGGTTCAGGATTCAGCGTATTATTCAAAACACGACCTGCAGCGTCTGGTTCAGGATTCAGCGTATTATTCAAAATACGAGCTGCAGCGTCTGGTTCAGGATTCAGCGTATTATTCAAAATACGAGCTGCAGCGTCTGGTTCAGGATTCAGCGTATTATTCGAAATACGAGCTGCAGCGTCTGGTTCATTATTCAGGGTATTTTTCAAAACACGACCTGCAGCGTCTGGTTCAGGATTCAGCGTATTATTCTAAATAGGAGCTGCAGCGTCTGGTTCAGGATTCAGCGTATTATTCAAAATACGAGCTGCAGCGTCTGGTTCATTATTCAGGGTATTTTTCAAAACACGACCTGCAGCGTCTGGTTCAGGATTCAGCGTATTATTCAAAATACGAGCTGCAGCGTCTGGTTCAGGATTCAGCGTATTATTCAAAATACGAGCTGCAGCGTCTGGTTCAGGATACAGCGTATTATTGAAAATACGAGCTGCAGCGTCTGGTTCAGGATTCAGCATATTATTCAAAATACGAGCTGCAGCGTCTGGTTTATTATTCAGGGTATTATTCAAAACACGACCTGCAGCGTCCGGTTGAGGATTCAGCGTATTATTCAAAATACGAGCTGCAGCGTCTGATTCATTATTGAGGGTATTTTTCAAAACACGACCTGCAGCGTCTGGTTCAGGATTCAGCGTATTATTCAAAATACGACTTGCAGCTTCTGGTTCAGGATTCAGCGTATTATTCAAAATACGACCTGCAGCGTCTGGTTCAGGATTCAGCGTATTATTCAAAATACGAGCTGCAGCGTCTGGTTCATTATTCAGGGTATTTTTCAAAACACGACCTGCAGCTTCTGGTTCAGGATTCAGCGTATTATTCAAAATACGAGCCGCAGCGTCTGGTTCAGGATTCAGCGTATTATTGAAAATACGAGCTGCAGCGTCTGGTTCAGGATTCAGCGTATTATTCAAAATACGAGCTGCAGCGTCTGGTTTATTATTCAGGGTATTATTCAAAACACGACCTGCAGCGTCTGGTTCAGGATTCAGCGTATTATTCAAAATACGAGCTGCAGCGTCTGATTCATTATTCAGGGTATTTTTCAAAACACGACCTGCAGCGTCTGGTTCAGGATTCAGCGTATTATTCAAAATACGAGCTGCAGCGTCTGGTTCAGGATTCAGCGTACTATTCAAAATACGAGCTGCAGCGTCTGGTTCAGGATTCAGCGTATTATTCAAAATACGAGCTGCAGCGTCCGGTTCATTATTCAGGGTATTTTTCAAAACACGACCTGCAGCGTCTGGTTCAGGATTCAGCGTATTATTCAAAATACGAGCTGCAGCGTCTGGTTCAGGATTCAGCGTATTATTCAAAATACGAGCTGCAGCGTCTGGTTCAGGACTCGGCGTATTATTCAAAATACGAGCTGCAGCGTCTGGTTCATTATTCAGGGTATTATTAACAAATGGTCAGGATATTATTCAGCGTATGATTCTGTATTCAGGGTATTATTGAAAATACGACCTGCAGTGTCTGGTTCAGGATTCAGGATATTATTCAAAATACGACCTACAGCGTCTGGTTCATTATTCAGGGTATTTTTCAAAAGTGGCCAGGGTATTATTCAGCGTAAGGTTCAGGATATATCTAGGGTTTGCGTAGCCCCAACCGAAGGGCAATGCAGGATGAGTGTTTTGGCTGGGGCTAACGTGAGATGGTGTATCTAAGACTTGCGGCTTTTGGGGTTGCCGTTACTTCTAATGTTTTGTACCTGGGTTTAGGGTTAGTGTAAGTGATAGGTAAAGGTTGCGGTTAGCTTAGGGTTTGCTATTAATTCTGATGTCTTGTAGCTAGTGTTAAGGTTAGGGTAAACCTAGGGTTAGGGTAGTCCTAACCCTAGGGCTATAAGGATGAGTGTTTGCGGGCTGGGGATAGCGTGAGATGGTGTGACTAAGACTTGCGGTTAGTTTTGGGTATTGCGGTTAATTCTAATGTTTCGTAGCTATGGTTAGTGTTAGTGATGGGTTAGGGTTAGTGTTTAGGGCTAAGGTAGTAAGGGTTTGACAGGTTTAGTGTAAGGGGCTGGGGCTAGGGTTGTTGGCTGCCGCTGAAGGGTTCGGCTAGTTTTCGGGGTTGCGTTTAATTCTGATGCCTCAGACAATGACGGCCTCTTCATAAAACTTTAACCAGTAGGTTGGGGCTTGACGATATCTCTTTGGGTTGGCCGCCGTGGTTCAACTATTGGTTTTCATTTACTCTGGCATACAGTAGAATTAGCCATGCGTACTCGGCTTTGTTTATTATAGCGATTAATTTGATTTTTATGTTTTCGCTTTGATGCATGGACTGAGTTGGGAGCCTTTATGCGAACCGAATTTTTATGTTTTTCTGTATTAAGAGTAGCATCGGGACCCAGGGTGAAGTTGGCTAGCTGTAAAAGTGCTTTAACACCCCCACCGCCCCGGTGGTTTGCTCTACCGACCGTTCTAAGGCGGTGGTCCCGGTGTTAGTCTTACTCTTTGTTGCTTTGTGGTTTATTCTACGAGGCGATTTGTTGTATATCTTTCCGTGTGTCATTTTGTTCTTGTGTTTTTCAGTCCATTTAGTTTGCGATTACCTCGCTTGGGGAAGAGATTGCTAAACTTAGTGCTTTTCGTACGTTTGTTCGGTTTGTGCTTATTTAGATTTGTCGGTTTCCTATTTCCTCTTGGGGTCTGGGAAGGGCTGCGGTTTGTGATTGTGGCCCTCCCTGGACTTTTCTCTTACCTTTTTGGGGGATAGGGTTAGGGTAGCCCCAACTCCAGGGCCTATGTAGGATGAGTCTTTGGGGCTGGGGCTAGGATGAGAGGATGCGACTGAGACTTGCGGTTAGTTTGAGGATTGTGGTTACTTCTGATGTCTTCTAGCTAGTGTTAGTGTTACCCTAGGGTTAGGGAAGCCCCAATCCTAGGGCTTGCAGGGTGTGTGTTTAGGGCTAAGGCTACGGTGAGTGTGTGTCTCTTGGGGTTAGTTTTGGGGTTGCAGTTAATTCTAATGTTTTGCAGCTAGGGTTAGTGTAAGTGTTAGTAATAGGTTAAGGTTAGGGTTTGGGGTTAGGGCAAGGGTAGTAGGGGCTTGACAGGGTTAGTGTTAGGGGCTGGGGCTAGGGTTGGAGGCTACCACTAAAGGTTGCGGTTAGTTTTGGGGTTGTGGTTAATTCTGATGCCTTGCAGCTAGGGTTAGGGTTACCCTAGAGTTAGGGTAGTCCCAACACTGTGGCTATGCAGGGAGAGTCTTTGCTGCTGGGGCTAGGGCAAGAGGGTGTGTCTGAGACACGGTTAGTTTTGGGATTGTGGTTTATTCTAATGTTTCATACCTAGGGCTGGGGTTAGGGTAAGCGATAGGTTAGGGTAAGGGGTTAGAGCTAGGGTAGTAAGGGCTTGACAGGGTGAGAGGGTGAGTGTTAGGGCTGGGGCTAGGTTGCTAGGCTTTAGGTTGCGGTTAGTTTGGGGGTCGCGGTTAATTCTGATGTCTTTTAACTAGGGTTAGGATTAGGATAAACCTAGGGTTAGGGTAGCTTCAACCCAGGGGCTATGCAGGGCGAGTGTTTGGGGCCGGGGCTAGGTTGAGAGCGTGTGTCTAAGACTTGCGGTTAGTTTTGGGGTTGCGGTAATTCTAATGTTTTGTACCTAGGGTTAGAGTTAGTGATAGGTTAGGGTTAGGGTTAGGGCTAGTGCTAGGGTAGTAGGGGCTTGTCAGTGGTATGGGGCTGGGGTTAGGGTTGGAGGCTGCTGCTAAAGGTTGCGGTTAGTTTAGGGGCTGCTGTTTATTCTGACGTCTTCTAGGATGGGTTAAGGTTAAGGTAACCCTAGGGTTAGGTAGCCCCAACCTTGGGGCTATGCAGGGTGTGTTTGGGGTTGGGGCTGGAGTGTAGTGTGTGTTTAAGACTTCCGGTTGGTTTTGGCGTTGTGGTTAATTCCAATATTTTGTAGCTATGGTTAGGGTTAGGGCTGGGCAGGGTGAGTGTTTTGGACTGGGACTAGGGTTAGAGGCTGTGGCTATGAGTTGCAGTTAGTTTAATGGTTGTGGTTTATTTTAAATGGGTTAGAGCTAGGGTTAGGGTTAGGGGTTAGATCTGGGGTTAGTAAGGGATGGATAGGGGTAGTGTTAGATGCTGGGGCTAGGGTTAGCGTCTTTGGCTGAGCCTTGCGGTTAGTTTTGGGGTTGCGGTTAATTCCAATGTTTTGTAGCTAGGGTTAGGGTTAGGGCTGGGCAGGGTTAGTGTTTTTGGCTGGGGCTAGGGTAAGACGCTGCTGCAGTTTTGCGGTTAGTTTAGGGCTTGCGGTTAATTTTAATGATTTTCAGCTATGGTTAGGGTTAGTGATATAGTAGGGTTAGGGTTAAGTGTTAGGGCTGGGGTGAGTAGGGGCTGGACATGGGTAGTGTTAGAGGCTGGAGCTAGGGTTAGGTGCTTCTGTTGAGCATTGCGGTTATTTCTGGTGTTGCGGTTAATTGCAGTGTTTTTAGCTAGGATTAGGGTTAGTCTGGGCACAGTGATGATTTTGGGCTGGGGTCAGGGTGACTAAGCGTTGCGGTTAGTTTGGGGGTTGCGGTTAATTCTAATGATTTTTACCTAGGGTTAGGGCTACTGATAGGTTAGGGTTAGGATTAAGGGTTCGGGCTGAGGTAAGTAGGGCTGGACAGGAGTAGTGTTAGAGGCTGGGGCTAGTGTTAGGGGTTAATGTTAGAGGCGGTGGCTATGAGTTGCGGTTAGTTTAGAGGTTGCGTGAATTATAATGATTTTCACCTAGGGTTATGGTTAGGGTTAGCGATAGGTTACGGTTAGCTTTAGGGGTTACGGCTGGGGTGGGTAGGGGCTGGACAGGGGTAGAGGCTGGGGCTAGGCTAACGGCTTAGGCTGAGCCTTGGGATTAATTCTAGGGTTGCGGTTAATTGCAGTGTTTTGTAGCTAGGATTAGGGTTCGGTAGGGTGAGGTTTTTGGGCTGGGGCCAGGGTTAGAGGCCGTGGCTAAGTATTGCGGTTAGTTTAGGGATTGCGGTTAATTCTAATGATTTTCAGCTAGGGTTAGGGTTAGTGATAAAGTTAGGGGATAGGGGTGTGGTGAGTAGGGGCTGGACAGGGATTAGGGTTAGGGTTAGGGTTAGGGTAAGGGCTTTTTTCTTGGCTGTTCGCAGTAAGGAATTATTCTCTATTGTGGATCTCGATGTCAGCGACCAGGTTCTTTCAAGTTGATTGGATGCATCTCCAAGGGAGCCCACGTGAGCCAACTTTGGCGAGAAAGTAATTACCTCTCTTCTCATACAGGGCTACTCTAAATGGAAGGAACATATTTTCTGATCAGAATAGCCCCCTTTTGAAGAGGGATTTATAAACCAGGAAAGTATCTGTTCCGCTGGAATGGTCTCCCTTTGAAAGGGAAGTGAGTGTTGAGATGTATCTCTGTTCACCGTAACCTTTTCATCCCTGCAGATCAAAACAGATACTGTGCAAACAGTGTCGATCCAGATGAGAAAATAAAAAACATTTTTATTGCTGTTTAAGTGCAAAAAGGTATAAGGTTAAAATATCATTTTAACCTTCCTTTACCACTCTCTCTGGACTAATTTTAGCAGATGATAAATTGAGGACATATTTCTGATTTTTCATAGAAACAAGATTTGGCATTCCATGCAAATTTTCTGGACACAATTTGCATGAAATGCCAAAGCCTATTTTCTGGTGAATATAAGAAAATATTTCAAAACTTCATCTGAAATTTTTTCTTAGCATGCTAAGCGTTGAAGTTAAACTACTCGACTGCAACCTATTTGGTAGATAATGGCAGCTACTTATTGAAATCCATTCAGGTTGCAACTTCAGGACACTGACACAACCATGGAAACCAGGACAGAACAAGATCTATGCAGCAGTGATATTATCATAGATTATCTAATATTTGGACAGAAAAAGAATTGTTAACCCTTGAGGCACTATCAGAATTGTTCTTTATATTTCTTGATATTTCATGTAAATTGTCTGCTTAATAGAGGATTTACATGTAGTGTTGAGCCTTGTTTTCTCCTTGTCATCTGTAGCCGTTGTGACAGGCTTTGCTACTGTAAGGAAGTTACCAATTTTGCCAAGGTAGGCAATTTCTCATATTTGCCTATCTTCCGTTACAGTATTTGTAACTTCCTGACATCAATAATTTTAAGTAAAGCTTGTGTCCCATACTTTGTTTTCAGTCCGAACTTATGGTTATCTAGCCTTTACCACTCTATAGGCAAATTCAGCAGATGACAAATTTATGATATTTTTATTTGTACCTGAAAACAAAATTAAGAATAAATTAAGATGCCATACCCTTTTCAAATTTTCAGCCAATCAGATTACTTTATCCAGATTGTTCGTCCATCTGTCTGTTTTTACGTATGCCTGTTATGTACACCACAATGGTTTGCGGTTTGTCAAAAGAAATATATATATAAACCATCATAAGTTCTTATTTTACTTAGTATTTCCATGGTTGGCAGACTCCACTAGCTGTCAAACAAGAGCAATATAAGCGTAGCTGTACCAAATTTAGTGACACAGAGGCCTAAAAGTTTGTAACCGAAAATCATGATTGGTAAGACCCGGCAAGCGAAGCACATCCCCCTTCGAGCATACATCAATCTACGTAAATCATGAGAAAGTCCAACCGCAGACATCAGGTAAGAGACGCCTACCGATCGATTAAAGAGCGTCCCCCACCGTGCCACATCAGCCAGCATGGCCCACGCATCACGGCAATCCCGGGCATCAGCAAGGAGAGTGTCCCAGGCAGCGAGACCTGCAACATGTAAACTCAACACCCAAAAAATGGCGAACAAATCCGCTAAGATACACGTCACTACGACAAATCAAGCTTAGTTTTAGAAGAATTTAGAATGTGTACTACTGCAAATGTTAAGGTATAATATAGTAATTTAATTAAGTACTTACGTACTGACGTTAACACCGCAGTATCAACATCAGCACTTAGGAACTGGTTCTGAGCAGATGATATCCTAGGGGACGAAGGAAACATCCACCAGCAGAGATACCGACACAGTGGTTTGCAATATAAGCGCAACTATACCATGTTTAGTGACACTGAGGCTTTCTGTTATTAATACGTCGTCAGTGTATCTAAACCTCAAAAGTGTGAAACCGAAACAGCTGATTGGCAAAACCCGGCAAGCGAAGCACATCCCTCTCAGAGCACACATCAACCGACGTAGATCAAGAGACAGGGAGCAAACAGTTCGAGGAAATGAGGAACTAAGTCTATAATATGGTATCGTGAAAGGACGACTTGCATAAAATTATATTAACTGAATAATTATGTGATTATGTTTGCAGCTTAAAGTGAATACTGAAACACTGACTGAACTCTGAACTTTATCCCAAACCACGAACCAAATCTTGAACTGATTAATTAAGAATCCAGCCCCGTAGACTGAATCAAGAACTACACTAAATTTAGAATCTTGTAGTGTTTCCTTAATCATGGACCGAACTCTGGTTTTGTTCAGTTTGAATCCTAATTTCAACCATGCATCGTGAACTCAAACTTGAACTGGCATATATTGAAATCCAGAACTAAATTTTGAACCTTTGATTTAGTCCTGAGTCAATAAAAAATATCGGAAATCGTTACGTTTGATTTGTTTTCAAAGTTCATATATCGAGCACGGATTTTCAACACTTTATCAAGCTACGCTTATAAAAACATAAGCGTCGGCAAAAATGGCTTTTACAGATGCACAAATTACGGATGCATTATCACTATAAATTTTACAACAATACTTATCGCTGATGCATATACCCATAACTAAACCTATACCTATATACGAAGGTAATTAAAGAATTAATGGCGATTGCCAAATAAAACAGAACATGTAGCATAAACATCAGTTTTAACTGCGTACGCTGAAACCTTAAACATGTTAGCATACTGAATACTGAACCAGACACTGAATAATACCCTAGCCAATTTTTAATAATCCAGACGCTGAATAATACCCTGGAATATTTTTTGAATAATACCCTGAGTCCTGAACCAGGCGCTGAATAATACGCTGGTCGTATTGTGAGTAATTCCCTGAATAATACGCCGAATAATGAACTAGACGCTGAAGAATACCCTGCACATTTTATAATAATACCCTGAATCCTGGACCAGACACCGAATAATACGCTAGTCGTATTTTGAATAATACCACGAATAATAGGCTGAATACTGAACCACACGCTGAATAATATCCTGGCCATTTCTGAATAATACGCTGAATCCTGAAGCAGAAGCTGCAGGTCGTATTTTGAATAATACCCTGAATACTGAACCAGACGCTGAATAATACCCTGGACATTTTTTAATAATACGCTGAATCCTGAACCAGACGCTGCAGGTCGTATTTTGAATAATACCCTGAATACTTAACCTGACGCTGAATAATACCTGGACATTTTTTAATAATACGCTGAATCCTGAACCAGACGCTGCAGGTCGTATAAATAATAATACCCTGAATACTGAACCAGAAGCTGAATAATACCCTGGACATTTTTAATAATACGCTGAATCCTGAACCAAAGGCTGCAGGTCGTATTTTGAATAATACCCTGAATCGTGAACCAGACGCTGAATAATACCCTTGACATTTTTAACAATACGCTGAATGCTGAACCAGACGCTGCAGCTCGTATTTTGAATAATACCCTGAATCATGAACAAGACGCTGAATAATACCCTGGACATTTTGTTAATAATGCCCTGAATCCTGAACCAGACGCTGCAGGTCGTATTTTGAATAATGATGAACCAGAAGCTAAAGGTAGTATTTTGAATAATACCCTGAATAATAAAGCAGATGCTGAAAAATACCCTGGATATTTTTAATAATACGCTGAATCCTGAACCAGACGCTGCAGGTCGTATTTCGAATAATACACTGAATCGTGAATAAGACGCTGAAAAATACCCTGCACATTTTTTTTTTTTTATAATACGCTGACTCCTGACATTGGCCTCTTTTGAATAATACCCTGACTAATGAACCAGACGCTGCAGCTCGTATTTTGAATAATACGCTGAATCCTGAACCAGACGCTGCAGCTCGTATTTTGAATAATACGCTGAATCCTGAACCAGACGCTGCAGGTCCTGTTTTGAAAAATACCCTGAATAATGAACCAGACGCTGCAGCTCGTATTTTGAATAATACGCTGAATCCTGAACCAGACGCTGCAGCTCGTATTTTGAATAATACGCTGTATCCTGAACCAGACGCTGCAGGTCGTGTTTTGAAAAATACCCTGAATAATGAACCAAACGCTGCAGCTCGTATTTTGAATAATACGCTGAATCCTGAACCAGACGCTGCAGGTCGTGTTTTGAATAATACCCTGAATAATAAACCAGACGCTGCAGCTTGTATTTTGAATAATACGCTGAATCCTGAACCAGATGCTGCGGCTCGTATTTTGAATAATACGCTGAATCCTGAACCAGACGCTGCAGGTCGTGTTTTGAATAATACCCTGAATAATAAACCAGACGCTGCAGCTCGTACTTTGAATAATACGTTGAATCCTGAACCAGACGCTGCAGCTCGTATTTTGAATAATACGCTGAATCCTGAACCAGACGCTGCAGCTCGTATTTTGAATAATACGCTGTATCCTGAACCAGACGCTGCAGGTCGTGTTTTGAAAAATACCCTGAATAATGAGCCAGACGCTGCAGCTCCTATTTTGAATAATACGCTGAATCCTGAACCAGACGCTGCGGCTTGCATTTTGAATAATACGCTGAATCCTGAACCAGACGCTGCAGGTCGTGTTTTGAAAAATACCCACAATAATTAATCAGAGGCTCCAGCTCGTATTTTGAATAATACGCTGAATCCTGAACCAGACGCTGCAGGTCGTGTTTTGAATAATACCCTGAATAATAAACCAGACGCTGCAGCTCGTATTTTGAATAATACGTTGAATCCTTAACCAGATGCTGCAGCTCGTATTTTGAATAATACGCTGAATCCTGAACCAGACGCTGCAGCTCGTATTTTGAATAATACGCTGTATCCTGAACCAGACGCTGCAGGTCGTGTTCTGAAAAATACCCTGAAAAATGAACCAGACGCTGCAGCTCGTATTTTGAATAATACGCTAAATCCTGAACCAGACGCTGCAGGTCGTATTTTGAATAATACGCTGAATCCTGAACCAGACGCTGTAGGTCGTGTTTTGAAAAATACCTTAAATAATGAACCAGACACTGCAGCTCGTATTTTGAATAATACGCTGAATCCTGAACCAGACGCTGCAGCTCGTATTTTGAATAATACGCTGAATCCTGAACCAGACGCTGCAGGTCGTGTTTTGAATAATACTCTGAATAATAAACCAGACGCTGCAGCTTGTATTTTGAATAATACGCTGAATCCTGAACCAGATGCTGCAGCTCGTATTTTGAATAATACGCTGAATCCTGATCCAGACGCTGCAGGGCGTATTTTGAATAATACGCTGAATCCTGAACCAGACGCTGCAGGTCGTGTTTTGAAAAATACCCTCAATAATGAACCAGACGCTGCAGCTCGTATTTTGAATAATACGCTGAATCCTGAACCAGACGCTGCAGGTCGTGTTTTGAATAATACCCTGAATAATAAACCAGACGCTGCAGCTTGTATTTTGAATAATACGCTGAATCCTGAACCAGATGCTGCAGCTCGTATTTTGAATAATACGCTGAATCCTGAAGCAGACGCTGCAGGTCGTGTTTTGAAAAATACCCTCAATAATGAACCAGACGCTGCAGCTCGTATTTTGAATAATACGCTGAATCCTGAACCATACGCTGCATCTCGTATTGTGAATAATACGCTGAATCCTGAACCAGACGCTGCAGGTCGTGTTTTGAAAAATACGCTGAATAATGAACCAGACGCTGCAGCTCGTATTTTGAATAATACGCTGAATCCTGAACCAGACGCTGCAGCTCGTATTTTGAATAATACGCTGTATCCTGAACCAGACGCTGCAGGTCGTGTTTTGAAAAAAACCTGAATAATGAACCGGACGCTGCAGCTCGTATTTTGAATAATACGCTGAATCCTGAACCAGACGCTGCAGGTCGTGTTTTGAATAATACCCTGAATAATAAACCAGACGCTGCAGCTTGTATTTTGAATAATACGCTGAATCCTGAACCAGATGCTGCAGCTCGTATTTTGAATAATACGCTGAATCCTGAACCAGACGCTGCAGGTCGTGTTTTGAATAATACCCTGAATAATAAACCAGACGCTGCAGCTCGTATTTTGAATAATACGTTGAATCCTGAACCAGACGCTGCAGCTCGTATTTTGAATAATACGCTGAATCCTGAACCAGACGCTGCAGCTCGTATTTTGAATAATACGCTGTATCCTGAACCAGACGCTGCAGGTCGTGTTTTGAAAAATATCCTGAATAATGAGCCAGACGCTGCAGCTCCTATTTTGAATAATACGCTGAATCCTGAACCAGACGCTGCAGGTCGTGTTTTGAATAATACGCTGAATCCTGAACCAGACGCTGTAGGTCGTGTTTCGAAAAATACCCTGAATAATGAACCAGACGCTGCAGCTCGTATTTTGAATAATACGCTGAATCCTAAACCAGACGCTGCAGCTCGTATTTTGAATAATACACTGAATCCTGAACCAGACGCTGCAGGTCGTGTTTTGAATAATACTCTGAATAATAAACCAGACGCTGCGGCTTGCATTTTGAATAATACGCTGAATCCTGAACCAGACGCTGCAGGTCGTGTTTTGAAAAATACCCTCAATAATTAATCAGAGGCTGCAGCTCGTATTTTGAATAATACGCTGAATCCTGAACCAGACGCTGCAGGTCGTGTTTTGAATAATACCCTGAATAATAAACCAGACGCTGCAGCTCGTATTTTGAATAATACGTTTAATCCTGAACCATACGCTGCAGCTCGTATTTTGAATAATACGCTGAATCCTGAACCAGACGCTGCAGCTCGTATTTTGAATAATACGCTGTATCCTGAACCAGACGCTGCAGGTCGTGTTCTGAAAAATACCCTGAATAATGAACCAGACGCTGCAGCTCGTATTTTGAATAATACGCTAAATCCTGAACCAGACGCTGCAGGTCGTATTTTGAATAATACGCTGAATCCTGAACCAGACGCTGTAGGTCGTGTTTTGAAAAATACCCTGAATAATGAACCAGACGCTGCAGCTCGTATTTTGAATAATACGCTGAATCCTGAACCAGACGCTGCAGCTTGTATTTTGAATAATACGCTGAATCCTGAACCAGACGCTGCACGTCGTGTTTTGAATAATACTCTGAATAATAAACCAGACGCTGCAGCTTGTATTTTGAATAATACGCTGAATCCTGAACCAGATGCTGCAGCTCGTATTCTGAATAATACGCTGAATCCTGAACCAGACGCTGCAGGTCGTATTTTGAATAATACGCTGAATCCTGAACCAGACGCTGCAGGTCGTGTTTTGAAAAATACCCTCAATAATGAACCAGACGCTGCAGCTCGTATTTTGAATAGTACGCTGAATCCTGAACCATACGCTGCAGGTCGTGTTTTGAATAATACCCTGAATAATAAACCAGACGCTGCAGCTTGTATTTTGAATAATACGCTGAATCCTGAACCAGATGCTGCAGCTCGTATTTTGAATAATACGCTGAATCCTGAACCAGACGCTGCAGGTCGTGTTTTGAAAAATACCCTGCATAATGAACCAGACGCTGCAGCTCGTATTTTGAATAATACGCTGAATCCTGAACCATACGCTGCAGCTCGTATTTTGAATAATTTGCTGAATCCTGAACCAGACGCTGCAGATCGTGTTTTGAAAAATACGCTGAATAATGAACCAGACGCTGCAGCTCGTATTTTGAATAATGCGCTGAATCCTGAACCAGACGCTGCAGCTCGTATTTTGAATAATACGCTGTATCCTGAACCAGACGCTGCAGGTCGTGTTTTGAAAAATACCTTGAATAATGAACCAGACGCTGCAGCTCGTATTTTGAATAATACGCTGAATCCTGAACCAGACGCTGCAGGTCGTGTTTTGAATTATACCCTGAATAATAAACCAGACGCTGCAGCTTGTATTTTGAATAATACGCTGAATCCTGAACCAGATGCTGCAGCTCGTATTTTGAATAATACGCTGAATCCTGAACCAGACGCTGCAGGTCGTGTTTTGAATAATACCCTGAATAATAAACCAGACGCTGCAGCTCGTATTTTGAATAATATGTTGAATCCTGAACCAGACGCTGCAGCTCGTATTTTGAATAATACGCTGAATCCTGAACCAGACGCTGCAGCTCGTATTTTGAATAATACGCTGTATCCTGAACCAGATGCTGCAGGTAATGTTTTGAAAAATACCCTGAATAATGAACCAGACGCTGCAGCTCGTATTTTGAATAATACGCTGAATCCTGAACCAGACGCTGCAGGTCGTATTTTGAATAATACGCTGAATCCTGAACCAGACGCTGTAGGTCGTGTTTTGAAAAATACCCTGAATAATGAACCAGACTCTGCAGCTCGTATTTTGAATAATACGCTGAATCCTGAACCAGACGCTGCAGCTCGTATTTTGAATAATACGCTGAATCTTTAACCAGACGCTGCAGGTCGTGTTTTGATTAATACTCTGAAGAATAAACCAGACGCTGCGGCTTGCATTTTGAATAATACGCTAAATCCTGAACCAGATGCTGCAGCTCGTATTTTGAATAATACGCTGAATCCTGAACCAGACGCTGCAGGTCGTATTTTGAATAATACGCTGAATCCTGAACCAGACGCTGCAGGTCGTGTTTTGAAAAATACCCTCAATAATGAACCAGACGCTGCAGCTCGTATTTTGAATAATACACTGAATCCTGAACCAGACGCTGCAGGTCGTGTTTTGAATAATACCCTGAATAACAAACCAGACGCTGCAGCTCGTATTTTGAATAATACGTTGAATCCTGAACCAGACGCTGCAGCTCGTATTTTGAATAATACGCTGAATCCTGAACCAGACGCTGCAGCTCGTATTTTGAATAATACGCTGTATCCTGAACCAGACGCTGCAGGTCGTGTTTTGAAAAATACCCTGAATAATGAACCAGACGCTGCAGCTCGTATTTTGAATAATACGCTGAATCCTGAACCAGACGCTGCAGGTCGTATTTTGAATAATACGCTGAATCCTGAACCAGACGCTGTAGGTCGTGTTTTGAATAATACGCTGAATCCTGAACCAGACGCTGCAGCTCGTATTTTGAATAATACGCTGAATCCTGAACCAGACGCTGCAGGTCGTATTTTGAAAAATACCCTGAATAATGAACCAGACGCTGCAGCTCGTATTTTGAATAATACGCTGAATCCTGAACCAGACGCTGCAGCTCGTATTTTGAATAATACGCTGAATCCTGAACCAGACGCTGCAGGTCGTGTTTTGAAAAATAACCTCAATAATGAACCAGACGCTGCAGCTCGTATTTTGAATAATACGCTGAATCCTGAACCAGACGCTGCAGGTCGTGTTTTGAATAATACCCTGAATAATAAACCAGACGCTGCAGCTCGTATTTTGAATAATACGCTGAATCCTGAACCAGACGCTGCAGTTCGTATTTTGAATAATACGCTGAATCCTGAACCAGACGCTGCAGCTCGTATTTTGAATAATACGCTGAATCCTGAACCAGACGCTGCAGGTCGTGTTTTGAAAAATACCCTGAATAATGAACCAGACGCTGCAGCTCGTATTTTGAATAATACGCTGAATCCTGAACCAGACGCTGCAGCTCGTATTTTGAATAATGTCCTGAATACTGAACCATACGCTGAATCCTGAACCGTGAATAATGAACCGTGAACCAGATGCTAACTTAACGTTCATATACAAAATGTATGTTTTTCCAGTTTTTGCCAATCTTCATGGCCAGTGTCACACTTTGCTTATTCTTTATCAAAAAGGTGCATGGTTGGAAAGGATTTTTCAAATACTAGTATAGTATACAAATTAACATACAAAATTATATGCTTTACATTTATATGCTAAATTGCTTTTCATTATTTAGCACAGATATTTACACATCTGAGTACACTCTCTTTCCTGCCAACCCTTGCAATATAAACAATGTTATACAGTATTAAAACTTTCTTGATTCTGTTTGAATTCGTAATAAAGTTTATATTTTAAAGGCCTTCTTCTTTTCATATTGAACCACAAAATTGTTTCAGTATTCATTTTCCAGTACTTCTTACGCCGTTTATCTTTTTTAAAGATATTTCTTGTCTCTTGATACCATAAGTTTCCAATTAATAATCCAAGTTTTGCATCTAGTAAACCTGGCTTTTCTCAGATTAATATGATAAAACCAGTTTTTCACTGAGAAACCCTGTTCTTTTGCAAGACTACAGATTTTTTTAATTGTTGAGATATGTCAGGTATGAAAACTTAACGAAATACTGTATTTTTCCTAAAAATTTGGACATCTAAATGTCAGAAAATATGCCTGAGCTAACGGGGTAGATCCAGATCAGACTGGTATTAAGGAGCATTCTGATCAGGTTCTGCACTGTTTGCCATTTATTTAATTCCGGTTGAGATGCAAAAATCCTTAATTAACAATTTATGAAAGCTAATGCTCATTAGAATGTATCTGAATATTTATTGAAAATATAGTATACCTTTTTTTTCAGTGAAAAAAAAAATGGTTTTTATCAAGACAGCGCAAGTTTTTCTGTGAAACAGATTTTGTGAACATCATCTGCTTTTTTCTCTCAGCATACCAAATTTATTATGAAAATGAATTGTCGTAAAACATAATTTATTTAAGAAAAATCTGTTTACATGACACAACAAATACTGACATTATGGGAACTGCTCCGTATAGTTTCTGTAATCTGCATAAATGCATGTTATATGGCTGTTTTTGGAACCAAATTATATTTGTTGAATAAATAAACCTTTTGCTCCATAATGATGCTTATACTTGGTTGTCAGACTTGACCCTAGCAAACCTGCTTTTAACTATGTAAGTACAGGTTTGCTGCGGTATAGTTCGCACAAAGGTAATTACCTGATGTTTTGCTCTTGTATGATATTTTCGCTTAACACACAAACAAAAAAAAATAAAAAATAAAAAAAAATAAAAAAATAAAAAAATAGCGAATAGCTTCAAAAAGCAATGCAGAGTGCCCCCAACGAAGACTCAAATGAGCCTGCGCTTCAGCGCAGTCTGGTCAGTGTCTTCGTTGTCCGCGTGAAGATCATACGTCAGGGTTTTGTCATATCACATGGTAAGTAAAAAGATTTTTTTTTTTCGATTGACTTTTTTGTCTTCATAATAATTACCGTTTTCGACCCAATTACTGCACTGTGCGGTTCGGTTTTACAAGAACTAATGCGGCTAAATACCATTGTTTTGTCATCACACCGGTAAATCAAAAAGCACTGGTGGTGGCTGCAACACTAATGTCGGCTTTTTAACGCACTGGAGTGGGCGAAAAATGCCGGAAAAGGTAAACAAAAGATATACCTGTTCTTTTTATAACTGTTATCTGAGCTTATTTCGGTTTTGTTTTTAAGGACACCGGGCGCACGGAACACCGAAAAGACTGCAGGTTATGATTATGTAAGGCATTTGGAGATTTATTTTATCGTTTAGTCGGCAAATTGGTTGCAAGTTTAGCATGTGTCCTGTAATTTCATAAAATGTTACTAAAATAAGCATTTTCGACACAGTTATTGTGCCGGCCTCGGTGGCTCAGCTGAATGCGCCGTCCGACTGGAGACCAGGAGGTCGCGGGTTCAACCCCCGCCGAGGTCGGCAACATTCTTTCGTAGAGATTGATCATGAAATATTTTCTACGGTCATTCTCTCCCTTCCGCTGATTCAAGAAGGGCAGTTGTCAGTTTCTGGCGAAAGAATGTGCACAATACTGGTTAACTGCTTAGAGGACTAAGCCTGTCCAGTAAACATGTGGTTAGGTAAACTGACCGCGCTCGATATGACCCCATTGGGTTGACTGGGCCGTAAAGCCTCAACACAAACAAACAAACACAGTTATTGTTCCATTCCTATGGTATTACAATGAAAAATACGATTTCTCCATGCCATTTTTTTCGCGATGATTTGCCTGTACTTTTATTGTCCATTTTCTATTACAACGCACTGTACGCAGTTTTAGAAGCATCGCTACAACGCACCGGCTGTGGGACACACATTTTGTGGCTGTTTGTTTATCCCATGTAGAATTTTTCTAACGCACTGCAAGCGGTTTAAATCCAGGCATACAGATGAGGCCCTCCCAGGGGGTACCTGTTCCCTTGTTTCCCCGAAATATTCCAGCATTTTCCCTTGTTCCGAAAAATCAAAATCTTAATTTTTTATATCCCTGCTCCCCAAAATTGCCTTTGTTCCCGTGTTCCCTTCATTTTTAGACATGTTCCCTGTTCCCCTAAACTAAAAGACATTATTCCCCTGATTCTAAAACCTCTGGGAGGGCTTCACAGATAATATTTTTATTACGCAATAGTATTTGATATAAAACGTCTCGACAATGTTATTTTTTAAAAAAAAAATTCTAATTTGTTACATACTGTTTCCGAGCTAGAAAGGAGCACTTTCACATCTTCCGGTAACATGAATTCTTTTTGAAGTCTTCTCTTTTCTCCTGTATTCTCGGTTTATCTTCGAAACCAAATACATTTACGTCACCGAAGTCTTCATCAAGTCCTGCTGTGACTTTTTTTCCATCAACACATATGATGTAAATATTATTATTGCTTAATCTGCTGCTCTGAACCTCATAAAAAGTCTGGTCGATTACACCGGGTTGGAGAACAGTGGGCATTGGGGCATAAATTTGGTCAAAGAGGGTAGTTCTACTTGGCACAGCGAAGTTGATTTGTGTTATTTCGGGGCTCATTTTGTATGATGGAGACGTTTTACTAACACACTTTCCAACTCCGCGTGGCCCTGGACCGAATGATATAAATTTGCCATGAAAAAGCTGATACCCGGCTCTCCAAAAGTTTTTTGTGGCCTTCAAGTACCATATTTCTTGTGTACTACCAATACTGAACCAACGAACCGTTTCTAGCCACAGGAGCATAGCTATGTTACTTGGAGAGTATTTTTCTGTTTTTACAAGTCCAAAAAATAATGTGAAATAGTACAAAAGTCCTGCTTCTGACAGCTATTTCTTTGTCTGTAGCGATGTCGATATATTCTTTGCTTGTTTCAGAAATCGTTTCTTCAACTTCATCATATATGATGTTTTCACTGATAACTTTCGGACTGAGAGTGGCATAAATATGCAATTTTTTGCTACGTTCGCATAATGATTCAGTAGTGCGGAGTCTTTTAAATGCACTGGATGTGTTTTTTTCTTGGAGAGGCAGTCGCAGAAATGTTCTTTGGCGTTACGAATCGCGGGAATCGTCTTTGTTTCGGCTTGTGCAGCCAAAGGGTTGATTTTCTTCGTTTCGGCATAGCTGAAATATAAACATACTTACCATTAATATCAGACAATACATCAGACACAACTGAATTATAGTCAATTCGCCTCAAGACAATTCACCCCACAAATAAAAACTCGCCCTAAGACAACTCGCCCAAAACTCATAAGACAACTTGCCCCACAAGTAAAAAGCAGACGACATTTTGAAATATTTTTCTTATTTCCAAAAAATAGGCTTTGACACATCGTGCTGTAATCCTTAGGAGACAATTTGCATCAAATATTAAAGCCTATTTTCTGAAAAGAGTATGAAAAAAATATTTCAAAATATCGTCTGCTAAATACGCAAAATTCTGCTATTACAATACTGTGCTATTACCTGCGTGGGGCGAGTTGTCTTACGAATCTGGGGCGAGTTGTCTTTGGGCGTTTTATGTGGGAGGGATGTCTTGAGACGAGTTTTATGTGGGACGAGGTTGTTCTGCACCCGTACAACTTATACTCGGTTTGTATTGCCTACGTGATAAGTCGTCTACTGCATCGAACCCAAGGCAATCCCAACACAATCCCGCCAACAAATTAGAAGATATAAAACATGTCATTGTCGAGACGTTTTATATTAAACACAATTGAATCATAAAAATATTATCTGTATGCCTGTATTTCAACCGCTTGCAGTGCGTTATAAAGTCCTGCATGGGATAAACAAACAGCCACAAAATGTGTGTTCCACAGCCGGTGCGTTGTAGCGTTGCTTCTAAAACTGCGCACAGTGCGTTGTAATAGAAAATGGACAATATAAGTACAAGAAAATCATCGCAAAAAATTTGGCATGTAGAAATCGTGTTTTCCATTGTAATACCATAGGAATGGAACAATAACAGTGTCGAAAATGCTTATTTTAGTAACATTTTATGAAATTACAAGTGAAATCATGACATCGCAAGGACACGTGCTAAACTTGCAACCGATTTGCCGACTAAACGATAAAATAAATCTCCAAATGCCTTACATAATCATAAACAACAGTCTTTTCGGTGTTCCGTGCGCTCAGTGTCCTTAAAAACAAAACCAAAATAAGCTCAGATAAAAGCTATAAAAAGAACTTTTGTTTACCTTTTCCGGCATTTTTCGCCCACTCCAGTGCGTTAAAAAGCCGACCTTAGCGTTGCAGCCACCGCCAGTGCTTTTTGATTTACCAGTGTGGTCATATCACAAGGTTAAAAAAAAAATTAAATTGACTTTTTTTTTGTCCTCATAGTAATAACCATATTCAACCCAATTACTGCACTATGCAGTTAGATTTTCAAAATGACCAGAAGAAAAAAAAAATTGTAAAATGTCCAACTGATAGAAGATCAGCAGTGGACTTCATAATAGGATTATTTAATGATGTTTATGTGACATTTTTTCCGATATTCTTTATAAAAGCAGACAATTCAATTGAGTACCAACAACATATGCTTTTATTAAGAAGCAGATAAAATACTTGGCTGTAATCTGAAACTTCGAAATGCTTGTCTGTGCACTTATTGGGCAGTGTGCAGTAATATGGTATGTTGGAGTTTTAGAGTTATCAATACCTAAATAAATAAATGTTATTGTAGAATATATTGTTTTTGTTTTATTTCATTCAAATCAGCAGAAATATGACAAGTCCAGATAACATAAATTGTAGCAAATGGCATTTTTTAGCTCGCCTGAACAACGTTTACGGACAACAATTGTACTGCCCTTGGCTTCGGCGGAGGCGTCGTCCACAAATATTAAAGTTTTTGTTAAAGATTTTAAGACCTAATTATTTCCTAACCTTATCACCTATTTGATTCATCTTTGGTAAGCTTATACATATTGGTCCAAAATTTTGCGCAGTACCATCCCCACTACCCTTGGTCAAAGTCAAGGTTTTAGACTTAAAATTTTTATATTAAGATTTTATGTCTAAGTTTTAGGACCTTATTATTTTTTTATTTGATTGACAAGCGCGAGTTCAGATGAGCTATCCTGTCTGGCAACAGGTCTTGTTATAGGGAAATGTGGGGCTTGCAGGGGTATTTTTTTTATTTTCTGCTCAAAAATAGATTGTGGGTACTCCTTAGAATTGCAACAATGAGGAGCACAAACATGAATAAATATCACAAATTATTATCTGATAAATGTCATTCCTATAGCCATGAAAAACAAGTATTAAATGTTATCCTATTGCAATGGTTACAAGTCTATACTGACACCTTGAATAATTAAATATGTCACTTTGGTGAACTTAGTTATCATAAAAATCTTAAAAATTGAGATGCATCGAGCAGGTGCTGTAACTGTTCTTGCGTTTGAACAAGTAAATTGTACCACATAATAAAATGTCAAAAGACTGAGAAAGAATGGCAAATAGTGTAGACCTTGATCAGAGCAGTTTGATCAGAGTAGTATGATCTGGACTTACTTATTTGTTCATGCATTTCTGTCCCAGATTTTATGACCTAAACGGTATCTGCAAAATGTGTTGTCCAACAGGTAAAATGGCCCAAGGAATTCCTCACTTTTGTCGAAATACTACTCCATTGAATTAATTCAACCATGTTGTTTTTATTTATTTATTATTAATTTATTTATTTTTTATTTTTGAGTGTCCTAGCACTCTGGGTAATATTTTCAGCAGATGACAGTAAAACTCTATTCACTCCTTATTTTCTCTATTTTTTCTGTTTGCAATAAATTTTCACCTTATTGACTTATCATTTTCAAAAAAAAAAAAAAAAAAAAAAAAAAAAAAAGCAAAAACAAAACAAAACCATAAAAAACAAAACAAAACAAAAAAAAAAACAAAAAAACAACAAAACAACCAAAAACAAAAAAAAAAAAACAAAAAAAACAAAAAAAAAAAAAAAACATAAAAAAACAAAACAAAAAAACTTTACAGTCATATTTGCATTCTTTTCATCAGAAGACAGTTTTGAGATAATATTTTCTAAAGTTGAAAAAAATGATGAATGTGATGCGTATTCTTACATGATTAAATTAATCAAAATCTTTCTACATTACATGATCCAACATTCTTTATAAACCTGTCTACTTCGAGTCCAAACAATTCCTTGAATGACTGATGAAATATATATGCCTGTCTATCTATCTATCTATCTATCTGTCCGTCCATCCATCCGTCTGCATCTATCTATCTATCTATCTATCTATCTATCTATCTATCTATCTATCTATCTATCTATCTATCTATCTATCTATCTATCTATCTACCTACCTATCTATCTATCTATCTATCTATCTATCTATCTATCTATCTATGGGTGGTCGGGTGTGGCAAAGGTGTCGTGTATCTTACGTCACCGGGGCGTCCAACTGATATTGGCTTATAGTTGGACAAGGCCTGCTATCCTTATAGCAGGTTATGGTGGAGAGGGGCTGTTTTTATTTCTTCTGTTTCTTCACTTTCATTCCTGTTCCTCTTTCTTCCCTGTCCCCCTCTTTCATCTCCTCTACTGTCTCTTCTATCTCCTTTCTCCCTTTCTCTGGGAGACGACACAAAATGACCCGCAATGGTTGACGTGTCGTTAAACCCCAACACTATATATCTATCTATCTAGCTATCCTGGCATCATCCGTCCGTCTTATGAACAAATGTTTACACCCTATCATATTGAAATTAGGCCGAAATGACTCAGGGACGAAATGACCCACCTACCGTGGCTGAAACGACTCACCCCCAAAAATTGGCCAAAATGACACAGGGCCAAAACGAACGGGAACCACGCAAAATAGGTCTTATCCCTTCCCTCAGAACATGTCTTTACATGTTATGACGCATGATGCGGAGTATTGACACCTCAGTTTACAAGCTTTTACGCGTCAAATATATTTACAAAAAAAAAAAAGGAGACAACATAATATTCAGAGGAGATTACTGGACTTGACATGTAAAACATTATGTATAATTACATGTTTTACATGTAATTACATGTAAATTTAAAATTAACATGTACTTTTTGACGCGTAAATGCATGGAGTCTTGACCAGGAATTCTCCATTTAACGCGTAGAAGTTTACATGTAGATTTTAAATGCTAAGCATAACATTTTACGCGTAGAATTTTAATTCTGCATGTTTTTTTGCATGTAATTCTAGGCGTAGAATAATTTTACGCATAGAATTAAATTTCCTTGTGGTTTTATGCATCAAATGACACCAAATTACCGCTCAATCACTCTTGAGCCAAATCGGAAAGACATTGGAACAATGCGTTCACAAACATATGTATAATTATGTGTTAGAAAATCCTATTCTCACTCCGTTCCAATCTGGATTTGTACCGGGTGACTCAACTACATATCAGCTACTTCATACATACCACACCTGTAACGCAGTAGACGGCGGTGAAGAAGTATTCTGCGACATAAGTAAAGCCTTCGATAGGGTCTGGCACAGAGGTCTCTTGCACAAATTATCTGGGATAGGATGTTCGAATAGGGTGATCAAATGGTTATCGAGTTATCTATCTGGACACAAGCAGCGCGTCGTACTTAATGGACAAGCATCTGATTGGGCCCCTGTTGAAGCCGGGGTTCCTCAGGGGTCTATCCTGGGACCTTTACTTTTTTGATATACATAAATGATATAGTGAAAAATATTGGCTGTTCTATACGGTTGTTCGCAGACGATACAAGTCTGTACATAATAGTACAGTCTGCCCAGAATAGCTGCAAATCTTATCAACACTGATCTTGATACCATCAGCACCTGGGCAGCTAACTGGTCAACTTTCATCAACGAAAAACTTTCTCAATGGTTCTATCTCGTAAACTACTTCCTCCACAGCACCCACCATTATTCGTGAATAGCATAATGGTACCCGAAACAGATAGCCATAAACACCTTGGTCTCATCTTGTCAAAGTCGCGCACGTAGTCTAATCATATCCAGGAAATCGCCTCGAAAGCCTGGGTACGATTGAACCTCATGCGAATACTGAAGTTTAGAGTTAGCAGAAAATCATTAGAACAAATATATGTAGGTTTCATACGGCCATTGCTCGAATATTTTGATGTCGTCTGGGATAACTGCTCAGCTGAAAATAAACAACTCGGATCGATCCACATAGAAGCAGTGAGCATTATAACTGACGCCACAAGACTTTGCAGCATCGAGAAGCTATTCTCAGAATTAGGCTGGGAATCTCTTCAAAGCCATAGAAACAAACACAAACTGACAATTTTCTTTAAGATTTTGAATGGATTTACTCCCAATTATCTTGTGGATCTTGTTCCTCCTCTGATACAGGAGACTACTATACTACTACAACCTTCGAAATTCAAACGACATCCAAACTGTTCACGCTAATTCTAACCTGTTTTATAACTTTTTTTTTTCGGCATTTATTCGATCATGGAATAATTTGTCTGATGAAACAAAAGAAGCTACCTCTATTGCGTCATTTAAATTTCGTTTGAATAGAAACATATCAAAACTGCCAAATTACTATAAGACCGGCTCACGAAAAGGCCAGACACTACATTCAAGAATGCGAATGGAGTGTAGCTCGCTCATCTCCCATCTCTTCAGGAAGAATATCGTGGCCGATCCGTCTTGCCAGTGTGGAGCGTTTAAAAGCCCGCATCACTTCTTCTTCAACTGCCCTGGGTATGCGGCCGCAAGAGCAAGATACTTATCCAATAGCATAAACGCTTACACATCTCATGATTTTCTTTTCGGATTTGACAACAAAACGCAAGGAGAAAATGAAGCTCTTTTTCGTCAAGTGCATTAGTTCATTGTTATTTTCGGACGGTTTACCTAAGGAAACCGAAACTAGTACCAAACTATCGCCTCTCCAAATCTCTTGGAAATAACCTTTATGTACATGTATTCAGAAACAGTCTTGCCGTGGGGACACATAACACAACTCCTGTCTGTATGTCTGTCTGTTTGTCTGTCTGTCTGTCTCTCTCTCTCTCTGTTTGACACAGCCATTGATTTATATATACTGTATGTTCCACAATGATTTTATTAAGCTTTGGCTTACCGTCTGATCCTGCACCATGTGTTTGTACCTCCTATTACTGTTACATTCTTGTCAAATAAAATACTGTTTAAACTAAAAGTTTATATAAAATTTTGCGTTGATAGCCAAATAATCCTGAAAATGTCACGATTTCGACGCAAAATGTTACAAACTTTTAAAAACGAATACTGCCATTTCCTCCAATATGTTTGAATAATATTTCTCGATTTAAGACATTTTAGAATCGAAAAACTCATTTAGCTGCCAAACCTCGAAGACATAGCTCATCAAAATTTATAACATTTGTTGTTGAATAAATGATATGAAAATGTGATTTCGATGATAATTTTTTAGAAAATGAAGTTTACCAATTTTTTTTATATATTTGAAAACTATTTCTCGATTTAAGAAAACCTCTGATACCTGCCAAACCTCAAGAACAGAACTCCTCAAAAGTTTATAACATTTTGCATTGATGATCAAATGATATGAAAATGCGAATTCGACGCATAACGTTATAAACATTTGAAAACGAATTCTGCACAATTCTTTCTATATTTCTGAATAATATTTCTTGATTAAAGACATTTTTTAGGAGCGAAAATCTCATTTTACCTGCCAAACTTCAAAGACAAAACACGTCAACATTTTATAACTTTTTGCATTGATGATCAAATGATATGAAAAAGTGATTTCGCGCAAAATATTATAAAGTTTTGAAAACGAATTTCGCCCATTCATCACGAAAACATGCCTATATAATTCCCCTCCCCCCCCCCCCCCCCCCATATAATTTTGCCCCCCCCCCCAACTTAAACCCCACTTTTATATAGTAAAACTGGGGTTTACAGGGGTATACATTTTTTTCTATTTCTGCTCAAAAACAGATTGTGGGTACTCGTTCGAAGCACCTCACCGAGGCGGTTCTAACGCGTACCCACAATCTATGTTTACGCGTACCCACAATCTATGTTTTGAGCAGAAATATGAAATATATCAGAGTTTTTTATCTGAAAATTTCCAGTGTATTGGAGGTGAAGTTTTCTATATACTTGAATAGGCGTGTTTTCGTTATGTCTGTCTATATTTTTAAAACAATTTCTCGATTTCAGACATTTTAGGATCGAAAACCTCATGTGCCTGCCAAATCACGAGTATAAAACTCATCAAAAGTTTATAACATTTTATGTTGAAGGTCAAATGATATGAAAATGCGACTTTGACGCAAAATGTTATAAATTTTTGAAAACGAATTGTGCCTGATGTCTTCTTTATATTTGAATAATATTTCTCAAACACATAATAGGATCGAAGACCTGTTGCAAAAAGCTACAGAAACTGTCTTAGAGTAATGTGGTTTCTCTCGAAAACGTGCAAAATTAGAGTTTTGACACTATACCCTTAATCCGATGGCATAATCCGTTGATGTATCCTTCACCCATGCATTATGGAAATCCAGACATGCAAGCAAGCAGACATGGGCACATGTTTTCATTCATACAGGTAGGTGAGTGTATGCACACACGTGTTTGTTCGCGTCGTAAAATAAACAAACGAACATCTACAGCTGATGGTCTTCAGTGTCAACTAGCATTGCGTCCTTCATTCATTATTCGTTGATTAGTGTACTATCAGTAAGACTTGACGTTAAAATGGGAATAACAATCAGATTATGGTTTCTTCCATGGAGTTGTCACATACTAGACATGATGTCGGCTGGCTGCCCGATAAAACAGGACGGCAATCGCCATTACAATAATTACAACTGAACCTGATTGATATGGAAAACTGCTGCATTAGAAAGCGCATTGGAAGGGAACGTCTCCAGATGTTTCCATGCATAGTTTTCATACGCGCGTCTGTGCGTCTGTTTGCATATGCCTATGATAGTCAAAAAGAAAGATTGCTCAGATGGGGTCTGGAATTTTTCCTGCAAAACAGCTGAATGCTAACCAGACAAAATGCTGACCAAAACATCTGTTTATTCAGGTTCAATTATTTTAATTAATAGTATAATGAGAATTATGGGAAAGAAACCATGCAGTGTAGACAAACACGCCTGAAATGGCAACAAACCTGAAGTGGGTGTAAATGTCTTTATGAAAACAAAAAGCTCTGCATTTGAAAATCCATTTTTATTTATTTTGAAAATATAACCACTGCTAAATATAGAGAAAAGTCATGGGGTTTTGTTACATAGTCAATAAATATAGCATATTTATTAATAAGAATTTCAGGGAACGCGTAAGGAAATTTCAGTGTGATTGACAATGTTTTCAGTATTTTAGTTTAATTTTGATATAAGGAAAGAGCAGCTAAAGCAACTAGTTTTCACGAATGTATGTCAGTTTGATAAAATTAATTGTATTTTAATACTTACAATTCAATCAGTACATGTATCAGGATCTGATGTTCTTAAAAGTAACTTTTTCTGCGCTTGCTATTCAAAGTACTATTGGTAATGAGTGTTGGCTGCTTGCTTTGAATTTTCTGCTCGATATGTATACTTCCAGTCGAATCTTCAATAAACTGATTTTTTTATTGTTAGGGGTGAGCGGGGGATCCTAGTTCAGTCTATGCGCCTGCTTTTTCTGGAGCAGAGATTTTATGGGCGTGCGAGCCGCCGTACGTATCCGCACCCGCACGCTCATACCCTTACGTATGTGTGTGCGCTTGTGGATGAGAGTGCGGGTTGTATATATTGCGCATGTATGGATTACTTGTCTTTCCGGTGCAGTATTATGGGGTACCTGCTGTAAAATCCTACATCAGCCTGCGCGTCTGCTTTGTCTAGGACAAGCATTTTATGGGCGCGGTATCCGCGTAAGCATCCGCATGCCCATGTGTTTACGTATGCGTGCGTTTATGAATGCGGGAGCGGTCTGTATATTGCACGTGCATGATTCCTTGCCTTTTTGGTAATTTTATTGTCCGCACTTTAATTACTGTCTGTCGCTTTCCTATTACTTTTGGCATATATTCTGTGCGTGTTCGCAGGTTGATGTAAGTTGTAGCTTGAAATCGTTTGTTACTTTCAGGACAATCGGGACAGTAGCCCCCGTTGTATTTTAGTTTAATGCTCGAGTAAGAATGTTTGCATAGTAATGAATATTGCACAAAATGTTTGCTTCTTTGCTAAAGATACTTTTCAATTACTTCAAGATACTTGTATCAGTTGAGCTTGATCCACTGTGTCGCCTTTTGCTGTGAAAAAAGTAATGACAAAGCATGTTTTATGCTTTTGCAAACACTATAGGCGTGGATCAGCCTGCGCATCTACGCAGTCTTACCTCAGGGGGAGTGGGGGAGGGGGGTGGGGGTAACGGGCGTAATAATGGTACGTGTGTGCGAGCCAGTATTTCAAACCTAACCCATTCATATACCTGGCCTTTTGAAAAACAGACCCATTCATATACTTGATCATATCAAATATTGACCTATTCATATACTGCCTTTTGATTTTTTGTACCCATTTATTGATGATTGTTTGGCAAATATCGAAGTCAATTCATTGAATACCAAGAGAACAAGCAGCCTAGGAAAATTTCTGAGCGAAAAACATGTGCATATACCAGGATGTCAGAAAAGTGTTGCTTTTCACATAAACATCCAGAAAAATCGGGTCGTTCGTATACTTTTTATTGAAAAAAGGGGGCCAATCATATACCTGGCAGCGCTGAAAAAGGGGACCATTCGGCACGCACAGTGTTGGGAATCCACGTGACCAAATGACTAGGTACACGGAGTTTGAGACTAGTATTTCAAGCTCCACATCAGGTAGGACATTTTTATAATATCTCGATTTGTACCGAATGGAATTTGTTCAAATAAAGTGCATAGTATGCAGAAACTCAAACTCTCTCTGGTGGTAAAAGCGCTATTCTACAATCTGGTCTGATGCTCTAGAACATTCGGAGAATGTTTTTTTTTCTGTCAGTCTGGGCTACCGTGATACTGCACGAATTTTGACCAAAATCGTTTCAAACACCTATCTGAAAGGGTTAGAATTGATTTCCTTGCTGGAAACATGTCAAAAATATTTTCTGAAAAAAGTATCTGTTAAAATTCCGGTTTATAAATGCCCCATTTTAATGTTTGCAGTCTTTCCTAGAAATGACCATGTGCACGAAATCGAATGCGACATTATGCTTAGGAACAGAAAATGATACTGAATACGAATTATATTTATATCTTTATACAAATTATGATCAGACCCGAGTGTGTTTTAGAGTTGTATACTATCCTTTCAGACAATTTTAGTTAGGTCAGCTAGACTGAGGGAGAATACCATTTAGCACATATTGGAGGAGAAAATTGTCATTTGCAATTCACTGTGTTCTGATAGTATGACTGAACGGAAAGCGACCCCACCCTTTCTGTCTCAACATCAGTTAACATTATCACACGTTTCGTGGACAGGATTCCTAAGCGGTTCATCAATGTTTAGCGCTTATTCTTTCGCCAGTAACTGACAACTGCCCTTCTTAATTCATCGGTAGGAGGAGAATAATCATCCTGGCTGCCGCTCCCGGTATGATATTATGAAATAATTGGTTCAATTATGGTAGTCATTAAAATTTGTACTATAGAACAGACTTTTGAATTTCTAAAGTACTGTCAAAGTAATAAGGTGAATAGCGACCTGTTCAAAAAAGCTACAGTGTGCTTGAAATTATTATTTACGTTCAATAATCCAATATGAAAACGCCCCGTGTTTGTCCCATATAAGTGAATCTATACATGTAGTAACATACGTTAGTGGGAGTGGTAAACAGAAATATAAGATATTCTCATTTGCATCAGCACAATTCGACACGACGTAAATATCAGCAAAAGTATGGGGTAGTAAGGACTGCAATAGTATTTGTTGTTACGTACATATTCAACAATATGACATAAGTTGAAAATCACATGTTCTCGCGTTTACAGTTTCTTGGAGTACTGAATTTATTTATATGTAGTCTATGTCGTCCAATATAGAAGAGTATTATGACATAAGAAGAAGTATTTCTGTCCGAACGTGCATATGAGTCCTAATTTTTGAACACGGGTATTGCAGGACACTTAAACAGCTCTTTAAGACAATACTGTTTCAAGGATGTCAATGCTCTTCTTGTATATTATAGTCGAATGACTGTAGAGTATGATCAAGTCGATATTTTGACTAAAATTTATTATGCAAAAAAGGACTCAAAACCCGAGAGTAACTTGAAAAAAAAAAGACTGGTAAGCACTCTGCTAGGTTGTAATTGATCTGTTTGTTATATATAATTTGCCCATGCAACAAGGAAGTCAGAACATCAGCATTCTATGGAAATTTCCTTTTTTTTTATTTCATTTATACAGATCTACACGTTCTACATTATGGCTTTGTGATACTCCTTATATTGTAATAAGGCCCCTTGGCGCACAAAATGAATATCATAATATAATGTATGCATCTCTACATCGATCTTCTCGAGTATTTATATTAATAGTCATTGCATCCTGAAGAAGCCGTGATGGCGAAACGTTGATGTTAATACATGAATAAGGTTATTTCGTGTTGGTGTTGATTTACTATACCAAATTATTCATAGTTATAAAAGAATTGGCTATAGCCTAGTTATCAACCCAATCATTGTCGATGGCTATGCTTCACTCTTTAATTGCACGACGTCAGTTCGGTCCTCAGACTCAACAACGGCCTCTTCGTAAAACTTTAACCAGTGGGTTGGGGCTTGACGATATGTTTTTGGCTTGGCCCGCCGTGGTTTAACAACTGGTTTTCATTTTCTCTGGCACACTGCAAAATTAGCCATGAGTTCTATTACAATCCAAAAGTGTGCATTACAAAAGAATTCAGCTGAGTGCTTATCAGTCATTTTCAAGTTACTCACGTGTCCTTTTTCGGTTCTGCGACATGCTTGATAAATCTTAGTCAAAAGTATCGAAATGATCATACTCGACAGCCATTCAGCAACAAAATAGAAGAAAGGCATTGATATTCTTGATGCAGTAACGTCTAAAGGAAATTTTAAATGCTTTCATAAAATTGAGACTCATATGCATGTTTCTAAAAGAAATTCCTATGTCGTAATACTCTTCTATATTTTACTACATATACTCATAAAAGCGTGCATGGCTAAATGTCCTAATAATTGAATTCCAGGAAACTATAAACGCAAAAACGTGATTTTCAACTTCTGCCATATTATTGAATATGTTTCTAAACAACAAATACTGAGTGCTATTGCAGTCATACCTTTGCTGATGTTCACAGTTTATCGCAATGTGCTGATTCAAATGAGAAAATCTTATTTTTCTGTTTACACCCCACCAACATATGTTGCTATTGACATTCACTTAAATGGGACAAACACGGGATGTTTTCATTTGATTATGAAGCGTAAATAATAAATTCCAAGCATACTTTAGACTTTTCATAATCGAATACCCTTGCGCAGGATACATTCTTTCGTAGAGAGCTGGTCATGAAAAAATAAGACAATTCTTCTCTTGTTGAATTAAGAAGGGCAGTTGTCAATTACTGGCGAAAGAATGTGCACTTAACAATGATAAACCACTTAGAAATCCAGCTGAGCAACAAAAATGATCCAAAGTTATTGAAGTGCCGTCTAACCTCATTACAAAAAAAAATGTATATATCATGCCTACTTTGCTTTCAACATCTTTCAGAAAATCGGTTTAACTTGAGGCTTTACACAGAAGAAGTAAATTTGCAAACTTTTGTCATGATTTAATGCAAAGCCATTTGTCGTAACTATCTAATCACAAAAAAAGTTTTGTTCTCGTTGTTTCTTTTTTAAAAAATCAAACAATTTTCACTGTTTCCCCATAGTGCAAATAGGCAACGGAGGCAGACTTTCATCAAGTTCCGCTTGTTTAATTTGTCTGTAATTTTCATAATATTGTCGTGAAACATCAATGATTTAAATTCAGCAAAGAAGAGTTAAAAGTGTTTCCTTCGACAAAAATTCCATAAAATTACTTTATTGTAGAAATTGTATAGGTCAGACTAGTAATTGGCCGTAAATTTTATTGTAAGATAAATATTTGAGGACGAAACAAAGAAACAGTTCAGACAAATGGTTTCTGATAAGATGTAGTCGATCAGATCAAAATATTTTCATTTAAAATAAAACGCCAAGCAAAAAACAAAAAAAAAAAAAACAAAAAAAAAAAAAAAAAAAAAAAAAAAAAAAAACTTCTTGATGTCGAAAGGACAGTAGTATTGTTCTTCATACCACATAATGTAATACGCCAGTTTGACAATACTTTGATTATACCTGTGTCTCAGAAAATTGGCTCTGCTGAAAAAAAAAAGTTTTTTTTTTTTTTTTTTTTTTTTTTTTTTTTTTTTTTTCCCACAGCACGTTTGCGGCGCTGTACCTCAATGGGTATCTATTATCTTCAAGGGCATGCACCCCTGACACACTTGCATACACCGTGCCGCAAAAGTGACACACACCAGACCTCTTTTTTTGAACTCGTCCATAAATCGAAGCTAGAGAAAAATAACTTGGATGCATTTGGAAAGAAATCAAGATGGCAAATAAATATGTCACCGTAGGTTTTGGTGGGTTGAACAAGCAAAGATGTTTCAAGTGTTTTTGTATACTAGAAAAGAAAATGATAATTTACTACTCCAATATATGCTAAATGGTATTCTCCCTAAGTCTAGTTCTTAGCTAAAACTTTCTGAAAGGATGGTGTAAAGCTCTAAAACACTCTCTCGTGTCTGATCATATCTATATAATCAATATTTTTCGTGTACAGTATCATTTTCTATTCGTGGGCATAGTCAGTCGCATTCGATATCGTGTACATGGTCATTTGAAGGAAAGACAGCAAACATTAAAATAAAGCATTAAGAAACGTTTTTTGGAAAATGTCTTTTGACATGTTCCCGGCAAGGAAATCACTTCAAACCCTGTCATGTAGATGTTAGAAATGATTTTCGTCAAAATTCGTGTACATTGTCATGGTAGCCCAGTATGACAGTAAAAAACATTCTTCTAATATTCTGGAGAACTAGATCAGATCGCAGAATAGCGCTTACAACACCAGAAAGAGCTTACTTTTCCGCTTAAATTAAACAAATTCTATTTGGTATGTTTTTGCACAGTTTATTTCACAATCAAATCTCAACGTTTCGGCTGATTAAAGCCTGTTTAAAGAGAGTTAAGTTCTTTCAATGCTACACCATCTTCTTATCAGTACTGTCAACCATTTTGAATACAGATGTTGTACCCAACGTTGTCACGACGTCATAACATTTCGCTAAGACGTCGTACTATCATTTGGCGAAAAAAACAAAAACAAAAAAAAAAAAACTGGAGTAAAAGTGTTATTTAGACCTTTTCAACAATCAGACAACCTAATGCGATGCAGTTCACAATGAAATAAAACAGTCCTTAGTAAATAGGAAATTTTTTAAAACAAATTTATTTGGTATGAATAGAGATATTTAACAAATTCCTACCTTATGCTGAGCTAAAAATAGTAACAAACTCCGTGTACCTAGCCATTTGGTCACGTCGATTCCCCACACTGTTTCTTGTTCGCTGCTTCATGTGGCTCTTTTCATATACTCGGGTTTGCATGTTCTGGTACAGTAGTGTTGCGCATGTTATTTGCCGAGTAACGTCGCGTTATGTTTTTACAAACGAACGTGACGTTAAGTGTTTTTCAAAATTGAGTTTAGTTCTGTCGAAACCTTAAAAAAGTTGTGTTTTGTCTTATTTCTTTGACCATAATTGTGTTACAAATAGCAAATATCAAATCTGTATTTGAAATTATGATGACCCGTATTTCTCCTTATCTAAATAATGTAAAAATAATAAATCCAAATTTTAGTACTTCAGATTAGTTTTTAATCAAAGCACTGAGAATGATGAAAGGGGCAATTGTCTTATCTTGAACTGATTGCGATTTACGTTGAAATAATAATAATAATGATGATGATGATAATAATAATAATAATAATAATAATAATAAAAAAAATAAAATAAAATAAAAAAAAAATAAAATAAAAAAAAAAAAAAAAAATACCCCCCCCAAAAAAACAAAAAACAACAACAACAAGAGGCCTATGGGCAATGATTCGCTCGCCTGAGTAAAACGGCCATTGCATATCTGCAGATACCATATAGCCAGCCTCGGTGGCTCAATTGGATGCGCGTCCGATTGGAGACCAGGAGGTCGCGGGTTCGACCCCGCCGAGGTCGGCAACATTCTTTCGTGGACATTGATCATGAAGTATTTTCTACGGTCATTCTCTCCCTTCCGCTGATTCAAGAAGGGCAGTTGTCAGTTTCTGGCGAAATAATGTGCACAGTACTGGTTAACCGCTTAGAGGACTAAGCCTGCCTAGTAAAAGTGTGGTTAGGTAAACTGACCGCGCTCGACATCACCCTATTGGGTTGACTGGGCCGTAAAACCTCAACACAAACAAACAAACAAATACCATATAACTTTCTTCCAGTAATGCCACATTTCCCCATACAATAGTATGCGGCTGCAAATTTGACCTTGTCCTTGAAAGGTCAATAGTCATCCTAGGATCATCATTTGACTAACTTGGTGTATCTTATGTCCCGGATGCTATATACCAAGATTCAGCTTTCTTGGTTCGTGGGAAGAATAGTTTTAGTTTTTTTTTTGTGTTTTTTTTTTTTTTTTTTTTTTTTGTTGTTGTTTTTTTTACCGTATATGGGCATAACGGCCATCTGGTTTAATGATGCTGAACGGTTGTGAACAAATTAATAATATGCGTTTGATAGAAGGGCCGAAGTGTAATCTAATCTGGTGAAAATTACTAGATTCTATACAAGTATATAGCCCAGGGGCAAAATTTTGACTGTAACTAAAAGGAGCCAATGAAGACAAACTTTTGACTGTAACTAAAAGGGTTTGCTACTTTGATCATACATTGTAGGTTTCAGCCAGCGGTCTTTAATACATTTTCAGAACATGCAATTATAACATTTTCCCCATACAAAAGTTTGGGAGTGCAAATTTGACCTTGCAATAGAAAGGTCAAAGGTCAACCTAGAATCATCATTTGAATCAACTTAGTAGACCTTAATTCCCGATGCTGTATATCAAGATTCAGCCTTGAAGCTTTCCTGGTTCAGGAGAAGTAGATTTTTTTTTTACCATATATGAGCATGGTGGCCATCTTGTTTAATAATGCAGAACCATTTGAACAAAGTAGTTGTGGTCATGGTACCCAAGCCATAAATCAATCTCATAAATCCGTAAACGAATGACGAATCAGAATGCTCAGACCAACAGACATGGACCCCAGAATAAAGGGTGTAGTCAGGCATCCGCGGATAGTAAGCATTACTTGGTAAGCAAGTTTTGCCCACCATGCCCACAGGACTGAACGAAGGAAATGTAGGTAGAAGCGTATGTCCGGGATTTTGGAAGTCTACTTATGGCTCGTCATTGGCAAAAACATCAGAAACAATTCTGGAAACTGCCACATTGTAGGGATTGACCAGATCATGATGTCTCCCATAGAACTTATCAAGGGTTGCTACCAGTTTGGTTTTTTTGATACCCCTGGCTCAACAACTTTGTAGTGAGTACTTTTCCACGCTCCATTAAATCCTGATAATTTGAACAGGCTCTGGCATAATGGATTAACTGTGATACGTAAACGCAGTATGCTGGTGCAGAAGGGATATTACTGCTCAGGAATGGAAAGTTAACAATGGGAAAATTGAAGTCATCCCGTTTGTCATAAAGCCTAGTAGTAAGCTGTTAATGCAGAGATAACAATCCAAATATGAGGAGGAGGCTGCAGTCTCCGTTGTTTCCTTCATTCAGGTTCAAGTGGATAGATGAATTCCAAATACTCTGCAAATTTTGTGTTTTTCAGAGACAATACATCATCTTTATATCTGAAACTGAAATTGAATTGTTGTGCAAGGTGTTTCTTGCCTGATTTTAGGAGACTTTGTACAAACTCCGCCTCATACGAGTGAAAAACAAGTCGGCAAGCAACGGTGCACAGTTAGTACCCATCGGTGTACCGATTGTTTGCTGAAATATCCGTCCGCCGAACTCCACAAAATATTGTCGATTAGATAATTGATAATACCCCTTTGACAGATAGCTCAATGTGAAATTTGATGAAAATTGGTCAAGCTGTTTCAGTGAAGAAGACGGTTTAAGATTACGATATTTTATACATGCATATAGCCCATGGGCAAGGACAGATAATCCCCGGGGACAAATTTTTTGTAGTAACTAAAAGTGTTTGCTCTTTTTATCATACATTTTGAGCAAATTGATAATGAGCCTTCGACAGAAGGCCCATGTGATATCTGGAGAAAATTGGTCAAGGTTTTCAGAGAAGAAGGCGTTCAAAGACTACAAGATTTTATACATGTATATAGCCCAGGGCCAGGGGCAGATAACCCTGGGGGACAAAATTTTGACTGTAACTGAAAGGATTTGCCACTTTGATAATAGATTGTAAGTTTCAACCATTAATCTTTAATACATTTTGAAAAACTGAATTTTCAGTATTTTTCCCATACAAATGCATAGGGACGCAAACTTGACTGTGCCGTAAAACGGTCAAATGTGAACCTAGGGTATTCATTTGAACAAATTTAGATGACATTGAGTCCCAAATGCTCTGTAACAAGATTAAGCCTTGAAGCTGTCTTGGTTCTGCAGAAGATTATTAAGTGTTTTTCACGATATATGTGCATGGTGGCCATCTTGTTTAATGATGCTGAACGGTTTGAACAAATTGATAACACGCCTTTGACAGAAGGCCCAGTGTGATATCTGGTAAAAAATCGTCCAGCTCTTTTAGCGAAAAAGACGTTTAAAGATTACAAGATTTTATATATGTATTTAGCCCAGGGGCAAGGGCAGATAACCCTGGGGGACAAAATTTTGATTGTAACTGAAAGGGTTTGCTACTTTGATCATATATTGTAAGTTTCAGTCATTGGTCTTTAATACATCTTGAGGAACTGAATTTTCAATATTTTCCCTATACAAGCGAATAGGGACGCAAATTTGACATTGTCGTAAAAAAAAGAAAAAAAAAAATCAACCTACGGACGGACGACAGACGGACGGACGACGGACGGCAAGTGATCACAATAGCTTATCCTGAGCCTTGCTGTGGTGAGCTAAAAACAACAATTCATAAACAGTACTTTATAATTTCGTTTTGGGTTTTACCCTTTTAATGAAGATATCTGCATTTCAAATACAGATATCTCTTTTAATAAATACAGATATCAGTAATTTTAAAATTACTAATATTTTTTTACTGAAATGCAGATATCTGTATCTGAAATTAGAGATATATCTAACTGAAATATGGATATTGGTATTTGAAATACTGACGTCTCTATTTTCGATCATAATATAGATATCTATATTTCAGTTAGAGATATCTACATGGCAGATACAGATAATCTGTATTTCAGCTAGAGATATCTCTAATTAAGTTGAATTCTGGATATCTATTTAAAACACAGGTATCTGTAATTGAAATGCGTATATCTGTATTTGAAATGAGATGTCTTAATTTCTAAATCATATACATATATCTGTATTTTAGTAAGAGAGATCTGTATTTATGATTGAATTAGAGATATTCCGATTCACTCCCCTTATGGGAAACTGATACCTCCCTCGCCGATTTTTACATGCGCACCGTTCACGGGTTACAAATACCAATGTGACAGACGGTTCGCCCCCTTACAGACGACACAAAGAAACTAATAAAAGATGCTCAAGATTTCACATCATCATCTTTTAACAGTCAAACCCATCGCTATAAACATTCCCATAGTTTTGATTACAAACAAGCATACACAAACTTTATTCGCAAATGCCGTCATCTTTGTTGTGCCAAAAGGCAGCTTGAGAATAACCCCTTTTCTATGGTTAGTAGAACCGCGGTTAGATAAACTTTTTTCCAGAGATTACTATATAACGCCGGATTTGCACCGATTTCATGTGGCCTCTCACGGTTTAATGCACTAGATGGGGCGTGCTTCAGCACAAAAAAAAAAAAAAAAAGAAAAAAAAAAAAGAAAGAAAGAATGAAGATTCCCGCAGTTTTCTGGGCGATTTTCTTTTTTTCCGACCTTGAAGTTTTTAAGAAGTTGATTTTCGTTCATTTTTCTCCGAAAGCAAGGTATCAAATATTGATAAAATTCTACGAAATCACCCATCCTATTTGTTGATATTACAAGCTATACAAGGGAAACAACTTAATCACCGGATAGCATTATGTTGTCAGGAAATGCCAGTTATAGTCTTTTAATTCTTTTATTATTTTATTCTGATAATTATCTTAGAAAGTGAGTATTCTAAGAACAATTTTGTTAATGTTCGCATGTTCTGAAGCAGAACTTAGGCTAGCTGTTATAATGGTACGAAATGGTCTGCTACGAAACGTCACGCCTATATAACCTAGAAATTTAGGTTAAATTGTCAATTCAAGCAATACCTTTCGCTCAGCTTTTTGCTAGGGCACTAGATAAGTAAAAATAAAGAAGACATGCAGAATGTTTAATGAGTGAGTTAAATCTTCGTACCTTGTGGAGTCCCACAGTCCCATCCCTACTCATTGGGGGAGCTCCCCTTCTATTGCGAATTCCTAAAGTCACATGTGCTTGTTAGACAACGCTACATAGATTTGGTTTGCTTTACTAGAATACTGATGTTCCACCGATATTATAAACAATATGATGAAAATCATATTTCTTAAAAAAAATTGACGTTTTCTTTGCTTTTCATTTATCCGCTATTTATAAGCTAAGTGTATAAAGCTAATATGTTTAAATGCAGAAATTATCATTATCAGCGTTAGCAGGGAACTATTTTGGGGGCGATTTGAGGTAGTTATTAGGTAGGTATTTGTCAGCTGAACGGACAGTTGAAATGCGGTAGTAAATCTGGTGGCGATAAACCGCACCACATCTCCCCCACCACCACCACCAAAGAAAATTAAATGACCACTATGGGCGGATATTCTCAGGGAGGCAGTTCCCGTGAATGAGTGGTTAAATTTGCTATTTTCTAGCACAATAACAATACCACCATAACCATTGAGAACTGAATTCCACCCAACCTTATCACGGTATACTCAGATTGTTTCCTCTTTATGCGACTAAAGAAGGGACTGGTTGCCGAAAGATCTATTGCATTCAGTTATTCAGATATTGTCTTCTGAAATAATAATAATAATAATAATAATAATAATAATAATAATAAAAAAAATAACAACGATTTCTATACAAATTCCTAATGTGTTAGGATATTATCTGACTGTAAGAATACGACAGTCGTACTTATATTATTCACGTTTGTTACGTATAGAAAATCTGTAAAAACGTATATTGAAAGTGCCTAATACTTGCTAAAAGATAATCAAGAACTTATCTCTTAGACAGGCCGCTATGAACCTCTTTTAAAATAAGGGAGTAATGCGCAAAACCCTTGGAGTGAGACGCACCAAATATCAACCTGACTGGTCGGGGAGGCAGTGTGTGGCAGTGTGAGGCATAGTGGTACCTAGGTCGGAATCAAAAAGATAACGAAAAATAAATGCATTTTCTCGGCTTTTATATGTAGGCTGTATATGTGGCCTTATATATTTAGTAGATTCTATCTCTGATTTTAGCTGGATGATCATACAGGTCTGATGATTGCTAATAATTATCACGAATTAACACCATTTAAAGCTGAATAAAGACCAGATGTTTTTTTTTTTTTTTTTTTTTTTTTTTCTGTCAGCAAGGTATCTTGTCTGCGTTTTAGTCACTTTGGTGAGCATTTTGTCTGGTCAGCATTCATCAGTTCTGCAGGAAAAATTCAGCATTTTAGCCAAACGCCCAGATGCAGTGAATTTATATTGAGCAAGGTTTTTTGAGTCACAGTAACAAAATGCCCAGTTCACAAAACAAAAAACAAACAAACAAAAAAACAAAACAAAAAAAAAAACAAAACAAAACGGATTTAGCATGTTTTGTGACCCCTATGTGAATCTGCGGCCTCTGAATCCAGCTGTATCTAGAAAACGGGAGGAATTAATAATTAATTCATTTCCGGCTTTAATTCCTCAATCATTTGATACGTAGCTTAGGAAATTCGATTGAGTAATGGTAAAATTATTACCCAACACTGCTCCTGGTTCTTTTTTTTTTTTTTTTTGGACCGAGTATATATACCAGCCATTTATACTTCTTAATGGCTAATGATTGAGAAGTCTGTTGAAGGGGAGGTTTTACTACTTTACACCTCATTCGCATTCTCGGAAGAGTAGAGGCATTTTTTCTTGATCCGTTAAAATTGGGTATATATTATATTGCTTATATTTTATCAGAACTATTAGCTTTATTTATTTTCTGTTAAACCAGTAAGGGAATGAAAGTGACAATTGACACTGTTGCAATTCTTCTGTGCTAACGTCAGCTTCTACCAGACAGTTAAATAAATTGATGCAGGTAACCACTAAACATAGATCGTTGTTTCCTTGAATGCTGTGCCTGAAACGAAATAAATAAACTTCTGACTGAACTTGAAAAAAAAAAAAAAAAACAAAAATAAAAATTATAATGTTGGCATCTTTTTCGTGCATCTTTAGTATTGATGATATATAGGAACACGAATGAATTGGAAACAGATACAAATGCTAGTAGAAGTAGCAAAATATATTACTGTAAGAGTATGCGGTTTTAGATGTAACATGATGGAATATATTACTATTTTAGCTTGTTTCATCTGGTCATTACTTTAACCCTTAAGTCAATATGTCCAGCGATGCTTAAGCTCTTAATAACCAGGCTGCCCTTAAGCGCTGCGTTATACTAGACCTACTAACACATATGAATGTTAATGCTTCAGTGCACTCTAGGTCTGGTAACATAGTTTGTTGCACTGTATTTTGGAAAATACTGAAAGGAAAAAGAAACGCAAGGTAGAGTTTTTTCCTTCTTATTTTAACCATTTTTTACGGTGTTTACTATAGCCATACACTTTCTACAGATTGTCCTGTGAATGTGAACCGCGGGTACACGAGTCTTTGGTCGATGTGCTATCTACCCAGTGTGTGAAATCATTCAACCGTGCACTACACAGTGACTTGCACGGACAATACGGAAAGCCAAAATTTCGTGCAAAACAAGCATGTTTAAACCTTTAGCACAAGATTTCCTCACACCATTTGGTACACTTCAACGATACACAACGCTCTTCGATTCTTTTACCGATTTTTCTTTTCATTTTTACGCTACTTTGAACTTTTTTTCAATCATGGTACGATTGACTGATGTTCAGAGGGGTAGGGCAATTGCGTTGCTGATGCAGGGTCAGAGGCAACAGCAAGTTGCCAATCATTTTGGGGTTAACGTCTCAATAATTGAACGTCTTGTTAGACGTTTAAGGGAGACAGGGCATTTAGCAGACCGACCGCGGTCTGGGCGTCCACGCGTGACGTCGCGACGTCAAGACAGGACAATCCGTCTGGCACATTTGCGGAATCGTCATCTCACTGCTACCGAAACTGCCCTTAATACAGTAGGTACGCATAAACGACAAATTTCTCCGAAGACTGTTGGAAGTCGATTGCGTGAGATTGGTCTTCGAGCTCGTCGTCCATACGTTGGTCTGCCTCTGACCCAGGCACGTAGGTTGCGTCGTATGGCGTGGTTGACGGCGCATGCGCCCAGGCTATTTCCGATGAGGCAGTGGAGACGAGTTCTTTTTACGGACGAGTCTAGGTTCAATCTCTATCGCGCAGATGGTCGACGTCGTGTGTACCGACGTCGAGGAGAACGCTTTACCGACGCCTGTGTTGTCGAACGGGATCGGTTTGGGGGTGGCTCCGTTATGGTCTGGGGAGGCATTGCTCACGGGATAAAATCACACTTGATTATTGTTGCGGGCAATATGACCGCAGTAAGGTATAGGGATGAGATCTTGCGTCCTGTTGCAGTCCCGCTTGTGCAACAACGTAATCTGATTCTGCAGCAGGACAATGCCCGACCACATGTTGCCCGAGTTTGTCAGGATTTCCTGGCAAACAATAACATCGCACCACTAGCATGGCCACCGTACAGTCCAGATTTGACCCCAATAAGGTACATGTGGGATGAGATGGACAGAAGGGTTAGGAAGCGCCGAAATCCCCCCGCAACTCTCGCACAACTAAGGAATGCGTTGATCGATGAATGGATTAACATCCCGATGCGAACTGTCAATGCTTTGGTTAACTCTGTCCAAAGGAGAATTAGGGCAGCAACAGCAACAAGAGATATTGATTTTCAGTTTGATTTTGATTTCAAGATTTGCGGGGTAGCTACCAATGAACTTCAATAACTCGAGACTTGTTGATCACAACCAATGAAATTTGGAACTTTTGTTCCATACATGTACCGTTTTGTAATCATAGTAAAATATTTAACACACTTTTTCAAACTTGAATGAAATTTAGGAATAAAATTTACCCTGCGTTTCTTTTTCCTTTCAGTATATTATATATATTTTCAGGTAAGGGTTATTTTATGCCTATGCATTATATTAAGCTTACATTGTATTGTTTGTACTCTACAATAGCATGACTTTTGGGGTTATCAGTTATTGAAATAATTAAATAGCATGTTTTGTGTGTCAGTAAAATGCGGGTCAGGATGGTCAGCTCATGAAAAAACCACATTATGTCTCATGTTTATTAGTGTAGTCATAAGTCAAGATTATTTCTTTATTTCATATTTCATATTGTTAATACTTCAGTGCACTCTAGGTCTAGGCAAGCATATGAACAGTAACAAAGTTTGTTGTTCTGTATTTTGGAAAATATTATATATATTTTCAGTCTTCTTGATGTACCTGTACCTACAGCCCATGTCACTGATGCCAGAGCCATTGAATAAATTATTGTTGCTGTGTATCCTAGTGTTATGTAGTCGCTTCAATCCAGTAGAAAAGAACCATATACAGCCCTGTAAAAAATCCTAGGGGCAAATTCTATCACATTACTATATTACATTATATCATATTCAGATTCATTCTGGAAGAAAACGAGTAATAAAAAAAAACTCTATTGCTTGTTAGGAACTGTCTACGTTTTACGAATGATGTACTGATATAAAATGTAAAACAGAAACTTTAAAGTGCGACGCTAATTGACATTAACATAAATGCTGATAACAAACTTTTGAGTACTTTTTTGTCCAAATTCTCGCGCCATTTTACTCCAAGAAAAATGATTTCTTACCTGTTGCGGAGGCCCTACTTTCGGACATATAGTTGGTACATCGAATACATGAGGGTCTGCAATTCCCATGGTGAAATTCTGAATGCCATAGAAGATCATATGGTTCTCTGAAATAAATAACCTATTAAGAGGTGGAACCACAGGAGACAGCTCTGTCACTTTGGTTTTGTACACCTTCTAAAATTCTTTTCTTTTAGAGTACTCCATTTTAAGAAGGGGGTTGGTGTGCAGGAAAGCAAACAAGAAACCACAAAAGTTATTTCCCTTACAAAACATACCATCTAACTGGTGTATCCTGTTTTATGAATGACATACAAATATCTGTTACTAGCTTTGCTTTAATTCCACAGAAAAAAAGTTGTTTAAATAAGTAAGTGTGCGCAATACATCCACTTAGGAAATTGGGAATTAAGTTCACACACACACACACACACACGATAGTTTTAATGTTTCGCATACCAACTATATATTCTACTTATTGCTAATAAAATGCGAATATTCTAAGATTTATTGGGGTAATCGTCCGACATGTGCTAATTGTTCGTTTTGATTTAGGGACAAAAAGTGTTCTTACGGTCAAAACTGGTCGGATCATCAGTGGGATCGTTTCTAAAAACCGTCGATCTAACAAGAAGAAAATGGTTCAAAAAAGGTTACACAAACAGTATCAAAGACAGGATTCTTTTCCCGAAAACAGAACAGAAATGAATTTCGTGAAAAGAGCGGTCCAGTGTAAAAACCGATATTGGACTGTCCCAGTTCAGTACAAGTACAGCTTTGTACAAGTTGGCTTCTTTTAAAAAGAATCCAAATGAAAGGTCTGCTGCTTTCTGTAGAACAGTTTCTAAAAGTGAAAGTGGACTGCTCTGTTTACTGTATAATTCCTGCAATACCATATGAAAGAATATAAGATGTGGCATGTAGTTATTAAATAGCTTAAATTATATGACAACCACAATTAATCTTCAGCAATCTCAGCGCAAATACAACAAACGACAAACTGATGATGTTTTTCTATTTTTTGTTTTTTACCAGAAAACAGGCTATGACGATTTCCATGAAAAGTCAAATAAAAGTAAAACAAGAAAAATGCCTAACGGCATTATGGACGGGTGTTTCAAAAGGTCAATGAGAAGGTAAAATTCGGGAGACGCCCATGCCCGCCGGCTATGACATCGCTATTTTAAAGGACAGATTTTTGAAAAATGCGTCCAAAATTCAGTTTTGGCTGCACAAGCTTTCGGCTTCAGGGGTGATAAGTACCTAAGAAAGAAAGTCAGAGTTGTCTCTCTTATACAGGTCATGCATACTGGTCTTATCGATGCCTTTACCAAATACAATGTATTATAAAAATATTTCAAACCATTTAGAAGTTATGAAGTGCACAATAATTTGGCTTAGAAATTCATTTAGGGGAGTTAACTTGAAAAAAGAACAAAGATATTGTCCTTCTTGCATATGACACTCTTACTTGACCTGATATATGCCCCCACCAAATATTATTAAATTATCTCAAACAGTATGGGAGTTATGGCCTGCACAAGATTTTGGTCTCAAGGGAGATAAGTTCATAAAGCAAGAGTTGTCCTTCCTGCATGCAACACTTTTACTTGACCTAATATATGTACCTATATTATTAAATTATCTCAAACAGTATAGGAGTTATTGCCTGCACAAGATTTCGACTTCAGGGGAAAGAAGTACATAACATAGAAAGTGAGAGTCCTACACGCCTACTGGTCCTCCCTTTTATCCCTACCAAATATGAAAGCAATCCACTGAAGAATAAAGGTAACATACAACTTTGAAAAAAAAGGTTAACCAAAAGGTAAACCTCGGGTGTCAAGGGAGATAAGTACATAATGGAGAAAATGAGAGTTGTCTCTTTTGCACACCACACGCCTACTGGTCCTCATCTTCGTCTCTCCAATCCAGTTAAGAATAAAAGTGATATATAACTTTGTAAAAAGGTTAACCAAAAGGTAAACTTCGGACGTCAGGAGAGATAAGTACAAAACGAACAAAGTGAAAGTTGTCTCTCTTGCGCGTGACACACCTATTGGCCCTTCTCTTTATCCCTACCAAATATGAAAGCAATCCGCTGAAGAAAAATGTAACATACAACTTTGAAAAAAGGTTAACCAACAGGTAAACCTGGGACGACGCCCGACACCAGACGCCCGCCCGCCCGGACATCGCTGTTTTAAAGGACGGATTTAAAAAAAAAAAAAAAAATAAAAAATAAAAAACGTCCAAAAATATTGCCTTTGGGAACAAAGAACACATTATAGATAGCAATGTGAGGCTCTGTTATATTGAGACTCTTCATAAGCAGTAATGAAGTTTGCAACACTGCTTACGCCCTCTAGCGTATACATTAACAGAACCTCATTTTCAAAAACACCACAATGATCCCAGTGATCCAAAAGGAAACGAAAATATAATCTGCAGTATGATGAAGTACGGGACCACGTTTTACGGCCGTCACACGGCACTAACACTAGCTGCAGTGTAGTAAAATTAAAGTCAAAAGGATTGTCTTTGGAAACAAAGAAGCCTATTTTCTGGGGAAAAAAAGAAGAATAAATTTTACAAAATGGTGTGTGCCGAAATGTCTACCCAGCATGCTAAGCGTTAATAAACAAACACACTTGGATGTCTTGGATATAAGACAGATCACAGATGAACTCTAGATTGTTGTGTCCAAACAAAATGTATAAATCATATAGAATCAAAGCACTGACAGCACTGGTGGTTGGATTGTCTCTGCGTGTAGGCCGGGAAAATGGTCCTGAATGGGGACTTAAGACTGTTTATTTTAACCATTAACTTCCTGTCATTATGACAATGGTGACCCTGCTCAGATGCCGCGGCATTAACCGTTACCTGGATTTCCTATAAGCGCGCGGTTTGATTTCATTGGTAAATGATAATCTATAGGACAACAACCTTAAGGAAATTTTGGTGTTTGTGTACTATTACTAGATTGTAAACAATCTACCAAAAGAAAAACGAAACGACTTCGACATCTACACGTGTTTTGTTAGGATTCAACACATACAACACGTTTGTTTTACCCAACGTGGTTTAAAATTTACACAAACGGACAGAAAATGAACGTATTTATTGAAACGGAGCAACATTAACACTCATTTGAGGATGTACGTTAGAATGACGAGATTGAAACTACAGGGCTGTTCAAATGGTTTGCAGATGTTTCGTAACTTGCAAGTTTTCCACCTGTACAGTTTCGCATCTCATACACTTTCGCGAAAAGAGGCTTCGCTACCTATACAATGGACCTATGCATTTTCGCTCCTTGTTTTTGCTGAGTGCATGTTTGCACCACCCATTAAGCTAAAAAGTGTTTAAAAAGAGAACTTGAATGAATAATTTCAAATATTTAATATACACTACATATATTAGAAATAGACATATAATAAAGTATATAAAATACATTTAAGACTTACAGACCAAAACTGTTCCTACTAAAACTGCCCCAGGCCAAATCTGCCCCAAGTACTTTTACCAAAACGTCCAAAAAAGTATGAAAAAATCATGGCAATTACCAAAAATTTACTGAATCGGGTTATTTTACCAATATGTGTTTGTATTGAGGTATATCGGCATGCTTAACTATGTTTGAAGGGATATTCATCCATAAACTTTATTTAAGCACATCGAGAAATGTAACCTGGGAAATTAATATATATATATATAATTATTGTTTGCACATCATCTATAACAGAAATTAATTATGCGCGATTACCTGTATGGAAAGCGGGTCTTAATTATCTCACCTTCTGACACTGAAATGACTCAAAATCTGCCAAAATTCAAATTTGTAGAACTAGAAGATGTATCACAGTTTGAGCATGGTCTTTGGGGGAAGTTTATGAGGTAGGAATTGTAGATGATCAAGGCGTGTTTTGTATCATAATTAACGGTAATTACAGTAGCTACTGTTAGAAGCGTGTAAATCCGATGGAAGAGCAAAAGTTCAGACCTTGGTCAGAGTGCCTTTTACGTGATTTGGCCTACATTGTTGGGCAAAGCATACAAAAAAACAACAAAAAAAAAAAAAAAAAAAAAAAAAAAAAAAAAAAACAAAAAAAAAAAAAAAAAAAAACAAAAAAAAAACCAACAACAACAACAAACAAACAAAAACAAACAAAAAACAACAACAAAAAAACAAAAAAACAAAAAAAAAGTCTGATCTGATATGGGTCTATAGTATATACTTAGGCTGTTTTCTCCGTGGAATATGTACGGTAATAACTGCTGCACTCTTGATCTGATTTAGATCTATACTGTTATAAATAGCATAAGAACAAACAGTCCGATCATACTAGGTCTACACCTAGGTTTAAGTGTTTATCAGACTTATTGATCAAAAACATTTTCAATGATTTATGGTAAACACTGCTCCTGATCTGACACACACTGTAGTTCGACAATATTATACATGGTATGCAAAGAAAACGGTATGGTCTTTGCTCAGGCATATTTGTATGATTATTTACGGAAATTAGTTGTTTTAAATATGGCGAGGACGATCGTTTTATCACCGTTGAAAAAGAAAACAATCTGCTCTGATCTGGGTCAACACTGTTTGTTCAACCTGTCCGACCATTCACGATAATTGCGGTATATAAGTAGACGACGCCGTTTCGCTTTGCACGTTTTATTTATAGAAACAACCAAAGCCGAAAAAATGCCCATCAAGCCGGAGAGGCGCGAAACCTTCCGGGTGGTGAACTCTTCAGCTCGAAAGGATGCGAAAACTACTGAGTAGCGAAACCTCGTCCAGAAGGGTGCAAAACACCGTTAGCCCCGAAACTGTAAGGTATCACACTCTCTGACAACCGTATAAATCCCACATTTAACCTTCCCTATCAATGGTGTTGATTTGTAGCACATCAGTAATAACTTGTTGGAAAGGCTTTCGAAAAGTTTAAACTTGCGTGCTGAACGAAACCCAAATTATTTTTGAGAGGTAATACTTCTCGGATAGTAAATTTGCGCTTCGGTTAATTTCAGCTAATTCTGGCTAATTTATACACACCGCAGCGAAAGTCAGAGATTAATGGAGTAGCCCTGCCGACTTTGGACTGTTTACATTTCTTCTTCGTTAAGAATGAGCGCCATTAGTAAATTATATGAAGCAGCCTGCATTGGAGCGAAAATTCTCTATTTTAAAATAAAGTGAACACTAAGGATAGGTCCTGAGTAATCTTTCCAGTTATGAAGTTGGAGTAGCTCCGTCGATCAATATCAAAGAACGCTTCCTTTCCAGATCCACTAAATACCTCATCACCCAGAAATCTTCTGACAAAGACTAATCCAGTTATGTGGCAAACGAGATCATATCATCACAGTGCTACAGATTCTATATCTTGAAGTCCGGTTACAGACAAAAAGCTGTCAGTCCCTAAAGGTGATTGAAATGCTTAAGTCTACCGGACAGGCCATTATTACCGGACACAACATAAGCACTGGACAAATGTCTAAGTCCACAGGACACCGGACACACACCGGGCATATAGATAATTCTAATGTCACGTCCGGTACCGGACATCAGGCAACAGATAGCCACAGGACACCGGACACTCAACAAACAACCCGACATTCAACAAACACGGGACATTTACCGAACTCCGGACCAGACACCGGACATTCACCGGATACCTGACATTCCCAGAGCTCGAGACCGGACACAGGACATCAACAGGACACTGCACAACCACCGGACATTGCACATAAGCCAGACAGATGAAAATCATTGGAAAAATGTCAATCATCACCGGACAAGTCTAGTTGAAGAAAGCTCATTCATCAAGCCTTTAGATTTGTTCTCCTATTCCTAGACCTTCTGTATGCGAGTAAAGAAGGGACTGGTTCCCGAAAGATCTACTGCATTCAGATATTGTCTTCTGAAATAAAGATGCGATTTCTATACAAATTCGCAACGCTGTGTTAGAACATCATCGGACTGTAAGACACGGCAGTCGTACTTATATTATCCACGTTTTTCTCCAGAAAGAGAACTAGATCAAGATCAAGGAGATATCCTCTCGTCGTAGGTCTTACTCCAGGAGAGCTCACAGACATTGTTTTTCCAGGAAAAGAAGAAGATCCCATAACAGTTCATACTCTTCTTCCTTCTCCTCTCCTCATTATCAGTCTAAAAAGACATTATAGATCTCTTTCTAGACGGTCTCATAAAAACCATAGGTGCTCATCATCATCTTCTCGCTTTTCTTCAAGAAGAAACATGATGAGAACACCTATTTCTAGACAGTCTTAAAGAACAGTCTTTATTAGAGAAACCTCAAAAAGAAAAAATAATGGTTTCTCTCCCTTCCGCTAATTCAAGAAGGGCAGTTGTCAGTTTCTGGCGAAAGAATGTGCACAATACTGGTTAACCGCTTAGAGGATTAAGCCTGCCCAGTAAACGTGTGTTTGGTAAACTGACTGCGCTCGACATGACCCCATTCGGTTGACTGGGCCGTAAAACCTCAACACAAACAAACAAAAGCTCTAATCAAAAAAGAAGTTTTCAAACAACTTACAGCCGACAAGTTTCCAAGGAAGTCAGTTTTAGATTCTTTTTTTTCTTTTTCAACCTAAAAGACCTAAATACAGTATTGAAGAAGATTTTAAGAAAGAAGAGAGAAAGTCTATTTCATTGCAACAACCCCAGGTCCTTTCCAATGCGATTAATAACAGTCAGAATCAATACAAAAAGGATCTTTTGCCAGAAGATTTGGCAGTTTCTAAGAAAGAACAAAATCCTATAGTCAACATGGCATATTATAAATCTCATGTCGAGATAGTGCCTACTCAAAGAGAAGTTCCTCTTGACTTGGACTTTTAAATGACATCTTTCTTTCGCAGGCAATTGTCAGATTCCCACTAAGAACCTGGGCATCTTTGAGAACCAACTCAGAGACCATCTGAAAGTTCTTTCTCACTCTGACGTCTTTTCTTATGCAGCATGCAAATGCCTACAACAAGAATCAATGGACACTAAAAGCCAGAATATTGGAATCTTAAGCACGCACCATTAACAATCTGGTTTGTCTTGCTTCCTTTTGTACATTAGAGATGCAACAAGCAAGGAGAGATACTGCCATTCGTTCTACTCCTAAATCCTTATCTGAAATTGCTAAGTTGAAACTTAAGTCAACTCTTTTCATCTCAGACTTACTCTTTGAGGTCGGATAGATGAAATTTATGAAGAACATGCAGACGAATTGAAGAATGACTTGATTTAAAAAAACAGTCACTGAGTCACTTCTTCTCATGATAACCACAGGCATCTACATCAAAAAGTGTCAAAAAAGGTAAGAGTCCAGGTAGTGCCACAATCACAAACCGCAGCCCTTCCCAGACACCAAGAGAAAGAGGAAACCGACAAATCCAAACAAGCACAAATCGAACAAATGTACGAAAAGCACTAAGATTAGCTCTCTCTTCCCCAAGCGAGGTAATCGCAATGCTAAAAGGACCGAAAAACACAAGAACAAAATGACACAAGGTAAGACATAAAAAATCGACTCGTAGAATAAATCACAAAGCAACAAAGAGTAAGACTAACAAACTCAAACCTGAATTCAAGAACCTCATTTCGAGACCTTAGAATCCTAGAATTCGGGACAAGAAACAACAACCTTCTTAACCCAAGAAAACCTCTAGTGTCGCAAGAGACGTTTTGACGTTGATTATCCAGTAGTTCCGAAAGAAGGGACAGAGGTGGCTCTTCTAGAAGAGGTTCCATATCTCAAAAGAAATTTGATGCGCTACCTCCACGTCGCTGTCCTCAGTCTCAGATTCCCGTAGGAGGACGGTTGTCCCACTTTGCCCCAAATTCGCAAGAACTCACACACGACAAATGGGCCTCTCTGTTGTTAAAAGAGGATACAAAAATGCCATTTAAGGTAATATCTTCTCTTTCAAAAGACCCCTTTTTCTTCCAACAAACCAAAAAGACCAGAATTTGAAGAAGAGGTCAACACCCACCTACAAAAAATGGCAGTGGAGGAAATTCTTCCAGATTCCCCAGGATATTACTCAAGAATATTTCTTGTTTCAGGAAAGAATGGAAAAATGAGGCTCATTATAGATCTTTCCACTCTTAACAAATGTGTTCTAATATAAAACTTCAGAATGGAAACTCAGAAAAAAGTCAGAAATTCAGTTCGTCCTAACTGGGCATTTTCGTTGGATCTTACGGATGCTGATTTGCATGTCCCGATATGTCCTCTATCTCTCAAATATCTCCGATGGTCTCTGAAGAACAAAACCTTTTAATTCGGAGCTCTACCATTTTGCCTGTCAACGAGCCCGTCACGTAAACGGACGAGCTTTGGGCCGGTGACGATGGACTAGACGCGATCACTAGCAATCAGAGGATAAAACATGACACTTTATAAATAAAAACAAGTATGTATTTAAAAAAAACAACAAAAAAAAAAAAACAAAAAAAAAAACAAAACAACAAAACAACTATATAGTAATTTTCAAAATTTCATCGGAATTTGTATGTGCCAGATGTTCCTTGGTTGTTTTATCAACGTCCGACTACTATCCTTTCGACACCACTTGGAAAGACGTTTTTACTTAGCGTTTTATTATGTCTCTCCCCTTTAGGGTCGGGAGACATATTATTTTTCCCCCGGGCGTCTGTCTGTCCGTCTGTCTGTCACACTCGTTTCCGCTCTACTTGAAAACCGTTCAAGCTATCTTCACGAAACTTCATACAAATACTAATCAACACAAGACGACGTGCAGAGTGCAAGAATCATAACTCTTGCATTTATACTTTTTGAGTTATTTTCCTTGTAAGTTTTTCCATCACAAAATCGTGTCCGCTCTATAACTTGAAAACTGTTCAAGCTATCTTCACGAAACTTCATATAAATATCAATCAACATTAGACGACGTCCAGAGCCATAACTCTTGCATTTATACTTTTTGAGTTATTTCTCTTGGAACTTTTCCATCACAAAGTCGTGTCCGCTCTTTAACTTGAAAACCGTTCAGGCTATCGTCACGAAACTTCATTTAGATATCAATCAACATTAGACGACGTGCAGAGTGCAGGAAACGTAGCTCTTGCATTTATACTTTTTGAGTTATTTCCCTTGGAACTTTGTCCATCACAAAATCGTGTCCGCTCTATAACTTGAAAACCGTTCAAGCTATCTTCACGAAACTTCAAATAAATATCAATTACCACTAGACAACATGCAGAGTGCAAGAACAACAACTCTTGCATGATACTTTTTGAGTTATTTTCCTTGGAACTTTGTCCATCACAAAATCATGTTCGCTCTATAACTTGAAATCTCTGCAATCACTCATCACAAAGCATTCATATTTGGAACATTGGTGCCTGGGAGGGTCTTCTGCGATTCCTTGAGAACAGACTTCTCGGTTCACTTCCCAGGGTGGGGCTAGGGGTCAAAATCTAGGACACCTTTGTAAAATGCTCTATTGCTGTGTTTAAGATTTTCAGTTGCTTGTATCTTAGTAGTCAGTTGTCAACAAGCATTCATATTCGGAACATAGGTGCCTGGATGGGTCATCTAAGTGCCCATAGGTATCAGACCCTAGGTTCATGCCCTGGGGTAGGGCTAGGGTTCAAAATCCAGGGCACCTCTTGTAAAGTGTTTAGTGCATTTCTGTTATGCTAGCATTGTGAACGCTTCCTAGGTCATACATCAGTCAACCTTGTGACATTGCTTTAGGTGTCATTGGGTGAAGGTCATGGTGACCTATATGTCACAGTCCAATGACCTTTATTTCATGGTCCTGTGAGTTTGCCTTATATCTCTATGACTATTTGATGGAGAAATGTCATATCTTGGTATTAGTTCCATGGGACACAAAGAGTGACCATAATATATAAGTAGGCCAGTGTGACCTATATTTCAAGGTCCACTGATTATGCCTCATATCTCGAAGACTATTTGTAGAGAAATACCATACCTTGGGTATTAGTTTCATTTGACACAAAGAGTGACCTCAAAATATATGTAGGTCAGTTTGGCCTATATTTCATGGTCCAGTGATTATGCCTCATAACTCAAAGACTATTTGATAAAGAAAGGTCTAACCATTGATATTAGTTCCATGTGACACGAAGATTGACCTCAAAATATATATGTAGGTTAATGTGACCTATATTTCTTGGACCAGTGATAATGCCTTATCACTCGAAGACTATTTGAAAGAGAAATGTCATACCTTAGATATTAGTTTCATGTGACACGAAGAGTGATCTCAATATATATGTAGATCAATGTAATCCATATTTCATGGTCCAGTGATTATGCCTTATATCTTGATGACTATTTGATAGAGAAATGTCATATTAGTTCCCTGTAACACGGAGAGTGACCTCACAATATAATTAGGTCAATATGACCTGTATTTAATGGTCCAGTGATTATGCCTCTCAAAGACTATTTGATAGAGAATTGTCATACCTTGGATATTAGTCTCATGTGACACTAAGAGTGACCTCTTAATATACGTAGGTAAAATTGACCTATATTTTGTGGTCCAATGATTATTCTAAATATCTCTATTATTTTATAGAGAAATATCATACCTTGGATATTAATTCCATTTCACATGAAGAGTGACCTCAAAATATAAGTATTCAATATGACCTACATTTCATAGACCAGTAATTAGGCCTTATAACAATGAGTGACCTCAATATATATATGTAGGTCTAACTGACCCATATTTCATGGTCCAGTGATTACGCCTTATATCTCGATGACTTTTTGATGGAGACATGTCATACCTTGGATATTAGTTTGATGTGACAGGCAGACTGACCTCAAATTAGGTCTATGTGACCTATATTTCATGGTCCAGTGATTATGCCTCATAGCTCGAAGACCTGGGATATTTGTTTCAGGTGACACTAAGAGTGATCTCAAAGTATGTGTAGGTCAGTTTGACCTATATTTCGTGGTCCAGTGATTATATGTATATCTCGAAGACTATTTGATAGAGAAATGTCATACCTTGGATATTAGTTCCATGTGACATGAAGAGTTACCTCAAAATATATGTAGGTCAATGTGGCCTATATTTCTTGGACCAGTGATTATGCTTTATAAATCAAAGACTATTTGATACAGAAATACCATACCTTAGATATTAGTTCCATTTGACATGAAGAGTGACTTCAATATATATGTAGGACAATGTGACCCATATTTCATGGTCCAGTGATTATGCCATACATCTCGATGACTACTTGGTAAGATGAATATTAGTTCCATTTGACACGACGGCCGACCTCAAAATGTATGCATGTGACCTATATTTCAGGGTCCAATGATTTTTCCTTATAGTTTGAAGACTATTTGATGTAGAAATATCATACTATAAATATTAGTTCCATGTGACACCAATAGTGACCTAAAAAATATATTTAGGTCATTGTGACCTACATTTCACAGTCCAGTGATTTTACCTTATATCTCGAAGACTATGTCATACCTAGATTTTAATTTCCATGTGACCCGTTGATTGACATAAAAATATATCTAGGTCAGTGTGACTCAGTGTAACCTATATTTTATTGTTCAGTAATTTTGCCTAATAACTGGAAGACTATTTGATGGAGAAATTTCATACCAGGAACATTAGTTCAATGTGATGTGATGATCAACCTCAAAATATAATTATCTACGAGGGATATTCGAAATGAATTGCTTATTGTCCTCTAGCTCGATATCCACGTGGGGCACGATAAAAACCAATACATACCTGTATAGGGTTATTCAATATCTACACAATGGTGTATAAATGTACATGTTAGACTAAGTGTTAGACATAAAATTTGCCATTTGAATACACGCAGTCATTGACCACTGCAGTAAAAATGGTTGGTAGAAGCATCGACAAAAAAGATGAAATACGGGCTTACATCAAGGCTCGCTCAAAACTTGGCTGTTCTTTGAAGAAGCTGATGACTGAAATTCCTACTGCTTTTGGACCTTCTTGTGTGTCTTATGACACAGTTCGGCGGTGGAAAAAGAAATTTGAGTCTGGTGTAGAGTCCATCAAAAATGCACCGAAATCAGGTAGGCCAAAATCTGCATCTCGTAAAGAAATCGTTTCCAAAATAAAGGAAATCATTGAAGGAGATGCCAGATTTACAGTTCGTGATATTGCACGAAAGGTAGGCATATCACTTTCAACGGTTCACCTTATTTTGAAGAAGCATTTGAAAGTCAGAAAGATTTCTGCTAGATGGGTGCCACATCTGTTGACTGACGAGCAAAAGAGGCAACGGGTTAAAGTGGCCAAAAAGCTGCTTCAAATGTTTCCAAAATATGACAAAAAGCAGTTTGCCAATGTCGTCACAGGTGATGAAACCTGGGTCCATTATTTTGAGCCTGTCAGAAAGGTTAGCAATAAGATCTGGGCCACTAAACACAGCAAACGCCCAATAATTGCCAAACGTTCTTTGAGTACAAAGAAGGTTTTGTATGCAATCTTCTTCTCTGGTGAAGGAGTCGCAATAAAAGTGCCAGTGAAAAAGGGCAAAAGCATCACCGGAAAGTACTACAAAGACGTAGTACTGAAGAAACTGAAAAAGTATTATCAGAAACGACGCCCTGTCACTGGTTTTAAATATGTCCGTCTTCTACATGACAATGCCCCAGCTCATACCTCCGCAATAGTTACGGCGTTTTTGAAGAAAGAAAAAGTAACTGTTTTGCCTCACCCCCCGTATTCCCCAGACCTTGCCCCATGTGATTTCTTTTTGTTTCCGAAAATGAAAGCATTCCTTCCTGGGCGGAAATACCAGTCCCGACAGGCACTTGGATCTGCCATTCATCAGTACCTTATTACTGTGCCCAAATCAGCGTACCGTGACGCCTTCAAGAAGTGGATACATCGGCTTCAACTTTGCATTTCTAGCCACGGGGAGTACTTCGAGGGCATGAAATGAGTACTTTTGGGCTAACTTGAAATTTGAAGTCTCCAGATAGAAATAAGCAATTCATTTCGAACATCCCTCGTATGTCAGTGTTCCATGTAACACAAAGATTTGCATTAAAATTTAAAGAACGCTTCCTAGGTAATACATCAGTAAACATTGTGAAATTGTTTTAGGTGTCATTGGGTGGAGGTCATGGTGACCTACATGTCACAGTCCAATGACCTTCATTTCATGGTCCTGTGAGTTTGCCTTATATCTCTATGACTTTTTGATGGAGAAATGTCATACCTTGGAATTAGTTCCATGGGACACAAAGAGTGACCTCAATATATAATTAGGTCGTGTGACCTATATTCCATGTTCCACTGATTGGTTTAAACTTTATTTCTTTGTATATACATCATACATGTACATGACAACAGAAGAATTACAATACAGCGATGTAATAGTAATATACAAATGGGATTCAGAAGAAAGTCTATTGACTTATATTTGTCTGTATCCCAAGTTTGCAATCATGTATGTCAACCAAGTAACGTGATTCGAAGTTTTTCATGTACAATCGACAAATAGTTTTAGATAACCTGAATTTGAATGTTAACATATGAAACATAATTGCATTACAAAATATACAAAGGAATCAAAAGGTAATAGTTTCACATGCATATGTGTACCAAACTTGCTTATCTCATCAGAATTGTGGCTCCACGGGGACATAAAAACATCAAACTCGTTTCGAACTACTTGTATTTAAAATTCCTGTTATTGTTAGTCGTCAAGTCTAAGTACGACATCCAATATTAACGAACTGAGAAATATTTTTTTTTTCCTTGGGAACTGTTATAAATTAATTTAGTGTCTTTAACACGAGAGCTTACACTGAATTCAACAGTAGGACGAAAAGGACGAAAAGACACACATGACTTTATTATACCTAAAAAAAAAACAAGAAAAAAGATGGGCGGAGCGATAAATTTTAGTTAACTATTACATTATACAATCTGAAAACGTTTGGTTCTTATTATATAATCCTGGACTGCTAGGAAAATCTCTCTATTTTGCAAATTATCCAATTCATGACACCCGTATAGGAGTATATTTAGACTAGGTCGGCAGATAGCTGAGACTTTATTAATCATTTCTTGCCTTTGGTTACGAAAGCGGTCACAAATAAGAAGAAATTGATTAGTGTCCTCAACTAACCCACAGTCACAGAACGGGCTTTCAACTATATTTTTTGTAAATAAATGATGCTTCAGAGCACTACAATTTGTTCTTAATCGTGCATGATAAATTTGTCCAAGTCTGTTTCCATCAAAATAGTATTTGGGCGGGTTAATTAGATCTGTATTTAGCCTGTTTTTAAAGGAAGTTATGCTAGGTTGCTGACGTATTACTTCTGGCAATTCATTCCACTGTCTTATAACCGATGGAAGAAAAGAATTATAATAGAGTTGTGAATTTGCATGAATAGTATTCAAATCATTTATATTTCGTAATGAGTAAGTGGTAGTATTTCCAATAGAAGAAGGTACCAATGACGATAAATAATCAGGAGAAAGATCGTTTTGCATCTTGTAGAATAATATTAGCTTATGTTTTTTTCTTCGTGAAGACAGTGTTTCCCAGCCAGTCTCTGTACAAAGAGAGTTTATAGATACTAGTTTAGTAGCTCCGGTTACAATACGAGCGGCTTCGTTCTGTATTTTCTCCAGGTCATTAATCTCGTATTGCGTGCAGTTATCCCATAAGACGTCTGCATATTCTAATAATGGCCGAACAAAAGTGAAGTAGATTATTTGAAGAGATCGTCTGTCGAGTTTAAACTTTAACTTTCGCATTACGTTGATTCTATTCCAAGCTTTCTTTTTAACATATTCGAGATGCTCATGCCACGTACAATCATTGGAAAATACAATACCAAGGTGCTTGTGTGATTTAACTTCGTTAATATTTTGCTGATTCATCACTAACTGAGGGAGGTGAGGTTTGTTGCGTTTTCTGGAAAAAATAATTGATTCAGATTTAGAGGGGTTGAAAGTTACAAGCCACTTAGTTGCCCACTGGTGAATTTTCGAAAGATCAGAATTTAATTGGTATGCAGCTTCAACAGGATTTTCTACTATAATGTAAAGACTAGTATCATCCGCAAAGAGTCTAATCGAGGAATTTATACTTTCAACAACGTCATTTATATAAAGAAGGAAGAGAAGTGGGCCGAGAATGGAACCTTGTGGAACACCGGCTCTAACAGGAGACCAAGGTGAGTGTACTCCAGGTAGGACAACTCTTTGTTGTCTGTTATCCAGGTAATTAGAAAACCATCTTAAAAGAGGTCCAATGATTCCAACAGAGCTCAATTTATAAAGGAGGCCTTTGTGCCATACCCTGTCAAACGCTTTGCTGACGTCGCAAAATATCGCCCGAACTTCTTTTCCTTCATCCATAGCCTTACAGAATGTATTGTAAATGTCTACAAGTTGATTTACAGTTGAATCCTCTGGAACAAACCCCGATTGTAATCTTGTTAATATATTGTTTTCACGAAAGAAATTAAAGACATGTTTATGTATAATTTTTTCAAATACTTTTCCTTTGGTACTCAAGAGAGAAATTGGTCTGTAATTCGTTACGTCAGAAGGATCATCCTTTTTATAAATTGGTGTGATATTAGCCTGTTTCCATATCGTTGGAACTCTACCAGAAGAGAGGGAATAGTTAAAAAGATCGGCTAACGGAGATGACAGCGGCTGAGCAAGTTCTTTGAGCAGCCTATTATCAATAGAGTCAGGTCCAGCAGCTTTACCTATCTGCAAAGATTTGAGCACTGATTCTACTTCATATGACATGATATGTAAGAATTCTAATGTGTTAGGGGGGACATGATTGTCACTTGGAAGAGATGCGTTACTTTCATCGAGTGTGGTCTGGTCAGTAAAATACTGATTCAATATATCGGCTTTCTCTTCTTGGTTAGAGTATATATTGCCATTCAACACGAGTGGAGGGATAGCTGAGTTTTGACCTGGCTTAATAAAAGTTTTCAATGTTTTCCACCAATCTTTAGGGCCACCGCTTGTATTCTGTAGTTTTTCTGTTAGCTTTTGGATTTCCAATTTTTTTGATTTGCGAATTTCATCTGTTACTTTATTTCTTATGTGCTTATATTTCTCAAAATCTCCGGGACTATTTGATTTCCTAAATTTATCATATAAACGTTTTCTTTTTCTCATTAATCGTTTAATACTATTCGTAAGCCACGCCGGATCAGATTTTCGAACTTTTATTGTTTTGTTTGGAATGTATTGGTTTGCTAATTTCGTAATTTGTTCAGTAACGTTTGCTGCGTAGATATCAATATCATTATTTTTTAAAGCATCCCAGTTAGTTTCTCTCAGCTCATTTGAAAAGGACTGATAATTTCCCTTAGAATAAAGCCATATGTGTCTTGTAAAAACTGGGCTCATATGTTTGTCGAAGTTAAAAACAGTATAAACTGGGCAGTGATATCTAACATTCTGCTCTAAAAACGGTTCACCAACACCACTTAAAAGCAGATTATGTTTATTGGAAATAAGAAACAGGTCTATGATAGAGGTCGAAGTTTCTGTATAGTGTGTAGGTTCTACAATAAGTTGTTGCAAGTTAAACTGTTGGCAGAGGTCTTGTACTTTTTTATTTGATGCTTGCTTCAAAATATCAAGATTAAGGTCACCGGTTATAACTACATTCTGAATGTTAGTATCGTAGGCAAGGCCAATGGAATCCTCAATAGACGATAAAACTACAGGTGATGAATTTGGAGGTCTATAAAAGGTGCCAATAAGCATTTTGCAATTATGTAGCAAAACTTCAATCCAGACATTTTCTATATTTGGAAGTTCAAGATCATTTCTACGTCGAGAAAATATGTTTTGATTAACATAGACACATATTCCACCGTGGTGATCACCAGGTCGATCACGCCGATGTAAATTAAATCCGTTTAAAGCTAAATCGTCATCTATAGTTCTTTGATCGAGCCAAGTTTCAGTTAAGCATATGATATCAAAATTGGATAATTCAGATTGTATTAAGTCGACCTTGTTTGAAAGACTCTGCACATTATAATGAACAACAGAAAATTTTGCTTTTATGACAGAGTCATCCATAGTAAGGACTGACTCAGCTGAGAGTGCTGAAGCTTCCGACAAAGGACCAGGATTACGTTCACTTCCAGCCATAAGTAACAAGGACATTATTATTAATGATTCAAATAAATTCAAACAGTCTAGGCCTTTGACCTTTCTCTGACGACTATAATTCATACCAATCCGCATCCGGTAAATTTCAATTTCATTCATTTATGTAATATTATCTATAAGAAATCGTAATAATTTCAAGGATGCGGAGCAGTGTACATTCGAAATGGTCAAGTTGACCAGAACACAATGATGTATTGGAATATTCCCGCGGAGCAACACAATTAAAAATGAAAACATGAAATTCACACAAATATTGAGATATGACATATTTTGTATATGATTGGGAAAGGGAAATTAGAAAATGTTAATCTAGTATCATGTTATTGAGAATATTCCCTGCAAGTAAGTGAATAGGTAGCCTTAAATGACTTGATAACAAGTTGTGCCTTGGCAAAACCAAGATTTATCTCATTAAGATGACACATTTAAGCAATACAATGCTTAAAGTCCAGGCTGTAAAGTTGAAAGTGTTTTTCCAAATAGCAACAGATATCTTTTCATTTCCGCCCCAAGTGCAGACCGACAGTGCTCGCCAGACTCACCCCACTTGCAACGAGCACTCGCAGTCAAGGTCTCCCTGCAGAAACAAGAAACACACCGTACAATCCAGCCAGCCTAAAAGGGAGAGTCCTTATGTACAATCGCTGTGAAGATATACTCTGCTCATGTAAATACAAAGTACCACAGTGGACTGTCGTTATGTATAGCTAAAACTCTGAGACACTGCTAACTCAAGGTTATCTCAAATCCACTAAAAGTATTTCAAGAAAGATAATACGTGTTGGTATAAATATTTATCATTACATGGATTACTTCCCTTATCTAGCGGCCGTTTCAAGCCGAATGAATTGACCATCAGTCCGATATAAACGCATATCTGTATAGACTCTGAACATGTGAGATTAACATACTGAACTAACAGTATATGTATCCCTAAGGATTCAAATCGAGAGACACTCATGTTTCTAATCCTATGTTATACCATTTGTTCAGTAACAGAATAATTATAAATATTCATGGTCTTGAAAAATGACTACACTGACCCCCTGTCCAGTAGAACTCAAAACTTGTCCTGCCATTCCAAACTACGGTGCTGGTTCAGGTCAGACGACCTCTAGAGAAGCAGTCTGATCAGAACTTAACATCGCATTTTAGCTGCTCCAAGTAACCAGATCATAAATATGTGTTACGAAACGTGTTTTTGCAAGTGATATATATATATATATATATATTTTTTTTTATTCAAAACGAATGACTATCATTTTATATCATTTCCATTCTCATTCATTCTTAATTTATGAAGCGAATGAAGATGTTTAAGAAATGTGTATCGCTACCATGCGTGAGTGACACGACCACCTCAGGCAAAAACCTGCACACAATCCTTAATTATAACTGCACAATACTGCTGTAAAGGCACAAAAAATCTGGCATACCCTATTCATATAAAGAATAGTACAAAACCCATGAAAAGAAATGCTCCACACAGTATATACGCATTTTGTAATACATAATTTTATGCTAAATTTCATGATCAAATAATAACAATTATTTGGGTTAAAATTGGTGATTATCCTCCCATAGATCTCGGGCGCAAAGTGGGACCGCCTCGCCGAGGCAGCTCCAATGAAAACAGAATATCCCGACTGCCAAGCAGAAAAGGGAAAACTGAACATCCCTGCAGACCGCACTTTATCTTTATTTAAAATGGATGTTCTTTAGACATTTCATCGTCGGTGCTCACAACTATGTAATAAGCTGCGTTATTTCATATTTGTGAGCACGACATTTATCATAAAAAAAAAAAAAAAAAAAAAAAAAAAAAAATATAAACACCCTCCCCATTTCTGATCCTAAGGACACCAGGTTACCGATGCTCGCCTGAACCGTCCCATCAAGGAAGTTCCAACGGGCATCCAAAATCCGTTTCCTCCGATGCAGAAATGAGAAAATGAGTTCCACTGATTATGCCTCATATCTCGAAGACTATTTGTAGAGAAATATCATAACTTGGGTACTAGTTTCATTTGACACAAAGAGTGACCTCAAAATATATGTAGGTCAGTTTGACATATATTTCGTGGTCCAGTGATTATGCGTATATCTCGAAGACTATTTGATAGAGAAATGTCGTACCTTGGATATTAGTTCCATGTGACATGAAAAGTTACCTCAAAATATATGTAGGTCAATGTGGCCTATATTTCTTGGACCAGTGATTATGTGTATATCTCGAAGACTATTTGATAGAGAAATGTCGTACCTTAGATATTAGTTCCATTTGACATGAAGAGTGACCTCAATATATATGTAGGTCAATGTGACCCATATTTCATGGTCCAGTGATTATGCCTTACATCGCGATGACTATTTGGTTAGAGAAAATATAATACCTTGAATATTAGTTCCATTTGACACGAAGGCCGACCTCAAAATGTATGCATGTCACTGTGACCTATATTTCATGGTCCAGTGATTTTTTCTTATATTTTGAAGACCATTAAATGGAGAAATATCATACTATGACTATTCGTTCCATGTGACACAATGAGTAACCTAAAATATATTTAGGTCATTGTGACCTACATTTCACAGTCCAGTGATTTTATCTAATATCTCGAAGACTATGTCATACCTAGATTTTAATTTCCATGTGACCCGTTGATTGACATAAAAAATATATTTAGGTCAGTGTGATTCAATGTGACCTATATATCATTGTTCAGTAATTTTGCCAATTAACTGGAAGACTATTTGACGAAGAAATTTCATACCAGGAACATTAGTTCAATGTGATGTGATGATCAGCCTCAAAATATAATTATCTAGGTCAGTGTTCCATGTAACACATAGATTTGCATTAAAATTTATAAAGGGACGTGTGATTTATATTCAGACTCACAGAACTTATTGTATTTAGAATAGAATCATATAAAAACACTAAATACACCTTTTGACGTGTTAATGTGAAAACATAGGTAGACGAGGGCAAACAGGCGATCTATGCTGTCATGCGACAGCTCTTATTGAATTATTTCCCTTGGAACTTAGTCCGTCATTAAGAACTTGCCCACTCTACAACTTAAAAACCGTTCAAGATATCTTCATGAAACTTTATACGAATATCAATCAACATTAGACGACGTGTAGAGTGCAAGAACCATAACTCTTGCATTTATACTTTTTGAGTTATTTCCTAGCAGTCTCATTAGTTAATATAAATGTTCGCTGAATGTACAATACCAAACCAAAAAGTGTGGAGACATCTTTGTTTTTGTAGAAAAAAAAAACAACTCTAGTTTCAAAAGAAACTATTTTGTTCTTATTGACCATATCAAATTGGAAACCATTTGTCTTTTTCTGTTTCTGTGATTTGTTCTCAAACATGTACCCTAAAATTAATTTTACGGCCAAACATTAGTCTGACCTATGCAATTTCTATAGTAAAGTATTTTTTTTTTTTTTTTTTTTTTTTTTTTTTTGGAATTTTTGCCTAAATTTGATTTCTTTTCTTTGTTGAATTTGAATTATTAATGTATCATAACAAAACTGTGAATTTTTTTATTGGAAAAAGTAAAAATATTTGATTTTTCAAAAAACAAAAGCCTAGAATAAAACTTTTTCTGCATAGGTAGTTACGAAAAATAATTTTGCATAATAATCATGACAAAAGTTTGCAAGTTTGCTTCTTCTGTGTAAAGCGGCGTGCAAAAACCGACTTTCTGAAAGATGTCGAAAGCACAGTAATAATAAGAAAGTTATCGGCGTTTGGAGATTTCGAAGTTTCTAACACGGACGCAGCCATTATAAATATAAAATGAGAATTTATGACGTCATAAAACCCTTATTAAATATGCAAAACCAAAATGAATAATATATATGCAACAACATTTTACGAGAAGAAAGAAAGCCATGGCATGTCTGTATATAAACAACTGAACAGCAGATATGCATATATTGCATTTCGCAAAAACTTGCACGTTTCTATGGAGGCCCAGTTTGTACTAAACAAATTATAAGTATACAAAGCCTTATGTATCCAGGTTAAAATCATAAAAAAGAAAGAAAAAATGCTCAAAACAGAAACCAGAATGTTTATTCTCTCGTGCGCAAACACAAACATGAAGCCAGTAGTGACATTCTGGACATTTCCACATTTAAGGGAGAGTACCCTGTTTTCCTGTCTGACATCTGTTTTTAAAGTTTGCATGAAAACTGCATTTCAAATAATCCTTCTTCCGTTTTCTATCGCAGTTAAAAGAAGGTATATACAAACAAACTAGCACAAAAATGTTCGAATTTTCGTCCAATATAGCCGCTGCGATAAACCTGTAAAAAAACTTTTGATTGCAAATTTCATGACACCATTTTGAATGACACATTTTAAATTTTACCAGACATCTTTTGGGCGTTCGAGCTTGTGGTTTTCCTACAGAAAATATTCATATAAAACAGCGTATTGTACTAACGTAAGTCTTAGAAATGCATGTTGAGGGAGAATCGCCGCGCGTTTCTTCATGTCCATAACGTCAAAAGCATTCTTGACGAACTATGCTCGGTTTGTAGACCAAACATAATAACATACGCAATTTCCGCAAACAAAATTGTTCATGAACATTCCCCATAAAATGCATACCGTTTTATAAAACGCAACAAAAATTTCAGTGCTCAATGTCGCACCTGCTTTAGCATGGGCGACTTAGGCGTGCAAGTTTTGTCCGTCTGACCGTCCGTTCGTCTTTCCGTCAACATTTACCCTGGGTGTCTTGTGAGCGCAACTCCTCTTACAGTTTTGTACCGATCATTTTGAAACTTTGCATGTGTTTTCTTCATGGTATGAATATGTGCATGTGGTTTGGATATAATTGTTAGGTTATTTTTTGTCCCTTTTTCCACGTTGTAAACTTAGTCATTTTTCACCTCAATATATAGACAGTGGGTACCTCTTGTGAGCGCATCTCCTCTTACAGTTTTATACTGATTGTTTTGAAACTTTGCATGTGTTTTCTTCATGGTATGAGGATGTGCATATGATTTGGGTATAATTGTCAGAGCATTTTTTGTCACTTTTTCCACATTGTGAACTTTTTCATTGTTTAGCCTCAATATATAGACAATGGGTACCTCTTCTGAGCGCAACCTCTTACAGTTTTGTACCGATCGTTTTGAAACTTTGCATATGTTTATTTCATGGTATGAGGATGTGCATGTGGTTTGGGTATAATTGTTAGAACATTTTTTGTTACTTTTTCTACATTGTGAACAGTCATTTTTCACCACCAATATATAGGCAATGGGTACCTCTTGTGAGCGGAACTTCTCTTACAGTTTTGTACTGATTGTTTTGAAACTTTGCATATGTTTCCTTCATGGAATGAGGTTGTGCATGTGGTTTGGATATAATTGTTAAATCATTTTTTTTTTTCACTTTTTCTACATTCAATTTGTGAACTCAGTCATTTTTCACCCTTTACATTATAAACAGTTGGTACCTCTTGTGAGTGCAACTCCTCTTACAGTTTTGTACCGATTATTATGAAACTTTTCATGTATAAGGATGTGTATGTGATTTGGATGTAATTGTTAGATTTTTTTTCACTTTTTCCACATCGTGAACTTAGTCATTTTTTCACCCTCAGTATATAGACAGTGGGAACTGCGTGAGCACAACTCCTCATACAATTTTATACTAATCGTTTTGGAACTTTGCACTTGTTTTCTCCATAGTCTGAAGATCTACGTCTGCTTTTCATATAAGCCTTGTCTTAAGTTTTGTCACTTTTCCAACCTAGCACTGCTAAGAATGAAATAAACTTATTTAATAACCATGTTCTGATTGTGGCTCCTGTGACTTTTGCCCGAATTCTGGTTTATTTATATTTAGACATCAACTCTACAGATTAATTTTTCGCGAGTCGGTTTTATAACACACCTGGTAATCTCGTAAGGGGTAGCCATTTCATAAAGAAGCTTGAGTTTACTGCCGTAAAAATCGCTTTGTTGTACTTAGGCTTTCTTGTCCCCGGAAGGGTTAATGCCACCGTAAGTAATCGGCCTGATGCAGAATTCCGACGCAGAAATGAAAGTTGTTTGGAAAAGTATTGTCCGATTTTTCAAAATATGTCTATATGACTGACTTAAACTCAATAAATCAGGAGAACTTCCCGTTTGTTGAGATTTGGATGTCTCGCAAGTCATTGCCGGAATTTCGCGTAAAGATTTTGAGTGCATAACCACCGACTACCCCTTACGAGATTTTATTTTCCAATTTTGATCAGTTCTGCAACAAATATGGCTTATCAAAGTCTTTCGTCTCAGATGCATTCTTTACCATTGTTTATACCTTTGAGAAGCTTCACCCGACAGCAGAACAGGGCTGCACAATCAGCTGGATTAAACGGAAATCTAATTTCCAATATACCAGAATAGGCTCAACGATTCCAAGGAAATTTCCATACAGAAACAGAAACTGCACTATGATGAAGTACTGGGAGACGTTATACGTTACGGCCCTCACGGGGTACTCAGTACCAGTTGCAGCCAGTTGCAGCCAGATAAAGTCTATAAAGATTGCCCTTGGCTAACAACGAACCACATACAGGAATGTAAAATTGAAGTCTTTGGTTTGAGACGCTTCATGAGACTAATGTAGGTGAACGGATTGCATTCGGCCCGCCCTACACACACACACACACACACACACACACACACACACACACACACACACATAGACTCAAGCAGAACTCGATTTTCCCGTATACCAGAATGAGCTCAATAATCCATAGGAAAACCTATTTATGGCCGTAACAGTATATGCTAAAAATATTGAAATATGTCGAGCATTCATGGAGCAAATTCTTTAAAATGGGCAAATTCTATAAAATGTGTAAAAACATATCAGGGAACTGGCTTTGCTGGTGGCTTTACTGTTATAAACTTTTATATTCATAATCATGTATATTCCCAAGGGTCCACTGGTTTAATTTCAATGACAGTCAGCATTTCTTGTTAACCTTTACTGAAGAAAATATAGTGAAATATGATCTGCAACAAAATAGCCGAAGTAGTTTGAACTAAACTATTAAGTTAATTGAACCAGACAAGAACATAAATTGTATATGATATCTCTGAAATGCTATTTTAGCGAATATATGATCATTTCACTTAGATAAGCAAATTGTGGTTACTGGGCCTTTTATTAAATACAGTAAGAAATTTCATTAATTCGAAGGTAGTTTTGATAAAATACTTACCGCCATTTATATTACCATAAATTTTCAATACAACTGGAACACAGTCATTTGTAACGCCGACATTATATGTGCCAGCTTCATCTGAAGTATTATACTCAGTAACGGACAGTTCATTCTTGGGTCCAAGATTATATTGACCGATCACCGTCGCATTGTCTGCAAAACAGGTTACAGTGAATGAGCCTGTAGTTTGAGCAATAAATCCTGTCTAGTTCTATTAAGACTCTCTGTATAAGTGCTGACTGACAAAAAGCACAGAAACTATCACTCACTACTAACAATATATAAATGATAAAATCAAACTGCCGCCGTTAATATCAACGAAGGAAAGGAATACTTTCGTACTAAATTTCGTCACGTTTTGCATTTGCAAATTAGTTTAATCGTATTTTATTGCCAAATAATCAACAAGCAAATGGGTTAGATAAGGTCCTCCCAAAAACAAGATATAACATACAACGTTTATTGCAATGTATACTATTATTATATACACACTAGAATTCCGACTGTCCTGAGAGAGAAAGGGGGAGAAAATTATATAGGATCAACAACATACAGTATCTGGAGAGTCCAAGTTCGCGTGTTTACATATAAACAAAATTAATTTATAATCAACAAAACATAGAGCGGTCGCAAGTAGAGTTCAGAACAAATAGAGAAGATAATGAAAGAAAAAAGTAAATAGAAAAGAAAGAAAGAAAAAGCACACTGAAAAGAAAATTAGTTTTTTATAGGAATCTAGTATCAAGAACGGAAATGAAGCTAAGAAGGATGAGATTTCTGAGGGGGTCACAAAATCAAGTTTCGATAACAATATAACAGGCTACGTACATGTTTACAAAGTGTAAAATAGGATTACTTTTATAAAATTTTGAACGTGTGAAAACATTCGTATTTATTACCAAACATCGTACTATAAAACACATTTTGTCTTTGCACCGAGATTTGAAAGTATCTAGCTTTGCTAGTTCTAATAGGTACTGATACTCGGAAGGGATATTGTTTCTCTCTATTTTCATATATTCCCTTAATGACAGGTCTTGCGCTACGGCATCTTGAGGAAACGACAGAAGTGTGGCATTATGCTTTTCGCAGCTGTTACAATAAAGTCATTACAGTCACTGCTACAAATTAGAAACGAAATATATAGAGGAACAACAAATCTTGTTTTGGTCAGCAAATTAGACACATGGATAAACGAAAATTACTGACAATCAAGATTATCTGAAATATTGACCTATGCAAACGCAAAAGTTTTGAAGTGAAATTTGTAAAGAACAGGAGTCGGCTAGCAGAACACATCTGTCATAAAGCACACTTTAACTGCCAACAACCGCAAATGCAGGACAGCTAACGTTTCCGCGTTAGCAGCCCGCAGAGTACATCATACTATCTATGATCTGCGAAAGAAGACAGCTACAGGCATCACTTAAGAGTTGCCAACTACAATGAGCACTTGCGTTTAAATCAAAAGCAGTCGAGCGAAAATCTCTCCAATTAGAAAATATAATCTTAGGGTTATAATCGAAATTAAATGAATGAAATGCTTATCATTTCACACACTACCTATATATGCATACCAGAACCAGCCAAAACAGATATCAGCACTGAAGTACTGATGAGGTAATGACACGCTCAGGGGTAACTCCAACAGCAGTGGAGAATTAGCAACTAGATTTAATTCATTGAGCATTTATTTAGTATTTTTTTTCATTATATAATATTCATACTTCAATACTTTGCTACGTATGCTTATCTTGTCATATAATCTAAAGTATGTGCTCATCATATCAGATGGATTGATCAAATTTAAGGAAACACGCCAAAGTCACATCATAAATGTTGCAACGTTGTGTCATCATAACAACGTCACGTACATCTATAGTGACATATAATAATATCAGAGAACTGCAATTGAATTATGAAGCTTTATAATCAAAGTGATATAGGAAATAGAGGTTGAAGTTTTCGTTCCCAGACGATGAAGGCCTCGAGGCCGAAACGTTCCCAAGAATTGAGCGCACAATAGAGATACTATAATTAATTTTTTTTCCTGTGGAGAACCTTTTGTTCAAAAAAGTAATTTTATTTCTTAAAAAGGTTATTTCTGCAATACCTGGAATACAGAATGGTCTCCATGGTTCTATGTGTGTCTTCACACAAACATTGTTTTCGATGATGTAGGTCGCATTCTAGAACAAAACATATATGATAAAAAAAACTTCAAATAGCATATGAGAACAACATTAACAACCTGTTCAGATAGGACTAAGTTAAATGGTTTAACGTTATTACGACATGAAAGTCGTAACACAGGAATAAAGCATAGCTGAAAATAAAATCCCCGCCTATCGTAGGATTCCAACACGGTCTGCCGGATAAAAATCCAATGCTCTTACCACTGAGCCAAAGGTTCGACTCCCTGACGCAGTTGTCAGAGATTGAATATATACTACAAGCTATGCGAAATCTGCCAATGCAGATTATTGAAGGTAGGAGTGCTAGGTCGTTACATTCCCCCGTTTCAAAGAAGTCATCATTTATGATGGTCGGCGAAGTAAATTCCGATCTCGAACGAGCCCCCATTTTACTACATGAAAGTCGCAACACAGCAATAAAGCATAGCTGAAAAAAAAAATCCGCCTATCGTGGGATTCGAACCGGGTCTACCCGGATAAAAATCCAATGCTCTAACCACTGAGCCAAAGAGTCGACTCCCTGACGCAGTTGTCAGAGATTGAACCATACCTACAAGCTATGCGAAATCTGCCAAGACCGTAACAACGTAATATTTTGCGCATTTTCCGCAGTTTCTTTTTAAAAATAAACCGAACCAAGAGGCGAATGATACTGGTAGTGTAAGCATAGGTCTACTACTGACAGTTTCCGTATGATAGCATTATGCCTTATAGCCAGTGTCTGGGCACCTGAAGAATCCTATTGGAATCCTGTTGTTTGAACAGGTTAAAACCCCAGGGTAGCTTTTACTATTGACCATTATAATGCGGTGATTCTAGTGTTTTTCCTTTGTGTGGGCTTGTGGCTACTTGCTGCGGGATTTCCCCTGTTTTGTCCTGTTCGTTGTTAGCTCACCTGAGCATGAAGTGCTGAAGGTAAGATATGGTGGTCAGTCAGTGTCCGTCGTGCGTCTTGCTGCGTCATCATTTGCCTTAAAAGCCTACTTCTCCTACAACCCTGGGTCAGTTGACTTGAAACTTGGTAGTAACCATCGGGGTGACTTGTAAAGCAAAAAAAAAAAAAAAAAAAAAAAAAAAAGCTTAAACCGTTCCAATCGAAAATACAAGATAGCTACCGTAGCCGCCATCCTGAAAATTTATTTTTCGCTTCTTTTCCTGAATCGTAAAGCCAATTGAAGAATCGGGGTGACATATACATCAAAAAGAGCTAAAATCTTTCCGATCAGAAAACCAAAATGGCCATGTTAAAAATCTATTTTTTTTTTTTTGGCTTCTTCTCCTGCATCGAAAGGCAAAATGACCCGAAACTTGGTAGGAAGCATCGGGGTGACTGGTAGATCAAAAGTTGCTTAAATCGTTCCAATCGGAAAACCAAGATGGCCTCCATCTTGAAAACCCTTTTTTCTCTTCTTCTCCTGAACCGAAAGGCTAATTGACTTGAAACTTGGTAGGAAACAACGGGGAGACTTGTAGACTAAAACAAAGCTAAGGGCGTTCAGATTGGAAATCTAAGAAGGCCGCCATCCTGAAAATCATTTTTTCGCGTCTTCTCCTGAACCAAAGGCCAACTGACTTGAAAATGGCAGTAAGCATCAGGGTGACTTGTAGATAAAAAATAGCTAAAATCCTTCCGATTGGAAAGCCAAGATGGCGGCCGTTGGCGGCCATCTTGAAAATCTAATTTCGCTTCTACTCCTGAACCGTAAGGCGAATTGACTTGAAACGTGGTTGAAGCATCGGGTGACTTGTAGGTCAAAAATAACTAAAATTGTTTACCATTGGAAATCCAAGATGGCCGCCGTATCCGCCATCTTGAAAATCTATTTTTCGCTTTCTGAACCGAAAGGCTAATTGAAACTTGGTAGGAAGCATCGGGGTGACTTATAGGTAAAGACAAGCTAAAATCGTTTTGATCGGAAATTCGAGATGACCGCCATAGCCGCCATCTTAAAAATCTATTTTTTTGTTCTTTCTCCTGAACCGAAAGACCAGCTGACCCGAAACTTGTTAGGAAGCATCGGGGTGACATGTAGATAAAAATAGCCTAAATCGTTCCTATCAGATTCCATCCAAGATGGCCGCCATTTTTCATTTCTTCTTCTGAACCGAAAGGCCAACTGACTTTAAACTTGGTAGAAAGCATCATGGTTTACTTTTTAATCAAATATAGCAAAAATCGTTTCGATCGAGAATCCAAGACGGCCGCTATAGCCGCCATCTTGAAAATCTATTTAAACTTTTTTCTCCTGAACCAAACGGCAATTTACTCGAAACTTCATTGGAAGTATTTTTTTTTCGTTCGTCTGTCATTACTGACAATGACCAATCCTAATCAACTGTGTGATGTGTTATTATTTGTGTGTTCTAAGATGGCTGATGAGACCAGTCTTAGCTCTAAACTGCCTGTTGCAGATAGAACAAGAGAGGTCTAAGGAAGAAAGCTCTGTTGGTGATGCCTTAGCTCTGGCTTTCCGCTGTGCACGTTTCTGCTCGGCTTCGCTGATTCTTTTTGCTCCGTATTCCCAGCTCCCCTTTTTATGAGGCCTCGCCACTTTGTACGATCCTTTGCAATCTGTTTCCATGACTCTGTTGGTATGTTGAAGTCTTTAAGGGAGGCTTTGAGGGTGTCCTTGTATCGCTTCTTCTGACCACCATGGGAGCGTTTTCCTACTTGAAGTTCTCCATAGAGAATTTTCTTTGGCAAACGTTCATCAGGCATTCTGGTAACATGGCCTGTTCATCTTAACTGTGCCAATTTCAGAAGGGTATGTACACTCTGCATCTCTGCCCTTTTCAGGACTTCTGTGTCTGGAATCCTGTCTTGCCACTTGATCTTTAGAAGTTTTCTAAGACAGCTAGTATGGGAGTGGTTCAGTCTTTTGGCATGCCGTTGGTAAACTGTCCAAGTTTCGCATGCGTATAACAGTGTTGGCAGTACTACCGATCTATATACCTCCAGCTTTGTGTAAAGTCTGATTCCACTTCGGTCCCAAATACTTCCACGTAGCCGGCCAAATGCTGCACTAGCTTTGGCAATTCTAGCATTGACTTCATCATCAATGTGCACAACTCTAGACAATGTGCTTCCAAGGTAGGTGAACTTGTCTACCACTTGCAGTCGTTGACCTTTCACTGTGATGGTAGGCTCCTTGTAAGGCTTTCCAGGTGCTGGCTGATATACTACCTCAGTCTTTTTGATGCTGACTGTGAGATCATAGCTGTCACATGAATCAGATACTTCATCCACACCTTTTTGCATTTTCTCTTCTGTTGGAGCACCCATTGCCTATATTGGAAGTATAGGGATGACGTGTAGATCAAAAATAGCTAAAACCGTTCTGATTTGAAATCAAGATCGCTACTATCTTGAAAATTTACATTGGCCTTTCGGTTCAAAAGAAGAAGTTTAATGTAAATTTTAAATGACAAAAGAAGGAACCGAAAGGCCAACTGATTCAAACTTGTCTGGAAATCAGGGCCATCTTGGCCCTCTTGTTTTATTGTTGTGTTTAGTGGATCCTGTGGTGAAGAACGGTTTGCCCTATTTTAATAAAGGGTTTGTTTATAGTTTCCGAGCTCCTACCACACTGAGGACTTTTTTTTTTGAGAATTCTGACTTCATAAAACAAAAAACTCCACGTTTTGTCGTTAATTTTATTTTATGAACTCCGCACGACCACACATTAAGCAGCTATCAATACTACAAAGATTTACCGCCAAAACCCATGAAATACAGAGATACAAAGTATTCCCTGCAGCTTATAAGTTGGCAGAGTACATATCAGGGTACTGTAGAATAGTAAAGCCAAACGGAACAATACAATACATAGCCCTTTTACTGAAACTATTACTTAGTAAACCGGAGCAACATTTTTAGAAAACATATAATTCAAAGTTCATCGCGATCTTCGCGACAGATCCTGTCTAGCATTGTTATCACCTTGTAGGCGAAGTGGGAGCTAGTTGCTTTGCTTTTTCTTAACCCTTCACATGCTGAATAAATTAAGATGCCATTACCACTTCTAATTTCCAGTCAATCAGACTACTTGATTCGAGTTTTTGATAAAAATTCACATAATGACAAACAGTGCAGATCCAGATCAGTTGGCTTCTTCAGTAGATCTGGATCTACACTTTTTGCTGACAAGGCATGACGTGATTAGCAAGAGAAGGGTTAAGCTTGTGGCTAGTGTACGGTCTGTGGTTGTTTGCTACTCATCTTGGCGTCATTGGTAGGCTATTTCCTGAGTTGTGTCTCTTCCTGGACATGTTCTATATTATTTTGCTGATCTGTTACTACTGAAGTACGTGGTTTTGAGTGACATGGCAAAAAGTTCTAGGAGTACTTGCATCATATTTTGCGACGTACCTGCTTGAATAGTTGCAGCACACTGTATATTCTGGTATCATTACCAACAGTCAATCTGCTAGATGAGAAGGTCCGTTCATTAGTGCTATCGTAGGAATATCGAATTGGTCCCTGAAAAATATATTGCCGTATTTAACCTAAATATAGGACATCTTAAGTCGTTACCGTACGTGTCCTAAACTTTGAAATAGTAATTCTAACACCTTCGTGTTGTTCCTTATTTGTTTTTACATTTCTAGCTGTGCCTTATCTAAGGTATTTGAACACAGGAATTTGGTCGCACGCTATCAAAGTGAAACCAATCATATTACTGTTGCGAGAGTTGCGCTCCCCCCCGCCCCCCACCCCGGTGGGTATGGACGCTAGCTTACAATATTGGTCGAAACATTCTTATACATAATTAATTATATTAGTAAGACAGAAAATAATCTATGAACATTGCAGTTCTTTGACCGCAGGTTATACCATTCAAACACTCGTTTTACTTCTCGTTGTCATCTTGCATTGTTGACATGTTCGAAAACAAAAGTAAGTCAGTTAACATTCTTATTTTGTTATTTAATATCTGCCCTCCTTAGGTCCATCGCGGCACTCCAATTCAATGCATTTTGCAAATTTTTCATGAACACAGGATACAAGTTTTTTCTTTATTTTATTTTTTTTTTTTTACATTTTGCATTGGTTTTATATTTACACCGTCAACTAATTCGCTTGAGTAATCCGCCATCTTAAATATTGGTCATCGAAACTTGAAATTATCTAACCGTGTGACGTAATGCTTAAGAAAAACAATCAACTACAAAATTATGTCCGGTAAAGATAGTAATAAAAAAAAAAAGAAAAAAGAAAAGAAACAAAAAAAAAACAAAAAAAACTCAGTTGTGCAAAAATCGCTCAATGATGGGTACATGTATTGGAAAAGAAGCGGGGCCCCGTAGCCTAGTGGATAGGAGAGTTGACTAAGATCTTAATCCATTAGGTTGTTTACCGTTGTGGTTCGAGCCTCGCTCGGATCACATGTGGGAAAGCCAAGTTCTGCTTACGGATGGTCAGGTGGTTTTTTTCCCAGGTTCTCCGGTTTTCGCCCACCTTTGATGAACGATCGGTTCGAAGTGAAATATTTCTGAAAGGGCCGCAAAACCCAAATAAAAAAAAACAACAAAAAACAAATTATTCCGAACCTAGCTCGAATGCCCCAGATAAAGCACAGTTTAGTTTGGGTTGTATCCATTTGAGGCTCGCTGCGCTCACTCGTGCTCAAATGGGGTACAATCCAAATTCAACTGTTCCTTATCTGGGACATATGAGCACGATTCGGAATAATTTATTTTTTAATTTTAATATATTTTGATATGTATAACTCTACTGGATGAGTGGCAGACTATTTAGTCTCTGATCATACGTCATTGTGCTTATAGTTTTCCTTCAATTTTTGTTTGTTTGAGCTAACCAGAACGACACGTTAACGCTCTGGGTGCCGACATTTAACGACGTAAAAGGGGTGACGTCATTACACACACACACACACACACACACACACACACACACACACACACACACACACACACACACACACACACACACAGAGCAAAGCAAAACAAAGCAAAAACTAGATTGAGCAGTCAGAAAACTAGATTGAGCAGTCAGTGGTAAGCCACTGCAAAATCCTCACGCTCGGTGCTAATATTGCTAATGTAATGGCTGATAGACGGACAGCCGCACAGTCTCATTCCCGCACACCCTTACTACGATGGGAAGTTATGTAGCAAGTTTGATTAAATTCCGCCCTGTGGTTTAGGAGGATATAGCTAAACGGACGGATAGACAGTCACCTTTTTTATCCTACCCGAAAGTCACATGAGGCAAAGTGAAAATTAATGTCACTCTTGCACCACAGCCTTACCACGCGGGGATGTCATGTAACTAAATTGGTTAAATTCCGCTAAGTGGTTTAGGAGGAGAAAGCGTGACGGACGGACTGACAGAGGCGTTTACAATAACCCAATCTCTATAGGGTGGGGATACATAAAAACTATATATATATATATATAAACACCCACAAAACAACAAACAAACCCCCCCCCCCCCACCCCTCAAAAAAAAAAAAAAAAAAAAAAAAAAAAAAAAAAAACCGGCATGCTGTCAAAAGAAGCAGCTGTGCATGTTCCATAGATATTTACAAATTTTCTCCAGCAATTACGGCCGGTTAAGTTTGGATATGAAATGACAAATAGATGACATTTCAGTTTCAGTGCACGCGTAAGCTGCTGTATTGTATTTCCTGGAATTCCCTTCTTAAGCGTAGTTGTTGATATACTTGTTTAACAAATGATTTTTTAACTGACTGGTCAAAAAAAGAGATGTTCTGTCCTCGGATACTGCAAAAAGTAAAATGTCTTGGCATTGCTTGTTGGGCTATTGGCTATATGATATCCAGTATCAGCAAATAAATCTTTACATCACGAAATACCTATATAATTATGACCCCCTAAACCCCACTTTTATATAGTAAAACTGGGGTTTACAGGGGTATAAATTATTTTTCATATTTCTGCTCAAAAACATAGATTGTAGTACTCATTAGAACCGCCTCGGCGAGGCGGTTCTAACGAGTACCCACAATCTAAGTTTAAAGCAAAAATATGAATATCAGAATTCTTTTATCTGAAAACTTTCAGTGTTTGGTGGTGAAATTTTCAATATATTTGAATAGGCGTGTTTTCATAATGATCAACACACAAGGAATAACCGACCTAGAAACGGTCCTTTTACTTTAAGGGGACTAGGTACACTTGATGAATGAGCCGCCACTTTATATAAGGGAGTGAAAGTTTGTGACTCGCTGCTAGCTTTTCTTGCACAGCAGGCTCCTTGTGAAAAGTGATCTACTCAAGGGAAATAATTTGTTCAAACGGAGACACAATTACCTCCCCTGAAATTGTATCAATACCCCTGAATGCGATATCTTTAGTGTACAGCCCCTGTGTGTTCATGCTTTAGCAGCCACTTCGAAATATTAAATGTTCAGTAATCATTGTGGCGTGACCAGATAAGGTATAGATTGCAGCAGTTGTACAGTTCTTATGTTTTGAAAGATGGAGTATCCTAAAACCTGTTGTGGTGAGACAACATAAATGCTTATGAAACTTGAACGTACGTAAGTAATTGCAGCGTGGCCCTCATCATCTACACTTCCTGTTAGAAGCCCTTCCATCGCTTCCCACTGTAACGGTACACAACAGTTGTCACTGTACACAATCGCCAGAAATGTAGTCAGAATAAACAAGGCTAACATTTTCTCTGAAAAGGAAATTAGATAATATGGAAAGCTACCACTGATAGTTTTCTTTCCACAGATTATGGTATCAGCTGATCTTTGCGTCGCCAATTTGTGCAACGATAACTTGTAAACTTTGTTCGATTTTATTCAAACTTGGCTGTAGATTGCTTTTCACAAACCCAATAAGTCCATTGCGTTTGAGAAGAAATCGTCAATTTCCTGCAGAGATGCCGTCTTAATTAGCGAATTTAGTACGTAGATTGTAGTTCAGAAGTTCCTTATAGGAATCCAATTTCCGTTACTATCCCTTTTCACTTTGAAAGGTATGTTTACAACACTTTTCAAGTTTGTATTGGGATTAATTTCGTCAAATTCTGATTGTGTTATTGACCATTTTTAATGATCAATTCACTTGTTTTATAAGAGCTTTTATATTACTGTTTATCGTCTAATAGTAGTTTTATTTTTAAATGCAGATTATATTTCAGAAGATATTCAAGACAGCTGGGTCTAGAATAATTTCATCAGTTTTGAATGATACTTTGCTTTTGTTTGAGTTCGAATTTTGGTGGATTGCAATAGCATCGTATTACCAGTTTTTAACTTATTTTATTTAAAATTGTTTCAGGACGATCTTCATGAGAGTCGTTTTGATGTTGCATACTACAATGTATCGACACTTTTCGTGTCTTTTCTTGATGTTCAAAATACTGTTTTGTGGCAATTACTGCAGTTATTATCACCGTCATTGTTTAGCTCGCCGGGACTATGTCTCTGAAAAGCTTATGTTGTCACCCTGTCGTTGGCGTCGGCGTCTGTCCGCGTCCGCGTCGGCATCCGTGTTTAAGTTTTCAAAAGGATGCATAGTTTTTTTTTTTCAATTATTTAAGGTACTGCTTTCATATTTGGCCTACGCCTACCTTACGGTAAGACCTTTCAACTGCATACACCCCTGTCCCAAAGCTAAACCCCCTATGTAGGTCAAGGTCTGTCATTTTCATCCATGTTTAAGTTCTGCGTTTAACTTTTAAAAAGTGTAAGTACGCTCGTAACTGCTGAAGTATTCAAGATATCGCTTTAAGGTGGTACTAAAGTCAGGCGAAAAATCGTATTCTGTTCTGTTCACAGGAGGTAACACCATGTCGTAGTGCAAAATGCATTTGGTTTTTGAAGTTATTTAATTCTTTTTCAATTACAATTTAGCACATTGTCTTGAGAAATGGGCTAGAATGCACTTTACCGGGCACCATTAATTTTGACTAGGTTATATGTGCATCTTAATATTTTCTAGTTGAATTGTGTACGATTTGAACATATAATCTGGATGATATGTTGCAGGGGTTTGGGGGCAGCACCCCCCAACTAAATGTAACTATGAAATCAGATGAATAGTAGTGCCCGGTAAAGTGCAACTGCCCCGAGAAATGAAGTATGGACTTGCATTTTTATCTGAAATATGGAAATGAAATTTGATTTTAGGACTTGCCGTAAATCGACACACTGATCGCTGAAAGTTTCTTGGTTTATTTCTGAAACGTTTATTTTTGGCTGTATTTTTCAAATCATAATGTTAAGGCTTGCGAAAAACGAAAATCGAAAGACAGGATTTTGTTTAAAATTCTCTAGAAAAAATTCTGAAGCAGTAAAATGCATCTTCGATATGCGAACGATTGTGTATTGTCATTCCGGGTACCTACTACCGGCATACACATATTACCGAGCATTGAGAAATCACGGCCCCCGCCCATCGGGGCTGGCGAAATCGATGGGTTGCCTGACGCCTCCAAGGCAGAGCTCGGGTAAAAGTCCCACAAATTTGGAGGCATTTTCTCTATATGTTAAACCACAACTGAATCAAATATCAAGTATAGTCAAAAGTCATTCTCAGTAAGGGCTGACAGCAGATAGCAAGAAAAAAAAAAAAAAAAAAAAAAAAAAAAAAAAAAAAAAAAAAAAAGAAAACAAAAAAACAAGGAGAATGTGTGTACTCATTTGAACACATAACTGCTTAAAATTCTGTAGCTGTGCCCATTCAAAATGTCAGGACAATTCATGAGCTGCAATAATACCAAGAAAATTATTTTTGAATCCCATCATCTAAGTGCCACCTCTCTCTCACACACACACACACACACACACACACACACACACACACACACACACACACACACACACACACACACACACACACACACACACACACTTAGATAATTTCATAAACTACACACACACACACACATACTTACCACCAGTCTGACAACTTAATTTAACCAGCCAAAACATTGGAAGACACTGAATGTACTTGTTTATGATAGTTTAAAATGGTATGATCAAATTATCCAGATGAGAATTCTGTATGGTTATTTTTATATCAAAAAGATATCACCTTAATCCTGATCTGGATAATTGTGCACTCCTGTTTGTTAACATTTATATAGTATTTTGCCTACTTTCAATAACATGCATGACCCTGTCCACTTATTTGAGGTAACCAAATCTTAAGTTTTAAAGAGATGCTCTGAATTTTGTTTTTAGTTATTGGTAGCTATATAATGGTTAACTTTAATTCGAAAGAAAACAGCCATACAGAGACCTAAGATGGATAACTTATCAGAGAAAGTGTCACATCACATAATATTGTGCCCAAATTTATCAATTTGAGTGACTCTGCCCACTTATCTAAGGTAACCAAAGTTTGCATTTTGAAGAGTAACCCTGTATTTTGATAATATTTGTTCATATTTATACAGAACATAACTCTCCAAATCAAATTAACACAGGAAATCATCAAAATGCTTGTTTGTCTATAATGGAAATAAGCCAGAATATGTATATCACAATACAGCTATCATGATACAGCTGTATTTAGTCAGTGTCATGAGATTTCCACACATTCATTAAGCTACACATGGTTTAAGTATATAAATTTAACCCAGTACTTTGTTTTAATTAAGTTATATGAGTTTATAGAATGAAATAATATCAGTAATATTTTAGTTGAATAGGTTAGTTCCTAATAAATATTCCCCAAAAATGTAGCTTTTCAAGATATGATTACATTTGTCTTTTGATGTCCACTTATTTAACACATTTAAGCCACCCAGTGTGCATTTTCTAAAATAGTTCAGCAGTTTGTTTCCATCTCTTGCCAAGTAAATGAATGAATGGAAGGTATGTATAGATAAGTTATCTGATAAAACTTACACAGAAAATATTCTAATTTTCAAGAAGAGGCTACATTTGTCGTCTGGTGGTCAAATAAGGCCTAGTATTTTTTTCTCTTGCTAGACACATAAAAGTATTACATTTTGAAATGGAATGGATTCAAACAATACTCAAATGTATGTTGCAGCAGAGATAATTAAATTGAATTCTGCAGCATCTGATTTGGGCCTACACTGTTTGCACAGGCCCGTCTATCCAAATAATTAAGGTAAAATGATATTCAGTGCAAAAAAAAGAAAGAATGAAAGAAAAGATGAAATAAAAAAAAAGAAAAATAAGAAATTGCAAAGAAACTGGACTAAGCTTATAATCAGAAGCTTCATGAAATTTCGCCTTATAATGTGTACCTTCATGTACCCCACTTACTACATATATCATGGGGTAACAGGTAATAAACAATGTACAGGCTTGTAATAAATGATTTTAAAATGATTACTATATTGATTCAAGCAGTGCTTAACTATGGCATGCATCATGTGACTCAAGTTTTTTTGAAAATTAATAGACTTTTGTGGTCATCTAACTTCTTCCCTAGTTTTGAAAAATTCAGATAATCAATAGAAGGCTCTACAAAAGTTTAATCACTGAGATTTTTCCTGTTTCAGGGGCCATAACTCTTCAAGGGTTAATTTTTTATGGCACGTTTAAGAACATACAAAATCTTTGGCCTGTCTATCCTTTTCTTACCAATTTGATTCAAATCAGATAATAAATAATGACTATATAACTGTAAATATTAGTGGTTTTCATAGTTTCAGGGGCCATAACTCTTACATATTTTGTACAGTATGGCTAGTTCAAAAGACGAAACCAGGTCTTTTGGTTATTTAATACTTGGTGCAGTTTTATGAAATCAAATAATACTTGAAGACTTTATCTACCAAGCTGGTACAAATTGGATAGGAAATAATGACTGGTGCACACATGTTAAAATTATCGATTTTTCACCATACCAGGGGCCATAACTCTGTATGTGTAATACAACATGGCTGATACAAGAACTCAAACTAGTTCTTTTGATTATCTAATACTTGGCTCAGTTGGATAACAATCAGATAGTGCATGAAGGCAATAGGGCCACTCAGGCTTAAAATCTGTGATTTTGTGCTTTTTTGGTCAAGGGAGGTAATTCTAAAACAAAAATAACTTGAAATTTTCAACAGCGACCTTTCAATTTCTTTTCAGGTTTTGATAGATAATAAAATGTTCCATCATCTGAAGGAGTATAAGAAAAAGTTAGATTTTAGAAATAGATTTTTTTTAGTTATAAGTTCTGAATTATTTTTGTATCTGTCTGCTGTGTTATATAGATACTGTTAAGAGTCAAAATAACGCTATTTTTTTCCTTAAATGTGATCAAATTGTTAATATTTCTGGTTTGCTATATTGAAATATGATCAAAGATGTGATATAAGCTTTAAACCCCAACATATTGCCAACTTTCGTTTCATCTGAGGCTTAATTAAAGGAAAACTTGCTTTTTTTTTCATGTAATAAAATAATCGAAATTTGTGCACGAGACCAGCCCTCTTTTGGGGGCGCTACCGCAAAATTTTGCACAGCGACATATATTTTTTTAATCATTTTCTTATTCGCCACAGATCCTACTTTCAAATAAAACATATTAGAAAAAAAGTTAGATTTTTTGAAAAATCGACCTCTGACTTTAATACCACCTTAATATTTAGCTCACACCTATTTTAGGGTAAGACCGTTCAATAGCACACATCCCTTACTTAGTGTGACGTTCTGCTTAGGTCAAGGTGAGGTCATATTTTGTCGTTTAAACCCATGTTCAAATTCTTCGCTTAAGTTTCAAAAGTGTATGTAACTGCTGAAGTATTCAAAATAACGTTTTAATATTTGGCCCACTCCAACCTTATGGTAAGACATTTTAATAACACACTTCCCTTCCTCAGTTTTACCGTTTGCCAAGGCCAAGGTCACGTCATACTTTGTCATTTTAAACCCATGTTCAAGTTGAGCGTTTAAGTTTTGAAAAGTGTATGTAAATGCTGAAATATTCAAGATACTGCTTTAATATTTGGCCCACACCTACCTTATGGTAAATCCTTTCAATAGCGCACATTCCTTTTTCAGTTTGACCTTCAGCCTAGATCAAGGACATATTACAGCTGTGTTTAAATTTTGAAAAATGTACATGACTGCTGAAATATGTAAGATATAGCTTTCATATTTCGTCCACACAAAACTAAGGGATTCAGCATGTAAGATAAGGGAGGACGTTTCAATGGCATATACCCCATCCCTCAGTTTGACATTTTTCCGACATCAAAGTTAGGTCATACCTTGTCATTTACAGCTCTGTTTAAGTTTACAGTCTGCATTTCAATTCATCTTTAATATCCAATGATTGTTTTCATGTCGGATCACTCCTTTCTGGCGAGTTCATTAAAATGTGGTTTGACTCTACCTTACTTTATTGTATCTTAAACTGATTATTTATACGTAACTATATAAAACAGTCCTGTATACTGCAGAGAAAAGGTAGTTCTTCTGGGTACCCCGAGAAACTCGAGGTATTCCACTTTCCATATGATGGATTTATTACTGAAAATAAATTCATTTGCAGCAATACTTTTCTGCTGTTGACCGTCTAAAATGGTATTTCTGGTCCACTTTCTCTATTCTCTTTTCCATATTTAAAGTGTTGTTTTGTCATGAAATTTCTTAGCTTTCAAAAAAGGTTCTGTTTTCGATGAAGTGCAGCTTTGTGTTGTTATTTCATGTCATTCAACACTTGTCCGCAATGTGTCGGTGTTGTGGTATTTTCTAAGCATCTCCACATTTATTCATTATATCAACGTTTGTGTCCTTATAGCACATGTTTAATGTTAGATTTCTGTTGGATTGCAATGATTATATCACATGCTTTCCCTGCGTAATCTTTTTTATAATCTTCATACTTTTATGGTCCATATGTTGATTTTATTAAATTAAATTCCAATGGCAACAGAATTTTGATTAATTTTATCAATTGTAAGAAAGACATTGCCTGGTGCGTGTGACACTTGATTGCAGTAATTATTTTACTTAACTTTTTGTCAAATCCTTGCGTATCAGAGGAACTAGACCTGTAGGTATGTTTTACATTTTAACAGCAATGCAACAACCAGCTCAGCTGCTAAACCATGAACATACAGGGGTTGTAGACTAAAGATTTATCATTATAATAAATTGATAGTGCGGGAGTCACGAACTGTTTTCGATGTGTGTATGAAGGCTGCAAACCGGTTCTAAAAGAGAAAAGGAAGATTGGTAAAGAACCTATCTGAAATAAAAGATCTTGACGAACCATGAATTTTTATTCAAATTTGGTGAAAATCGAAACAAAAATGAAGAAAGAGATCACAATATTTGCAGATATATATAAAAATAATAAAAAAACAAAAAAAAAAAAAAAAAAAAAAAAAAAAAAAAAAAAAAAAAAACAAACAAAAAAAACAACAACAACAAAAAACAAAAAAAAAACAAAAAAAAAACAAAAAACAAACAAAAAAAACAAAAACAAAAAAACGATCGGATTTTCAAGCACAAATGAATACATGTATAGAGAAAAAGCTATTTGCACAAATATAGAGGTAACACAGTATTGCAAATATTATTTATTTAGGATTTGCATATTAAATTAATGCTTTAAAACGTCATCAATTCTAATTAAATATTCAAAATGACAGTGTCATTAAAGCGATTTTGAAATCTTCAAATCCAGATCTAATTTGCATCAGTAATGGGTGGTTTGTCGAGATCTTTCATTTCAGTTACGTCCTTTGTCAACCTTGCTTGTCCTTTTAAGAAGCGTGTGCTTTTCAACAGTTTCGTAGTGTCTTGTTGCTTTTAATCATCTGACAATGTCTTGTTTTTTTTAGGTAAAGGGGACGAGTAGAGGATTTCTGCCATTTTACGAGGAAGACATGTCCGATTTCTAGTTTGGCTTTCCTGCACACTAAGCCTCGTCTGAACAGAAATCTACTCTACTAGAAGATAATTTACTTCCATGTGGAGCAAATTGTTGCCTTTTATAGTAGACCTCTTTTTAGAAGGGGGTATAACACTTTTGGTAGAGTTACCTCCCTTGAAAGTGTATAAAGTCCACTTCAGTATTCTAATTACCACATGATCGAAGATTGTAGCATACATGTGCCATATATTATTTGTTAAACGTCTAAGTAATCAATATCATGACGAAACCAACGTAGACATTTTAAGTTTAAATTGAAGAGTACATCATTATTTGAATATTTCCGTAAATGAAGAGCATTTTGATTTCAGACTAAATCAATGTCGATGGAAAGGCATGCCTTGAAATTTGAATTGGAAATATAAAATACATATAAACTTGTGGTCTTTTACTCAGACTTAACAATTGTAAAAACGTTTCCCTTCTATGAGAAACAAAGCAAATCCAATGTCCACAGCTTCTCTGTTATTGTAGTATTCTCGATGCTCTTAATTGCAAATACTTTTAATGTCTAATTCAACTTATTGTTGGGCGTAGTTATTGCATCATTTCTGTAAACTGGGTTTCTCTAAACTCCATGAAACGAATTAAACTAAATTGAACAGGAGTTTTCTATAAAAGGAAATAATGTGCTCCAATGGGAGGTTGTAGAGTCAACATGTTTTCAGAAGAAAGGAAAACACAATTTTGACATAGTAACCTAGTCTAAAAATTTATTCATTCAACTCGTTTTAGAAAAAAATAAATAAATAAATAAATGTTTAGACTGTCAAAATATACGTAGAACCTCATATTCATGTTGCTGTTAATAAACACATTCGTTATTTCAATCATTTGCACACAAAGGATGGCATACGATTACAGTGAAAGGGTTGGTTAAACAGTTCCATTTACCGTTCGTTCAGTGTAGAAAAAGACGCATTTTCGCCGATAGGTTGCTTTCAAGAACCAAATTGCGGTAAGCATGTGACCTGCCAAGACAATGGAAAAAAACGGCATTCGGATAAAATATTTAGAGGGTTATTTAAATCAATGCAAAAGCAAAAGAAAAAATATAAAACAAGAAAAAATAAATATATAAAAAAAAATAAATAAATAAATGAATAAAAAATGTGTTTATAAAATACTATGCGCCTAACTATATGCTTTTCCTTTAACATACATTGAACGTAATGCTTATGTATCAAAACTGGCTGTTCAAAGTCAAAAAGTGAAAAAATAAAATTAACGATAGTGCAAAAACCAAACCATGACAATAGGGCCTGTAAAGTTTCAAATTGGTCGGTATAAAACAGTAGGAGGAATTGCGCGCACAAGGTACCTCCACGGTAATGCACTTTAATAGTATTTTAGCCCCAAAACGGCTAAGTTCAAAAGTCGTAAAAGGTTACAAAAACAACTAACTGGACGGTCATGCGAAAACCACATGAACATCTACAGACCATGATAAAAGAGCCTGCAAAGTTTAGAATCGATCGGTGTTAAACTGTATGAGGAGTTGCGCACACAAGGTACCCACCATCTGTCTTCAAAAGCCTTAATTGAAAAAGGGTATTACTCCGTAAGGAGAGATAACCCACACACATACACACACACACACACACACGCACACACACACACACACACACACACACACAAAGTCTGTCTTGCAATGTCTAAAGTTGAAAAAGAATAACTCCGTAAGGAGAGACCGGATGGGAAAAAAGCATCATGCTGATGCGATATATAAAATTTCAGGATCCTAACTCTAACCATTCCTGACCATATGCAAATCATATCGAATAGACGGACAGAAATGGCTAAGTTCCAAAGTCGAAAATGGTGACAAAAATCAAAATTGACGATAATGCCAAAACTACATGCAGATTTACATCACAAAAAGACCTGCAAAATTTCAAATTGATCGGAAAAAAAAAACTGTAGGAGGAGTTGCGCGCACAACGTACCAAAGGTAATGCATTTTAATAGTATTTAAGCTCCTAAAATTGTATGAGTAGTTGCGCACACAAGGTACCCACCATTTGTTTTTAAATGCCTTAGTTGAAAAAGGGAATAACTCCGTAAGGAGAGACCTGATAGAAATAATAATAATAATAATAATAAATACCAGCTGTCTTCAAATGCCTAGGTCAAAAAGGAGAATAACTCCGTAAGGAGAAACCGGATGGGGAAAAAAGTATCATGTTGATGCGATATATAAAATTTCAGGATTATAGCTGATACAATCTATGGCGAGAGGGACAGAAATGGCGGTTTAAAATCTAAAAAAGTAACAAAAATCAAATTGACGATGCCAAAATTACATGCACATTTACAGACCACTGACAAAATCGCCTGCAAAGTTTCAAATTGACCGGTATAAAACTATAGGAGGAGTTGTGCACACAAGGTACCCATCATCTGTCTTCAAAAGCCTTAGTTGAAAAAGGGTAAAACTCCGTAAGAGAGACCTGCTAGAAAAAAAAATCTGTCTTCAAATGCCTAACTTGAAAAAGGAGAATAACTCCGTAAGGAGAGACCGGATGGGCAAAAAGCATCATGCTGATGCGACATATAAAATGTCAAGATCCTAGCTCTAACCATTCCTGGCCATATGCAAAGCATATCGAATAGACGGACAGAAATGGCTAAGTTCAAAAGTCAAAAAAGTAACGAAAATCAAATTGACGATAATGCCAAAACTACACGCACATCGTCAGACCATGACAAAAGGGCCTGCAAAGTTTCAAATTGATCGGTATAAAACTTTATGAGGAGCTGCGCGCACAAGGTACCCGAGGTAATGCATTTTAATAGTATTTAAGCCCCCAAAATTGTTAGGAACGTTAAAACAACTAAATTGACAACAATGCCAGGATCACATGCGCACTACAGACAATTCCAAAAGAGCCTGCAAAGTTTCAATTTTGTCGGTATAAAACTGTATAAGGAGGTGCGCACACAAGGTACCCACAAAGTACCCACTATCTATCTTTAAATGACTAAGTCAAAAAAGGGGAATAACTCCGCAAGGGGAACCCCAATGGAAACAGAACTGAAAAAAAAAAAAAAATGGGTTTGCTTATTTCTCGTGCTGATGCTATATATAAAATTTCAGTATCCTAGCTCTAACCATTCCTGACCGTTTGCAAAGCATAGCGGATAGACGGTCAGAAATGGCAATGTTCAAAAGTCGAAAAAAAGTAACTTTTTTTTTTTTACGAATTTCGCTCAAAACTTTACCAGGTCATTTAAACATTGATCCGAAACAGTATGCAAAATATAAGGATCCGAGCTCAACCAGTTCTCTAGATACCGTGTTGACAAGGTTTTCTTATTGTTACAAAGTCCGAAAAGCGACATAACTCTGTCAATATTTTACGGAGTTCGCTCAAAAATTAATCAGGTCATTAACACACTTATCCTATACCATATGTCAAATGTAAGAATCTTAGCTTAAGCGGTTCTCTAGATATCGTGCTGATTTAATGGCAATATTTAGAACAGAATAGAATAGAGCTGAAAATCGGGCATAACTGGCTTACTAGGTCCGACGGGAAAAAATGCAGATTCGCTTATTTTACATGTCATGTATTAAATTTCAAGTTCCTAGCATAAGCAATGCTCTAGTTTCACTAGCATCTAAAAGTGGTGACGCACAGACAGACAGGCGGACAAGGCCAAACCTATTAATATGCTCCCTTGGAAAGAAAAAACCAAAAAAAAAAAAAAAAAAAAAAAAAAAAAACGAATCAGTACATTTCAGGCATTTTTAATTAACACTTAGTTTACTTACTTTGACGAAATTGATTTTTGATATACGTAATATGCCAAAAAACAAAGAAACGACTCTAGTGTTTAAGAAACGACTCAATCTGACGGCACGAATCCTCTTATTAATAGCAATTATACTGACTTACACAAACAACTGATATACGGTATGTAGATGAGGATAATTCTATAAGTTCAGATGTCTGAGCTCAGCCTGACAGTGAATAATGAAGCTATATTGTACACATTTTAAAAAACTATATATATTAGTTTATTTATGGTATGCAATCGTTTAGTGAACGCTGAAGTAGAACTACTGATTGAAAGATTAGAAAGAAATTGCGTGTGTCATATGACACCCCAAAATATCCCGCAACTTGAAAAAACCTATATCTGATATTACAGGAATATTACAAAGGAATCTAGGTGCAAAAATGTTCAGTAATCAGAACTGCAATTAGAAAATGTACAACATTGAGAAATGTTGATTAAATTCTGAGTTTAATTGTTCTGACTGACCTGACCACAAAATAATACAATAACAAGAAAACAATGCTTATCGCATATGCGGACAACCGAGATCAGTCTGACCAGGGCATTCATTAGGTCCTATAGAAAATACTTATTGCTGAAAACTGATAACAGGAGGTACACAGGTATTATCAGGTGTGTGAAAGGTTACGTTCCGGAGGAGTCTGTATTTTATTGCAGTCTGGCTAAGAGTTTCCTGGTCAATACACACTGTCTCCATTTGTGCTGCAAATAACAGAACATTTCGAAACAGACAAAGTTTGTATTTCCCTCAACGCATTGATTAGTATTGCGCTATATACGAAACACATAAGGTTGAAAACTTTATCAGTCATTCTTGAGTATCTACGTTATTTCTGTTCTATATTACTATCATGTGATGGTGACATCACATAAAATCAAGGGTGTCTCAGGAATTCTTTGTAATCAGCACAATGTGTAGCGAAATGGTATCTTACGGCATTTGCAAACAACATAGTCCCTTGCAATTTTAAAATGTACATTCGCTCTTTACCAATGCATCGCAAGGCATCAATACTTTAATACTAAATGTGGAAATGTGTTTTCGGGGAAAATGGCGGACATCGCATATACGCATAATGATGCTTAACTCAACTGCGCATTGGCGTAGCCCATTCGTAGCCGCGCTGTTCGATTTTAGAATCTTTGGATACTGTAATAGGTATCCATAGCAAAGGCTCCTTTCAGATTTAGAGGCTTCGTTCGCTGATCTTGATCTTTTTTAAGGAGAGGATTTTACTTGTATAAGCGGGTTCAGACATCTGCATATACAACTGACTACGTCTATCAGGCATAGCCATTAATTTCGAATATAACAGCAGTGAGATTGCCAACGTAATAGGAACGCTGTTCAACAAAAACGAGCCATTTTGACAGTGATAGGCAATGTCATTTGGTCACATTTAGACCACGACCGGTCAAGCACTTGTAACCGGACTATATAAATATAAATAACACCATGTGTTACTACTATATATATTACACCTGGACAGAATAATAAAACACTCTAAAAGTAAAGAAGTTATTTTTACTATCCAGCAATTTTAAATGCAGAGGAATGGCAACATCGCAGACTGCACAAAACTGCCCTTAAAGGTCAAGCAAATTTTGGTCTAGGCTGTTTGCTCAGGCAATTCTGTCCAAATAATGCACCCATCATATGTATCCTCCATCAGAATATGGTAGCGATGGTGATGAAAAAAATACGCATGTGTACCTGCCCCATTCCGCAGGGCGAGTGTGTTGTGACTCTCCTTACGCCAAAGCAACCGGTACAGAATTTTAGGCCAGGACCTCTGGCAGTGTGGATCGGGGCATGGTTACAGATGAAAAATAACTGTAATGAGCTAAAACCTCTTCAACTGTATCTTTACCATTTCTGAACTGAATTTACTAAAATTTTGCGATAAGCTTTAGAGATGAAACTTTGCAAATAAAAGTGCCGAATCAATGATACGTTTTCTCATCTTATTGTCAAACACGCCTTTTGTAAGTAATAAACACACCCAAATAAATGATGGACATGGAGGGGGAGGGAGGGTAATGATAATCGTTCTTGACTTGCAAACAGGATATATAGGTTCAAATTCCACTTAACTGACAGATTTTCCAAATTTACCCAAAATTGCTATATGACAAATTTATTATGCTGATTTTGGGTAAGTTAAAAAAAAAAACAAAAACATTTTTATTAATGCCAGCTGCAAAACAAAAGAAGATTGCGTTAGCCCTAAAGCCTTCATTTTATGAATCGATTTTTAATAATATGCCCTCTTTAAGAAGTATCACAGAAGACTTGTTTTAATATCTTTAGCCAAATGTCTTAGAGTACGCATGCATGAGTTTAATAACTCATGCTAACGTCTCTTGTATTTTTACTGGCAAAATAAAATGTTGTCACATACACTAACATGCTGTTTAGTTGGCAGACAAGAGTAATACATTTTGGCTAGCATGACACGGAATATAAAAATAAACAAACAAATATCTTTACTTCCAGGATACGTTCGATAGTACGAAATATTTTATCATCATCATAAAACATTTGCTGCTCACGCTGTATTTTGTAAATGCCAGTGGTTAACCCAAATCAAGGTTCGCCATTTAAGTTTTAGGTCAAAAACACTAAACTTTGAATGAATAGATTTTTCTGCAACCTATGGCATTATGCATATTGCATCAAAAATAATGAGTGCATGTAGTCTAAGTATTCGGACAGAGAGATTTGAAAAACAAAGTGTAGACCCAGAAAAGACGCCACAGATCACAGATGCCCACTTCTTTGCTTTCTTTTATATTGTTATGGTGATAGTTGATTTTACATTGCTTAAATTTCTGCTATTCTTTCTACAAAGCACCTCTTCCTTTCTGACGAGGCCACACGATATTGCACTATAATGTGCCGCACTTTCCTACAAAGGCGTTAGTATATTAGACGTCTTGAATAGAAGCTTTTAAGCTGTATGTGATGTTTGTCTGTTATTCACCATGGAATGTCTTTACATTTTACAATTTTCCACCGAACTGTACAGCTTATTACCTTAGATCAGAAGTGTACAAATAACTCGAACAGTCAGGAATGATAGTAAAATTATTGGGTACATTTGGTTGATTTTTTTCAGCAATTTTGACAAGGGAGACAACTGTTTTTGGTTTTCATGCTGGCGCCAAGCCTTAAAGAAAGTCCTCACCCCATCACTCTGTAAAGTGTTTAAAGGTAATTAACGTAACTTAATGAATGTTGAACCATATATTTTCTCCTTTCATAATTGTTCAATCCACGAAGGTCTAGCATATGTTTGGAAAATAAATCTTGTTTATGTGTGTCTCTTCAAACACACACAGGCGCGCGCGTCTTAAGCAACCTCGTTTTAAACTGTTGATAACAGGAAACACACTTTTATGCGCTCCATGAAAAAAATACTCGCCAATACAAACGGGGCTTAAAAATGTTTGCAATGCTATATTTGTATGGCGCGAACTTAAACTTTTCAAACAAATACCATATCAAGGAGTTGGAGAATCATGTTTGTTAAGGCATATTATGCAGTGCGGACCTTTCTACACTGGTCTAAAGAGAGATTATTGATGCTAGTATAAAGACATTTCATTAAATTACGATTTAATAACCTGATCTCTCGGGAGTTTATATCAATAACGGTGCCTACAAGATTTACTCTATACAAATAATCAATTTTACACTACGACATTTACTTTGACTTTATATTAATGTATCATTTACTGCCTCTCCTAATGTGTATATATGACTTAATTGATGTTTTCAGAAGCTCAAATAATACAAAAATGGATAGTATACAACAGTTGTTGGGCAAGGTCTCGCATATTTCACACTGCAAACTCTCTATGTTTTATTCGGGTGGATTCCTTATTTTCACTGATTTGCTGTCGATCTTATTTAGTTTATACTGTCGAACCTCAATAACGAGAAATTTGATCGAGATTGGGGTAATTCGAGCCACTGAGGGTTAATCATGACGCCAGTCAGGAAGCAAATGGTGATAATTAAAGGACTTCTTTTCGAGCTCATAGACAATAATGGTATGTTGTATGTACTAAGTGTACCTCGATGAGGCGATTCTAATAAGTACACACAACATACAATTTTACGATCAAATAAGAACATTTCCTTAATTGTTTGTTTTCTTGAGCTGTCGGAAGAATTTCTTCGCACTCAAAAACGTGTTCGAATTAGCCATGGTAAACGAGCCATCGGTGTTCGAGCTATTGAGGTTCAATTGTATGTCAAAATTAGTAGTATTAATCTATATGGAGTTTTGTTCAGCATGTACCAAAATGTGTTCATTACGTTTCTCCGAAGCTGTTCTTAAAATAAGAGACCCATGGGCTTCAACTCGCTCATTCGAGTATACAATTATTACATATCTGCAGATGAAATGCCAAATTATTTCAGTATTGCCACAGCAATTAATAAAAATGGATGAAAACAAAATTTTGCATCCAACAGTTTTAGGAAATCAAATTTAACAATGCCGTAGACAGTCAACGGTCAACATAGGATTAACAAAGCTGTCAGATTTCTTATTGGCAATTCTTTATACTAAGACTCAGTTTTAAAACCTTCTTGGTTCTGAAGAAGATTTGCCAATGGTTTCCAATCTCTATGGGTATAACAGCCATTTAGGTTATTAAAGCATGACCATTAAAACAAATGTACAATTCCCCTTTGTTAGAAGGTTCCACATGAAATTTGGTGAGGACTGCCCTGGCAGTGATTTCAGAGAAAAAATACTTTTGAATATTTTATGATTTTATACATGAATAGAGTCCAGGAGCATGGGTAGTTAACCCCCTGGGTATTAACCGTTTATCATATATGTAAGGTTTTGCTGCAAACTTGGTAGACCTTGAACCCCGATGCTATCGGTGGGGAATCATGTGATGCTGATGATAGAGTACATGTGATTTTGTGACATGGTTTCGGACAAAACAGGTAAGAAAATTGCTCATATTCTGCTTATTACCCAGTCAATTTACATGCAGTAAAATGCTTCTATCTTGTTGTCTGTCGCAGCAAACGAATATCCGCGTTTTTGCGCAGTGTGCAATATTTTTCCATATTGACTCGAGCAAAATCAGAAAACTGAAGAAAATCTCCGTCACAGGGTTCACATTTTATGCGATAAACCATCTAAAATACGTATTGTGTAGATTTTTTTCTTGTTACTGTGTTTGAAATGAGCTTCTGCCACCTAATCAAACTGCTTCTGTGTAAACATGACCGCTTTATATTAATTTGTCAGTGAAAAATCGCAAAACAAATTGTAAGGATGGGGTTCATTTTTGGCCAGGTCAATGGATTTATTGTATTAGAGTCCAGACAGGCTGTACATGTGCACAGTATAGATTACTTTAAAAAGTCCGTCAGATTAATACATTAAAATACTCCACTTTATATGCCGAAAGTGGGAGTTCAAAGTGTATACATCATGTTATTCATTCCTGCTCAAAACGTAGATTGTTGGTACTTGTAACAAGGCTTCCGCCTTAGTAAGGCAATTCAAACAAGCACCAACAGTATATTGGTTTATGTATGTCAGTATTAAAGCCCTGAAAGAAACGTTATCTTTTATACATTTGTTAGAGTAGATCCCTCGATTTTCGCACACTGTGTGGGCATTTAATCATTTATCAAGGGGTTCAGTCGACGTTATTTGCTAGATCATATAAAATAGAAATGCCACCCAAATGAAACCAACTCCAGGGCAAACCTAATTAATGCTTCCAAAGCTGACCTTTATAGCTTTTTTTACATTTGGATTTCCACAGAACAACCTCATAGTGAAACTTAAAGCAGAAATTCTCAAACTAGGCGAATTCTCAAACTACACACGGATCTAGGTTGTGCTTTGCGTTGGCATTGATATGTTAATGTAGTGACCTATTTTGTTTGACTGATTTTCATTTATTTAAACGGAGTGGCTGCCTACAGATATCTGTCAATAGCCAATCCACTTGAAATTTGCTGGTGATAGACGACTGTCACCAGCAAATTCACGTTACAGTTGCTGCTGACAGACGTCTGTTTCTCCTAAATTTTCTGGTGACAGATGATACGATATATGAGAGAAGTATGCAGGTTTGTTCGCTCTCTCCCTCTGTCTCTGTTTTTCGCTCTCTCTCTCTAGTTTCTCGAATAAGCATGCAGCTGCGCCAATTTTCCTTTCTCAAAAAGTGATTCCATGCAGGTATGCCAGTTGTCTGTAGTAGAAAATCAGTTTAGGCTAACATTATTGCTAACTGAAAGCCAGAGGACTCATTTGCTTTAGTAAATCTTATACAAGTCATTTACTTCGCAAATTTTACAAAGCATGGAGTTTTTGTCTGTATAGTGCGTAAATTAGCGTTCAAAAACGGGTTTTTTAGAATTAATATGGGGTAAGTAGATTCGCAAAAATGAATATTACTGTAATTACATTGATGAAATATTATTTTTGTCATGTCAGTCAATAAATAGTTTTAGTACAGTCTATTTCCATTGCGTTCTTGCAAAACAAAACTCCTGATCACCAGTCAGACGCAAATCCTACTGAGCTGGGGCCTATTGAATAAACATGGATTAATATACATGTACGATAACATGCGGTCTAGGACATTGAACATTTTTGGTCACACTCATTCTATCTTTTACTCGCTTTCCACATCTGAAATTGGTAATCATAACTGCAATCTTTTTGTTTTTTTTCTCAAAGGTCAGACCTTACCATTAATAATTAAAGTAATATAAAAATGGTCGAAATATCGTATCATCTGTTATCAGCGAATTTAGCGTGATTTGACTGGTGACAGACATCCGTCACCAGCAAATTTCACCTGAATTGGCTATTGACAGACGTCTGTCACCGGCGCCATCCTGATTTAAATCAAATATGTATATCAAACAGATACATTGTTATAAAACATACATCATGCACACTTAATTCCTAAAATCATTTAACTAACGCTATTTGTTTTTAATAGAGAGAGAGAGAGAGAGAGAGAGAGAGAGAGAGAGAGAGAGAGAGAGAGAGTTCACCAATATTTTACTTATTTTTTAGCACGTAGATGGCAATTAGTTTAATACAAACAGACCCTAAGTAGTGAATTTCAAAAAATGAATTAATTTTATCTGTGACTGTTGCGACACGCAACAGGGCACGGTGCAGGCTTACCTCATTTTGTTATTTTAAGGTACCCTTTCGTCACCTTCAGTACTTGGGAGAAGGAGCATAACATCTAACAAAAAATCTTTTTGGTTGCACTGGATCCAGAAAGGATGCTGAAATGATAGGCGTTAAACTATATGTTGAGAGTTAATCATTAACAGTGCAATGATTTGTTTATCTGAGGCCTTTCGGCTTTCGCCTTCTTCAGAGGTTTTCTATTTTAAAAAATAACATTAAAATGTAAAATTTACGAGTAGAAGATTATGCCCTTTTCTGGCCCATGTTATCTGGTCCGCTGCGACTTGATATACGTGCAAAAAGTATAAAGCTTATCTTCACTATCAACACAATGTGCAAAGCGTATAAAGCTTATCTTTACAATCAACACCACTGTGGCCATATACGCAATGTATACAATGAACGGGAAACATTATCTCCAGGTCCAAGGCATTGCTATAGGTACCAAAATGGCACCTGCATACGCCAACATTTTCATGGGTCGTCTCGAGGGACAGTTGTTGAAGTCAGTGGCCCTGAGACCATTTTCATGGCTAAGGTTCATTGACGATATTGACATGAAGTGGTCGCACGGCCGCGAGACTTTGACAGCTTTTCTCGACGAAGCCAACATCTTCCACCCGAGCATAAAGTTTACGGCTGAAATTTCAACCAAGCAGCACGTGTTTCTGGACACCAAATCAAGTCTTGTGGGCGATACAATATCTGTTGATCTGTATACAAAACCAACAGATACACACCAGTATCTCCTACCCACAAGTTGCCACCCGAAACACTGCTGCAAAAATGTTCCTTACAGCCTTGCACTTCGCCTCAGACGTATCTGCTCCGATTCGGACACCTTTGAATCAAGAGCAAGAGAACTGACTGACCACCTCTGCAAACGGGGTTATCAGAAACAGGAAATTTCACTTGCCATTGAGAGAGCACGGCAACAAAAGAGAGGACCTACTTTTTTATAGGCCTAAATCCGAGTCGAACGTTCTCCCCTTCGTGTTGACATATCACCCAGACTTGCCAAAAGTGAGGGATATAGTCAACAAACACTGGCCCGTCATTGAGTCCTCTAGCACTTTGAGCGAGAGCTTTACAGAAAGACCGACCATGGCCTACAGAAGACCCAATAGTCTGCGGGATCTTCTTGTACGTGCCAAGCTCAAACCAGACATGCGTGATGATGAACCACTTGGGGAGACACGACCGTGCGGTAAAGCAAGATGCAAAACCTGCAAAATGATAACCCCTACACAGATCGCGGTCAGCGTCTGGGGCAACAATCAAGCTTAGGTGCAACACTAGTTGTAAGACGACCAATGTTGTCTACCTTATAACATGCACCAAGTGTGGAAAACAATATGTTGGTGAAACCGGTGATCATGTGAACCAATGGATGAACGGCCACCGAGATGATTGGACACACAAGCGGTTCGAGAGGTCTCCTGTCGCAGAACACTTCTGTTCACCAGAACATGATTTCCCCAACCTCGCCACGCTTTGTTGCTTAGACCATAATCCGGAGTGGACAGATCGAACCAGGAAAGCAAGAGAGAGCTATTGGATCCGACGTCTGAACACTCTACGGCCATATGGGATCAACAAGGGCGACCAGTAGAGGGAATCATCGTTCCTAAGTCAGGGCATGCGACAGCTTATGAGGAGCGTTTCGTTTGTGTGATTTTGCGTAGGTTGGGCCCATTTGCTTACGTACTGGTAAAAAAAACACTCAGGTTGGTGTATATCCCTTTCGGTGTAAGGTTTATGTGCATTGTATACATTGCGTATATGGCCACAGTGGTGTTGATAGTATAGATATGCTTTATACGCTTTGCACATTGTGTTGATAGTGAAGATAAGCTTTATACTTTTTGCACGTTGTGTTTACGCGTATTTTTTATATTTCACATATATCTAAACACGATCAGTTATCAAGCCGCAGCGGACCAGATAACATGGGCCCGAAAAGGGCATAATCTACTCGTAAATTTTACATTTTTATGTTATTTTTTAAAATAGAAAACCTCTGAAGAAGGCGAAAGCCGAAAGGCCTCAGGTAAACAAATCATTGCACTGTTAATGATTAACTCTCAACATATATATATATATATATATACAACAAAGCAAGCAATACAGTGCGGAACAGACTGCGCCGATGTGTGAGCCGGTCCACGCCCAATTGTTTTCCGAAAACAGAACTCAACAAATACACATGACTTAATAACATATGGAATACAATACTTCATACCACATGAAAACATGAAAATATATACTGTTGAACCTCAATGGCGCGAACACATCAGGGTCACGACAGGGGCAGTTCGAGCCACCTAAGGCTATCCATAGCGCCTAATCAAGAGGCATAATGATGATACTATTTCCATCTTCTATAAAATACAGATATACTGTGTGTACGCATTAGAATTGCCCCTTTAAGGCGACCCCAACGAATGCACACAGTACACATTTCCAAGGCAAAAGAAGAAAAAAAACTTCAAATTATCCGAAATGTATGTATATTATTGTATGTACCTGTAACGCTAAACAAATACCTTTAAGAGGCAGTGAAGATCAGGGCGAGCCTGCGTGTACGCGCATAATCGCCTTAGTCCACACTGGTCTCTGTGTGCTATACACTCGTATGTTATAGTAGTTTTTTGTTGTTTTTTTTTGCCTTGGGGAGGTTGTGCTTCGTGATTGTGGCCATTCCCAGGTATCTTCACTTACATTTTTGGGTCAATTGTTTACAATCGTGCCATAGTATACATAACGCAAAAAAAAAAAAAAAAAAAAAAAAAAAAAATCCTTCAAGAAGTTGTCCACCTGATGATTATTGACCAGTGTAATCAAACCATGCGTAATACGAAATCCAAGCAACGGTTATTTATAGCCGCACTATTCTTGTCGCTGTGGTGTCAGAGTGCTTCTGATAGAGAGTTACCTTTAAAATCTCGATTGGGACATTTGGGAAACTGTGCAGACACTTGTCTAATCAGAGTCTGCATCTGCACAGCTTTCGCAAATAACAGGGAGGTAAGGATCAATTGAAACGGTCTTAAGTCCCCGTTCAGGACCATTTTCCCACCCTATACTCAGAGACAATTGACCCACTGTCAGTGCTTTTATTCCAGTTACAATGCCACCATATTCCAGATGCGCCCTGCACTGAAGAATAATTGGGAGTTAATCGGTTTACTGAAAAAGGGTTTGCACGTGCGTAAAAGGCATATAAAGTATCCCTCAAAACTATATACGATTGCCCCTTTCAGTTTTTCGGTTGTGAAATATCGGTTTGTTCACATCATTATACGGTTTGGTTGGGACACGGAACTGAATATATTGTTGATCTACAACGTACCCGTGAACTTATGCGCATTGTCTACAAGTAAAACCCGGAACTAGATATGTCACTAAAAAAGAATAAAATAAAATGATATTATTTGGAACACCTACATATACAGAAGGTGTTCTCCATTCGCATGTACTTTTTCGACACACCGCACTTATGTAGATATTCTAAAAAGTTACCATTGCAGCGCTTTATCAAAGATTATGGGATATATTTTAATTTTGACAATTTTAATTTTAAAGTGGGTGGATTTATTGGAACTGCTAAGCGCAATTTTTAGCATTTCCGTGACAGCGTGACAAAAATTTGATAATCTTATAACTAATTATTTACGATGGGCTGGAGCCCGGCGTATCTACGAGGGTCGTGCAAAAAATTCTGTCACTGATAGGCTTCCTTGGTTTTATCCCAGGTATATTTTAAAATGCTACACTGCACTTGAATGGTGTGTTGAATAGCTAACGATACCCGTTTATTTCGTGCAAATTGCTTTCCAACTGACCGAGTTATTTCAAATTGAAATAGATGCAGTCATATACACTGACCAATTTACTTGTTACATTGGAACATGGACCAGAAGACTGAAATTCGTAGCTATATTAAATGCCGCATTAGGCTTAATATAGATTCAAAGTAGATATTTAATGAATTGTGTGGTATATATGGACCTAAGACCATTTCAATGCGGACAGTTTTTAGGTAGGTTAAAGCTTTTAAAGCTGGGAAATTTTCTGTTGAAGATGATATCCGTCCTGGAAGGCCTAAAACCTCTGTTACGAAGGCTAACATAACTGCTGTAAAGATTGTGGTCGAACAGGATGCGCGATTGTCTGTCAAAGATATAGCTAGTTGTATTGGCATATCAGAAGGCAGTGTGCAAACAATTCTAAAAAAGCGTTTGGACCTGAGAAAGGTTTGCGCTAGGTGGGTACCTCATTTGCTCACTGAGGAGCACAATACCTTAAATGTGCCCGGGAACTTTTGAAAACATATAAAGGCTATAATAGTCTGGTTATTTCTAACTTGCTAACAGGTGATGAAACCTAGGTGCACATGTTTGAGCCACAAAGAAGGGCTAATAATAAGCAATGGAAGCGAAAAGATAAAAAACGCTCATGTATTGCCAAGAGAACCATAAGTTCGAAAAAGATGTTGTACGCAATTTTCTTTGATTCAAGTGGGCCAGTCGTTCAAGTGCCTTGTCCATTCTGGTCATACAGTCACTGGTCGATTCTACAATAGTTCTGTACTGAAGAAAGTGAAAGAGTTTTACAATAAGAAACGATCAAGTAAAGGATGGTCAGGAGTCCACCTTTTACATGACAACGCCTCCTCTCATAAGTGTGAGGTTGTTAAGTCCTTTTTGGCTTCTGAAAAGGTGAAAGTGAAACCATCCACCTTATTCACCTGACCTGAGTCCCTGTGACTTCTTTTTATTTCCAAGGCTTAAGAAAATACTTTCTGGAAATAAGTACACGTCTAGAAGTTCTCTTGGCAGCGACATTTATCAGTGTCTCCAACAGATACCAGACGAAGACTATTTATCTGCTTTTCGCGACTGGGTAAAAAGGTTACAAAAATGTGTTTCAGTAAAGGGGTAATATTTTGAAGGTTTGTGATAAAATATGTTTGATAAAACGTAGCACTGAAGTAATCCGAACCCAGTGACAAAACTTTTTGCAGGACCCTCGTATTTGAGGTTGTTTAAGTAAAATGTGTATGCATTTGGAGAACATCGGTTTTCTTCCAGTTTTATGGGGTTCTTAGTGGGGTTATATATAACTATTCACCCCCCACTTTTTTGTTTTATTATTCAAAGTCACACATTTGCAGCAGAGAACTGTGCTATTGGTAACATAATGAAATAAAAAATGGGAAGTACTGTGTAGAATGAGTGTAGCAATGTAGGTTTTGCTCATTTAAAAGAGAAATGAGCAGTTTTCTCGTAGGTGCCCAAATTTGACCATTCGACCTGAAATGAGCTTGTTACTGTCAATATTCGTACACGTTTGAATTTTTTTCTTTCGTTTTTTTTTCGTCGTACTACGAAGAAGAAACAAAAGATATTTTTCTTTGTTTATGATTGGAAATATGCATTCTCAAATCGAACGGATTATAAGCTGGTTTAATAATACAGTTTAATTTAATATTCAAGCATGGAAAGATTTGGGCCGAAAGAAAACTTTATGAGTGGAGAAAAGAACGAAACTCTGCTACATAGATGATTTCGGATATAGTATGTTTGGCCTAGGCTATGGATGGCGACATGTAATTATGTATGCGGGCTAGAAAACAGACGATCATAGTTGATTTTTTTTACATAGCTCTGATAACGTCTATAATGTTTTTATCATTGAGTATTGCGATAATTTATATAATAACAACCTTTCATAAATTATAACATTTTTTCACTATACTACGATCTATAGGGAGCTAAGTAATGCATGACAGATTAGTTTCCCGGCGTATTGATGCTTGCATCAATGTTTTCTTGTTTTACATTTCATGAGGTAAGCATAAAAATCGATATGGAATCAGCTGTAATTATTTTTCAATGTAAGGCTAGTTCTTATTAAGACGTGATCTCATTTAGACTTCTCCAGTTCACCTTTGCATTTTGGAACTTAACCGATTTAGCCAAGATTTGTTTGTAAAGCACCTAAGAGCAAAAATCAACTTTTTTATTGTGTGCGGAGTGTAGACCATTTTTTGTTGTTTTGTAAAAGTTTATACTTGTACAGGTATGAATCCTGATTTGTTTACTGACGCAATTCTGGATTGTTTACTGACGCCTCGTTGCACTTTTGATTATGGACACTCCCATCAAAAAGAGTTGTCACAAAAATATCCGATTTGTCTTGTTTACTTTCGTTCATGGTTGTATAAACATTATCTTGTAAGATAACGGAAAGAGCCGAGTAAGTGGAAAAGGCGACTACTGACATGCCAAAATTTAATCTACATGCTCTCAGATGTAATGAAGAAAGTGAATAAGCATTGCTTATTACATAACCCCGCAAGGTAATGGTCTATATAAATAGCACATCTGAATCTTAAAAAAAACATAGCAACAACAACTTATCAATATCAACATTCATGCAAAATATTACAAGATTCCTAAAATTATTAAGCAAGATACACAGGAAAAACAAAAGTGTTACGGTTAAAGAATTATAAAGGGGAACAACTATTACAGTATTGTAACCTGCCTGCTTGGAATGCATGCATGTCACATAGTCCACCCTCTTTCAAACTGTTCAACTTAGTTTAAAATATCTGCCTGAGCCGACATTTCTTGTCACTCATTACAAATAACAAAGTATCAGTTCTTAAGATGGCTAGAAGTATTTTTAATTTCTCTTATAAGTAATAAAAGTGTTGTTTACATTCCCTGAGGAATCAGCTTCTCACAGAGAGAAGCCTTGGAACTGTAAACTGTCAACAAATTCCACATAGAAAGACCTACTTTTCTGATTCAATTGCATATTTACCTATCAGGGACGGTAAGAAGCCAGATTAGAAATTGTGTCCACGTAAATATACTTGGAAATCGTTCTGAAACTGTTTGATAAGTTTCTGAAGTTGTTCGTCGCCGCCATCTTGAAAGGGGGTTCCCTGTACAAGTATTGATTTTACAGAAATGATTCAAAGAAACTTACTATATAATATTAAAAACCAATGTAACAAAAACTTTAGAGATAATCCTTACTGGAAATTCATCTTAACTGTCACTTTAGATGTTTATTTTTAAGAGTATGGGAACTATTTTTATTTTCGGTTGTACACGTCACAAACGTCGTCTGTAGGCTTGTCGCAAGTCTGCTCGATTCGAAATTTCTCACTCAAATTATTTCATTCCTAGAAAGCATTCTTTATGAAGTTTTGCTTCAATGTGTTCGACATATATGTTTAAGTGGGTCAAACATCGCAGGACATTTTTCTTTAGGAAATTATGGAATTATTTGCAGAGACCGGAATTCCTGAATTTGACATTTCGCATGTTGGGCGTTTCCAGTCTGGACAGGATATCCGTTCCGGAATCTGATTGGTTGAACGGAATTCCGGACCGGAATCTGGTGCTCAGACTGGTTAGTTGTGATCATGTGATGTTTAACCAGAAGCTATAAATACGGGAGCGCAACAGCGTTTTGCAGTCTCAGAAACAGTCTCATCTTGTCATCTGCCAGACTCAGTTCAGGGGCGCGACCGTGTCCCTGTCACGACTCCAGACCGTTAAACTGTCGGCGGGATTCTGAATTTTACTGCTGATTACCATCTTGAGGAATTCTAAGTTCCACATCATGTTAGTAAAGTATAAGTCTGCTTTTGACTATTCGACTTAACTTTTTCTACGAGGTGCCCCGCCCACCATTTTCCTAGTGCTTTGGAGTCTAGGCAGAGAACCGTGCTCCCGCATTTCTACTTGGCGCTTGGTCTAGTTGAGCGCTACTTGCATTTATGTGTAATAATTGATAAGCAGAGTGCTCGGTGCTGTAGGCCCTATGCAGGGGACAACAGCGAGTAATTAAATTTGGAGCACGAGAAATTGTTTTTATTATTTTTGTTGTGTGTCAGTTGTCGTCGGCATCCTGAAGTCGTGTAAGCAGAGGTAGCTTACAGTATTGATCCCTTGACCCTTCTTTTTCTGTAGCAGCAACACCTCATAAATATGAACATTTATGCAAAATATGTTAATATTAATCAAGATGAACAGGAAAAAAGATAGAGTGCACACAAGGCTCATTTTTTGAGTATTTATAATGTAGTGACCTTGAAAATAAGGTCAAGGTCACCAAAATCTAATCACTTTTTTTCCCCATTCTGATGATGTACCTCTGCTGGTTTGGTCAAATTTCAGCCATTGGTTAAAGAGATAGTGTGCACACAAACTATTTACAAGGCTCACTTTTTGGAGTCTTTATAATGTATTGACCTTGAAAATGAGGTCAAAGTCACAAAAATCTAATCACTTCCTTCCCATGCCCTAACAATGTATCTGTGCTAGTTTGTTAAAATTCAAGCCATTGGTTCAAGATATAGTGTGCACACAAGCTTTCTTCTTTCAAAATTTGAGTTTTAAAGTGCCGGTGTTGTGACCTTGAAAACGAGATAAAGGTCACCGAAATATAATCACTTCTTCCTCAATCCCAGTGATGTATCTTTGCTAATTTGGTCAAATTCCATCTATTGATTCATGAGATAGAGTGCACACAAGGTTCACTTTTTAAGTATTTATAAGGCAGTGATCTTGAAAATAAGGTCAAGGTCACAAAAACTAATCACTTTTTCCCCCACCCTTATGATGTATCTGTGCTAAATTGGTCAAATTCTAGTCATTGGTTGAAGAGATAGTGTGGACACACACTTTTTACTGCATTTACAAGGCTCACTTTTTGCGTATTTATAATGTAGTGACCTTGTAAATAAGGTCAAGTTTACCAAAATCTTATCACTTCTTTCCTCTATCCGGATGATGTATCTGTGCTAGTTTGGCCAAATTCCAGCCATTGTTTAAAAAGATAGTGTGCACACAAACTTTTTACTGCATTAAGAAAAAATACAAAGGGCAATAACTCCAAGAGAATTGACCCCCTAGTCCTTACTTTCTCTTATGTAGGTACACCTTATTATTATCAATGTGTCCGCAGAAATTGATGAATATCCATCGAGATATTAAGAAAAACCCAGCGTCGCGGACGGACACACGGACGGACGGACGTTCGCACGAATGCACTCTAGTTGGGTACTTCAGCAGTAAAACATTACCCAACAAGCGACGCAAATGCCCCTAAAATACCCAACAGACCCTCAAATTTGATGGCTATTTTTTTTTTGACACTAACGGAATAAATGGCAAGTACCCAACATAGGCTTACCCAACTAGTGTCCTATCGTTTGCCCGGACAATCGGACAGACGAACAACGTGAAAACAGTATATCCACACAAACAATTTTTTTTTGGGGGGGGGGGGGGTGCGGGGGGGGGGGGGTGGCGGGGTACAACAAACAAGTTTTTTTTATTGTATCTCACGAACGAAACAATGGAAATGAAAACATAATATAAAGCATTGTAGATGGTTATCAGGAGATACTTTCGTGCTCTTACACATGTGCTAGCCTTGTTCCATTTTATTCAACATTCGAAACAACTCATAGCATTGCTTTTCTATCACTTTTTTGCTAAAAGTTCAAAACAAAAAACATTTTATTGTTTGTAGAATGATACCCTTATAAAACTACTATTTTAAATTCTTTCATAATTCTGAAAGTTTCTAATACAGGTTCTCGTTTTAAAGCAGTTATTGTAGACCAATTGATAAACGGTTAAGTACACAGCCTCATGACAGACAAACACATAAAATTTATGTGCGCTGGACAACATTTTGTTTGCACCAAACAGCAGCTTCAGGAATAGTTCGCGGACACGCGCTAACGTTCGTCACAATTGGTAGGGCAGTTTACCAAAGTTGGCGACCATTCGCTACCGTTTTCGCTTTCCTCAACGCAGCCCAGTATGTCGAATTTTACCGTTTGCAGTATGGGTATCTAGCCAAGGTTGGCTAGCGTCTGCAGACCTTCCCGTGTCTTCCACCTATAATAACGAGATATTCTGCGAGTGTACCTAAAATGCCACAGGTAAAAATCCGACAGTCCGGTGCAAAGCGACGACTATCATACAACAATGGTTTTACCTCCTGTTGAGATAGACTCAAAATGGTTGCCGTAAAGATACTTTAGCAAACCGTACTTAAAATGCAAAGGAGAGAATTAATCGCGGATTTAGCCGAGTAACTCTAGCCGATTCACTTCACTGCGGTTTTTTGATGAAAATCCAGTTTTCGGATTATACACCAATAAAATCTAATTTGATATCCATTGCAACGGCGTAATACTTTGGAAGGTGCCTGGTGCAGCAGAGAAAATAGACAAGGGAAAAGAAGAATACGGAACTGGGATAGCGCAGGGTATGTCTCTCTCTTTTCACCGCTGCGGCTGTTCGATTTCTGGTGTCGGCATGCGGCAGGGTAGTGGTTGCCGTTCAAGGTCGATGGTTTTCTACGGGTAGCCCGTGTTCCTCCACCACATAAGGCCACAATACGCCAACATCCTTTAATATGTTCGCGTGGGATTTTGGTTAAATAGAACAGAATTTTTTAAACTACAGGCAGGCTTCTGAGTAAAGTTATCATGGATCTAAAAGTAGCACTTCCTCACGCATATATTCCCCGGGTGATCGTAGCTTTAACACGAGTTTTTTTTTAATTTGGCTTCTTTTTTGCTTATCATTGAAATAGGATAAAATAAGTTACTTTGGAAACGCACATTCAAACCCAATAGCCATCCAAAGCCACAAAAGGAGCGCAAAAGGTATTTGTAAGTGGCAAGAAGACAAACTATCCCAGGCATACTGACATTATTGCGGTATATATGAATATGGCCTGGAATGAAGACATTCACGAAGCACAGCCTTGGACCACACTTGAACATACTACTAATAGATTATTGGTGTATAAAAGACTCCCCCACCCCCACCCTCCTCACAAAAAACGATTTTGTGAAATGCTAGAGCAGTACGACAACACAACAAACAGGACATAAAAATCAGACAAATTAAAATTGCCACATGCTATGTCGGTTTTCATTTCGGCATACTGTGTAATTTGACAGCCGCCGGAGGATGATAACCCGATCGCCGAGATTTTAATCCACGCCGGAGTTTGAAGAAGCATGGTGCAGTGGAGTATTCAGATGGTGTTCGTTGGGTTCAGTCTTACCCCTCTTTGACTAGAACTTCATTTTCATGGGAAATTTTGGATACTGTTTATACCCAGAGAATTCGGACGACTTTACTTTCTATGCCTAATAAAATTTACAAGTCGTGTGAATGTGTCAAAAATTGCAAGATGAGTGGCAAATAGTGTAGACCCTGATCAGACCCTGCATTCTGTGGCGTCTCATAGGGATCGACACTGTTTGCTTAGACCTGTCTGTCTAAACATTTAGGGTAAGTCCGATAGTTTGATCAAATCGATGCCCCTCCTTGTTACCTCCGTATTAAACAATCCTGGATCCGTCACTGTGGTGTTGTCATCGAAATAAGGTTTTAGCCTTCTCGTGGTATTTTTGACACCGATTTGTGTTGGAAGTACGAGGAATTAGTAGAGCATTTTATGTTCTTTACCCACTCACCCCCAGCCATCGCCCCCGCCGTATGAGAACACTTTCGGCCAGGTAATTTTGAAGTCTTTGAATTTCAAAAGCCTTATTTTTTCATAAGTAATGTTTTATAATAATAGTTTCTATTTATCTATTTATTCATGATCAGTTTTGCACCAAATGTTACGACGTGTCACGCTGTTCAATTTCGGATACACTTTCCACTTACTCTACATTTCCCCTTTTCTTCTAAAATATAAAAATAACGGGCAGGTCCTGACAATTGCTGCCCGCCTATATCCCGAATATTTCTCGTGTTCAACGTGCATGAGTAAAGTTATGAAAAATAAAAACGTAAAACGATAATACCCAGCGGGTCGTGTCGCGGGCAGATAACTCTGTCAAAATTGATTGACAAAATTTGCTCATTAGCAGTCCCAAACAAAGATCTACAGAATATCAATGTGCACACCACGTTTGGCGAAAATCCGTTGACTTTTTACTCAAATTATCGTCCGGAAACAAAATTACGGACGGACGTACGACAAACGGATGGACGGACGGACAGGCGCACAGACACACGAACGACCAACATGATACCATAATGCCCCGCCACTTTTGTGTAGGCAGGTATATATATATGATCCAATTATGATCCATTAATTACCTGGTAATCGTCAAAAACATCTACCTTGCGATCGTGAAAAACATGAGCCGTGCCTGACCATCCAAAAGCTGAAATATTTATAGTGCTTGGAAGATAATTTGACAGTGACGTCACGGCAGCTACCACTGTACATGGATAAAGCAGGTTTTGCATGAATTATCACGAAAACGTTAATAATTCCATGTATATATATTCATTCTTAAGCTAAAGGTATGATGTTGGTTAGTATGATGCAAGAGCGGAGCTCTCTGAACGAACGATTATATGATTGTTTAGTACATGCATGGGACCCTATCGGCACCTCAGTTTTTTTTTTTTTTTTAACTACTTTTTTTAATTACCTTTACTTAGCTTTTAATCCTTGTATATTACATATCATATTATTTTATTTAGATAGTATTAGACATTTTACATGCTTCCAGCGTTTGTGTCCCCATATGCATTTGCAAGGATTGTCAGCACGTGGTAATCATTCAAACCAAAAGTTTAACTAAACTTACCGGTTTCGTTATCTAATTGTAAAAGATATGCAAAATAGAAAATAAAAAAAATGTTGGTACAACGAAAATTCGTTTCATAACTGATAATTGTAAAATACAGTTTCTTTCTTAACATATTTTTCTTTTATATTTATTCTTAAAAAAAACATTGAATAAATAACGAAACACTAAGATTCGAACCCACAATGTCCAAATTTGTAGTCTAGATAAATACCACTGAGCTACTGCGGATTTACGGTTACCGCTTCTTATAATATTTATTGAAGGTATACTATCCTCGGAGGATAAGTTGACAGTGACATCACTGATTGTTTATAATGTTAGACCAAATCCATTTTAATAAATAGGTAAACGCCACCCGAATAGCTACCTTCAATAAATATTATAAAAATAGGTAACAGTAAATCTGCAGTAGCTCAGTGGTAGTTTTTCCAAAGCTTGCAACCCGGACATTGTGGGTTCGAATCTTAGAGTTTCGTTATCTTTTTTTTTTTATTTTATGCTTTTTAAGATTACATTTGAAAGAAAAACACGTTAACGGAGAAAAATGTATTTTACAGTTATCAGTTATGAAACAAATTTTCGATGTAGCGACATTTTAATTTTCTATTTTGCATATGTTTAAAGTTAAACGAAGAAGAAAACCGGTAAGTCTAGTTAAACTTTAATTTGAATGATTACCACGTGCTTACAATCCGTGCAAACGCATATGGAGACAAGAACGCTAGAAGCAATTCATTTGTGTAAAAATGTCAACAACGCCATAATAATTAATAAAATCTGTAATATAATATGTAACATACAAGAATCAAACACGAAGTAAAAGTAATTGAAAAAGAAAGAAAGAAAGAAAAAACAAACAAAAAAAACACAAATTAAAAAAAACAAAAAACAAAAAAAACAAACAACAAAAACAACAACAAAACAAAACACAAAAAAAAAAACAAAAAAAAAAAAAAAAAAAAAAAAAAAAAAAAACGCTGAGGTGCTGCTAGGATCTCGTGTACTAAATAATCATATCCGCTATACCAACTGCGCTATTGCATCATACTATCCCAACCCACAAATCAATAAATGAATAAATAAATAAATAAAATGTTATCTAAATATAAAGTCATGACTTTCAAAGTAGAACAATGTGGCTACAAAAATAGTCATATTTAATTTTTACTGCTTAGTATTTAAAAGTAAGATATTACCATGCGGTAGTTATGTAGCTATCTAAATATGTTTTCCCCATTGTCATTTTCATTAATTTTAGTGAGTTTTTGCAACCATACAAATGCACTGACTGTCAACAGGAAAACGTTTTTTTGGAAATGTATAGCCATTCAGAGGAACAGAGAAGGCTCTAATCCGCACCGTCAGGTTAATCTGTGCCTACGCTGTTCGGACAGGCACGGCATAAAGCCCTTCTTACGTTGCACATTAAAAAGTATTTTGCTCCGAATAACGTTATTCTCATTACAACATAAGAAACCTCATAAATCAGGACCTAATACGGACCAAAAGACACCCTCCTTCAGCAGGAAAAAAATGTTACTGTTCATTGAAACAGAAACTCATTAAAACGCATTGTTTATTTATTCATTCATTCATTTTATTATTTATTTAGTTAATTTGATATTTATGGGTAGGGCGAAGAAAAGGCGACTTTCACACAGTTTCCCACCCTTTTTAACTTGACGATACATTTCGGTATTCGCGCTTCATTACGTCGCACTGTCGACCTGGTTTCATTTGTAGGGCGCGGTGTCAAAGGTCAAAACGCAGTGTAATGCCACAAAGTGCTAACCCTACGCTAAGTGTAACCCGTTATCACTTAGCGTTGCGAAGTAAATTGAAGTGTTGCCAAAATGTTAATTGTCACCCATTAACACTAAGAGTTGCAGTTGCGATGTTTAGTGTTCACGGTTAACAGTAATTGTATAAGCAACGCTATATATATGTGTGTGTGTGTGTGTGTGTATATATATATATATATATATATATATTATATATATATATATATGTGTGTGTGTGTGTGTGTGTGTGTGTGTGTGTGTGTGTGTGTGTGTATGAAAAGACTTCATAGGTCAGTTAGTTCACAGCCTATTACGTCAGCCACTCCGTCACTCCGCTACTGCATGAACGTTTTTAATTCTCGAGGATTTCGTGCAGCATGCTGGCGGAGCCTTGATTACTATATAGGTTCATGTTTTTGTATACTTGTTTTTCATTGTTCTATATGCTTGTGTAGAATTTGGTGGATTATTAAATTTATGATTTGGCTAGTGCATTTCTTGTTTTGTTGGCTGAAATATAGGGATTTCTTACATTTGGTGGCAGCGGTGGGATTTCTATAATCTAATGTGATTGTTACAGCACAGGAAATCAGCCAACATGCATGATACAACGGAACAGCCAAGAACACCAATAGAGCATGGACGTTCTTTAGATGGAAATTCGCCGCGACAATATATATATCTGTCTGTGTGTGTGAGGGGGGGGGGGCGGGGGGGGGGGGTGGGTGTGTGTGTGTGTTGCCATATATATAAAGCTCTGTTGGTCAGACCGATTCTCGAACCCACGCATTTCCTAGGTATTTTTACTTTTTTTCCAAGTTTAAAAAGCGATTGCTGGATAAATGTTGTTTAACAAGGTCATACAGTTGAGGAACAGACAATCTATGAAGTTACTGATCGATTCCTCTCAAACTATTATGAGACTTTATAGAAATAGACAATCAATAAAAGTTTGCAGACAACTACTAAAATCAAATAGTCAAATTTCAAGAATCAATGTGGATAACTCTGGGCGTACGTATTCCCAGTTTAGTCTCCCCAAAATCGAACTTCGCTAGGAGTTTATGGAAATATAGTGTATAGACAAGTTTTAAGATGGCTACTCGAAAATATGGCGTTTGTTTCATTAATCAGGTCAAACTACATTTTTCCACATTCAAGACACGATAACTTAAATGTAGGTAATAAATGCGACGACAAATCAAACTCATACGAGAAATTATATATATAATATATATATATATATATATATATATATATATATATATATATATATATACATAAATGTGCTATATACATATAGCACATTTAAAGAATGTGGTCTCTGTTGACTTTACAGAGTTAAATAGTTCATTTATTAAAATTTAGGGGCAGGTAATTAATGATGTAAATAATCAAGTCAACTGTAGGTCCTGTAGGTCAAACTCGTTCAGGATTATAGGGTGTTCTATCTACTCGTACAATTTTGAAATATGAAGCAGCATCAGGAGTAAGGATGAGGTTTCGCCAGAGTGAAACTGGTTTAAGGTCTCCAGTAGTTTGTTTTCTACTGACCGTCCCAAGGCGGTTCCTCCGTTACAGTTTTTTTTTTCTTGTTGTTCGTGTGTCTGTGGTTTCATATGTAATGTTTGTTGTATCATTGTTTGTTCTTTATCTCTTCTTCTGTTGGTGCCTTGGGAAGGCTTTGTGATTGTAGTGATTGTGGGTATTGTATATACATTTTAAACTTTAGCTTTATGTAGGCTAAATCATCAGATGAAAATCTGTAAGATGATTTGATTGAAATATCAAATTTTATTGTCTGTGAAAAATAAGAAAAAAAACTATTTCAAAAGTTTTCTACTTTATTTATAGTCAGCAGTCTTAAGCTTAAGCTCTCTAATTTTCTAATGTGATTACGCAAAAGGTAGGTTTCGCTGAGTTGATAATTTAATAAATACAAACGTTTCCTTTACTCTTTCTGGGATCTTAAACACAGCCATAGGATGAACGCTTCGTATATATTCAGAAGTCAGGTACACCTATCCCTTTTCATTTTTATACAGTAAAAAGGGGGAATTGAAGGGTCAGAAGTTATGAGGAAGTTAATACGACCTCTAGTTTGCTGACAAGGTCAACATATAGTTCAAGGACAACTCTGTACGTAATAGATCAGTTCCGCCCAATTGTAAACTCGGCCGATATTTCAGAGATATGTACAGTCTGTGCAAGTTTTAAGATGCCTGCTTGAAATATTTGACATAATAAGCACATTATTCAAGAGCTGGATCCAATGATTGGATTCCAGATTCCCATTACGAAAACACGCCTATCAAAATATATAGAAAATTTCACCTCCAAATAATGAAAATTTTCAAGTATAAAAACTCTGATATTTTTCATATTTATTTTTCATATTTCTGCTCAAAACATAGATTGTGGGTACTCGTTAGAACCGCCTCGGCCAGGCGGTTCTAACGAGTACCCACAATCTATGTTTTTGAGCAGAAATAAGAGAAATAATGTATACCCCTGTAAACCCCAGTTTTACTAAACAAAAGTGGGGTTTAATGGGGTCAAAACTATATAGGCGTGTTTTCGTGATGCAATCAAACTCGAACTGATCCGAGATACAGGTTTGAAAATCTGTGCTTTGACACTGTCAAACAAGGTCAAACAATAAACTTTCACCAATCAAGCGCAGATAATTCTGGAAGTTATGGATTGATTCTGCCCAAAATCGAACATATCTGATATTTTATCAATATATACAATATGTACAAGTTTGAAGAAGAACGTGCTCTGTTGTGTGAAAAAGGTAAAGCAGTAATTCTTCCATTATTCAAAAGCGGATGCTCAGTATGTAAATAATCATTTCCAAGCAAACCTGAACTCATGTTTGAGATATTCAAAGTATAACAATACAAAGTTTGTGCAAGTCTAAAGAAAACTGCTAAAATGTTCGGTCTTTGTTGTGTTAACAAGCGTCTTCCAGTAACTTCTGTTTGTCGTGGCAACCAGTTTTTAACCGACTTCGATAGAAACAAAAAACCCGTTGTATTCCTCTAACAAAGCACTTTTTCCCATTAAACTCGGATCAAATTGCCTTAATATTTTTGCAACAGGTGTTGTTTGAAAATGTGGACGGATTGAAGCACGCTCGGACGACGGAGTGAAAGTGATCACTATAGTCTTTGTTCAAAATGTGGTAAATACAAATAAATTTTATCATTTTGTTTCCAAGTAACTGAACTTACGGACAAGTGTTCTTGTTTAATAAAAATACACGACCAAGTAACAGCTTGACATGTTGAGCTTCAATTTAACATATTCTGTTACGATACCATTCAGAAATAAATTTCTTATACTTTAGTACGATAAAAGTAAAGAGCGAAAATAAATGTAAAACCAAATATAAAATATCTACTAATTGCACCATTTGTATATTATTCATGTTTGATTTAGCTGGACAAACAATACTTTGTTTGTTTCTTAAATCTTTTTCTGATGATTTTATTTAGAAATATTTCATGAACATGGTATGACATAAATCAATAAGCTCATAATTACTATATCCGAGTAAATGACCAGAAGAATGGTGTCTAGTAAATGCGTATGTACTGGTTTGCCAAGATGAATTAGCTCAACAGAATAATGGTGATGTTTTCTGCTTGGTTAGGTTAAACTTGATACTTGCTTTCAAATCCGATAATCCATTAAACTTAGACATGTGTCCGTGTCGGTATAATACGTTTTGTTTAACATTCAACACGAGCCGTTCCTTTCAGAATTATTGTTTATATAAGGCCAGTTTAACGTTAGTCCGTGTACACTTGATAATTATGTAATGTGTTTCATTCATATATCTATTCTGTGACAATACACGTTTCTGCAGATTCAAATACTTCTATTTCATTGGTGCATTTAAGCATTTAAAAGTATGGTATCTGAATATACCTTTTTTGTAATACAGACATTCAGTACTGCACTGCTCTCCAAAGGCATTATGTACCAAATAAAACCTATAAAAGTTACACTTGGAAATTGAGAACACATAAAACGACGCAACTTCTTATGGCAGCAATATAGCCTGCAGGGCTGCGTATGCCCCTTAACACTCTTTTATGTGGAGCTTGAATTTCCTAAACATCAGAATGGGCTAAATGATCCTAAGGAACATAAAAATAAAAACTGCATTATGATGAAGTACGGAGCAACTTTTACAACAATAACAGGGCACTTAACACTAGCAGTGATGGAGTCAAAATCTATAAAATCTCTTAAGTTGCTCTTGGAAACAAAGAACACATTAAAGAACGAAAATCGGAATCTCAGTTTTACTGAGACTGTTCATAAGACAGACGTTTGGAGGCTTGCATACGTCCCTTAGCGCCAGGTAAAGGCTTAAGAAGAAACACGATTTTGTATAACATACACATTATCTTTATAATTTATCTTCTTGACTCATTGAGCTGAGTTGTTAAATAATCGTAGAAGTCGTAAATTTAAATGTGGTGTACAATTAGTAAATCTATTTGTTTCAAACAATCTTCTGTCATTTTTTGTAAAAAAAAAATGCTTTTGTTTTTTTTTATGCATATTTATCTAGGTTTTTGAAATAGCTCTGGCTGTTTTAAACTCTGGAAGTTGGTTTGCTGGGTGAAACAGCTGGGGTGAAACAGCTGGATACTCTTATTATCTGCAGCAGCCCTCAAGCCTGAAGTCTGGTAATTACTGACTATCATTAGACATGAGCTGCTTTATGAACATTGATTTAAGGTTCGGAGATTTTACATCCCATTGTCTGTCCTGGTCCACTTCTTTTTTGGCCCAGTACATTTGAAAGAACGATTAAATTTTGACCCAGTCTTGTACTGTGATTTTTCGTGTCTTATGTTCCATTTGCTTTTTTTGATAATTTTGTAACACACATTGCTGAAATTAGGCAAATTAGTAATAACAAACTAAGAAAAAGAAGAGAAAATATCGTTTGGCAGATACCTGTAATACTGCTTGTTTTCAATGCAGATAACATCATAATGTAGGTTTCGAAGTTGTTCATGCAAATAATTATAGATGTAGTAAATCAATAGGTAACAGTAAAAGTCATCTGGTAACTGTTGTCCCATTTAACACTTCTTAGACACTTCATTTACTTACATTTCAGAACTGTTGCAAATCAAAACATGTAAACTTTCTCTATGAGAGCAGTGTTTTACAGTAGATTATACATCACATAGTGCAATGTTAACACGTTTCTGTAATGTAATCCAGTGTTGCATCCTGACATATAGAGAAACAGACTGGGTATGCAGGAAAACACGTGGCAATTTTTCGTCTTTAGGTTTTAACACATATTTCATTCAAAATCTGTTGTTTCAAATAAGACTTGTGCACTGGCTGCACCTACAAGTATGTTAATTGACTCAATGGCCAATCTCTTACCATTTATTTCTTTTTTAAACATCGGAAAGGCGATGCCACAGAAGAGTTGTTTGGCATTTGTGCGTTTATGTTATGAATAAAGCTACGCTGTTTTGACTACGGAAGCACCAATGGCCTAGCGTAACAGTCAGATCTGAAGCCCTAAAAGACGTTTCGCAGAAACACTTGATTAGACTCGTGTATATATACAATATAATGTTTGATGAGTAAATGGTCACAAATATGGAAAAAAAACAGCCACTAATTCTCTAATAACCCCTTGTACATATAAAAGTTGTAAAAGAGATCCATGAACATATACATGTAAACACACACACACACACACACACACACACACACACACACACACACACACACACACACACACACACACACAGAGTATACATATAAGACATACGTAAATACATACATACAAGATATATAGCCAAACAATGTCATACAAAGCCTTTCATGAATCAATTTCACCTCCCAGGTTTCAGCAGACGATATCTATGCATGACTATCATACAGGAACTTTATTCATCGTAGCGGCTATGTATTCTCTTACAGCATCATACATGAAACATTTAGCGTAGAAGGTGAAAATGTAAATGAACACAGCAAACATCTACAGATCACCACAACAATTAAAAAAAAATAGAAATTCTGATATATTAAGATTTCAGAGAGGAACAGGCTTATTTGAACCTCGACCTAACCGCCCCTCCCCCACACGCTCCGCCTACTAATTTTACTATTGACCGTTCTGATTCTGGTGCTGTTTGCACTTTGTTTGGCCTATTGGCTAGCCACTATGGTTTGTTTTTCGTTATTTTATCCTGTTTGTTACTTATTGTTATTTTAAGTATATCCTCGTGATCACCATGTTGGCGAAGGGGGAGCTAGATGATTTGCTTTTCTTTGATTTATGGCTTGTGTAATGTCTGTCTTGGTTTGTACTCTTGGTGCCACTGGGCAGCTATGTTCTGTGATTGTGTCTCTTCCTGGACATCTTCTGTATTATTGGACACACCGATAGAACACCTAGGGTCAAGTAAATGTTTCGTGTACTGTACTGTAGAAAAGTATGCATAAGGGTAACAACTTAAATGAGGTCTATTTACTAGCTTTGTCTTTATTAAACAGGATCCTGATAACATATTTGTAGACTTGGAACGCCAATACACTGCTCACTGTATGGCCTTCCTTGACACTATTCACTGGGAATACGTATCGGCAATATAATATCTGAAAAAGATTTACTACAGCAGAATATTGTTAAAAAAAAGAAACAAAAAGGAAAAAAAAATGCAGATGCGTTTCGCCTATACGGCTTTACAATATATATAAGTTAACACAGTAAATCAGAAGTCCATGAACTGTAGATAGTCCCAAGGCCATTGTATGTTTCGAGATCAACGCCCTGAGGAGACTCTTTGACGCAGGCACAGTGACAATTACTATATAGCTATAAAAGCATTAAGAGGTCAATGCGTACGAACGTAGTGTGTTCAAGTTATGATATCACAGAAACACTGTAACATACTGAGATATAATACATTAACTTAGTACACTTATATACATTATTCGCAAGCCTTGTATTATTTATCATATGATTATTATCATCCACTGAATTATTATTACCACAAATCAGTCAAGTATTATGTTAACTTTCACACGTCAGCAGAATTCCATTATAGACACTTTATAAATTAATCTTTTGAACTATCCCCATCTCCTCCGAACAAGACAAAGTCAAACACTGTTAAAATAGACACAATTATAATAAGCAGATAGGCGAAGAAGAACAGTCTATCCAGGACTACCGCTACTAATTTCCATTCCTTTGTAATCTTTTCTTTTGCTTCTTTCTGTAAAGACTTGTTCATCATTGCTCTCATATAAGTTTTAATTTCTTTTATGTCTTTTTCTAGGGCAGCGGCTGATTTAAGATCTTGCTGCAGGTTTGCAAATTGATCAGCGTTAAGGCTCGATGTTCCATTGCTCAATCGAAATCCATCTTCCTCATTGTACATGAGTCTTTCATTTAACGGTTCCCCGTGTACTCTATCCTTATTTGTAAGTTTTGTTTGTTTTCTCTGATTGTTCTTCACCTCATCAGAGTCTACCACTTGTCCCCGCAAACACATAATCCTTGCTATTACATCAATCATAACCTACAAGGCAAAAAAATAGGTTTTTTAAATAAAGAGATCATTCAGGAAAGTCACTATTACAATCGTGTGTATTTCAAGATATATAAACCACCAGTAAGTAGAATTGTGCTTAATAAGGAGGCGTTTTCAGTCATATTTAATGGAATGGGAATTGTAACGACTCGTTAATCGTCATAGAATAACACACTGGACAACACGGAAGTCCCAAAATGTTAAAGGTATCTTTGCAGACCGAATCATTAGTTCTAATTTGTTAAAATTAAAAACAATAAAAGGACTGAGATTTAGTTGATACTGAAAATGTTTAAATATTTGACATATCTTATCTGTAATGGCTATACTCGAAATATTCGCTGCAGTATGCGGCACACAACTAGTATAAATAACACAATTTTACTACGAAAATAAATTGAGAGAGAGAGAGAGTCTGGATCATGCTATAGTATTAAAATACTACAGAAATCATCATATATACGATACATAAAATGTTTTCTAAATTAGCATTGAGGTTTCAACAAACTGCACCCGCGGCCGAAAGGACATTTATTGTACCATGTAAACAGCATCGATTTGACGCAATGTGATATTTGACTCCTATCAACCTTCTTATGCTTCACTTGGGCAAATAGTTAACAATTAGATCTCGTTTACACCAATTATTTCAAAAAAATATTCCACGAATCGTAAGCGTGGATACTTTTCCTACTCGCAAAATCTTGTTTTGCCAGAAATGCCTCAGAAAGAAGTAAGACGTTTTCGAATTTTGAATCACCCAGAATTTAGAAAAATTGGTGAAATAAAGCTGCAAGCGCAAGCACTTTCTATAGTTTGTGATGTGAACAATATGTCCGACATTTTAAGGAAGAGGAGACCAAAATGGAATTATAAAAAGTGTTCAAGGTGAGCTATCATGATCGGTCAATGTCCGTCGTGCATCGTCCGTCGTGCGGCGTCAACAATTTGCTTTAAGAGCCAACTCCTCCTGCACCCCTGGCCCAGTTGACTCGAAACTTAGTAGGAAGCATCGGGGTGACTTGCAAATCAAAAATGGCTAAAATCGTTTCGATCGGAAATCAAAGATGGCCATCTTGAAAATCTAATATTTGCTTCTTCTCCTGAACCGAAAGGACAATTGACTTGAAACTTGGTATGAAGCATCGGGGTGACTGCTAAAGTCGTTCCGATCGGAAATTTAAGATTGGTGGCCATCTTAAAAATCTATTGTTTGGTTCTTCTCAAGAACCAAAAGGTCAATTAACTTGAAACTCGCAAGGAAGCAACGCGGTGACATGTTGATCTAAAATAGCTAAAATCGTTCTGATCGGAAATCCAAGTAAGATTTTTCGTTTCTACTCCTGAACCAAAAGGCCAGTTGAATTGAAAACTTTGTAGGAAGCATCGGGGTTACTTGTAGACCGAAAATAGCTAAATTGTTTCGATCGGAAATCCAAGGTAGCCGCCGTGGCCGCAATCTCGAAAATCTATTTTTCGCTTCTTCTACTGAAGCAAAAGCTAAAGCTCAATTGACTTGAACCTTGTTAGGAAGCATCAGGTGACCTGCAGATCAAATAGCTATAATTGGTCCGATCGAAAATCTAAGATGGCCGCCGCCGTGGCTGCTATCTTGAAAATCTATTTTTCGCTTCTTCCCCTGAACCAAACGGCCTATTGACTCGAAGCTTAGCAGGAATCATCGGGCTGACTTGTAGAATCGAACGACCATTAGACTTGAAACTTGATAGGAAGTATAGAGATGTCTTGAAGTTAAAAATAGCTAAAAATGTTTCGATGGGAAATCCAAGATGGCCACATTGGCCGCTATCTTGAAATTCTCAGTTTCGCTTCTTCTCCTGAAACAAAAGTCATTTGTCTTGAAACTTGATAGGATGCACTGGGGTGACATGTAGCTTAGATAAAAAAAAATAGCTAACATCGTTCTGATCGGAAATCCAAGATGGCCGCCATGGCAGCTATCTTGAAAAACTATATTTCGCTTTTTCTCCTGAACCGAAAAGCCAATCGACTTGAAACTTAGTAGAAAGCATCCGGGAGACTCGCATTTTCTAATCCGTAGTTTGTTCTTTGTTTTCAATGGCAATCTTTTTGAAGTTTATTTTACTATACTGCAGCTGGTGTTAGTGCCGTGTGGCGGCGGCAGATCGTCTCCCCCGTACATCACCATAGTGCAGATTATATTTCATTCGTTTGGAATCATTGGGCCTGTGGTGATAGATTTGAAAGTGGAGTTCTGCTCATGTATACGCTAGAGGGCGTAAGCAGTGTTGCACACTTCATTACTGCTTATGAAGAGTCTCAATAAAACCGAGACTCCCATTTTCTTATCCATAATGTGTTAATTTTTTCCAAAGGCAATCTTTTGACGTTTATTGTGGATAAACAAAGAGCTGAAACCGTCCCGATCAGAAATCCAAGATGGCCGTAAGGCAGCTATCTTGGAAATCTATTTTGCGCTTTTTCTCCTGAACCGAAAGGCCAACTGACTCGAAACTTGGTAGAAATTATCAGGGTTACATGTATATCAAAACAGCTAAAATCCATATTATCAGAAATCCAAGATGGCCGCTTTCTTACAAATCTATTTTACATTTCGCTCCTGAATTCAAAGGTCAGTTTACTCGAAACTTGGTAGGAAGTATCTGGGTGACTTGTAGATAAAAAAAAATACCTAAGTTTGGTCTGATCGGAAATCCAATATGGCCGCATCTTGAAAATCTATTTTGAACGTCTTTTGATTAAAAAGGCCATTTGACTCGAAACTTGATAGTAAGTATCGAGGTGACTTATAGATAAAAATAGCTAAAATCGTTATGATCGGAAATCCAAGATGGTCTCCCTAGCAGCCATGTTGAAAACCTTTTTTAAAATTTCCATCTCGAACCAAAAGGCCAAATGACTCGAAAATTCATTGGAAGTATCGAGGTGACTTGTAAATCAGAAGTAGCTAAATCATTCTGATTGAAAGTCCCAGATGGCGGCCATTTTGAAAATCCTCTCTTGAACCGAAAGGCCAATTGACACGAAACTTGTCTGGTAATCATGTGAGCGATACAGGGCCATCTTTGCCCTCTTGTTATATTTATTATTATTCCAAGGTGAAATAACAAGGAGTGCATTTTTGATTCTATCGATCTGTAAACTCCGATCACAAATAAGACATGACGTATTTACCCAAAACATATTCGGACAGCTAACTCTCACCATACGTTTCCAAATTAAAACCAAAGTCTCATTTAAGCATAATCTTATGTGTTTGAGGTTACATACGGAAAAATATAGGAATGGAAAGTATTTTTATTATTACTATTATTTTTATTTTTAATCAATAATTTATCAAAATAGTTCTTACATTTACAATGAAAACGAAAGACTTCTATTGAGACCCCACCCCTAATTCCTTCTGGATACACCCCTGTGTACAAAAATTCTCATTTGTAAGCTGTTTGAGTATCCAATAAGTTAATTATTTTGTTTGCTCCGTATGCTCATGACGGTAACGGTACGTGACAAATGAACTTAGTACTAATGTAAATTGCAGAGTCTTGTCAGAAATGCATACGCAATAGACATATATACAACACAACGGAATTACCAATATATATATATATATATATATATATATATATATATATATATATAAAGATATAAGTGAAGATACCAGAAAATGCTACAATCCCTCCAGAGGTACCAAAAGAAGGAGTAATGAGGAACAAATAAAGACGCCACAAACGCCAGATATGAGACCACAGATGCACAAAGAAGAACCGCAACAGAAAATCAGCCTTGGAACGGTCATAAGGAAAGCTGCAGTAAATAATACAAGCACACCAGTTTTAATCGCGCGAAACGTATCCCTAAATTTTGATGCAGCTCCAAATTACAAATATATATTCTGTCCGCACAGGGATCGTCCACCTCATCTGTGAAACACATATAATCCAGACCACAGTGATGAAACAAAGCAAAGAGCTAAATAGCGATCTGAAGCCAAAACACACACACACACACACACACACACACACACACACACACACACACACACACACACACACACACACACACACACACACACACACACAAAACAAAAACAAAAACACACACATACACACACACACACACACACAAACAGGACCACGATGAGACCGACCTTGATGGTCAAAGTCTTTCCAGGAAGCAAAGAAAGCTGAAGATCAAAATTCCAGAAAGTATACAAAGAACGGGACTTTTTTTCATAACATGCGTAACCTTTTCTTTGCGAAACAAATGAAAGCAAGACCCGTACTATTTCTATACTATTTCTATAGCAAATGTTGACCGCAACACGGTGAACCGTAAACAATGTCATGACGTTTTGCTGGAATTTGAACAGAGAAGTTTATGATCAAACTGTTCTTTTTCCTGTATAAATTCGCGATGACAGTATTAGTTTAACGTGATTTGGCCGTATGGTTTTAATATGTTTACTTTGTTCGTCGACAAAAGTGACGATAAATTACCAAGAGTTATATCTAACATTTTATTTGATCACAAACCGTTATATGGTATATTATGAAGTATATATTAATTTGCTCAAATGCGTAGTTAGTCTTCCAATGAAGATTATATTGACAAATAAACTGATAAATAAGTTCTGATATGGATGGAAGATGCTTAAAAACATTTAAAAGATCTCCATCCTGATCAGGAGTTTTGGTCAATAATCCGAAATGGTTGATACTATCTTCAATTCACTTTGTTTTTTTTTTTTTACATGAAATGTTTACTCTGTAGATGTTTAGTTAAAGCTAGGTTATGTATTTTCATATGACTCTCTTGCTGTATTCTTTGATTACCAGAGAATAGTAAAAAACAAATGACTTGACTTGATTAACTTAATAAATGGCAGTGTTTATGCGCAAGCAGGGAATGGATGAATAGCGAACAGTGAGGACCCTGACCAGATGCTGCAATTTGCATTGCTTGATCTGGGCTTATTCACTTTGCTAAGAACAACTCTCTGTTCAAGGTACTGATGGTAGATGTAGCAGTCCTCTGTGATATTCAAATTGTGAGCAGTACTTCGGATCGATGAAGTTTCTGTGAACACAGCTTACTTTATTCATTTCACGTTATAAAGGCAAGTTGTAGAGAAGCATTTTTGTGTACTTTAGATATGTTTTTTCAACACTTTATACGTTTCACTGAACAGCAGAAATATCCATGCTAAAGGCTAGGCTCTATATTCCACAGGACTTGAGATTTGCTCATAAAGTTAAATTAAAGCCGCGTAGTACTCCACATCTTGAAAAATTATCTGGGGCTCCGCCTAATGGATTAAAAATAAGAAAACTGCCAGAATATACTCCCAAATGTAATAATTTTGCAGAGATTACCCAAATGCTACCACAGTTTTCATCTTATTAAATTTCTCTCCAAAACAATTAAACTCTGCTAGAAAAAGAAAACTAAAGGAAGTAAATAAAAATTAAAAGAAAAAACTAAATAATAATCAAAGACAATAAAAGGTCGAGCTGAGTCTGCTGTCCATTCTAACTACAACTTATATTTGATGCGTATATTTGAGTAGGCTTATTTGTGGTTTAATTTATCGGTTCAGATCAGCATGCGGATGAGCACTGTTTGTTCTGCAAAGAGTGATCGATGCTAATGCATTGCTTTGACTAAATTAACATAACTCCATAACCAGTTGAAGGGCGTTTTATCATAAAGCACATTACACGTTTTGTTAAGCACATGAGCGTAGACGAAAAAATAAATAGTAACTATTTTGTAAGACTGTCAGTTAAATATAAAACTTTCTTATGTACTGGTCTGTGTATTGTAATGTTGGCTTTACTTGATAAATCGAAATAAAGACAACCAATCTATAAAATGCTACACAATCAGATTTCGAGTTAACAAAGCACCCAAGTTTGAGTGATTCTAGATCCGTCACTGATTACTGACATATTAAACATACACATGTTGGACATCGTGCAAAGAATATAGAAATCTCTTTAATCCGTAAAAAGATTAGAGTCGAAGGAATGGGGGAGGTGGCAAAAATTTAGCGATAGTCGAGTAATTTGTAAACACACAACTTTTTAAGGATGTATAAAAAATGCTGAATTGATGACACACGTAATCGACACTAAGTTGTTGGCATTTGTTTTGTGTCATTAATGCTTACGGAGGTCTGTATGTCCCAATACTAGGGGTGAACACAGTAAATATATTCTGTAAACTGGCGCTTTGGCTGTTTTGTTCTAGTGTTTGTGTTATTCATTTTATAATCTATTCAAGGTCGGAAACTGCGCAAATCAATAAAATCATAGTTTTTTTTTGTATAAATTCCGATGTTGAATCCAGTAATTCTGTGTTAAACAGTCTCCATTGAACCCAGTGGCATTTGATATTGCTTACCTTTCGAACGATTTTTGGAACCTCTTGTCTAGCACCGTGGAAGTAGAGATTCACAACAACGACAGACAAAAACGTTGATAGGGTTATCATAACCATATTTAAACAATAATAAGCCCCTGTAAAAGAAACATAAAACGTCATAATTACAAATTTAATTATTAAGTTAATCTTAATTACTATCGCTGTCAATTAAGAAAGTATCAATTCATTTTTAAATAGAAAAGTAGCAGAATGAAAACGTCAGTGCACACACTGAATACTTTCGCTCAGGACAAAATGTTAAATGGAGGACATTTCCTTGCCTTTGTGTTATTATCAATAGCTGAGTTTATACAATACAATACAACACAAATATTTTATTGGCAACTAACCATTCTAACATGCTTATGGCCTTTCAATTTAGCAAGTGGAAATTAACAGAGGAGTAGCGTTACAAATAAGTGCATCTTCAATATCCAGCATAGGTCGATAACGTCGATAACATAGTATATATCTATTTGAATGATAACAGATTGTTGATAATCATTATTTGATAATTAAATTTAAATCTCTGGTTTCACTTCAATGTTAACATTAAAGAAGCACAAGATCAAGTTAGACCAGTATATGTTCAAATGGCGCAAAGAATGCGATCATGGGCAGTATACCATATAAACATAAACTGAGTGTATGTTTCTCATTCAGTTTGATTTAATTCTAAATACAGATAACATGTGTATCAAACCAAGCGTCAGTTGACCTGTCAACAGCGTATCAGATGTAAATGGACGAAGTAAACATTCATCGCATGGTATCAGTATATATTGCGAGTTTTATTTCATTCAAGAAAATGTCTGCGCTACTGTTTCTTTGTGCATTTTGAATATCTTGGATTTATAAATACTTTAATGACCACATTTAGATTAAAGAAATAGCAATACGCAGGTAGGTATAATTTGGCCCATTTATTTATGTGATATGTCGGTAAAACGATAAAACTAGCTATCAAAGCTATTCCAAATATATACAAGAAGGCAAAGTATTACAATTATTTAATTAGGTAAAAGATAGACATGGACTAGATAAGCAAAGTAAGAGAACATATATGTGTCCATTGCAGGTTTCTGGCTCACACATATAAATATGGAGGTACGCCGGAAAGGCTGTAATTCCGGACATCAGTCCACCAAAGGCAGCTGATAGGGAGTTTAATGTCCTAACAACATAACCCTTAATATGGCTACCCGAATAGGTAAACGCATTATACCTGTTTCTCTTTATGTTATCATAAAATATAATTTAAATATCACCCCCGTATTTATGCATACCAGTACATTTGTATAACCTAGCTAATCGTGCATATATGAGAATTAATCGACAACGCATCCAGGATTATAGCATAGTAGCATAGACATGTTGTTGCAAATAGTGTTTAGATCTAGTTGTCATATATATATATATATATATATATATATATATATATATATATATATATATATATATATATATATATATATATATATACCCCTGTGTAGTATACGCCTATTACATATTTAGCATAATTGCACTTAAAAACACCATACTTTATTGCATAGGAAATATATGAGGTATACCTCATTTATAACACAGAGTTTGCATGCCCAGAATTTACAGTTTGTTTATGGAAACAACTAACAAGCTGGTCGTGTAGTTGATTTGAGTAAATTAAACATATACATAACGTAATAGTAATTATGTACGACGAAATTCCACTGCTGTCTTAACTGTTAGAAACTGCATGTTTGTCAGTTCTACAACTACTGAAGGTGATGCAAGAACATTAACAGAAATGCCTATGCAATAAAGCATGGTGTTTTTTAAAGTGCAATTATGCTAAATATGTAATAGGCGTATACTACACAGGGGTCTACTACTTTTATCAGTCGTATGCTGCTTCATAAGTTGTATCAGTGGTCTGCTGCTTCAAGAATTGTCTACTTGCATGTGTAGAGCCGTACGGACATACTTGGCTGCGTTTAGATATTAAATAAATCGAACTATATCAGTTATAATCAGTTTGAAATGGAGTCGAATAAATGATATCAGCGCAGTAAACATTTACATGTTTTTAGTTACAGACAAGTATACATATTTAATTTTGATCAACATAGGACGCCGTTTTGGTTGCGCAAAAGACAGCTCAAGGTTTAGTTTGCGTACATTCGCTACCGTGAACGGAGCAAATTCTTTCCTTTTAGAGTAGACCCCTTTTAAGGAGGAGCTTAGTGTACAGGGAAGTAAATTGAAAGTCACAAAAGTTGTCAACAATGGCGAACAATCTGCCAAGAATATCTAATCTGCTTAACAGACGGAATAACAATGTACACAGGTCGCAATATAAGGCTACGTAAGCATATTACGTTTCTGATGGTCCGTATTGTAGTCTACATTCAAATAGATTCCCAACAAATAATCCACTGGAAGCAATGTTACACCAAATGAATTAAAATATCAGACTCATTTAAGATATGTGCAATATTTATGGAATGTCAAACGATCCTAATTAACATACCTATTAATGGAATCGAGGAAGCTGCCGGAGGCGTAGACTCTGCTAGCAACAATAATAAAACGAAGAAGGCCACAAATATATTCATACCTAAAATATACAAGATATCAGAAATTTTATGTAAAATTAAGATTAGACAGGTAAATCATATTTTACAAACCGTCCACTCATGGAGCTGATTGTCATCTAAAATATGTATACATGTATTAAGTCCAAGAGTAGAAGCAGACAAGATCTTGATAGTAACAGAAAGCTTTAGTCACTTCAGTCAGGTTTTGCACTTTTTGATTTATGTAGATTTTATCAACCAAGAGACAGGGACAGACAACCCCCACCGGGATTTTTCCATAGCCATATTAGCAGGTTGTTCTTACTTCATTCATTTGTTCACTTTCGGAAAACGACTTACGACAATGTATATTGCCTTGGTAGAGGGGTCAACAACATACACCAGACACATTAATTACAGTAATAGAAAGATTTTGTAATTTGGACCAGTTTTGTTAGTTCCAAAAAATGACTTCCAACTCCGATGTTATACATTTTTACATGTGCATAGTCCAGCGGTAGGCACAGAGAGCTCCGAAGAGTTAAAACGTGCTTGAAGTTGAAGGCTTACAGTATTTCAATCAAATGTACAAATTTCTTCAGTCAGGTTGAGAAAATGATCTTCCAAAATTTTTCCCATATAAATGTATAGTGAAGTACATGATCTTGTAAAAATGTCAATCGACAAGCTAGGACCATAATTAAGCATATTTTGTAGGACTTACATATCCAATTTGTGTGCAAAGATTCAGACCTAAAGCGTTCTTGGTTTAAAAAAAGACGACTTTAAAGTCTACTATATGTTGGCATGACGGCCGTCTTTGTAGGCCATTTTAGCAATATCTCGTTCACCCTACACGAGTGGGCTCCACATGAAGTTTGATAAAGAAAAACGGCAGAGCGATTCAGGGAAGTTTGAACGGATAGATAGACGGACGGCGGGCATATGACGGACGGACGGACGCAAAGTAGTCATTAAACTAAAACTACAATAAAGTACTAGGATTGAGGTTATGGCCGCCACAGTGCCTAGTTTTACAAATTCCATTGCCATACGTTGCGGCCGCCACACGACACTTTACACGAGCTGTAGTGGATGTTAATAATTTATGAGAACAAAGGATCCTTTGACAGCAAAAAAAACCAAAACAAACAAACACACACACACACACACACACACACACACACACACACACACAGAGAGAGAGAGAGAGAGAGAGAGAGAGAGAGAGAGAAAGGCAAAATTTCACACTTGGAATTACTGAATCTGTTCATGTACAGTAATGCAATTTGCAACTCTGTTGACGCATTCTAGTGCCTGCTTGAGCAAAAGTCTATTTTCAAATTGTTTCAATTAACCTCAACGTTCTTAAACAACCTGAAAGTATAAACTACAGTTTGAGAAGTACGGGGAGAGGTTTTATTCTGAGGAGAAGGGATTGTATGAGAGCAATAGAACACGCTAAAGAAAGCCAAAACAGGAGACTCGAAAATAGCATTGACCATTAATGTACAGTTATGTCATCTTCGACATGTAAATGCTTATTCATATAATCATAAAATCAACTGTTATAAAACTTTAACGAAAGAAAGTAGACGGCTCAATGCCGATCCAAAGCCGGTGCAAAACAAAGTTACCGATAGGAGCACCACTGTGTGCCCGACCAATGGCATCGATAATAGCGGCCGACCATATGGAACAGAAGGGGTAAAGTCGTCCTTCAATTTGAGACCCGATTCGCAGTCCACACGCTAGCATTGATACCACAAAATATACTGTGTGTACACAATCCCTTCGGCTATTTTATTAACAATTGAAGTAGACATCTATGTATTTACATAATACAATTCTGAAGTGACAACATTACGGTTACAAATCCAGCACTATGCTTTATCGCATGTCTACAATGTGTTTTGTAGATGGGGCAACCAGAATGCGTATAAGGATTTTGTCATTAAGTATGGTCACAGTGAGAGGGGTAGAAGTGGATGGCTTTACTTCATTATAGTGCAGTTTTTATTTTAACTTTCCTTGAGGTCATTAAAGACACATATTCAAGTGCGTAACATCCTAATGACCCTATTAGTGAATATGCAGATAACAGATCATACATCTATGTGACCTATGGCTCTCAAACAGGTAGGGGCCAGACATTGGGATATCAGTTTTGAGCAGAAGACAAATGGATAGAAGCATAAAATATGTTTTTATTCATTTAACTATTTGAAACAAATTTGATAATGTATATATTTTGAAGACTTAAAAGTTTCATAAACGAGTGTAAGTTTTTTTTTTAATTTAAAATAACGTCAATAGGTTTTTTTTATTCATTTATTTTTTAAATCAAGAATTAAATATTCCATCCACTATTACACACAGTGCATCATATTTATGCAAGAACTTTTAGGAATAAACTTACTTTCATTTTCAGTGAATATTTAAAACCATTTTGAAACATGAAATCTCACTGAAAATGTGATAAATTTAAATTTATAATACATATTGTAAAACACTGTAAAAACATTAGTTGATGAAGTTTGAAGAAAGGTGTGAATAAAACAATATTGTCTTCAAATACTAAACTACTTTATGACACTTGTTAAAACAACAACATATACCAATCAAAATGTATTATCTATGTAAACCGAGACTACTTTTCTATTGTAAATCAAAGTGAAAACAAGTGCACTCTTTAAACCATCTAGTGATTTATTTTTCAAACTATCATATGATTGCATCTCTAAAAGTGAAGAAGAATAAAATGACTTAAATTGGTGACCAATACATGTATCCTGAAAGGTTAAAAATGTTGATGCTTTGAAATCAATATCCGCTAGTCAGGGACAGAAATAGACATCATTAGAAATTTTGAGTTTTGCTCTGGAAAAATTAAATTCTACTGTAACTCAAGACATTCAGTCAGTGATGGGTAAATAAAGAAATTTTATAGTATTGATATATTTGACTTTTATTTTGTTCTTAATTTAAAACTGGGGATAATTGATTGGGTAAATAAAACAATGTCTGGCATTTCTTCATTGTTCAATCCTTTACGGAGAAGATAGATTTAGGAAACAAAACACTTTATGGCTTCAATCTAAGCTCAAAATGTTTTGTTTTTTGACAACTCTGATAACAATTTTGATCTTTTGAAGTGTTAGTTTTTAAAAAATGCATAAATAAAAGTAAATGAAGAAATAGATAAAAAAATGTCTTTTTTATTTTTCTTTCTTTGACAACTCTGAAAACTAAAAATTCATTTATTCACTTTATAATTCAATAAGAATACATAAAAAATCTAATGCATAATTGAATTTAGATATTTCTTCTTAAAAATTGACCAATAAAAATATAATTAAATCAAAATATTCATATAGTTCAGGTAAAACAATGAACATTTTATTAGATTATATTCATTCTACCCTTCTGGCCCCACCTAAACAGACTTTAGACAGTGATAATCACCTCATAATCACTTTCATAAGACCAGCCTTTGATGTGAGCCACCACTATCAGGACTGTATATAGCTTGCAATCATGATGGACCACCCCAGCCAAGACGCAGAGGATATGTGTCTTTAAGCATATTCTGGGTTACGTTAAAACTTGCGCGTTAGCCAGTGCTAGGTTGGGGCGTATACAGCTTGCAATCTACATTACTGCCAAATGAAGAATTTCAATGAAACCGAATTTTGATCTTCGGTATTTCGATTTTTTCTTTGTTTCTTAGTGCAAAATTTATATATTCAATTTACTTCACTGCACCTTGTATTAAGTGTCCTCATCGTAGTGCAGTGTTCATTTCCTTTGGGATCATTGAGTCCATTTTGGTGTCTTTCAAAATCAAATTCAGCTTAAGATGGTCATAGGGTGTTGGGGTGTATGCAGACCAAGAAACTGCATTGCTATCTTAAGAAGAGTCTCAATCAAACCTAGACTCTGATATTTTTTATGTCTTCTATATTTCGAAGGGTAACTTTAATAGATTTTATCTGACTTCAGTGCAGCTGGTATTAAGTGCCGTGTAGCGTCTGTTAAAACCTCCGCGTATCCCACCCTGCGCTGCCCTTTTTATTTGTGTGTGTGTGTGTAGGGGGGGGGGGGGGGAGGTCAATGAGCCCATTCTGGTATCTTGGAAAATTAAGTTCCGCTTAAGTCCGTGGCGTTTGCAGCTCTGTTTTCAATTGAAGAATCTCAATGAAACTAAAACTCCGATTTAGTTTGTTTATATTCTTTGTTTCCAGGGGCATTTTTTTTTTTATAGATTTTAATCTATAGTCCATATTGTTTCAAAAGATCCATATCTACAGATATCAATTTTCCAAGGCTTTCTGTTTTGTTTTACTTTAGCTTTATCTACAGTCTGCTAATATTTCAGCCCCAACTTTACACATCTTCCCTTGACAATTTCCAAAGTCAGCTTAAAACATATTCCTCCCTTGGTACCCTGACTACTATGTAAATGAAATTACTCCGAATCGCCACAATAACGAAGCAAAAAGAACATATGGCGATACCCAGGAACGGCAACAATCACGAAACACAGCCCTCCAAACACAGTGGATAAGGGTTAAATACATAACTGACAACATGAAACATCATTTATCATAATAAAACGAACAAACGAGACAGTATAGATAAACGAAGAGAAACTGCAACAGAAGTACCGCGATGGAATCAACAGTAAAACTGTTCGGTGGAAGGAGGCTTAATCACTGGGCCCATCCATCGAATACCGCTTGAGCCGGCGCTATGGGACGTATGCAGCCTCTCAAACTACAGTGTTGCATTTTAAGAGACTCAATCAAACCGAGTCTCCAATTTTCGTGGTTTTGTGTGTTCTTTGTTTCCAAAGACAATCTTTTTTTACTTTTATTTCTTAGTTCTGATCAGTTCCAAATTACAAATATATGGTCCGCACATGGGTACTCTACGTCATCAGTGAACCATCATAGTATGTCGAGCCAAGTATGAATGTATGCAGTCTTTCTTCATGATTTTATACAAAAAGCGTTTATACCTTTTGTATAAGCACAGATAACCACATTTTCTCGATACATTTTTGTTTCATTGAATCATTTGTTGTAAGCTATCAAGTGTATTTTATGGATTATTTTCAAAGCGTTTATTCATGATTGTGGATATAGGGGCAACTATTTAGCTACAAGAAACAAAATTATGATGATAACAAAAAAATTGTCGCTTTGATAAGCCTCAGAAAATTACTTTCAAGTAAGATTAAACTGAATTATATGCATGATTTGATACATACACGTACCTCTTGGATAAGAAAGGTAATGCCTGTTGAAATGGCTTTCATAACTACAGCAATCGTTTGTCATTTTTATTTATTTATTTTTTTTTGTAAAATGCCGACTTTCAAATGCGCTTAGTACAAACTTATCTATGGTCTAATATAAGATATGTATCCTTGTGGCAGGATTAGACAATGCAAAAGGACCTAATTTGCATCATACTAGAAAATTTGTGCTGCCTCGATAACATGTACGTTTAAAATATCATTTTTACTTATGGTTGAAAGTAAATAGTTCTTTTTTCTAATTTTATAACTGTAAACAGACAAGAGATACGAGTAGAAACACTCGGGGACAAACGTTTTGTCGTAATTGAAGGATTTTGTTACACTAATCATATAATATACTCGTAAGTTTGTTCCGTTAGTCTTTAATATATTTTCAAAAAATGACTCTGCAATATTTGCCCATATAGGGTATAGGATAGCAAAATGGAAGTTGTCACACAAAAGTAAGCGGCCCATAATTTAAACTCATATGTATGCCACTGTATCTTACAGTTATACTATATACCCGAATTTAGTTGCAACACTTTCTTTGTTCCGACGAAAGAGAGTTTAAACTGTTTTAACATATATGCCTATGGCTGTCATCTCATTGAAAGGTTATTATTTGAACCTTTTAGCCTTCATGTGTAATTAAATTCAAAATGCCCCAGCCGTTTTAGAGGATATGATAGAAAGATAAAACATTGTTACCAATTAATATGCAAATATCCAGAGAACACGACAGTCCTAGAACACAACCTTCTTTCTAATCGTATAAGGGTTTAATTACATGAAATGACAACACAAATAACAAAACAACACTTAGTCGATAACATATTGTACGTTAAACAGAACAAACTAACGGAAAGAGAACGAAAATGGGAACTGCAACAGAAACACCTCCTTAGTAATATCAACAGTAAAGCCTTAGCGGTATGGGTTCTGGAGTGTTAAAATCTGTTCTTTTTGGATACCAAACCCTAATCTTATATCCTGAAGGAACTGCACTTTCACACACACGCACGCATGTACGCACGCGCGCGCACAAGTAAACATAGCGAAAACGCAGACTGAAGAACAAGAGAAAGCAAAGTAAACAGCGATAAAATGCGATGACCACAATGCTAGCTGTACACGGCAACATGATTAGGTAAATATAGGGTTCACCAAACTTGACAGCCTTACAGAAGATAACAGCAATGCTGAAAGTACACAAAACTGGATCGTACCAGAAAGTCAGACAGCGGACAGGAATACAGACTACTGGACTGGGATCAGGTGGCCAGGCAATTCAGTTGCATTTAAATATGTCTAACGTTTAAAAAGTATGAACGAAAACGCAATAAACCAAACAATACAAAGATACGGGTTCTGATTCTTGCTGCTGACCCATCAATTTTATATGTAAGATTTCAGGTATATGCTCTACAGGTTCCACAAGAGGAGTTTTTTCTTGTAAATGGTTTATCATTTTAATTTGCAAAATGTACCTGAAAACTCAACATGCATCAAAGAATGTTCGTTGGGAACATGAGACACAGCTAAAGGAGGCTAAGTGTAGAAGTTATAGGTGGCTCAGTATATTACTCGATAAAACCAGTTTTACCCCAATGATTTTACTATTAGCCATTCGACGGTAGTATGTCTGTTGCAGTTTCTCTTCGTTTGTTCGCTCTCTTTTCGTTTGTTTGTTTTATTATTGAATTCAGTTATTTTGTTGCCATTTTGGTTTGAGAGTTTAACTTACCGAGCTGCATTTTAGCTGGAGATTCTGGTGGAAGCCAGAACAGCACGAGTGTCAATGACGATAACAATATGCATGGCAATATAAGAATGTAGTTATAAAATGCTGGCTGTCGTCTTATTGTAAGCTGGAACGTCAGGTCAACAAATGGTGCGCCAGGACAACATGCGTACAATATCACATTCTTCTTTGCTGATGTTGATACAATAGTCCACTCATTGCTTTCAACATAATCAGAAAACTCAAATCCTGCTTCATTATCATAAAGAAGTTCAAGATCAATTTTACTTCCGTCATAAGTCCATGTGCCAAATTTCATCTTACAGCTTTGAACGTCAAAAGGAAAATGACGTATATCTATAGAACATGAACTTTTGAATATAGCTTGAGGAATCCATACAATTTTTCCTGTATATTCTATCACAACCAGAGCATCTCGTTTCTCTTCTAGTCTCGTATCAGCACTGAAAGTACAAATGATGATACGTTTAGTTAAATGGTAAGGTGTACCTGCCCACGTGATTTACGCTCGTAACCAATAAACAGATCATCATATGTTCGATGCATTGTCGTAAAGCATATTGTTATCCGTTATAAACAGCAACTTTTCATGTTTTTACTTTTTCTCTAAGTGATCTAGACGTTCGTAAGTGATGTAACATCCTGTTGCTACGTCAGGCATGGTCGCTTTTCAAAACGTGTTTGTTAAATAAGGTTGTTATGATACATGTATATAACTTTTCGAATTCTACCCTGAATGATTGATTTTTTGCTTAAACATAAGCGAGTACCCGTACAGTGTAACAATTTCAAAGCATACCGAATTCATGGTAAAAAAAAAAACTTTTTCGATTACACAAATGATTAAAATGCTGTAGCCATTCGTTTCTAACGACTGTTTCGGTAATTCAATACTTCTTGTAACGAAGAAGCTATCTTATCAAGCGTAATGACAAGCGTAATCACTTGATACAGAATTAGGAGTCATTGAACCATTTTAAGAGAATCACTTTTCTCATATAGCTCTAACCCTGACCCTCTAACCACCTAACAGTTAACTCTAACCCTAACCCCAACCCTCTCCCTAACCTTTATCTCATCCCTCACCCTGTCCCATCCTGACAATTTTGGAATAAATCATTTAGTATTGGAATGTTATAATGCAGCAGATTCCCCCATAGATTAGTGGGAGATAATGCAGACCCTCATCAGACACCACGTTCTGTGGGGTCTAATCTAGGTCTACACTGCTTGACAAAAGCCACTGGTTTTGGACGCTGAGTATCATGTACTATCAAATACAGGATACTGTTTCATCCGGCTTATTATGTCTGAGCTCGAGTATGATGTGCGCAAGACTTTATAACACAGTTTATCTTGTGTATCGTATGCAGTAAACAGTCACTTTAACAACCCGTTTATAATATTCCAGTAAGAGTGTCAAAAAACAGATTATAATATCACAGTTAGAGAGTCAAGAACCAGCTTAATATATCCCAAGTAAAGTGTTAAAAGTCAGGTTATAATATCACAGTTAGAATGTCAACAACCAGGTTATAATATCCCAGTAAGAGCGTTAAAAAACAGGTAATAATCTCCCAGTTAGAATGCTAACATGCAGGTTGTATTATCCAAGTTAGAGTGCTAACAATCAGCTTATGATATCCCAGTTAGAGTGTTAACAGCTAGCTTATAATATAATATTGCAGTTAGAGTAGTAACAACCAGGTTATAATATCCCATTTACATGTTCAAAAGCAGCTTATTTTAGCCCTTTTAGATTGTTACCAAACAGCTTCTTATATTACAGTCATGGTAGTAAGAACCAGATGATAATATCGCAGTTAGAATATGAACAACCAACTTATTATATCCCAGTTAGAGTGTTAACAATCCGGTTATAATATCCCATCTTGAATATTTACAACCAACTTATAATATCCCATTTAGAATGTTACAATCAGCAAATAATATCCCAGTTAGAGTATAGTGTTTACCCTAAGACTCGTATTAACACTTATACCCGTGCTAGGTACCGAGAGTCAAGGATGGGGTAAACAGTATGACACAGGTCAGCTGCAACAGCAGTCGGCGTCAGGTTCTTCATAGCATGCCACTCGTCCAGCATTTTGCATTCATCAATGGACAGTAAAATGGACCTATTCAATGTGTTTGCAAAGTATGGTAAGAAGTTAAGGTGAATTGATACCTTTTCAGGGGAGGATGTTCGGTCAAAAATGGTTTTGGTTTCCTTCTGAAAAGAGTCTAGTCTAAACGGAAAGAATTTGTTTACCTTGGTAGCAAATTCTTTTCTTTTAGAGTAGTATCCTTTTCTGAATACGTTTGGTGTGCAGTATATAAACAGAAGGTCACACAAGATGTCTCCATTGGCGGAAATGGTAAAACTCTACGAAGGGTATTCAGTCCCTTTGAGATCCCCGAGTACTTAGAGCAAATGCGGTATTATATCTAAGAAGAGACCTTAATAGTTATCGTGCTTTTTATAGAATACGAACATGACTGCAACTTTATTACCTTGAGCCTACTACGTTCTATTTTATATATAATATGACGTAAGCATAACTTTATACTTTGGTGTTTTGACCAATGAGTAGCAGGACGAAGGTAAGATATATATTATTACACCTGAGTAGCTTATCAACCTACATCTGTGACAATATAAGGGCAGTAGTGCAGCAATAAGCATTACCAACAGTCAAGTAGAGAAGATCGGACCAGTCGGTGCATCAGAGCACTATATTCTTGTTCTTAACTACACTTAAGCGCCGTCTGTTTGCTTGCAAACAGCGTAAAGGGGCTTGAGGGAACGTGTTTATCTGTGTTAGTGTTATTCTGCTTGGTACCTCATATATTTTCATTTTTGCCCTTTTCTTACCATACAAAACAACGGTAGCAGACAACACTATTTTTTAGGGAAAACAAGACCTGCCATTTTATGTGAATCACTTGGTCAGCAGACGATTCAAATGAAATGGTGGCCTTGTTTTGTCTGAATTATAAAAAGAAAATAAAAATAAAAAAAATGAATAAAAAATTCGAATACCTTTTGCTGCTTTAAGGCTTACAGAACTTATATTGGGGATATACTATATTGAGGAGTCATTCCACTTTCAAACCCTTTTTGAAGCAGAAGCCACCCTTTTATATTTCGTCTTAAACTCTTAAACTTTATACATAAAACCAACGGTTAATGGCGGAGAATCTGTCAAGCTTAAAGCGAGCTAAATACTTGGTACACTGGGTAAACAAAAATAGCTTACACTATTTTGAAATAGTTTTGCTTATTTTTCCAAGAAAATAGGATTTGTTATTGTATGAAAATTATCTGCTGAGTAAACAATTTCCATGAAGTATCAAAACCCTGTTTTCTAGCGACAAAAAGTCGGTTTGTCGTTTGTTGAATTTGCCAAGAAAATATTAAAGTTTATGTAAAACTAATCAGTATTGCAATTATAAGCTGTATATTCTCACAATGTCTTCTTTCCCAGTGATGAATTGAGGTTTTGTTCTATTAGTCGGTGCTGTGTGAAGAAATTGATCTGTGGTCTCAGGAGTGGGTTAATTTTCCTGAGATTTCGGATAATCCTATAGATTTTCTCCTTTTGACGTTGATTATAAGTATTATATTACTTTCGCTATGATAATGTGGAAAAAAGAGTTGTTTACACATAACCTTCCAGAACAATATCTCCACAATGGTGGCAAAACTGTTCAAAGGCGGTAAGGTGTTAACAAATAAAACCGATTTTACATTATCTACTAGCACGTATTGACTCCTCACCATAGTTCTCCTAAACAATAAACAACTTCATTTTACTATATGTTGATGTATCCAAAACCTGCTTGGTGACATGGAAGACCCTGATCAACCTGATGCGGCGTACTGCGGCATCTGATCGGGGTTTACAGTTTGCTCAGACCTGTGTGTCCCAATACTTTTGATAAACACGGCGCGTCTCACTCTCTCGCTCCCTCTGTCTCTCTGTCTCTGTCTGTTTGTCTCTCTATCATATACTTTGTTATTGTATTGTATTACAGCTAGAAAATGTTTCGATCCGCTATATATATCATTTACTGTCTTTTCGACATCTCTCGGAAAGATGTTTTCTGTTTGGCGTTTTATTTTAAATGAAAATATTTTGTTCTGATTGACCATATCTTATCAGAAACCATTTGTCTTTTCTGTTTCTGTGTTCTGTCCTCAAATTTTACAGAAAACAAAAATAAATAAATATACGGCCAAAAATTGGTCTGACCTTTGCAATTTCTATAGTAAAGTGATTTTTTGGAGTTTTGTCTAACTTTCAACTTGTTGAAAATCTGCCTCCAAGTTACCTACCCTACAGATTTCTGCACATTTTGCATTTATTTTTACTATGAGAAAAAGTGAAAATATTTGATTTAAAAAACAAAAACAAAAAAACAAAAACAAAAAAACAATGACTAGAATAAAAATGTTTGTGTATAGGTAGTTACGACAAATGGTTTTGCATTAAGTCATGACAAAAGTTTGCAAATTCACTTCTTCGGTGTAAAGCGTCAGGCAAAAAACGACTTTCTGGAAGATGTCGAAAGCACAGTAGTTTGTCATCATTTCAAGTTTACTAAAACTATGTTGTTGAGATACATATAACAGAGACCTGGTTCAAAATTCATTTGAGTTTTTGTGAACTCAAACGATGTGTAAACCCCGGCGAATTATTAACTAAACATAGCTTGTGAGTCGAGGACAATAACAACTGGAATCATATAAATCAGTAATAGTACAGTTCTTTCTAGTCTGTCTCCAGACTCTATAGTTTCTATTTTTTTTTTTCTCTTTTCAAAAATATAAAATCTAGTGCAGCTTTTAATGATTGAATCAATTATGTCCCTTAGTTGAAAAGAGGGTAAAACAGTGAAATGGGATTAAAGAAAGAACTACAGCTATAGGAAATGATAAAGAATGACAAAAAAGTGCAGAAACGACTTAAGCCAGTCTAAGCGAATTCATGCTTCAATGAGCTCCGTCTAGAAGGGAGACAAAGTAAATAAGAGAACTCAGGAAGTGATACCGTAAGATACACACCAAGCCCCAAACACCAAAGGGAAAGAGGCAAATACAATAAAGCACCCTAAAATGAACAGACGGCAAAAAAGTTGGAAACTCTTTCCCAAAAATGGGGAAACTCTGTTACCCAAACATAACTGAACATATAATCATCCTACATTATTATTTAAAGAAAAAAGATTAGAAAGTAAAACACTACATAACAATTAAAAAAAAGTACCACAATGAAAGTACCGCTTTGGACCGGTCAGTAAATGAATAACTGGGAGTGGGGGCGAGGAGGGGTGTTGGAGGGGGGGAGGGGGTGGGGAAGGAGCTTAAGCTAACGTTACGGGATCCAAACCCTCACCCTCAGCTTCCATAGTGGTAAAGCATATTTGTTCGGTCCGTCTGGAGGTCTTCTTATCCATCCATGATTTTCAATTTTGGCGTGTTCTCTTCTTGAGGAATATTTATTCCTCTTACTGATAAAGACCTATTCTGTAAGAGTTTTATACATTAAATCCAGTGGACTCTTCTAGCTCACTTTTTGGACAGGTCCACTGTCAATATAAGCGGAGCCTTCTATTTAATGAAATACATATATTTAATACAAACAGTGTACATATATATATATATATATATATATATATATATATATATATATATATATATATATATATATATATATATATATATATATATATATATATATATATATATATATATTCTGATCAGAGGCCGCGTCGAGCAACATCTGATTTGGGTATACACTGATTTTGGGACGGTAGGCATTAATGGCTTTATCTATACATTGAAAAAGATATTAAATAACAGATAAGCATGCCTGGGAAATTGACGTAAGGGGACTGGGTACACGTGGTAGACTTTCCACCATTTCTGTCAAGGGAGACAACTTCGTTTGCTTTCTTGTACACCAATGTCATTTTAAAAAGTGGTCTACTCTAAAACGACAAATGGGTCTACTCCCTTTGGGGTTGGTGAGGGGCAAATTCTTTCGTTTTAGAGTAGGCCCCTTCTCAGAATCTTGGAAGCAATGATTTTCTTTGAGAGTAGATTCCCTTTCAGAAGAGAGCAAAAACAATTTTGACAGAATTGCCTTCCTTGAAAGTGTATCGAATCTCCTTAATGAACATCTGTTGACATTACTCACTAGTTGTACAGTTTGATATCCGGTTGCCAGACTGATTCTTTAGTGACTCTAACCTTAGTTATATTACCATAGTCCTGTGGGTTCCAAGTTAAGTACATATCATACCAACCCTGAAAAAAAGGCAAAACAAAAGGGGATATTATTGACAGCTTTAACAATGCTTGTACTTTGCACCATTTATAATCAGCTAACTTAGTAATCTTCTGTATGTGTCAACAGATATGAACTGTGATCACCGCATACATATGAACCAGTAGAAGTTTAGCATCTGTATGATAACAAAGCATTTGTTTTCGACGTCGGTATTACGGATTTTATTACAATTAGCTACACGGGAGAACAAAACATGCCGAGCAACAATCCAACACATAATTAATTTTTTCATCGTTATACAGACCAGTTTATTGTATAAAATAGGATAAAACATCGCTAGATGGAAAACAAAAAACCTGTAGAATTTGTTAAACACCAAACCAACGGTTTGACGTGTAGAGTGAGAAGTGGGACACATGGAGAGAGAAGCATGAGAGTAGTGAGAAGTATAAAACAACCCATTTGTATAATGCAACCATTCAATTATTTATAATAGAGCCAGATGAAAATGTGTTTTATTGAACTCCTAACATTTGGGTCACAGACAAGCCTCCACATTTGCCCGAACTTTCGAGCTCAACGTTCATATTTTGACACTTAGAACATTTAAACACTGTATGTAAACACAACAGGTTCTGACAAGTCCTGCTCAAAATTATTGTCTGAAGTTGCTGTGTAAAATTAGAAATCGGGGTTTCGAGGAAATGGTTTATTATGTGTTCCGCTCTAAATGGTAGGAGGAAAGAAGATATAAAAATACTTAAAGAACGGTACATTTTAACAAAACCTTTAGTTATGAAATATGGTCCTGTCATGAAAAAGTATTGTCAATAAAATTAGTGTAGTCGTGTCTGTTTTGTGAATACAGATAATATTTATGAGTATTCTTGATTAATTTGTGTGTAGCAGTTTTTCACAATAGTAGTATTATGCTGTTTAATAACTCAACGTGTCATTTTCTATGTTTAGAGTTCGGCACTTTATCATAATTACGACAAAGACGCTTTATAATCGATAATGTCGTACAGTACAAAAGGATTCGCAGCATTTGTTAAAGTATTGGCTGAGAAAGAAGACTACAAATTAATTGATAATCAAGCCGTATGTTTTCCGATATATTTCAAGTTTTAAAGTAAACTCACTGGTTTACTTTGTAAACAACAAGAGAATCAAAACATACACAAACAACAAATTTGTACAGGTACAGTAATATGTTGGTACAGACCGACCACTTTGACCTCTCAGTTTGACTATTAACATTTGATATTCATAGCTTTACAAGTTAGATATGACAGTTAGACAACCCTGCGCTTATCGCCCACCTTTACAGAAAATACCTGTTTAGGAACTTAACTTATAAATATTATAATCAAAAGGTCAAAGCGATGGGTGAATTTTGACGTATGTTTAGCGACCATGACCATGGGATTTCCACGATTCCAGTACTCCTCGTATATGGCCAGCGAACATTCATAGTTTTATAGTAGATATCTCAATAATATGTATGCGCCTACATGTGCAGTACACAAACAACATTGAATATAGATCAAAATATAATTTTGTCCAATGATATGAGGCTTCTGGTTTCCAGCTATGTAATATAAGCTAGAAATTAAGCAAAGAACAGAAATCACAGGTCCTCGGACAAGGTTATATTTATACCTTTTCGTGTATAAACATAATATTGTCCGGTGACCTACGACTTTCTTCTGGTCTCAATTTTCTATTTGATATAATGGGGCTGGGAACCAGAAGCCTCAGGACACCGGACAAGGTTACAATTTGTCTATATTTAACCGTTTTATATAGATTTGAATTTCTTCCTTAGAGAAAGCGACTGTTATAGCCAGTATAGACCGACAAAAGTGACCTTTAACGTTGACCTTTAACGTTGACCTTTACATTTCATATTCATTAGGAACGCGTCCACTGTACAAGTGAGAAAGAACAGTCAGAAACTACTGCGTTTCACATGGGACACATTTACTGGTAAAGGTATATCTATAACCCTGTCCGGCGACATGTGTCTCCAGGTCTCTACTTTCTGTTTGAACCAATACAGCCGGAAAGCAGAAGCTGTAGGTCACCGGACAACGTTACATGTCTGACAATAACTCTAGATTGCATTTAGAAGTGCAAAGTGATAGCGAAGGTTTTGCCCTGGTATCGCTGTACCTAATAACGAGCGCCAACAGGAGCAGGGATCCAGGGCAAAAACACCTAATGACAGGGTCCACAGGAGCAGGAATCCATGGCAAAATCTCTCGCGAGTAACTTAAACATTTGAATGCAGCCCAGTGTATACAATAAACATACAATCATAATTATTATAATGAAAACGTCAAAGCGACAGGTCAGTTTGGTCGGCCTATTCAACAATACCAGAATGCAAAAACATCGGATTCATTGTGTAAGCGCACACGTTGGTATAGGTTTGGCATATATCGTTTGATGGCGTAACCCATGCAATCACAAGTGGTCTTTTAGGAATATTCTGCCGGCTGCCCAAACGACATTTGCCAGGCGGAATTTGCCACCTCTGCATGTCATCATAAAATATCAACAAAAATCATAAATGAAATGGTGTCTCACAAATTATGATAACTTAAAGTTAAAGGCATATCAACTAGTTATTAACAGATAAAAACGCCTTTCGTAAGTATGAAAAAACTAACCTTCTAACTTGTGCAAATTCGGGACCAAGAAGTTTCCTTTTCTTTTTCATGAATTCATAAAATAACGTCAGTTTGTTTCAAAATGTTCCGTCTAGAGCATCCGGAAATTAAAATATCAAGAAGCGTTCCAATAAAAACACAATATGTGTATGTCCGTAGGTACCAAAACTGATACACAAAACTAAAATCTTGTCCTTTCATGTATATAAAGGACTGGATTCCGGTTTGTATTCTATCTGCACGTGCAAGGGGGACAGCTAAGTACATTATATATGCACGGTTAATGTACATTGTATAGACATGTTTGAGTAGCCTACTTTGTAGCCAAAATGTGCCTTTATTTGAATGAATTTGGATATTTTGTTTTCCGGCTGCCCTAGATAGAACATTGTCAAACAAAATGACATTAGTATTTTAAGTATTAATGAAAAAGAAAAAAGTAAATGTTTTGTCTCAAAATGACGCAAGCTAGAAGGTAAGCTTTTTCATAGTTACAAAATGCATTTGTATCTATTAATAACCAAAGGATATGCCTTGATATTTAAGTTATCAATTAGATTTGTGAGACACGCATTTCATTTGTGATTTTTAATAACATTTATAATGACGTGTAGAGGTTACAAATTCCGCCGGCAAATTATCCTTAAGAAAGCTTTTCGGGTTATAGTACGGACTCTAGTACTGAATTTTTGCTAACCCTAGAATCGGAAAGATATACGATTTATTTCGATATATGAAGAAAGCCTGGACATGTCTGTATATAAAACAACTGTATAGCAGATATGCATTCATTGCATTTCGCGAAAACTTGCACGTTTCTATGGAGGCCCAGTTGATACTTAACAAATTATAAGCATACAAAACCTTGATTATTCGGGTTAAAATCATAATAAAAAGAAAGGAAAAATGCTCAAAAAAGAAAGCAGAATATCTGTTTTCTCATGCATATATGTAAACATGACGTCATTAGTGGCACCCCGTTTGTTTTTCGCATTTAAGGGAGGGTACCCCGTTTTCCTTTTTGACATCAGTTTTTTTATATATATATATTTCGCAAGCAAACTGCGTTTCAAATAACTCTTCTACCGTTTTTTTACCCTTTATTAAAAGGTATACAGAAGTGGATTAACACCAAAAAATGTTCGATTTTTCGTCCAATGTGGCCGCTACAACAAACCTATAAGAAATCGTTTGATTGCAATTTTTTTGTGACACCATTTTTAATGAACCATTTAAAATTTTACCAGACATCTTTTGGGCGTTTGTGCTTATGGTTTTGTCAATAAAAATATTTGTATAGAACACTGTATTGTACTTACTAAGTCTTAAACGTGCATGTTGAGGGGAATCGCCGCGCATTTCTTCATGTCCACAATTTCCAAACCTTTGTTGACGAACTATACTGGGTAAGAATGTATGAAGACCAAACATAATAATTAACGTAATTTCCGCAAACTAAAATGTTCTTCAAAATTCCATAAATCACATGCCATTTTTTAAACGCGACAAGAATTTTAAACAATCAGTGATGACTTATATTCAGACGTCAAATGTACAGATTAATTTATCGCGAGTGGGGTGTATATTAGGTCTATTTTACTTGTTAGTATATACATGTGTATTATACGCTTAATAGAACTTACAGTTGCTTGGCGAAACTCTAAACCAATATCATGCAAAATGCATGTGTTTCTCCAAAATGCAATTAGCTTTGCATTGCTATACAGCGGTTTGTATGAACCAATATCCAAGCTTTATTTATACAAAAACTCTGCCGTATATTGTTCCGATTGTAGGGTTACGTTTTTTTTGTGGACGATACAGGAATTGAGAAACCCGACTATTAGCCGTTCACGAATATGCTAGCGATAAGAGTAGCCTTACACAGTACAGCAAGTAGTACGCTAACATTCTACCAAGTTTAATCCTGTAAATATAAACGGTTTTATTCCTTAGTGCGGTTCTTTGTTTAACATCTGCCCCTTCACTTTACCTGCGTATTCGTGATCTGCACTGCCATGGTATTTCATACTTCATTTCACGCTTAGTTTCACATCATTGATTTTGTAAATGGTCAAGTGAAATAATGTAGAGTTCTTGTTCCTTCATAGTTATAGGACTGAGATAGTGGGTTAGACATTCAGGTTTTGCTGTTTTTATCTCTCGACCCCACAATCCTAAAAAGCACATAATTAAGCAAAGGCTGTGGCTATTATGGTACAGGTGGTGGAAAGGTTATTAAGAAAGTTGGTTTAGATAGTGTTGTGTCTGTTTGTTTCTGTGTGAGTGTGTACGTGCGTGCATGTGAGACTGATAGCCTGCACTGGAGCATTAAAGGGTTGTCCTCACCAGTTTTTGCTTGAATGTGGTGGGATAGCTAAGGTGAAGATAGTGTGTCCCAGGGGTGAGATAGGCGTAGTCACCACATAGAAGGGATGGGACGGGCAGGGAGGAAACCATATACGTAGGATCAAAACCTCACACTACAGAGCCCAAGAGTCCACTGCTACGGCGTTGAAGGAGATGCACACAGACAAGAAAATGTATGATATATATGCCGACCAAATGGACCAGTCGCTTTGACCTTTTGGTTATATTTTGGCATAATTTCTATTAGTCAACTTATTTATCAATATTCCTTGCATTCATCACTATTTTGCCTGGCAAGAAATAGAAATTAATTACTTGGCCTATTTACACACACACGTACACACACACACACACACACACACACACACACACACACACACATTGGACACCTTAAGCATGTGCAGTGAAGCGACATCAAAAGACAAATTTATGTATTCGTTTCCCAAAAAGCTTAAACTTTGGAAAATATTCATCATATAATCCATTCATCTGAATATTCTTGGTACGCAATAATTCATTTAATAATGTAACTCTTATAGAATTTGCAGGAAATAAGAACAATATAATAGGTTTACTTTATAAAATTATGCCATGCTTAGTTTAATAAAATACCTAAAATCTGGTGACAGCTGTATTGTGTTAGATTATTCCCACAACACAATCAATTTGAGGATTTTTGTATTCATTTCATATTGAGGGTTAAAATCCGTATACATATGAATAAATACAAATCAAAGTATAGCCTTACTCTTACAAACAAATGGACAGAGTCACTCATATTGATATAAATGGACAAATATTATTAATTGTGACATGTTCACTTATAAGCTATCCATTTAAATAAACTTTATTTATTTTTACTTTAATTGCACTTTTGCGCTAACCAGGCCATATCCCTGTGCTATCAAGGTCCCACCTAATGACTGTCTACTTTGATTTCTGCATGGTTGTTCTCTTTGGAATTCAAGTTAACAATAATAGAGCTAGCAATAAATAAAACAAAATTTAATACACATTTTCAAACTTGGTTTGGTTAGTTACCTCAAATAAGTTGGCAGTGTTAATCAGTGAAAGTAAGAGATAAAGACAAACAACTTTGACGTAGGGGCCAAGACTGCCAAAAATGAATATTTAACATAAGGGGTATAGCTGTATATAATTTTCTCCGAAAAGTTAGAGGATCAGCCAAGTATTTAAGAGCCATGGATGACTTGGCCCGTGTTAGTCATTTTTCCCTGTTGAAATTAAATAAAACATTATAAATGCTAACTCATTCAAGTGCACAAATCGTCCACATTTGGGTTCTGTATGTTTTGTCTTGGAAAAGATAACAAAACTAAACTAGAATGCGCAGTCGATGGCACGCCATGGCAAATCCCCTAATAGCATGACTGAAGGCTGGACAAATAGATAGACTCGCACTTGCACAACTTTACTATAAAAGGAAGTCCTGTAGCAAGTTTGATTTAATTCCCCCATGGGTTTGTGACAAGATCGCGTGACGGAGCCAGGATGGACGCTTGAGAGGACGCCTGACAGACGCAGGATGGGTAGAAGCATGAAAAAAAATGTTCTAGCCCACCTTAAAATACCATAAGAGAACGTCATCTACCAAGTTCGGATATAATCCATTCAGTGGTTTAGGAGATGAGAGAAGATAGCGTGACAGACAGATGGACAGACGCCGGACAGCCTGCAGGACGGTAATATTATATTGTTCTCGCCCACCCTTACCATAAGGGGAGGTCATGTAGCAATTTTTGTTTAATATCACCCAGTGGTTTAGGAGGAGAAAACGTGATGGACAGACACTGGATGCACTGACCGACAACCATATCATGAGGGGAAGTGTTGTCAAGTTTCTTTTAAGTAAGAATATTTATTTACAAAATAAGACTTTAGACTTTCTCTTTGTTTATATACTGCTATACGACTTCGCAGATATTCCGGGCAGATCGGGGTTTCAGGATGAAGGCCTACAAGTAAACAATTTGAATTATCGTTGGGCTCTGTAACCTGCACATGACTAGACTTTCCCTGCACAGGTCACCTCCAGTTAACGCCCGGATCTGAAGGGCGGCAAATTATTTAAAAACGTTTCATGTGATGTCATCCCTGCAAATACCACAGAAAAGTTTGTTCAGATACCAAGATTCCCTTGCCTACACATGGAATCAATCCTGATACCTTTAGGTCTAGAGGCCAGTGCACTTATCACTGTGCTACCAGGCTTTCTACTCCTATTTCATTTTTGAGATTTTGCAAGTAAAGTAAACTAAGGAGAAAAAAGTGTGCCTGATGCAGGACTCGAACCTGTGACTTCCTGCTTGCAAGTGAGGTGCTCTACCAACTGAGCTTACCAGGAACACAGTCTCCAAAATCACAACACTCCTCCGTCTTTTAACTTTCAAGTACAGATCATCAACTAAACCTACTATCAGTTAATAGCCTTCCCTGCACTGACAAGTTTACCTAGTAACCATTCAGGTAAAGTCAGGGGCACAACATTTGCCCAATGCAAGACTTGAATCTGTGAACCCCTTGCAATTTACGTTTTTTTTTTGTGTTGAGGTTTTATGGTCAAGTTAACCCAATGGGGTCATGTCGAGCGCAGTCAGTTCACCTAACCACACTGTTACTGGGCAGGCTTAGTCTTCAAAGCCGTAAACCAGTATTTAGCACATTCATTCCCCCAGAAACTGACAACTGTCCTTCTTTAATCAGCCGAAGGGAGAGACTGACCCTAGAAAATATTTCATGATCAGTCTCCACGAAAGAATGTTGCCAAACTGGCGGGGATCAAATCCCCCAATCTCCTGATAACTAGTGAGACGCGCATCCAACAGCCACTGAGGACGGCTTGCAGGTCACGTACTTTACCGACTGAGCTAACCAGTCCTGCCAATCACCACACTCCTCCCCCTTTTAAGCGTAAACATCAACTGCACATCCTATCGGTTTCACTTTCTAGCATTTACCTTCACTTACTAACCAACCCTATGACTTATTCACATTGGGCGCCATGAAGAAAATTAAGGAGGAAAAAGTGTATTCGATACAGGACTTGAACCCGTGACCTCCTGCTTGTAAGTCAGATGCCCTACCAAGCTAACCAGGGCAACAGTCCCGCCAATCACCACACAGGGATTTTTGGCACCTGAGTAAATGTGTGTGTGTGTGTGTGTGTGTGTGTGTGTGTGTGTGTGTGTGTGTGTGTGTTTTGATGAATTTGTAGTATTAGTTTATAATATATATTTTTGTATGCATATGTATGTGCAGGATTGGGGGTCACTAAAAGTTTGAGGGTTCAAATTTTTGTGTATTTCTGTATTAAGAGTAGCATCGGGACCCAGGGTAAAGTTGGCTATCTGTAAAAGTGCTTTAAACCCCGCGGTGGTTATCTTTTTGATGTTTATTTTACCCTGCTGACCGTTCTAAGGCGGTGGTCCCGGTGTTGGTCTTACTCTTTATTGCTTTGTGGTTTATTCTACGAGGCGACTTGTTTTATGTCTTACCTTGTATTATTTTGTTCTTGTGTTTTTCAGTCCTTTTAGCATTGCAATTACCTCGCTTGGGGAAGAGAGAGCTAATCTTAGTGCTTTTCGTACGTTTGTTCGATTTGTGCTTGTTTGGTTTTGTTGATTTTCTCTTCTTCTTGGTGTCTGGGAAGGGCTGTGGTTTGTTTGTTTGTGTTGAGGTTTTACGGCCCAGTCAACCCAATGGGGTCATGTCGAGCGCGGTCAGTTTACCTAACCACGCGTTTACTGGGCAGGCTTAGTCCTCTAAGCGGTTAACCAGTATTGTGCACATTCTTTCGCCAGAAACTGACAACTGCCCTTCTTGAATCAGCGGAAGGGAGAGAATGACCGTAGAAAATATTTCATGATCAATCTCCACGAAAGAAAGTTGCCGACCTCGGCGGGGGTTGAACCCGCGACCTCCTGGTCTCCAGTCGGACGGCGCATCCAACTGAGCCACCGAGGCCGGCACTGTGGTTTGTGATTGTGGCACTCCCTGGACTTTTCTTTTACCTTTTTTTTTTCAAAAATTGCTTGGTATTTTTAAAACTCATAAATTGTCCTGATGATGTACGAGTGTGGGTCAACAATATCTGTCATTTAGATTTTGCCTCCAGATTTGTGGGACTTTTACCCAACCCGATCACATGATGAAATGAGGCGTTGCTTAAATTTAAAACAAGGTCTGCATCCGAGGCTCCAGGCAGCCCATCTATTTCGCGGGCTCCGATGGGCGGTTCTGTGGTTTCTGAAAAGTCCAATAATCAGTGCATGCCGGTAATAGGTACCCAGGTTGCTACACTACCCGTTCGCCTACCTGAAAGTTTTTTAATGCTACAGTGATTTTGCCGGAGAACTTTAAACAAGTTTCTGCCTTTCAGACGATGTTTTCGCCAGCCTACACATTATGAACTACAATAGCTTCATGAAAAATACAATTCTCTTCCGAAGGAAATAATTTTTACTGTCATGTTACTGGGACGGACTTGATTCACATTCTTTTTAGTATCCCGGATATCCGGAAGACACAAATTAACTTGGGCTAAAAACATCTCGCGGGATAATAATACCGCCGAAATGTTAATTAAAACATTATCCTTTGTCAAAATAAAAGCATTTAACAAATAATTATCATATAGAGATAAGAAGACACATGTATATTAAAATGAAAGCTTAGGAAAAACATGTTGCTAAAAACACATGTAGACGCACTGTACTTACTTTTGCAAAACATTTGGGCCGAATCTGTATATAGTGAATAGCCTGAGAATAATTGCTGATGATTTATTTTAGAATCGAGAAAATTGCAGATTATCTATTTAATTTTTCATATCATTTTGAGAGAGTTCCGGAGAGTCTGCTCCATCACTTTATTTGACTCGATCTGCTTTCGAGGTTCTGGAGGCTGAATCAAGTCCCGCCGTTCATTTATTTTGCTGCCTTGCTTATTCATATTCGTCCGCCGAGGTCACGGTTAACATCATTAAAATATTATTTCTTCGAAAGCTTGAAGTTTTCTTTAGTTTTGTATATTCAGTCACTCACTGTTTTAAAGTTGCAGAGTGTATAAGGCTTGTATGTTTTAAATGTAGAATGTAGTGGTTTCAGCGTAAGTAGGGAACTACTTGTTTGGTAGTTGTTAGGAAGGTTGTTTTGAAATACGAGTTGTCGAAATACAATATGTTAAATTTGGCGGCGGTTGTACCAACCGCCCCAAAAATTCATTTTTTACGTTTGCGTTCTTGACATATGTAAATGTGCTGAAAGAGTGATATTTTAAGAAAGAAAAACAATGAAAACTACAATAGAGGAGCATCACTGGAACGTTCAGTAGAAATAATAATGAGATGGGGTGGAATTAAAATAATTTTGCTCGCGTGAACCTGAATCAGGTATTTATGTGTAGGGTCTGCGAAAGTGTTCCCTAACCCATCAGTGTAATAACACAATAAACTATTTACAATCACAAACGCTATGATTCCTCAAAACGATCTAAAGCCAGAGTAAAAGAAAACCACAATTAGGACTACGATGGGCCAGACTACAGACAATAGATATGATTAGACGATATCCGTTTGAAAAAAAAGATTTAACAGCTATCATGTAGTCTGCTATACTGTAGTCGTACAACATCTTCGAGTTTCAAATATAGGTGGCTCTTTCCAATAAACGTGTGTATAGTGCCCGATAATGCGTTTTAAGCAATACAAAGGCTCAGTCTACTCAGAAAACAACATGCTGTAAAACTATAAATCAGCGAATGTTTAAGCAGTAAATATAGACACTTGGTGATTGTGTGGTCTGCTAAGGTGTATAGTAATAGTAATAGGGTATTGGGTCATTTGCTTTGTTTCGTCATAGTGTTTATGATTATTCGTGTTTCGCTGTGATGTTTCACTGATGAGGTAGAGGACCTCTATGCGGCTCGAACATATACTTGTAATTTGGAACTGTCGAATACAGTAACACATTTTTGTTTTCGAGTAGGTATCTTTACAGAAGGCACGTGATACAGTTAAGTAAACTGGAAGTCACAAAAGTGGTCTCCCTTTAACCTGCATTTCCATTAAGCGATACTTTACTAAAACGCTAGCTCTTTCAGTTATAATCTCTGGACATATTTATAATTTCTTATCATTCTTTTCTCTGTCTTTCAGATTGCCGGTCAACGATAAACGGACTAACCCTCTGGTATGTGACCCCGGCTAATACACACCATACATGCACACATGCGCGCCTGTTAACCCCTAAAATGCCAAGAAAATCTGCATCTGAAAAACGTTCTCTGTTTTCTTCATCTGTTGAATATTCTTGCAAACTTTTCAAACATATTTTTTGCATACAGGCAAATAGTGATCAAGCTGCTCCTAGAGAAGCTGTCTGATCTGGGTCCACACTGTTTGCAAAAATGATTTCTAAAAATCACAAGCAGATGACAAAGCAGACAACAATTGGTGTGATTGCCAGTTAATGGGTTAATATGTAGTTAGAAGCAACTGACACAGTGCTATCGGAAGGTTTCTAGTAAATCTATATTTAGTAAATTCCATTGTCCATCCGGGAGAAGTAAAAAAAAAATAAAAATAAGCACACAGAAACAATTGGCTCACAATATAACCCTTAAGAGCATTAAACACGCACAAAAATGAATATGGCTGAACTGTCAAAATTTTGGGACCAGACTAGCTGATTTCGACCTTCCTTTTACATTTATTACAATCCTTCCCCTTTAACCGAAGACGCTTTTTGTGTATCGTGAGTGCGCTTGCATTGAAAATAGAAACCTTGTCCATTGATTTATTCAGGGAAATCTTAGACCAGTATAAAACTGTTCCATGTAACTCATGTTTAGCAAGCGTAGTGGCTCAGTATAGCTTCGCACTGACAAATATAAATGGATTTAACCAGGAATGTCCATAATCACGGAGCACAATCTTCTCGAGGTACAAAGTAGTTGCGGTCATGGTACCTAAGCCATAATCCAAACTCATAAATCCGTAAACGAATGACGAATCAGAATGTTCATACCAACAGACATGGACCCCAGAATAAAGGGTGTAATCAGGCGTCCGCGGATATTAAGCATTACTTGGTTAGCAAGCTTCGCCCACCATGCCCTTAGGCCTGAACGAAGGAAATATCGGTAGAAGCGTATGGCCGGGATTTTGGAAGTCTACTTATGGCGCGTCACTGGCAAAGACATCAGAAACAATTCTGGAAACTGCCACATTGTAGTGATTGACCAGATCATGATGTCTCCCATAGAACTTCTTAAGTGTTGCTACCAGTTTGGTTTTTTGATACCCCTAGCTCAACAACTTTGTAGTGAGCACTTTCCCACGCTCCATGAAGTCTTGATTATTTGAACAGGCTCTGGCATAACGGATTAACTGTGAAACGTAAACGCCGTATGCTGGTGCAGAAGGGATATTACTGCTCAGGAATGGAAAGTTAACAATGGGAAAATTGAAGTCATCCCGTTTGTCGTAAAGCCTAGTAGCAAGCTTTCCATTGTCAATGTAGAGATAACAATCCAAATATGAGGAGGAGGCTGCAGTCTCCGTTGTTTCCTTTATTTCAAGTTCACGTGGATAGATGAATTCCAAATACTCTGCAAATTTTGTGTTTTTCATGGACAATCCATCATCTATATATCTGTAGGTGAAATTGAATTGTTGTGCGAGGTATTTCTTGCCTGCTTGGAGGAGACTTTGTACAAACTCCGTCTCATACGAGTATAGAAACAAGTCGGCAAGTAACGGTGCACAGTTAGTACCCATCGATATGCCGATTGTTTGCTGAAATATCCGTCCGCCGAACTCCACAAAAATATTGTCGATTAGATATTCCAGCATCTTTATGACATCTGCATCTAAGTATTTTTGTGGCGCATCAGAGTGATCCCGAACGAAGTATGTGTCTTTGTAGCCAATGACAACATACTGAAATCGACGGTTACCATTCAAAACGTAGAGGAAATAAGAAACAAACAATGACAAGACACAACAGCACAGATGACTTTTTCAACTGCGCATTGCTATAATCAAAACAGTTTTATTGACACTGTGGAAGAGTGTAAACGACACGGTTGCAATAAGTGCCATAAAAAGAAAAATAGTATCATAAAAACCGCTTTGAATTGCAACATAGCCGCAAGCAGCACAGTTTGACACTGCTCCCTGATTAGCAGTACGCGATTTTTCTCCCTCATCTCTATATCAAAGCGGACTATAAAAATGAAAATTCAGTCACAAGAGAATGGATAAGCAGCTGTGACAGGTTAACATTTAGAAACTTATGTTAGAAAACTATTCGTATTTCTTATGTGAAAGAGACTCAGCTTAGACTGCGCTTCTGCCTAGCCTGTCAATATCTTTAAAGCTTTCTGAATATACCATATGTTAAACATTGTCTGCTAAACAATTGAGCCTCTTTAAACAGAAAACAATCAAATGGCGCATCCCTCCAGCCTGATCTGAATGTACACACGTCGCATATGTCATAATGCTATTTCTATTTGGATGGGCTTAATCATTTTATTCTCGAAATTGATTGATTGATTGAGTTGTGTTTTAACGACACGTATACCCTTGTGGGTCATTTTGTGTCGTCTCCAAGAGAAAAGGAGAAGAGAGACAGAAGAAATAGTAGAGATGAATGAGAGGTACAGGGGAGAAAGGAAATTGAATGAAAGTGAAGAAACAGAAGAAATAAAAACATTCCCCTCTACCTTTACCTGCTGCAAGGATAACAGGCCTTGCCCAACTGTAAACCAATATCAGTTGGACTCCCCGGTGTAAGATACATGACACCTTTGCCTCACCCAACCACCCCTCGTTATCCTCGAAAAAAGATACATTATTGTTATTATTAATATTATTATTATTATTATTATTATTATTATTATTATTATTATTATCACCACCATGATAATTATCATAATTATTATTATTATTATCAATTCGTGAAGAACCAAATACAGGTTCGTACAGTGAGATCCTGCGCCAGGGAAAACGGCATTGCCATATATGCGAACAGTAAATGCCCAGATCAGGCTGTATATCTATACATACAGGGGTTCGCTGGCTGCTCGGAGGAAGGAAAATGTTTGGAACTAGCATCCGAAATTGCCTCCATCACCTTATATGGCAAAATTATTCTGTAAGTCTACGGATCTTTTGGTTGCTCTGTCAACCAATAAAAATGTCAGTCAGCATTTTGCAAACTAGAATGAGCCCTAGCAAAGTACCGTTTTCAAACATATATAGAGACAAGTCACTTTAATGGTTTCAGAGAAGTCGTTTAAAAAGTATAGACAGACGCACAAACGCATGGACGACGGACGAAAAGGGGATCGTGAGATTCAAGCTAAGGTAGGCTAAAATATCATATTTTTATATAAATAAAAAAAAACTGTTTTTTACTTACATATGTTGCCCAGACATTCGTTGTGAGGACTTGATTTCTTTCGTCAAGGTCTAATATTTGGATTAGACTGAGACCATAATGTACTATGAGAGTTTCGTTATCGAATGCTACCGGGCGCCCCATCTTCCCCATTGAAGCATAGTTAGTTAATAATTCGGTAATTAGCCTCTTTTCCTGAGACATCTCAGTTGCGCCTGAAATAAAAAGAGGATATTAAGGGGATACACTTGATAGAGTTCCCGCCATTTTAAAAAGGAGGCAATGATTTTGATTTCCTTTTTGCATTTCGGAATGCACACCAAGCCCCTTCTGAAAAATGTGTCTACTGTAAAGGGGGAAAAATGCCTCCCTTGTTCTGCACATTCTTTCCTTCTGAGTAGATAGATGCTTTTTCAGAGGGTAGGCTTAAACACTGAGTTACCTGCCCTGAAAGCTCTCCATTCCCATTAAACGAACGTATAAATGATCAAGTGACAGGAATAAATTCGTTTTATTTGACACGCAGAATACAAGAATTATGAACTCAAGTCATATTTACTGCTGTGCTTCGTGACTGTGGCCTTTCCTAGGTAACTTCATTTATATTTTTGGTTGTCAATAAAATGTTTCTACCGCGTCTAGTAGAATAAAAAACAAACAAACAAACAAACACTAAAATGTATAAAATACTTACAAAACATATATAGTTTTTTGGCTCATTGGTATCTAATTAATATTTATGCGGACCAATGACGCCAATGGTCATTTAAATAATGTTTAAAATGTTTTAAAAAGTTTAATTTTTAAAGGTCCGGTAGTGTATGTAGATATAATTTAAACAATGCATTTGCATTTGAAATGCTAATTTAACTTAAATAGTTAAATTAAAACACGACAGTTAAACCAGCTTAAATTAGTTAATAGACACAGGAACTGCCACAAGGTCAATGTACAGCCTTCCCGAGGCATCAGGAGAGAGATGAAGAGCAAACAATGACAAAACAAAAGCCATAGATAAAACCGCCGATACATGAACAAAGAACAATTGCAACAGAGGAACCGCCCTGGAATGGCCGGCCAGTAGAACAAAAATACTGGGGCTAAACCCCACTTTCTAAGTTATTTAATCAATATTTTGTGCAATCAACTTTCGCAAAGTGCTTCGTTTACTCGTTTTCTTTTCTTTTTGTTTTGTTTTGTTTTGTATTTTGTTGCTGTTTATTATTTTTTGTTGTTGGTGTTTGTTTACCTTTATCCAGACTAGCTACTTAATAGTTATTAGATTTTGTGTTGTAAATGTTAATTAAATCAGTTTCAATCAATTTAGAACGTTGCTAGCTTGAATTATAATATGTTAATTATCTAATGTTGAGTGACTACTTACTATCTTGCTACATTACACGACTATAAAATAAAATCAAAAGGATATTATGTATTCGTTTAGTGAAACTAAAAAAGAAAAAATAAAAGGAACAGTTGTATCAGAGAAAATGCTGTTGGGATAGATATTTATATATATAAATCTATAAATAGGAACTGCTATTGAGCCAAAAATAGTATTAAATATCTTGGGGAAATCTTAGAACAATAGCTAACAGGTGAGAGCAAGGTAAATTAAGTTTTGCAAAAAGCTAACGCTAGACTAAAGTTTTATACAGGATTTAAAAAAAAACATTAAATATTAAAAGATTTAAAGATTTTTTTTTAAATCAACATATAAATAAGTTTTTTGTTATATCACATATACAATGTCATTTTTGCCATGCCTGTTCTTTCTAGTACCCTCGATTATCCAAAGAAGAACAGACTTCAAATCACACAAAACAAAATTATCAGTTTTATTCTTAAAGTCAACACAAGGTCACATATAGGATCATATGAATTAATACCCCTTGAATGGTTACCAGTTTCTAGAAGGATAGGTCAAATAATTTTGAATCAAGTTTTTTAATTTCAATTTCCAGAATTCTCCCGATTATATGACTGAACATTTTACTCGAGCAAGTACTGTTCATTTTTATGGAATATTGTTTAGAGGAAATGGATTCATGAGTTTCAGTTCCTAAGGTAAACGGTATTGGCGAAATTCGTTTGCTTATGATGAATGCATTCTGTGGAATAACCCATCAAATAATATAAAAGAACTACAAGTACCTCACGCCTTTGAAAAGGTTGTAAAACACGTTTCTAGATCTTTTAACACAAAAGTGTATCATCTTATTGATCTTTAAACATAATAGTTTACTATCTTATTAAATGTCTTAAGTATCGAGGAAATCTTAAGGTTCAAGGTGGTCATTCAATCGATTCAGAAGGACTCAAGCAAGGATCTTTTCAGCAATTGACAGTAAATAGATGCCTCGATGATTATCACAGACTGAAGGATTCTCGTTTTTTTTGAATAGGTCGATACTTGTTGCATTCTTGAATTTTTGAGGGATGGCTTCTTTTTTTCCACATAATGTGAAATAACTCTGTTAGTTTCTCTGCAACTGGGGGATCTCCTGCTTTGTAGCTCTCTGCAGGTATTGCATCTGAACCTGGAGCCTTGCCAGATGATAGAGGTTTTATTGCTTTTACTGTTTTTGAGACGGTTGGGAGCTCATCAAGCAGCGGATTACATTTCACCTGTGGTAGCCTTTTGATTGTTTATCATTGACAGCTGATAGCCGATTAACGACACCATCAATATGTTCAGCCCATCTTTTCAAGAAGTTGGGTGGTTCCTGAGCTCTAGGGACCATACACTGTCTTAAGTGCATCAAAGAACTTCTTCATATCCTTTCTGTCTGCAAAAGACCGGATTTCATCAGCCTTTTTGGTCAGCCAGAATCTTGCATGTTTCTGAGCCTAGCTTGAACTGAGATAAGCCTTGTGTTTTTTTGTGTTTCTCTTCAAGGAGTCCCTGGATTTCTTTATCATTCTCATCAAAACAATTTTGGTGTTTACGAAATACTGGTCCTAGGGGAACCATTGCTGAAGAGTGAACGGTGTCTCTGAAGATTGTCCAGCTCTCATCTACCTCTTTTGAACTGTGTTCCAGTGCATCTAAACTGCTGCAGATACCGTTGACGAATGCTTGCCACTTGATGTCTTGTTTCAGCTTGGAAACATCCAATCTCTTTAGCACTTTCTTGCCTTCTGGTCGTCGTACAGGCTAAATGCGCAGGCTGAGTTTGCTGACAATAAGCCTGTGATCTGTCCAACAGTCTGCGCCACACATAGACATGCTGTCTGTCCTTCCTTTGCACTATGACATAGTCAATGCCAGTGTTTGGAGCGAGAGTGCATCCATGATGTCTTTCTGCGAGTTGGTAGACGGAAGACTATGTTGGTGATCAGTAATTCATGATCTGCACACTTCTTTAAAATGAGGAGGTCATTGCTGTTGCACTTCCCTACTCCTTCAGTTCCAATTGCTCCTTCTGTTTGGTGGTCTGTGCCCATTCTGGCATTGAAGTCCCCGAGAAGGATGAGTTTGTCTGTCCGGGCTGCTGCAGAAATCACAGAATCCAGATAATAGAACTTGTCTTTAACCTCATATGGGTTGGTCATTGTGATTGCATAAGTACTTACAATCGTTGCATGCCTCTTTCCAGATAAGGGAAGTCTCAGCGTTATCAGGCGGTCATTTATGCCTTTTGGAAGTCCTGAGAGCTTGCTGACGAGGTGCGACTTGGAGGCGAATCCTACTCCCGCTTCACGTCGGTCTTCTTTCTTGCGTCCACTCAAGAAGAAAGTGTAACCAGCACCAACTTCTTTTAGCCCTTCCTCTGCAAGGCGAGTCTCACTCAGAGCTGCATTCTCGACTGTATCGGTCAAGTTCTCTACCATCTAGAGTTGCTGAGGTCTGTCAGAACCAGCACTGTCCATTAGAGTGTGCACATTCCATGCGCCGATGGTTAAAGGTATCACCTTCATCTTCTTTTTTCTTGTTCGACCGCCAAGTGGGATCCCCGCTAATAGCGGTTAACCAGCCAGGAGCTTTGAAGCAGGTAATTTTTTAGGACACCTTTTTAGTCCCTTCCCCATGCTATTGGGGTAAGCAGTGCGATCCTAAAAAGGTCTACTCAGTCGCTCAGTTCGTCTACCGAATTCCCTATACTGCTTCATTCTTAAGGAAAGCGACCATATAGAACCAAGCAACAACAGCTGCCAGTGTTTCCTCACCTGCTGCATCAGCGCTCGTCTATCGCATCAGAGTTTTGTATGACTTTCATATGTGTGCTTACTGTGACTGTGTGTTGCTGATTAGGATGACATGCGCTGTGAAGTGGATTATAATGAGGGAGAGGTACCCAGAGTCCACCTCACTCTCTCGTCCTGACCTAGCTAGATCCAGAGGCAAGACAGTGTCAGGACATCTGAAGCTAAGCCCGGATGCAGTGGATAAAAACAGTGAACCATTTAAAATACAGCCAGCGGGCGAGAGAAGTGTTGCAACTTTGCATTATACAATGAACCTCATGAACAGACTGATACGAAGTAGGTTCATATTTTTTGTCTTTTGTTGTGTTCTTCATTTACGAAGGACCCTTGTCAAACTAGAGGCCGAAGTAAGCCAGAAATCGCTCGCCTTGATTAAACTGATCATAATATGTCACATTGTGCTATAAGGGATGTCAGATCGGATTGCTTGTAGCAATATAGAATCTGATGTTGTTTGAAGAATTTCAAGATGAACATTGAAACTGAATAATTTTAGCAGTTCTGAATCCCCATGTCTCTCTGATGCCCCCCGTCAGGTTTTGGCTCACTCTGACTTACGGTTTGGGAGATGTGGTTTGAAGAATTTAAAGATGGTCGCCCTCTTGGACATCAGATTTTAACGATTTTAGCAGTTCTACATTACCATAAAATTCAAATGCCTCCGTCAAGTTTCAGGTCCATCCGACTTACCGTTCGAGAGCAGATGTGATTTGAAGATTTTCAAGATTGCTGCCATAGTGGCTATCTTGGAAACCAGAACGGAACTTACTTAGCAGTTTTAAATCTCCATATTGCCTTGATGCCTTCCACCAAGTTTCGGCTCAATCTGACTTACTGTTCTGGAGCGGATAAAAATTGAATATTTTCAAGATGACCGCCATAGCGGGAGCAGATTTGGTTTGAAGATTTTCAAGATGGCCGCCATCTTTGATACCGTAACGAAACGATTTTAGTAATTCTGAGTCTCTGTTGCTCCAATACCTCCGATCAAGTGTCGGCTCAATCTGAGATGGTTTGGTGTGTGTGGGGGGGAAGGGGTTGTGTGCGGGGGAGATGTCGCTTGAATGTTTAAAGATGGCCGCCGTAACGGCAATCTTTGATATGAGTTATTCTGAATCTCTATATCGCGTTGATGCCTCCCATCAATTTTCGGCTTAATTCATCTTACGGTTTGGGAGATGTTTTTTGAAGAATTTCGAGATGGCCGCCGTGGCGGCCATCTTAGATATCGGAACGGAACGATTTTAGAATTTCTGAATCTCTATTTCAGTCCGATGCCTCCCACCAAATTTCGGCTCCATCCGTCGCGGTTTGGGAGGAGGTGTCACTCAAAGAATTTCAAGATGGCCGCCGTTGTAGCCATCTTGGATACGGGAACGATTGTGGCAGTTATGAATCTCTATGTCGCTCCGAGGCCTTCTAGTTTAGGCTAAATATGAATTACGGTTTGGAAGAGACGTCGTTTGAAGAATTTCAAGATGGCCGGCATGACGGCAATTTTAGATATTGGAACGAAACGGTTTTATCAATTCTGAATCTCAATGTCGCTCTGATGACTCCCATCAAGTTTCGGCTCAATCCGACTTACGGTTTAGGAGATGTCGTTTGAGGAATTTCAAGATTGCCACCGTAGCAGCCATTTTGGATATCAGAATGAAACTATTTAGCAATACTAAATCTCCATGTAACGCCGATGCCTCCCATCAAGTTTCAACTCCATCCGACGCGATTTGGGAAGAGAAATCATTCGAAGAATTTCAAGATGACCGCCAAGAACTGGAATATCGGAACGAAACGATTTTAGCAATTCTGAATCTCCATATCGCCCAAATGGTTCCAATTAACTTTCATCTCAATCAGACTTAACTTTCAGGAGGGAATATGAAAAATGTGAAAAGTTACATTTGTGGCCCCATTTGTTATATAAGAGCTCATTTAAATAGTTACCTGTATATCCTTTTATATCATTTATATCATATTAAATAACCCTCTGTATCCCTAATAAATGCGCAACACGTTTGGACTGCAAATGGATGTTATATGCAAAAGTGTAACGAAAACTGTCATATACAAAATTATAGCAGACACTTTGAAAAAATATCTTCAAATATTTCCAACAAAACAGTATTTAGTCAAAAGATGCAAGGACTGCACACTTTGATTGAATAATTATTAGATAAGATTTTCCTTCAAACATCCCTTCACTTGCTTGCTACTGTCAGCTGTAAAAAAACAGTAGATAGCAGTCGCCGATGATTTGATACGAAAACCTTTTGTTAACTTATATAAAGCCAAACAATGCCATGTTTCATATTCTATACTGATGTTCATGTATTACATATAAGAATTCAGATTCAGATCAAAATATCCTGTACTAGCAATATTTTACCGATAGATATGAGAGAAACTTGTCTTAATCAACGTTATCCTCTCTACAAGTCTTTGTTATTACTTGAAATTGTACTGTTTACCATGTGTGTTTAATTTAAATCCTGATACAACAAGCAGACTACAGCTACAACGATGTCCAAAGCCATTCAGTACATGTCATGTGAATCTGAGGTGATCGTATGTTGAATCTTTTTGTATCATATAACACGGGGCGCAACATTTCCTACACGACTCAGATCAGTCTGCGCTGTCCACCTGAAGACGTTTTCGATCCTTGGCTACCCAAAGAGTGGCGTGCAAAGACTTTGATCAGACTGCGCGAATGCACAGGGTGATCTGAGTCTTCCCTGTGCACACATGCATTCTTGCGGAAAATGCTGTGCCCCAGCTCATATGTTAGTGGAAGATAACATAGGAGCATCAGACGAAAATGTACTGGAGATCTGAAGATTAACTTCTAATTGGTTAGCAACTTATCACGAGCTACCTATTCTTAATGAACTTTATAAAATGTGCAGTGCTCCACTAAATTGTCAACGCTAACAGATATCCATTTTCTGCTGCTGGAAAATTGTAGATTTTTGAAGTATTTAATGGTGTATATTTCCTATGTTGTATATTTTCTCAGTTAATTCATTTTGCTAGAGCTAGAGTTAGTGATTTTAATAATCGAAATAAATTTTTAATTGCCCAATTTCTTAGGCAAGGGTGTACTTATAACATGTTCTAAGTTTTATCGCCGTCATTCTGAATTTATATCAAAACATAACGTTGGTTTGAAAACACTTTTGCAAGAAGGACTGTCTGAACCTGAATTTTATTGCGAGTTTGTCTATAAGCTCAGAAAGAGTTTGGCAAACTGATTTTTCGGTACAATTTAAAAAGATTGTCACTCGCTAAAAAATTATGTTACAGCACGGATATTATGTGGCAAACTGATGCATGGTTGTTACCCAGTTATGGTTGATACTTTTGCAACCCTTTTTAATTGCATGACGGTGAGTCGGTCCTCAAACTAAATGACGGCTCCATTCTCCGTCTCTTCAGACAGTCGGCGCTTGCCTAGCTATGCCAGTGGTCGGGCTCATCATGGTCCTGTTTGTGGTTTTATTTTGTTCTGACATCAGATCGCCATTGGACCTTTACTTTGTTTCATCACAGTGTTTTTGATCATATGTGTTTTACTGTGATGTATCAAATATGAGTAAGAGGACCCCTATGCGAATAATTGGAGCTGCATCAGAATTAAGAGTGAGGTTTCACACGAGTAAAACTGGTTTAAAACCCCCACTCCAAGGAGTTTTCCTACTGACTATTCCAAGGCGGTTCCTCAGTTGCAATATTTCTCTCTTTGTGCGTCTGTTGCTTAAAATGTGGCATTTGTTTTGCTTGTCCTAATTTTTCCTCCCCTTCTTTTGGTGACTCGGGAGGACTGTGCCTCGTGATTGTGTCATTTACTGGGTCTCTGCGCTTATATTTTAAATGGTATACACAGGCAAACGTTTTACCTTTTATTAAGACGCAAAGACCCGAGTTGACAATCTATTCTTACAGTTATTAAAACATATACACAATACTTTAAGCAGCAACATCCAAAAAAAAAAATAAATAAAAAATAAAAATAACAAAATAAATAAATAATAAAATAAGAGCGTTTGGCCCCAAAAAGTCAGGAGGACACAAGTAAGCAATGAGCATCAAATCCACATTAATTAATCCTGCCAGTCAATCAATAATGATTCTAAGATCTCTTGTGGTTTCAAGGGGCATTGTGAAAACTCTTAGCAGTGATATATCATATGCCACTTGGTATATATTAATATGGTGACTAGGATCGTCTCGTTCCGAGCGCTATAGGCTGTTATGATGTCGCTGTAATAAAAATATCTATATGTATGCGTAAAAATTAAAGTTAAAGAACGAAGTATGGCATTTAATGCTAATGCAATGTGACTTAATAATGTCCAATAGCTTCATGTATACACTTAGGTGACTTACTCACTAGGACCAACAATAAGCATCTTTAGCACGGCTAATCATTGTAACTGACATCACAGTTTGAGACCTTACGTATGCTGTGTCCTAAGACATTTATTTTTTTTTCAATGTGCTTTATATTCTGAATGCCACACCAAGGTCACCTTGTGGTAACAACAGTTTAAATGACAAAACGTACCAGAATATACACTGCTTTGAAACAAGAGGGCCCAGACGGCCCTAATTCGCTCACCTGAGTGTCATTGTCTCTAGTATATTCTAAAAGACTATGATTTCTCTTCATAGGACTATGTATGTTTAAAACTTATTGAAAATGAATGTTTTCAGATGACAGGCTTTGGCTTTGCGGGTTGGGGGGGGGGGGGGGGGGTGAGGGGGGGCGGGGAGGGAGTGGCTTTGCGGGTTGGGGGGAGGGGTGGGGCGGGGTGCTGGACAGAAGCATGATCGCATGGTGTCTTATTGTTAAATAGGCATGTGAACTAGATGAAGCTATGTAAACAGATATCAAAGGCCAGGGCCTTCTGGTTTCAGACAAAAAGATTTTTAAAGGTTTTCCCTATATAAGTATATATAAAACAAGATCTCGGCCATGGCGGCCATCTTGGATTTCCAAAAGGGACGATTTTAACTATTTTTGATCTACAAGTCACCCCGATGCTTCCTACCAAGTTTAAAGTCAATAAGCCTTTCGATTTAGGAGAAGAAGCGAAAAATAGATTTTCAAGATGGCCGCCATGGAAGACATCTTGGATTTCCGATCAGAAAGATTTTAACTATGTTTGACCTATAAGTCAACCCGATGGTTCCTACCAAGTTTCGAGTCAATTGGTTTTTCTCAGTTTAGGAGAAGAAGCAAAAAATAGATTTTCAAGATGGCCGCCATCGCGGCCATCTAGGATTTCCGATCGGAACGATTTTAGCTATTTTTGATCTATAAGTCAACCCAATGCTTCCTACCCAGTTTTGAGTTAATTGGCTTTTTGGTTTAGGAGAAGAAGTGAAAAATAGATTTTCAAGTTGGCCGCCATGGCGTCCATCTTGGATTTCCGATCGGCACGATTTTAGCTATTTTTGATCTACAAGTCACCCCGACGCTTCCTACCAGGTTTGGAGTGGCTTTTTGGTTTAGGAGAAGAAGCGAAAAATAGATTTTCAAGATGGCGGCCATGGCGGCCATCTTGGATTTCTGATCGGACGATTTTAGCTATTTTTGTTCTACGAGTCAACTCGATGCTTCCTACCAAGTATCGAGTCAACTGGCCCAGGGGTGTAAGAGGAGTAGGCTTTTAAAACAATTGTTGACGCCGGACGACGAACGACGGACGACGCACGACGGAGACGGACGACGGACATTGACTGACCACAATTGCTCACCATGAGCACTTCGTGCTCAGGTGAGCTAATAAAGGATGTTCTTATTTAACGGAGAGAAATGGTACTCTGTTTCGTGCTAAACATACAAAAGTATTATCTGAAATTACGTGTTGTTTCCAGAAAGTCAATAAGAATTTATGACCAAGCGCTTAACCAAGCCATATAATAAAGGTTGCATATAAATGACTCTAGACCAGAAGCGAAAGATTTTTTTTTATGATCGCAAGAGGAGAATGCCAAATTTGGCAGTCACAGAAGAACACAGAACCAATCTTCGACTGGTTTGAGATTGACGCGGAAGTTGTTTTTGGAATGCTTACAAATCCATACAGATAAAGTATCATCTACAGTACGTGTACAAATACAACAATGCTAGTCAATAATAATAGGGCTTTATGATAGAAATACGTTTCTAAATTTGTTGAGTACCGCAAGAGAGGATGTTTTATTACTTATGTTAATCAATAACACATGTTTAAACTGCTGAGTATTGTAATATCAGTGTAAATACCAATGTGCTTAAAGTAAAACTGTCAGCAAACAATATTTATGCTCAAGAGGGCAGTGCACTTTATGGCAGTTTTTTTTGTTTTTTTTTTTTGAAATCATCCTATCGAAAAGCTTCATGTTACTGTCAACCTCAAGTATTCGAAAATCTTAACTGCGCGTCCATTTTGCCACCTGTTGATGTCTCATAAATGCTCCGGAAGGGGCAAACAGTGCAGATATTGATGAGGCTCTGTGTTCAGATCTGGGTCTAAATTGTTTGCTGAGACATGTCAGTTCGCATACTTATATTACTCTAAAACTACTGCAGTTTGAGCCGGAATTATTATATTTTAGATAGTTTGAAGGCTTTTAAGAGGACCTTTTAAATGGAACCACATTAAATACCTGCGGTTTCTTAAAAGAGATCCAAATTGGGTTGTCGATGAAGGCTTTATATTGGTTAAACTATGTCTATTCAACAAAGTTTGCGAAATACGTTTGCTGTACGTATTCTGACGTCTAAATTCACACCCATACGAGGGTCCTGCAAAAAGTTGAATCTTACTGCTAATAACCGTATCTCACTGCCGTGCTACCAAAAACTGTATGTTACTGCCGTGCTACTAATCACCGTACCTTATAGCAGTGCTACTAATAAGTGTATCTTACTGCCGTGCTACTAATCATTGAATCTTTCTGTTGTGCTGTTAAAAACCGTATATCATTGCCGTTTTACCAATACTTGTGTATCTTACTGCCGTGCTACTCATAACTGTATCTCACTGTCATGCTACGGCCGGGCTACTAATAATTTAATCTTACTGCTTTGCTGCTTAAAACTGTATGTTACTGTTGTGCTATTGTTAACTGTATCTCTGCCGTGCTACTAATAACTGTTTCTGACTGCCGTGCTACAAATAACTGTATCCTACAGTAGTGCTACTGATAAACTGTATCATACTGCAGTGCTACTAATAACTGTATTATACTGCAGTGCTTCTAATAATTGTATCATACTGCCCTGCTACTAATAGCTGTATCATACTGCAGTGCTATTAATAACTGTATCATACTACCGTGCTATAGATAACTGTATCTTACTGGCGTGCTGCTAATAACTATATTCTATGGCAGTGATACTGATCACTGTATCATACTGCAGTGCTTCTTATAACTGTATCCTACAGCAGTGCTCCTGATAACCGTATCTTACAGCAGTGCTCCTGATAACTGTATCTTACTGCAGTGCTACTGATAATTGTATCTTACTGCAGTGCTACTAATAACTGTATCATACTGCAGTGCTACTGATAACTGTATCTCACTGCCATGCTACCGATAACTATCTTTCTGCAGTTCTACTGATAACTGTATCTTACTGTCGTGCTACTAATAAATGTATCTTACTGCAGTGCTACTTATTACTGTATCTCAGTGCAGTGCCATAAATGACTGTATCTTACTGCAGTGCCACTGATAACTGTTTCTCATTACAGTGCTATGTTTTTACTATATCGTATTTTACTGCGGTGCTATTGATATCTTATTGCTATGCCTTTGATACTGTACCTTGCTGCAGTTTTCTCAACCGACAGTAATATACTTGTTTACAGGCAAATTATGTAGCGGAAACAAAATTGTTCTTTATTGTATTTTATAGTAAATAAACAATAGGGATATATGCAGTCTGTACACATCTTCGCTAAATAGACATCACATCTGACACAGCCTGTATACAGTAAAGCAGATCAATCATACAGTGTATATTTTAATTTACCGGGAGCTCTTCATAAGGTGTTGGTTTTGTTGAATTGCGCAATAGCTGTTTCTAAGCAAAGCGTTTAAAGGTAGATGCAATAAGAACAAAAACACAATATACCTTTAAATGAGATAAATGTTTACTCGACATGACCCTACCTTACTACAGGTGTGTCACAAAACGGTAACGTCACATGAGGTGTGTCACAAAAGATGTTACCGTTAAAGGTGTGTGCAAAGATGTGTTAAAATAGAAGTTTGCCTTTATTTTAGGTCCATTTTCCGAGCATCATGACGCAATTTATGTATAATATGACTCTTCTAAATATGCACATCTTCCCAAAAGCACCTGTTCATACATGGATGGGAGAGTATGTTTATAACAAAATTTCCAATATGCTTGTCTAATTTTTTTATTCTGTAGCGGAGTTAGTTTGCACAATTAATTCACGTCAAAACGTTAATTAAAGAATTCTACTTTTATTCAGGAATGCAATCAGGTTAGACAACCTGTCCTCAAACCACTTTACATAAACCAAAAGAACCTCTTGACGCTGTGTGCCTTTCTGATTTGTATTTCGTGTGAGCCCGCCACCTTTAGTTTTCAACGAAGAGTTCTAAGTCTTAGTTTTCAGTCGATAGTCGGACGTTAACTGTACTGGTCTAGTATGTGTATATATGTGGCTGGTTTGGGGACAGTAAGGGGGTGATTCAGACATTGAAGCTGCAATGCTATTATTATTGTGTATTCGCAAGCAAGCTGGATAGTGGTGATGGCGGTTACTCATATTGCGATACAATCTCTTACTGCACGTACTCGAAACCGACATCGGATCATTATAGGCGGTAACTCAGACGGTGATACTCAGTTATTACAGTGCTTATGTTATTGTGTATTCGTAGTTTGGGGGCGATGGGTATGGTAACTCATACTGTCGCACTGTATCTTACTCCAGTGCCAGCGGCATTGTATATTCGTGTTCAGTGGAGCAAGAATGAGGAAGTTAACTTGCTAAATGGCACGCTACCTTACTGAAACGTCAGTTTTATTGTGTTTGTAGCTGGCTGGGGACAAATGCGATCACTTACTGCAGTGTTTATGTCATTGCGTGTACACAGCTGGCTGGAGACCAGTGAGGTTGTATCTCAGACATAAAAAAGTGTATCTTTCTGCTGTACTCGTCCTATTGTTTAGTCGAAAGTGGTTGGGGATCAATGAGAATAGTCCTCAGACAGCCATACCGTATGTAATGGCAGTGAAAGGGGCTGCAAATTACAGTAGTGTTAGTGTTATGATGCTCAAACTGCGAAGAAGTTGGGAGAGCATATTGCTTTTGGCTTGTCCGTCCGTTTGTCTGATCGTCCATTCGTCCATCCGTACGTCACGCTTTTGATTCTATTCATATTTTTGGAACCACATATGCTAGGATTTTGAAATTTCATATATGCATTGCTTATAAAACATTAGCTGATCGTTTGTTTTTTGTTGTTTTTTTTTTTTTTTTTTTTTTTTTTGTTTCTATCAGATTCTTCTTGGTGAAGTTACGCACCTTTTGACTTAGACATTCTAGCAAATGCAAACCTTGTAAATAAAATACCTAAGGAACCTCTTGAGTTAGGCTCATGAAATTTGGCAAGAAGTTTGGAATTAATGTGTAGATGACTTGATTAAATTTTTGTGAACTTTTATGTATCTATTTTTTTTTTCATCAAAATAAGCCCCCTTTTCAGACTAAGGTATCTTAGCATAGGAAACTCTTCAAGGAAAAGTATCTCAATAGCCCTTGGTGTTAAGTTCATGAAATTTTGCAGGCGATCAGGAATCATTGTGTAGATGACCTGATTAACGTTTGGTGATTTTTTTAATATTTGTCTAAATTATGCGCCTTTCAGACTTAAGCATTTAGCGCTTTAGCGACCTCTAATATCTTTGGAACCATGTACGCTAGGGTTTTGAAATTTCATATATGCACTGCTTAAGTAAAATTATCTGACCCGTATTTTTTTTTCTCTTTTCTGTCAGATTCTTTATGGTGGAGTTACATCCCTTTTTAGACTTAGTCATTTTAGCGAATAAAAGTCTTGTAAGCAAAATATCATAGGAACCACTTAGGTTAGCCTCATGAAATTTAGCAAGCCGTTTGGAATTAATGTGTAGATGATTTGATTTTTTGATGATTTTTTTATAAATAGTTGATCAAATTATGCCCCTTTTCAGTCTTTTTAACATAGGGAATTCTTGTTAGAAAAATATCTCAGGAGCCCCTGGACCTAGGTTCAGGAAAATTTGCAGGCGATCAGGAGCTACTGTGTATATGACCTGATTAACTTTTGGTGAAATTTTATAATTATTTGTCTAAGTTCTGCCACTTTTCAGACTTAAGCATTTTAAGGTTATTGCGATCTCTCATATCTTTTGAACTATATATGCTAGGGTTTTGAAGTTTCGTAAATGCTTTGCTTATAAAAAATAGCTTACTAGTATTTGCTTTTCTTTTCCATTGGATTCTTCATTCCTTTGGAATGCTGTTCCTGAGTTATTCCTCTTTATCGACCCATGCATTGTAAGCGTATGGGACACCTTCCAACTTTGTCATTTTATATGGACAAACGTATAGTTTGGGGCATAGTGTTTACAAACACATTTCTTATTGTATATTCATAGTTGATTGGGAATAGAGAAAATTGTGACATAGATTACATATAAAAAATATCATTAGATGCCATGTAATGATTTAGCCATTAAAATTTAATATGTTTAAGCTGGAACATTTTCGTCAATTTCGTCAAGACTTAATTTTCACTTTGTAGATTTAATAGTCAAACTGTGTATACGACTTCCAGGCTGCGCTTGTCAGCAACACATGCTAAGTAGGCGCAGTTCACATATACCGGAAGCCGGTTTAAAGGTAGCCTCCTGAACCACCAATAAATTTTCAGATGTTTCGTAAACTGTGATTTTGGCTTTAATGTTGACATCAGCAAATGTTAATTCTTAAACTGCGTCCTTGTATTCAGTTAATTCTAGCATAGCAGTGTCCATGGGGATTTTCGTAGCGATTGTCTATTAAGGCTGCTGGAGTCTTCATACTTGTATATTATGCAGACAAGGGCATTCGACGAAATATGTCAATCTTAATTCCGAACATATATTGCTCAAGTTAAATGCCTGTACTGGATATTATAACGGAGACATTTAACTCTTTCTCCATAAAGTACGATGCCAGATATGTCGTACTTGTTGTTAAGGTGACTGGATAAACTTAGTAGAATTTCCGCCATTTTAACCAGGGTGATAATTTTTGTGACTTCTTGTTTGCTGTACTGTACAACAATCCCCGTCTATAAAGGGTTCTTCTCTAAAAAGGAAGAAATTACTCCGATGGGGAGAAAATTCTTTCCTTTTAAAGAAGAACGCATTTAGAAGGGAGCCAAATAATTTTAACATAATTTTGTATTGTCTCCGTTCACAGTGTACCCGTTACCCGTACGTAAAGATCTACATCTAAATAGAGGATATTTATTCTTTTGCTGTGAATACCATAAATATTGTCATCGAGTGAAATGAAAACATCAGTATTTACACGAGTGCGAAGCACAAGTGAAAATGTGAATGTTTTCATTACACGAGATGAAAATTTTTATGGTATTCACTGAAAAAGAGTAAATTTTCTTTTTATTTTATTGTTCACAAGTCAATGCGCGTTTCTGACGTCATAAGTAACGTCACCAAACAAAACATGAACGTCATGGCGTCGACGCTCAGTGCTTAACATGTGAACCGCTAGAGAAACAAAAAAAAAAAAGTTTCGGCGAATCAAAATAATTTTAATACCATAATGTTCCTTACATTCTAACTAAGAAAATGCATACCAACACTTGATAGTTTAGTTCAGAAACAAAGAAGTTAGAGGTGTTCAAAAATCTGAAGTGGAGGTAACATCCACTTCTGAAACAGTGAAGAAAACCGAAGTCGTCCAAAGCGAAGAGTGAAAATATAAATCGTATCATTCACTATAGTGAAATGATACGATACCAATTCACTAGTGATTGATACCACTTTTATTTTCATCAGATATACATATACACTGATTTCACCGCTGACAATAAATTAAAACAGTATATACTCCTGGAGACATCTTATCCATTACGTCTTTCATCTCATATACAGTTTAAGCTCTACCACTATGTAGGCGAAACATGATATTTTTCTTGTTTATCACAGAAAATAAGAACATTTCTTTCAAATTTGAATGAAATGTCAAATCTTTTTTTTTTCTGTGAAAAAAAAACAAAAAACGCAAATATCTATTTAATGCTGTCTGCTTTTATTTGCTGTCAACAGATCAAATTAAAGCTTTTTAATTTTGAATCTCTTTAATGCTCTTCTATGCTCTATCCCTTTCTAGGGTGTGTGTGTGTGTGGTGGGTGGGGGTGTCACTTCCCATTTCGTCTATTCCCATTTCGACTACCGTTTCTGCGTTTCTGTTGCCATTTCGTCTACTCCATTTTTGAAGGTAATTCCCATTTTGTCTACTTTTTTTTTATAGATATAATGACCAAGATCTGGACCGAAACTGATCCGATATACTTTATATGATTAATATTGATACATTTTTAAGTCTGATCTGAGACTACACTGACTGATTTGCCTGATTGCTATGCTTTCCATACAAAATCGATAAGGATGCATAATAAGGAAAAGAGGCACACACACAGAGTAGAACCAGACCAATTTTCTTCAGTCTAACCTGAATCTACACAAGTTGATTTGCCTGATTGCCAAGCTTTCCATACAAATATGTAATACACGTTTGTGATCTTGAGCAGGCTGTACTAAATGTGAAAATATCCCAAGTAGACGAAATGTGAATGTGTGAGTAAACAAAAAGGGAAAAAATGTCAAAATAGTAGACGAAACAGGAATCGACGAAGTGAGAAATACAAAATGGGAATAAACCTCCAGTGGACGGTTAAATAATAAAAAAAAAAACCCAACTATCCATAACCATAACAATTTTCCAAGTTTTAAACACGGTTTTAAGAATAAATACTTCACCTATTTAGGCTCCCATCCTAATCTCACCACTTTATATAGTAAAAAAGTATCTGACTTGTAATGTAATGTCTCTTGTCGTCCGAACAAATGATGGTCATCAACTAATTAAAAGCAAAAACATATTACTGAGGTATAAAAGTTAGGGATATACTGCTTTCCCAAATAGGATAAAATGAGAAAATTTTTCTCAGCTCAACGAAAATGACTCTGAAACACAAACACTATGCCCACTTATATATGCTTGTTCACATAAAATGCCAAAGCTGGAAAAGAGCATAACGCTGAAAAAATACACATTTTTTTTTTCAAAAGTTAATCAGATAATCTACTCATCATCCCCGGTAATCTCACCAAGTTTCAAGGCCTAGCTCAAATAAATTTCAAGATATTTTGCTAACAAGAGTTCATTATCAATATATTACAAGAAACATTACTCATGAAAAAATCGAAATCCTTTCAACACAAATGATCCGGTAATCTACTTATCATTCCCAAAAAACACACAAAGTTCCAAGGCCCTAGCTTATATAGTCTTTGAGATATCTTGCTAACACGATTTCATTATCATTACATTACAAGGGGCATAAATCGGTTTTTATGCTACCAGCTTTTTCAATGTTTAGGCATATTGGTTTGGCCTTGTCCGTCTGTCCGTCTGCGTGATACCACTTTTATGTACTTGTGAAACTAGAGAATGGCTTATGCTAGGAACATGAAATTTTACACATAGCATGAGTACAAAAAATAAGCAAACACGTATTTTTTCGTCGAACCTAGTACGGCTAGGTTATGCCCGTTTTGCGACTCTTTTCTGTTCTACCCTGTTGCTATTATCACAATAGAAAAACATGTCAGCACGATATCTAGAGATATCTTTGAAGTAGGGTTCTTATATTTGGCATACAGTTTTGAATCAGTGTGTAGATAACAGATAATCTGGTTAAATTTTGAGCGAATTTCGTAAAATATTGGCAGAGTTATGCCTCTTTTCGGACTTTGTTTAGCAATAGAAAATCTTAACCTTGTCAACAAAAATATCTAGAAAACCGCTTGAGCTGGGATTCTTATATTTGGTATACAGTTTATTATCAGTGCACAGACAATCTGATTAACTTATAAGCGAATTCCGTAAATATTGTCAGAGATAGGATCCTGATAGTTTGAATACTGTTTGGATTATAATGGAAAAACTTTGTCAACACGATATCTAGAAAACCACATGATCTAGAATTCTGATGTACTGTTTAGGATCAGAGTTTAAATGACCTGATTAACGTTTAAGCAAAATTCGTAAAAATGGCAGAGATATACCCCTTTTAACTTTGCCTGTAATACAGTTGGAAAACTTTGTAAACATGATAGCTAGATAACCGCATGAGGTAGGATTCTGATATATGGCATACAGTTTAGGATCAGTGTGTAGACGACCTGGTGAACTTTTGGGTGAATTCCGTAAAACATTGACGGAGTTCTGCTGCTTTTCTGACTTGGCTATTATAACGATAGGGAAACCTTGACAAGACGATATCTAGAGAAGCGCTTGAGCTAGGATCTTGATATTTTGCATATTGTTTTGGATCAATGTTTAGATGACCTGATTAATTTTGAGCGAAGTTTACAGAAAAAATGGCAGAGTTATGCTCTTTTCGACTTTTTTTTATTGCAATGGGAAAACGTTGTCAAAATGATATCTAAACGATTCGCACACGCGATAAAAACAGCTATTGCACATCTGCAAATGCCATGCAACTTCTTCCAGTATTGCCACTGCAACTAGGATACAAATTTGATCATACCATAAACAGGTCAAAGATCATCCTAGTATCATCATTTCAAGAAACTTAGTAGACTTTAAGTCCCTGATGCTGTATACCAAGATTCATTCACATAGCTTTCATTATTCTGGAGAACAAGATTTTTAAGTGTTTTACCATATATGGGCATTGAATGCCATCTTGTTGACTGGGGGCAGAACCATTTAAACAAATTGCCAAAATCCTTTCGACAGAAGGCCGTAAAAAAGTCAAAGGTCAATTTACGACCATCATTTAGAAAACTTAGTAGACCTTGAGTCCTCGATGCTACATACCAAGATTCAGCCTCAAAACTTTCTTGATTCTGGAGAAGAAGATGTTTTAGTCTTTTACCATATATTGGCATGGCAGCAATCATGCTCAATGGCACGAACAATTCAGTCAAATTTTCAATACCATTTCGACAGAAAGCGCCATGTGAAATCTGGAGAAAATTGCTCAAGCGGTTTCAGAGAAGAAGAAATTAAAAAAAAGAAAAAAAGATGGCGGCTTAGGTGGCCATCTTGAATTTCCGATCGGCTCAAATCTACCAATGGTTCAAAAGGTTAAAACAAAAAAATGGTTTTCAAGATGGCAGCTGTGGTGGACATCTCTGATCAGCAAACACTACATACTTTTGATCTACAGGTCATTCTGTTGCTACAATGTAAACTTTTAACTCAATGGTTTAGGAGTAGACGTCTAAAATCAACTTTCAAGATGGTGACTGTGGTGGTCATTTTGGATTTCCATTCAACACGGTTTTAGCTACTTTTATATCTACTGGTCGGCCTGTTGCTCCATCATAAGTTTTGACATAATTTGCAAAGTGGTTTGCGCGGAGATGTTGATTATAGATTTTCAGACTAGCACAATTATAGCTAGTTTCGTCCCAGAGGTCATCCTGTTGCTACAATGTGTTTCAACTTAAATCTCCCAACGGTTTGGGAGAAGAAGTAAAATATTTTTTTCAAGATGACGGCTAATTTTTCATCTACACGTCAACCTATTGCTACATCATAAGTTTTAGCTGAATTCGCCTTATGGTTTGCGAGAAGATGTCCAAAACAAGTTTTCAAGATGGCAACTGTGGCGGCCATCTTGGATTTCCAATAGACATGCAACTCTACCTCATGGTCATACTTTCCGATAACTTTCTGCTTCATAGATGAAAATTGTAGAAGGAGTTGGCCGGAAATAAAGTCGTGTGTGAACTATCTTTAATGAGTAATAACTAACAAAATTTGGTGTACTGTAAACTTGAAATAATCCGATGAAAGCTGTTGGATGACTTAGCCAGAAATGTAATATCTGAACGACCTTTGAAAAGTAATGACTCTACCAAAATTTTGTGTACTGTAACCTCGAAACAATTTGGGCTGTACCACCTCATTGTCTAACTGTCTACCAAGTTTCCTTAACCTCATCCAATAAAAAAAATGTAAGAAGAGTGATCCAGAAACCAAGTTACGTCTGAAAAATCTTTCAAAAATAGTGATAATTGTATCAAACTTTGGTGTACTGTAACCCCAAAATAAAATGTGCTGTACTTCCTCATGGTGTAACTGTCCAACTAGTTTCAACCCAGTCAGATGAAACCTGAAGGAGGAGTTCACCGGAAATGAAGTCATATCTTAACAATATCTAAAGAAATACTAACTCTATAAAAATTTGATGTACTGTAACCTCGAAACAATGTGCACTGTACCACCACATAGCCTAACTGTCCATAACGTTTCAACTCCATTCGATAAAAACTGTATGAGGAGTTAACCGGTAACAAATTCATGTCTGAAAAATCTTGAAGAAAAGTGATAACTGTCAAAATTCGGTATACAGTATGCGCTATACCACATCACAATCTAACTCTCCACCAATTTTAAACCCGATATTACATGTAAAGAACAGGATCAGCTTATCAAAACTGAAGGAGTTCTGCTGATGAAAATGTCGAAAATAGGCATTTGCAGCGATCAAGGGGACGTGACTTTAAAATACATGATCTGATCCGGACAGATTTTGAACTCATCCAAAACTTCAGCAATATCCTCTTTATATGCAAGTTTCGTAATGATCCGATCAATACTGAATGAGTTATACTGATGCTGAAGTCAAAATTAGGTTTCATTTTCAACAATTAAGGGGACGTAACTCTAAGACAAATATTTGATTCGATCTAGCCAAGTGGCGAACTCATCCGAGATTTTATCCATGTACACATTGTCTGCAAGTTTCTGAAATATCCAAACAAAACTGAGCGAGTTATGCTGACGACAAAGTTAAACAGGGGCTCTTTCAGCAATCAAGGGAACGTAACTTTAAGATTAATGATCCGATCTGGTCAGTTTTCAAACTCATTTGAGATTTTATCCATGTTCACCTTATCTGCGAGTTTTCGGAAGATCCGATTAAAACTGAACAAGTTATCGTCCGGGTGAAGTCAAATATGTTTTTGAGCACTGAAGGGCAAATAACTAAGTTTAATAATTGGAATTGCCCAGTTTTCGAACTCATCCGCGATTAAATCCATGTCCACCTCATCTGCAAGTTACAGGAAGATTTCATCAAAACTGAACAAGTTATCGCCTGGACAAGGTCAAATAAGGGCTTTCTGGCACTCAAGGGCGAATAACCTCAAGATTAATGACCAGATCTGGACAGTTTTCAAATTCATCTGATATACTATTTATGTCCACCTTATCTACAAGTTTCAGGAAGAACCGATCATAACTCAACAAGTAATCGGCAAGGTCGAATATGGGCTTTTTAGCTATCAAGGCAAATAACTCTAAGACTTATGGTCCGCTTTTGAACTCTTCCGAGATTCCATCCATGTTCATTTTAACTGCAAGTTACAGAAAGAGTCGATCAAAACTGAACAAGTTATCGTCCGAATATGGTCAAATATGGGCTTTTTGAACATTTCAGGGCAAATAACTCTAATGAGAATGACCCAATATTGCTGAAACTTGAATTCAACTGATATTTATGCCTGTTCTTATTATCAGCAAGTTTGTTCTACTTATGATAAAAAAAAGTTGTTATCAGTCGGACAACAGTTTTATCATTGTTTGGGCAAATTTTTCAATTTTCAAGGGGACGTAACTCTGAAGTGGTTTGTCCGAATTTGCTTTAACTCCTACAGCCTTAGGCCAACTGACTCGAAACTTGGTAGAAAGTATCGAGGTGACGTTGATAAAAAATAACTATAATCGTTCTGATCAGAACAAAGGATGGCTGCCATAGCGACCATCTTGAAAACTCATTTTGCGCTGCTTCTCCTGAAAAGAAAGGCCAACTGACTCGAAACTTGGAATCTAGCTATTTTTGATCTAAGAGTATCGAGGCGACTTGCAGATCAAACATAGTTACGATCGGAAATCGGGCTTCTTGAAAATCTATTTTGCGCTTTTTCTCCTGAACCGAAAGGCCAGTTTACTCGGAACGTGATAGGAAGTATTGAGACAGGTTGTAGATCAAAACTTGCTAAAATCATTCCGAACAAAAACCTAAGATGAACGCCACGCCGGCCATCTCGAAAATTAATTTTGCGCTTCTTCTCCTGAAATGAAATGCCAACTGACTCGAAACTTTGTAGGAAGTTTGTTTGTTTGTGTTGAGGTTTTACGGCCCAGTCAACCCAATGGGGTCATGTCGAGCGCGGTCAGTTTACCTAGCTACACGTTTACTGGGCAGGCTTAGTCCTCTTAGCAGTTAACCAGTATTGTGCACATTCTTTCGCCAGAAACTGACAACTGCCCTTCTTGAATCAGCGGAAGGGAGAGAATGACCGTAGAAAATATTTCATGATCAATCTTGTAGGAAGTATCGAGGCGACTTGTAAATCAAAAATAGCTTAAATCGTTCCGATCGAAAGTCGGCCATCTGAAAATTTATTCTGCGCTTCTTCTCCTGAACCGAAAGGCTGAGTGACTCGAAACTGTATTATGATTATTATTATCCCCACGTTTTTTTTTTTTTTTTTTTTTTTTCAAAAAAAAAAAGCGATGGAGATATTGTAAACGCCTCCATCCGTCCGCCCGTCCCTCATACTATCTCCTCCTCAACCACTTGGCGGAATTCTACCAAACCCGATATATTACTTCCCCTCATGGTAAGGGTGTGCGACAGCAACATTATTTTTCTGTCCGTCCGTCCGTGTGTCTGTCGTCCGTCCATTTGTCTGTCACACTATCTTCTCCTAAGACACTGGGCGGAATTCAACTAAATTTGCTACATCACTTCCCCTCATGGTAAAGTTGTGCGAGAGCAACATTATTTTTCCATGCGTCCGTCCGTCTGTGCGTTCGTCGTCTGTCCATCTGTCCGTTACGCTATCTCCTCCTAAGCCCCTGGGCGGAATTCAGCCAAACTTGCTACATTACTTTCCCTCATGGTAAGATGTGCGAGAACATTATTATTTTTCCGTGCGTCCGCCGTCCGTCCATCTGTCCGTCACGCTGTCGCCTCCTAAAATACTGGGCGGAATTCAACCAAACTTGCTACATCACTTCCCCTCATGGTTAAGGTGTGCGAGAGCAACATCATTATTTTTCCGTCAGTCCGTCCACCTGTCGGTCTATACCACTGGGCGGAATATAACCGAACTTGTTATATGACTTCCCCTCATGATAATTGTGTGTGAGAGCGTATGTCCATCCGTCATGCTATTAACAACTTTAGCAAAGAGCGAGGCTATTTTTGATGGCCCGCAAATGTTGTGGGTACTCATTAGAAGTTCCTCTTTATGTTGCTTCTGATGAGTACCCACGACATATGTTTTCGTAGAGGAATAAGAAAACTATCGGTACTTTTTGGTTGATAAAAATGCCTTATCTAGATAAGTTTTGTATGTATGTATGTATGTATGTATGTATGAGGGGCAGTCGGCCAATACCGGAACTCTTTGTTCTTTCTCACAAATTTTTAAATATACATTTGAATTTAATTCTTTTTCAAAGTATTCTCCACTTACGTCTTTAAAATTTTGCCATCTTCATGGGAGCTTTGTATTCCTTTAGCAAACCATGAAGTAGACCTATTGATGAGGTTACGATTCTCAGCTGAAATTAAAGCCATCCTATATTTGTTTCCAGTGAGCCTTTTATAGTTCTAGAAACAAATAAAGTCGCAAGGGTGGGGGTGGGCACGGTCTAAGCTGTCTAAGTTACTTCTGAATAATATCAAGAAGTCACAGTTTGGCGTTTTGGCATGAAATGAGTCATGTGAATTCCAAAATGCAACCAGCAGATAGAGACAGTTTAAGCTTGGGAGGGGGAAGCCAACTCTTTTCCACTGCTTTGACTGAGCTTTTGTTTCAGGTTCAGCATGATGAACTAACATTTCATCCCCAGTGACAATACAGTTCAAACACTAATTATCATCATGGTTAAAACGCCCCAAATGTTCTTTTGCTATGGTCACCCTGGGTGCTTTTTTGGTCTACTGTCAGCTGTTTCGGCACCCACCTAGCACTTACCTTGCTCACACCTACTTTTTGTTAAACTGATTACCTACCTCCTGCAATAGCACTCTGCGATCTTTGTTAAGAAAAGCCTCAACATTCGCCACCGTTGTAGGGGTCACTGCCTCAGTGGACTACCCTGGTATTGGCGTTTCCCTTACGCATGTTTTGCCCGCCCTAAACTGTGAAACCCAGCTATAAAGGTTAAACGGGATATGCAGGCTTAAAAAAAAAAAGAAAAAAAAAAAAACTTTTCTGCAACCTTTGAAAAATGCGGCAAAGTTTTCACACTCTAAAAGCAGGGATTTTATTATAGGTCTCTGTTCCTCAAGCTTAGAATCCATGATAGCCTTAATACCTACCTTGTTTTATACTCGAAACTTCGTGTAAACTCACGGCACATTAAAAAGAGATCTACAAAGCAGGAGGTCCTCCAGTTGCAGAGAAACTGACAGAGTTATTTCACATTATGTGGAGAAAAGAAGCCATCCCTCAAGAATTCAAGGATGCAACAATTATCCACCTATTCAAAAGGAAAGGGAATTCTCAAGTCTGTGACAATCATCGAGGCATCTCTTTATTGTCAATTGCTGGGAAGATCCTTGCTAGGGCCCTACTGAATTGATTGAATGAACACCTTGAACAGTCAGGGCTTCTACCAGAAAGCCAGTGTGGATTCAGGAAAGACAGAGGAACAATAGACATGATCTTTACAGCACGACAGCTTCAAGAAAAATGCCAGGAACAGAATGTGGACCTCTACATGATCTCTGTCGACCTTACCAAAGCATTTGACAGTCAGTCGTGAGGGACTTTGGAAAATTATGCCAAAGTTTGGCTGTCCTGCCAAATTCATAGCAATGGTACGGCAGTTCCATGATGGTATGCTTGCAAGGGTCCAAAATGATGGCGAGTTCTCTGATCCATTCCCTGTGACAAATGGAGTTAAGTAGGGCTGTGTTCTAGCTTCAACACTCTTCAGCATGATATTTTCTGCCATGCTTATAGATGCTTTCCAGGATGGTGAAAATGGTATACCTATGAGGTATCGCTTTGATGGGAAACTTTTCAACCTAAGAAGGTTGCAAGCTAAATCCAAGGTGCAGACAGAGGTGCTAGATGAGTTCCTCTTTGCTGATGACATGGCAAAGGGTGCTCCAACAGAAGAGAAAATACAAAAAGGTGTGGATCAAGTATCTGATTCATGTGACAGCTATGATCTCACAATCAGCATCAAAAAGACTGAAGTTGTATATCAGCCAGCACCTGGAAAGCCTTACAAGGAACCTACCATCACAGTGAAAAGTCAACGACTGCAAGTGGTAGACAAGTTCACCTACCTTGGAAGCACATTGTCTAGGGTTATGCACATTGATGATGAAGTCAATGCTAGGATTGCTAAAGCTAGTGCATCATTTGGCCGGCTACGTGGAAGTATTTCGGACCGAAGTGGAATCAGACTTGACACAAAGCTGAAAGTATACAGATCGGTGGTGCTGCCAACACTATTGTATGCATGCGAAACTTAGACAGTTTACCAACGGCATGCGAAAAGACTGAACCACTTCCATATAAGCTGTCTTAGAAAACTTAAGATTCTAAAGATCAAGTGGCAAGACAGGATTCCAGACACAGAAGTCTTGAAACGGGCAGGGATGCAGAGTGTATATACTCATCTGAAATTGGCACAGTTAAGATGGACAGGCCATATTACAAGAATGCCTGATGAACGTTTGCCAAAGAAAATCCTCTATAGAGAACTACAAGTTGGAAAACGCTCCCATGGTGGTCAGAAGAAGCGATACAAGGACACCCTCAAAGCATCCCTTAAAGATTTCAACATACCAACAGAGTCGTGGGAACAGATTGCACAGGATCGAACAAAGTGGCGAGGCGTCATAAGAAGGGGAGCTGGTGAATACGAAGCAAAAAGAATCAGAGAAGCCGAGCAGAAACGTGCACAGCGGAAAGCCAGAGCTAAGGCATCACCAACAGAGCTTTCTTCCTCAGACCTCTCTTGTTCTATCTGCAACAGGCAGTTTAGAGCTAAGATTGGTCTCATCAGTCATCTTAGAACACACAAATAATAACACATCACACAGTTGATTAGGATTGGTCATTGTCAGTAATGACAGACGAACTATGTATGTATGTATGTATGTATGTATGTATGTATGTATGTATGTATGTATGTATGTATGTAGCAGCAGTAGTAGTAGTAGTAGTAGTAGTGGTAGTAGTAGTAGTAGTAGTAGTAGTGATAGTAGTTGAAGAAGTAGTAGTATGACGACCACTCTTTTTTTAACTGGAACAGTATTTAGGTGAAAACTCGATTGTACAGTTTATAGTCTCATTTTGTATTGTTGAAACTGCATGTTATATTATGAACCGTTCCCGATCACGTTATTGTATCCGTATATGCAACATACACATTCTGATTTGCAGCTTTTATCTTAAAATTAGCATTTGAAAATTCTTTATGCGATATGCAATTGCGACTTTACTGTGGATGGGCGGGGCATCAGTTATTTAGGAGGTAGCTCATACATTTCTCTTGGTGACATTAAAGCTTTGGAAAATACAAACTGCACCTGGATATGCCCAAAATGTGAAGTGCTCGACTTTTCTGAGTCTTATTTTTATACTTAGTGCAACTTTGAACAGTCAAACAGGTTTGATTCCTTGGTGAAAGACATGAATAAAGCATCTTCTGCACCTGGCATTAACAAATCAACTTCCCTTAAAAGACTGAAATTTGTAAGCTTAATTATTAATGGCCTTAGCGGCAAAAAGCTGGAACTGTTGGCTTTTCTTGATTATCATAATAACACAGCGCCACAGTACGAGCATAAACGGAACTACAAGTTGCAAAAGCGGAAGAAGGAGTGAAGAAACCAAGGCAAATTCCAAAATCAGACAACCAACATGCGTATCACAATATACTGATGCACAATTATACCTGATTACAGAATAATAGAAAATGCAAACTGAAAAAGCGAGAGGCATCATAATAAAATGCAATCAAAATGTTGTATTGTTGAGTTTTTTTATATAAATACTGTGCGATATTTTTTGGTGCTTCATTTTTTTCTCGCTTTTCTTTTCTTTCATTTCGAATGTTTCATTTGTAATATTTACCCGTGTACAACAAGACGTTGAAAGCAAAGTTAAACAAACATGCAAACTATACAGCATTAGCAGTATTACTGTGTACTATGATTAATATAGTCCCTCAAGTTTCAAATGATAAAACAGACCTAACATTTTGAGACTAAACAGTTTGTATTATATAGTCCAATAATGAAACGCGTAAACCAGACGATCAGCGAGCTGACAGGGTTTCTCTCGCATCATGGAAAAGATGGAAACATGTAATTAAACAAATGCTCCATTGATTAATTTCATTTCAAGTTACTGGGATTTCTGTCGTACATGTCTTGTTACAAATAGAATGGCAGAATGGTACTTATTTGCTTAACAAAGCTCGTCAGTTTTTGTGAAAAGAAAAAGTACGAGTACATGAGCGCATACTATATACGCGAACAGCCCAGGCCTAGTTAGGTCTGCACTTGCTCGCATTTTGATAAAATATATGCTCACATGATGTCGAGTCTTTAAGGACGAGATGCACTGTGTATTGAGATTATACATGAACCTTTTCACTGCTGTCGGCAATGACTTATATGATCTTTGACAATATTGTTTCTTCTGGAACTACAGTATCATTGTCAGTGGTTTGCTCTGTTGAAAGGAATCAATAACGACCCCATCCTCTTTCCCGTTAAGACAGTTAATGGATGTTTACTATAATATTTACTTTACTTGTCTTGTGGCGCCTTCAGCCGCCACGTCTACAAGACCTTCGACCAGCATGTACTCTACAGTACATGTAAAAAGGGATTTTTGACACATATGTGTACATCGAACCCAGGTCTGTCTGGACCGAGATCTGACAGTGCATCGGCGCAGAGTAAATCAACGCATCGTTGTACACACACATAGTATTTGTAGCCTTTGGTAGATCGTAGAGCAGAGAAAGTACACCTTTAAGGAAAAAGCGAGGTTGGTGAAGAATGTATCTGAGATGAAAGATTTTGACAAATCATACATAGTGATGTTAATTGGATCAATATCGGATAAAAACTAAGGAAGTTGAAGGTGAATAAAGATTTCAAAACCATCATATCATTATCAAAGGTTCAGCCATTATATAGTACATATATATACAGTAGTATATTATATAGAATATATATATATACAGTAGCCATTATATAGTATATATATATACAGTAGAACTTCAATGGCTCGAACCCCGATGGCTCGTTTACCATGGATGAGTCGAACACGTTCTTGAGTCCGCAGGGATTTCCTCCAAATACGATGTACGGATAATTTAGGGAGATTTTCTTCTTTTATTTTGCAAATGTATGCTGTGTGCACTCATTAGAATCGCCTCGATGGGGCGATTCTAATGAGTACACACAGCATACATTTATAATATAGAACACCGAAAAGATATCCCACAATTATTTCCATTATGCCTCCTGGTATGGTACTAATAGTAACCCTCCGTGGCTCGAACTACCGCTGTCTCGAACAAATTTTCATGGTCCCAGATGGGTTCGAGCCATCGAAGTTCGACTGTATATATATATATATATATATATATATATATATATATATATATATATATATATATATATATATATATATATATGTGTGTGTGTATGTGTGTGTGTGTGTGTGTGTGTGTGTGTGTGTGTGTGTGTTTTCTGCGCAAAGTAAGAATCGATACAATTCCGGAATTGCCTTGCGCAAAGTAAGAATTCTCACTTTGCCGGGCGAAGTAGGAATTCTTACTTCCGGAATTGCTTGCTCCTGCGCAAAGTAGGAATCGGGACAAAGTGAGAATATCTATTATTGTACAAATATTTGTAATTAGTTTTTTTTTTTTGAGGCAGTAAATCATACTTTTGTAAACTTCTTTCGCATTTGAAAATACATGTATAATAAAAGGATCAGATTAGATTTTTCCTTTCGACGTATATTTTCCATTCTCCTGAATTTTTTTTTCTTTCTTTTTTTTTTTTTTTTTTTTGTTTTTTTTTTTTTGTTAAAAATGACTGAGATAGAGTTGCCAATCAGTCCACAATTGTGAAAGGAAAGACTCAAATCAGTGTCTTCTGTCGTTTTCAACGGTGTATTCCAATCAGGGCGTTTAGACATCTTCGAAGCTTATTTTTTCCACTTGGTGCCATAAGAAGGTAAAGATTTATGATTGTGGCTCTTCCTTTACATCTTCTTTGTGTGATCACCAATCAAAACACATGTATGCAGTCAGCATTACGTTAACACGCTTATGCAAAATATTATTATGTTTGCTCAAAACATAATTGCGGTAACCTTTAGAACTGCCTCATTGTCAAAGCGTTTCTACATGTAAGATTATCCAGAATCTATAACAAACATAGATTGCGGTTACTCAATGAGGCGGTTTATTACGAGTGCCCACAAACTATGTTTTAGAGGAGAAAAAATATAATGTCCATCCCTCCTGTAAACCCAATTTTTCTCTATACGAAGCGGGATTCCCGGGGTCTTCATTGAATGGACTTGTTAACGTGATGGAACGCCTTGGTTAAACAAAGAAAGAAAGAAGGAAAAAACGTGAAAAGAAAGGAAGGAAAAAAGAAAGGAAGGACATACCGCAAACAGAAATTGGATTCAACCAGTATATTTTTTTTTGTAATATTCAGAGATAATAAGACATTGAATTTTTCAAAGAAAAAAAAAACAAACAAAAACAAACAAAAACAAAAAAAACATGACATTTCATGTGAATCACATGAAATGTCGTCTTTTTTTTTTTTTTTTTTTCACTGAAAATACAACGATATCAAATGGTTTACGTTATTATTGGACGCTCAGCATGCTGAGCTAAATTGCAGCAGACGACATTTTGAAATTGCAGCAGACGACATTTTGAAGTTAGCTTTCTTATCTTGACAGAAAATAGGGTTTGACATGCAAATTGTTTCCTAGTCAACTAGCGAGAAATGTCAGAACCTATTTTCTGAGAAAACAAAAGGAAGATTTGCATGAATTGTCATTTTCTGAGAAAAAAAATAGACTGTTTTGAAATGTTGCCTACTGATTTTGTTTTTACCCGCGTGTTCTATATTTCTCCATGAAACCAGATGTTGTGGGTATTCATTAGGAAATGTTTTGTTGAGGCGCTTCTAATGAGAAGCCACAACATATGTTTCAATGGAGATATAAGAAAACTATCCTGTGGATACCCTGTCTTATCTACAGCTGCGATTTCATACAATATTATTTGTGGGGTTTAGTATTTTCATTATCATTAATATTTTTTTGTAGTTTATTAATATTTGAAAGAAATAAAACCAGAAATCAGACAAATTTCAGATTTGAACAACTAAATAAATAGAGGATCCCTCTCTCCATACATGAAAGTTAAAAATAATCCATTTATACCTTGCGTTTGTGGGATTCAGTATTTTCATTATGATTTTTTTTGTTTTTTATTTTATTTATTTATTTATTTTTTTAATTTTCGTATTTTATCGATACTTTAAAGAAATAAAAATAGAAATCAGACAAATTTCAGATTTGAATAACTAAATAAATAGAGCCTCCAAAAAGTCATTAACCCATTTATGCCTTTTATTACAGAAAGTTTAAGTATTTAACTTAATATCTAGACATTGTTGTATATCAGCAACTATTTCCGATTAAATAAACACGGCCGTCAGTCAATAATTTTCGTATCATCACGAAAACATACCTGTATAATTTTGACCCCCTTAAACCCCACTTTCATATAGAGTAAAACTAGGGTTTACAGGGGTATGCATTATTTTTCTTATTTCTGCTCAAAAAAGTAGATTGTGGGTACTCGTTTGAACTGCCTCGGCGAGGCGGTTCTAACGAGTACCCACAATCTATATTTTGAGCAGAAATAAGAAAAATATCAGAATTTTTATCTGAAAATTTTCAGTTTTTCGGTTGTGAAAATTTCGATTTATTTGAATAGGCGTGTATTCGTATTGTTGGTTCACCTGACATGAAAATGCGACAATAGCTATGCCCCGCCTTTAATTCGTTTATGAGCGGATTAATTAACATAAAAACTGAAACCGGAACATTTTTTTCCTTCTTACGGACTTTTTTGTTTTGAATAAAGTTTAATATCTGCACTTTTGGTATAAAAACATGATTTGAAATTCTCTTAGATTTGTCATCGTTTTTTTTTTTTTTTTTTTTTTTTTTTTTTGTTTGTTTGTTTGTTTGTTTGTTTTTAGCGCACTTTTCACATTTTTAACAAAAAAATTTACAAGTTGACCTGCAAACAAACTGTGGAGACCCTGATCAGACGCCGCTAGCTTCAGCGTCCACTCTGGGTCTACATTGTTGCCTTTGTCCAAACATTGGTCTCTAGCTTATATTGGCTAGGACCATGTTAACATTTCTGCAAGCAAACTATGGAGACCCTGATCAGACGCCGCTAACCTGGAATCCACTCTGGGCCTACATTGTTTGCCTTCGTCCAAACAGTGGACTCTAACTTATGTTGGTTAGGAACATGTTCATATTTCTGCAAGCAAATTGTGGAGATCCTGATTAGACGTCGCTAATTGCGGCGTCCACTCTGAATCTACATTGTTTGCCTACGTCCAAAAATTGGACTCTAGATTTATATTGGTTAGGTAAACGGATTATTATTAATCCATTCAGATAATTTATCAATTAGCCGAAACATGATTGATTTGTTGTTTTTTTCTCGCGCGTCCTTGTTCTTTCCGAATTCTTTAAAGGCTCCATATTCCTCAAAAATAGACATTTTATTATCTAAGAAAGAAATTGATATATAGTATTAATACAATCATAAAATGTAGCACCTAACAGCCTGTAAAATATCAGTTAGTCTCTCATTCGTGAAATGAAATAATTTTTATCGTATCTCTGAATTAATGTTGCCAACATTAATTCAGAGATACGATAAAAAATGATTTCATTTTTGACCCAGTTCAAAAACGAGAGACTAACTGAAATTTTACAGGCTGTTAGATGCCACATTTTATGATTGTATTAATACTATATATGAATTTATTAAACCTTTAGAAAAATGTCTATTTATGAGAAATATGGAGCTTTAATGGCATAGGTCAACAATTAATCAAAATAAAGCATTAATCACATCCTCTGAAGTATGCCGATATCTATCTATCTATCTATCTATCTATCTATCTATCTATCTATTTACCATTCCACCCACCGTCCGTCCGTCCCTCCCTCAATCTGTCTCGTCCGTCCGTCCCTCTCTCCCTAGCTATCTTTCGATCGATTGATTGAAGAAAAAAAAACTACATTCGTCACGATGATACATTCTGTTTCTAGAATTATGGGTGTTGCCTGTGAGGAAGAATCCTAAAATTGTAGGTTGCTAGAAGGATGCGGTTCTGTTTTTATCAATTGAAACTAATTCTCGTTCCAGCTTTCCCCTAAACCAAATTACTAGTTCAGATATATTCTCACTTTGTCTAAACGATTCCCATTTTGCACAGGCACATGTACCTTATCGATCAACTACAATATCTCTTGCGCAATTCTAGAATTGTCCGGTACAATTCCGGAATTGGCGGACAAAGTAAGAATTCTTACTTTGAGCAAGACAATTTCGGAATTGTACCGATTCTTACTTTACGCCGAATATGTCTGGTTGTGCCTGTCTGAAGGAAGCAGCAACGTCTCGAATATCTTTCCTTGCAGCCAATCAACGAGGAAGCCATGGTCCTGTTTTGCTAAGAGCGTGTTTAATCAGATGACTTCAAAGATTTCATTTAACTGCCGTTCTCCAGTTATCATTAGCATAGCAGTGAGATACAGTCATTCGTAGCACTGCAGTAAGATACAGTTATTAGTAGCACGGCAGTAAGAAACAGTTACCATTTGCACTGCAGTATGATCCAGACACGACCGTAAACTACACTTCTAGTAGCTCTGCAGTATGACACAAGTCATCAGTTGCACTGCAGTAAGATACAGTTATCAGTTGTACTCAAGTCAATTATCAGTAGCACGGCAGTAAGATACAGATATTTCAAGCATGGCGGTAAGATACATTTATCAGTAGCACTGATGTACGATACAGTTATCAGTTGCACGGCCGTAAGATACAGTTATAAGTAGCACGACGTTAAGATACAATTTTAGTAGCAAGGCAGAGACAAGTTATTATCAGCACAGCAGTAACATACGGCAATTAGTAGCACGATAGTGAGATGCAGTTGTAAGCAGCACGACTGTAAGATACAGTTATTAGTAAAACGGCAGTGGGATACGGTTATTAAAGGCACGGCAGTAGCATTCATTTATAAGTAGCATGGCCGTAAGGTACAGTTATTAGTAGCATGACAGTAAGATACAGTTATTAATAGCATGACAGTAAGATACACTTATTAGTAAAACGGCAGTAAGATACAGTTGTAAGTAGAATGGCAGTGAAAAAAACAGTTATTAGTAGAATGGCAGTAAGATACATTTATTAACAGCGCGGCAGTAAGATACAGGTATTAGTAGCATCACAGTGAGATACAATTATTAGTAGCATGGCAATAAGATACGGTTATTAGTAGCACGACAGTGAGATACGGTTATTAGTAGCACTACAGTAACATACAATTATTAACAGCACGGCAGTGAGATACGGTTATTAGTAGCAGGGCAGTAAGATTCAGTTATTAGTAATACGGCAGTAAGATACAGTTATTTGTAGCATGGCAGTAAGATTTAGTTATCAGTCGCACGACAGTAAGATTCAGTTATAAGTAGCACGGCAGTGACATACAGTTATTAGTAGCACGCTAGTGAGATACATTTATTAGTGGCACGGTAGAAAGATACAGTTATAAGTAGAACGGCAGTAAGATACAGTTATTAGTAATACGGCAGTAAGTACAGTTATAAGTAGAACGGCAGCGAAATACAGTTATTAGTAGCATGGCACTAAGATACAGATGTTAGTTTATAACGGCAGTGAGATACAAAATTAGTAAAACGGCAGTGAGATACAGTTACTAATAGAACGGCAGTGAGATACAGTTATAAGTAGAACGGCATTGAGATACAGTTATTAGAAGAACGGCAGTGAGATAAAGATATTAGTAGAACGGCAGTGAGATACAAATATTGGTAGCACGGCAGAAGACATAGGTATCAGTAGCATGGCAGTGAGATACTGTCATTAGTGGCATTGCAGTAAGATACAGTTATTAGTAGCACGGTAGTAAGATAAAGTAATAAGTTGCACCGCAATAAAATACAGTTATCATCAGCACGGCAATAAGATAAATTTTTAGTTGCACTGCAGTACGATACAGTTATTAGTAACCCCGCGGTAAGATAAAGTAATAAGTAGTACTGCGGTAAGATATAGTTATAAGAAGCAAGGTAGTAAGATACAGTTATCAATAGCACTGCTGTAAGGTACAGTTATTAGTATTATTATATATAAACACTGCAGAAAAATACAGTTATAAGTAGCAATACAGTATGATACAGTTATCAGTAGCACTACAGTAGGATACAGTAATCAGTAGCACTGCAGTAAGATACAGTTATCATTTGCACTGAAGTGAGATGCAGTTATCAATAGCGCGGCCGTAAGATACAGTTATCAGTAGCGCGACAGTGATATACATTTATCAGAAGCACGGCAGTATTATATTTTTATTAGTAGCACTGCAGTAAGATGGAGGTTTCTGTTGTACTGCAGTAAGATAGTTATCTGTAGCTCTGCAGTATGGTACTGTTATCATACGCATTGAAGTAAGTTAGTATTATAACTAGCACGGCAGTAAGAGGCAGTTGTTAATAGCTCTGTAATAAGATAGAGTATCGGTTGCACTGCATTAAAGTGAGCTATCAATATCGATGCAATAAGGTACAGTTATCAGCAGTGCCGTAAGATACAGTATCAAGAGCATATTAGTAAGATACAGAGATACAGTAACAGTATCACTTCACTAAGATAAAGTTATCAATGGCACTGCAGTATAATAGACTTATTAGTAGCACTGGAGTGAGATACAGTTATCAGACAGCACGGCAGTAAGATGCAGTCATTAGTAGGTCTGCAGTATGATACAGTTATCAGTAGCACTGCAGGAAGCTATAGCATTAGCATTCAGTTATCAACAGCACTACAGTATGACAGAGTTGTTAATAGCACGCTAGTAAGATATTGATATCAGTAGCACAGTAGTAACATACAGCTATAAATATCACTGCAGGAAGATACAGTTATCATTTGCACTGTTATTAATATCACGACAGTAAGATAAAGTTATCAGTTGCACTGCAGTAAGATGCAGCAATCAGTAGCACTGCAGTAAGATACAGTTATCAGAAGCACTGCAGTAAAATACAGTATTCAATAGATAAGTTTCAGTAGCACTGCAGTAAGATTTAGTAATCTATAGCACTGATGTAAGATAAGTTATTAGTAGTACTGTAGTATGATAAAGTTATCAATAGTACTGCATTAAGATACTGCTCTGCAGCATTATACAGCTATTGGTGGCACTGCAGTAAGATACAGCGATCAGTAGCACTGCAGTGTGATACAGTTATCCGTAGCACCGCAGTACCAGAAGCACTGCAGTAAGAAACAGTTATCAATGTCACTGCAGTAAAATACAATTATCAGTAGCAACGCAGTAAGATGCAGTATCAGTAGCACTTATTATTCTAATCTGCTATAAAAGTCATTTAGGAGTCTTTAACTCTTTGAACGCACGCCAAGCAAACTATGTAGCAGACGTTATTTTATGTTTTAGGGAAAATAAATTTTGACATTTCATTTAGTTGTGATTGTAGCAGACGTTATTTTATGTTTTAGGGAAAATAGGTTTTGTCATTTCCTGTAGTTGTGATTGGTGCATAAAGGTTAATAAAGAAATAAACTTGGGTAATTAGATAAATTTATGAACACAATATATTCTTTTACATAACTAAAATAGTCAATGTTTTATCGTTTTAAAATTGAATTTTTGCGATATTTTTTTCATTAAGAATTTATGAAATATGTGTCGCTGACGAAAGTTATTCAGGAGAACGACCGCCGACTTCTCTTTATGGAATGGATTTTCATATTTCTGTAGCCGTTGCTCTTTTTAGATGGAAACTTCCCGAATTACCATTTGTTTATGCATAAACTAACTTCGGTTCTGTCAATCACGCCATTCAGTTGAGCCTGCTTCAAATCTTGTCCATGTAAGGACAAAATACTATAATTTCAACGAAGCGTACAACTGAAGGGTCGTTACACAAGCGTTTATCTTGCATGTGTGTTTGAGTCTATTCCTTCAATGTGAATAAACCTTAAGAATAAACAGTTAGATACAACCAAAACTTACGCAGACTGGAACTGAGCTGATGCAGTGTAAAACAGACAGAAGCGATAATTACAGATTAATCGTTGTTTATTGTTTATATACCCCGTGCAGAATACATGTATACATGGAATATTTTGAACGACCCTCATAGTTTGATTTTAACCATGCGTTGAGCAGACGATAAACTGACACTACAGTCCATCAAGGTGGGACTTATGGAAACTAATATTTTTAGGCCAACTGGAATTCTCTGAAAATTGTGTGTGTGCGTGCGTGCGTGCGTGCGTGTGTGTGTGGCGGTGGGTGGTGGTGGGGGGGATTGTTGTCCGCTTTCAAATTAATCGACAGCGAATGGCCAGATGTGCGGACGTGCTGGCTGATCTGGGTTTTCTCTGTCCCCTTATGCAATAAAACCCCTCTCCTGATGACACGGCTGGCTCATATGTACACATGTCACAAAGGCAAATGAGGCTTCTCACGCAAAAACAGTTTGCTTATCGGACTATATGTGCGAATACCGTAGGCCTTGATGCGCGAAGGTCCACCTCCGTACATTCGTGCACCTCTGACTAGTCTGATGAGGGTTTTGTGTTCGCTAATATCATGTACAGTTTACAGGTATTCTGTAGGTATAAGCGACGACCCTGATCTGATTCAGCGGACGTGCAGGCTCCTTTTAGTCTTTGCTGCTCACACATTTTTTTTATTTTTTTTTGTGTGTGTGACAAAGCTTAAACCGTCGTTAGCTAGAAGGCGCGAAACTAATGACAATTGCCGAGTTAACCGTATAGGCAAAATCGCAACTGCAGCGGATGACATTTTCATTCTTATCGTTTTAGAGAGAGAAGAAAAGATATGTCACATAAATTTTGCTTGGGAGACGATTCATATGAATGTCAAAGCTAATTTTCTCTGAAAAATAATGTTGTCTGCTGTAACTTTGGTTGGCGCTTTAAAGCTTAAATGAGTCCTATCATTGTAAACGATACATGTTGACAACGAATACCGAAGTCAGTATGCACAATCATTGTTCGTCTGTAGAGTTGTTTTATCTCTCTACAGAACACTGAGTTATTTTTATACAAACAGTGAAGCACCTGACTGATCGATCAACGCAACGCCACGCATTTATCAGGACTTCTACAGTCCTATTAAGGGAAATTCTTCTAGTTATAGTAAAATCCCGGCAACGGCGGATGCCTCCCTATGTATGGGTATTAAATCATCCCAACAGGTACATGTACTAAAGTCGATGTTTTTTTATGTTTAAATGTTCGCGATATCCATTCAAATACTTGATATATAAAAATATGGTTCTGACAAAAGTTTTTCAAGAGAACAACCTCTCAAAACGCCGAATTCTAAAAAAAAAAAAAAAAAAAAAAAAAATTCTGTGAAGCAGATGCAGATAATAATGCGCAGCTATAAGGTTTATTCCCATTTCGTCTACTATTTTGACATGTTTTCCATTTTATCTACTCACCCATTCCAGTTTTTATCTACTGGGTTATTTTCACACTTACATGTATGCAGCCTACTTAAGATCATAATAGTGGCATATATCTGTACTATATATTTTATACGGAAAACACGATAATCATGCAAAGCAACCCGTGTAGACCCAGATCAGACATAAGAAATGGGTCTGGTTCTACTCTGTTGGTGTGCCTGTTTCTCCTATCAGTTCGCCTTGTCTATTTTTTATGGAAAACAGGACAATCGGGCAAATCCACCACTATAGACGCCAATCAGACTTGAGGATGTATGTCCATCTGACTCAACACTGGATGTGCTAGATTACCTTGCTTTTAATTTACACATTATTCAGGGAAGATTAAAGAGACAAAAGAATAAAAGTATAATTATTATGAAACAAACTGTTAATTTCTTATCTAATTTAGATTAATTTAAGTGCAATAAATTACCTTAAATGAAATAATACCTCTTTTAATATTCTTTCTAGATTTAAATAGGTTCTAATATATTGTGTATATTTACCGCATTGTCCCAGATGAGCTGGGCACGCACCAGCTTGAAATATGTGTTACTTGTTTGATTAGTACGTATAGTACCTCATATGTTGTATTTACAACTCGATAGAAATAAAAGTTATGATCTGTTCTGTTCTGTTCTTTGATTATTAATGATAAAAGAAGAAGATTCATTGTATGTGTCTTCGCAAACATATCAAGTAAATCATTACTATTGCTTTAATTTTCATATTATATATCTAAACCAGGTGAAAGTCTTTAATCGAATTCATATTCATTTGTAACAAACTTAACAGGTTGGCTTCTGACCAATAATTACCAACATTTTTTTTTTAATCCTAGTTCCGGGTAAGGTTATGCTTGATGGCGATTTCCAAATAACTAGCTGAACAAAAATGGATTTTATTTTGCTGACACAGAGTACTATCCTTCTGTTAAATACAGAACTAAAGAAACTGTCATTCGACTTTGGTTAACTGCCCTTGCGATGACTGTGAAGTACGTCACTTATTTGGCTAGTTCCGAACAGTTTATTAGCTAGTTCCGAATAATGACTGAGGAATCTGTAAAATTTCCTTCGTATAATGGAACAGACTCACAATATGACACTGTTACCTTGTAAATATGTCACAAAGAGACAGGTTCATGAAGACCTCAAAATCCGCCCTGAAAGGCAAAATACCATAACACAAGGCGTAACGATTTTTCGGGATGCACACCCTCTTTACTGCAAGAATTAGCTCATATTGTTTGGATTTAATAATCTTTCTAAAGTAAACATATTTTAGTGATGTTTAAGAAATTGCAAGAAATATGCGCAATTTTATCCCCTTCTGAAGCCCTAAAATAAAATAAGCAGTGAAATTATGTGTTTCCATTGTTAATCTATCTGGTGCGTATAGGCGCCGTGTGATGCCCCTAAAAAGTCTTCCCGTACATCGTCAAAGTGCAGATAATTTGAGAAACGACACGAAGAAAACAACAACAACAACAAAAAAAAAAAAAAAAAAAAAAAAAAAACAATCTTCGGGTTTTCCAACCATGTAAGACTCAAACCGGCTTACTCAGCCAAAGCAATAAGCTAGAGTCTTGAAAATTTTTGGTAGTATACTATCTAGACAACGAACTGACCTAATGGGATGCGCAAAATAACGATCGATCAAATGTTGAAAACAAGCGTTTTGATCCTTGCATGGAGCATTTGAGCAGATGTCGAAATGTATGTTCCACCAAATAGTTGAAAAAAAAAAAAGTTTTTATTGACTGTCTACTTAAAGGATATCTAGGCGAATGTTATTTACAAATTTGCAAAATTTATGTTAAGCTTAGGGTCGCTAGGGAAAATCGGACGTTTATTCCCATTTCGGCTATTCCCATTTCGTCTATTCCCATTTCATCTATTACCATTTCGTCTACTGTTTTGATATTTTTTCCTTTTCGTCTACTCACACATTCCAATTTTGTATACTGGGGGTATTTATACACCTATGCAGCCTACTCAAGATCACAATGGTGGGATTAACCTCGTGGGGGATGGGGAGGGGTGGGGAAGGGGGCAACTTAGGGGTAATCGTGGTACGAGTGTGCGAGCCAGTATTTCAAAACCTACCTCATTCATATACCTGGCGTTTGAAAAAAACGGACCCATTCATATACTTCATCATCCAAAATGTTGACCTATTCATATACTGCCCTTTGATTTTTTGTACCCATTTATTGCTGGTTGTCAGACAAATATCACAGTCAATTCATTGAATACCAAGAGAACAAGCAGCCTCGAAAAATCTCTGAGCGAAAATTATGTGCATATACCAGGCTGTCAGAAAAATGGGGCCTTTCACATAGGAATCCTGAAAAATCGGGTCATTCATATACTTTTTGTTGAAAAAAGGGGGCCAATCATATACTAGGCAGCGCTGAAAAAGGGGGCCATTCGGCACGCACATCCGGACTATGCCATATATAGGAGGTTACCCCCGCCCGAGGGATTAACTTATATTTTATATTTTTGTACGGGAAACAGGACAGTCAGGCAAAGCAATCAGTGTTGACCCAGATCAAACTTAAAGAAGTCGGTCTGGGTGTCCCTTTTTGATGTACTTGTTTGCCTTATTTTCCATCCTCATTTATTTTGTATGGGAAACATGGCAATCAGGTAAATCGAGTGAAAAACAATTACCCATCCACACAATTACATACCCGGACAATTACCCCGGACAATTACCCACTCGTACATTTACCCACCCCTCTTAACCTAAAATCTGACAATTACCCACCCGATTTTTTTTTCATATATATAAAACTGTCCTTTAATGTTTTATAAGTGATCTGTAAATTGTCTTACAATATTTTTCATTCATTTATTCCTGTTTTATTGTTAAAAATGAGTTTGTATCCATTCGAGAGTTTTTTGCTGAAAATTACTTTGTATCAGAGATGAAAGGATAATTATCGCACTTAAATCAGAAAAAAAGCTTTGAAATCAATAAAATTAATTAAACTCTCTGTTTCAAACTCACTTCTTTTGTTACAGTATTTTATACAGACATAACCTTTTTTTTGTCATGCAAGAAAATTGTTTATTTAACAGTTAATGTAGTTTGTTTAAAGCGCACAATTTAAATTCTTTTAGAATTTATTTATAAAGAGGTTTATTTTTCAATGATACATAAATACATTATTTAATATTCTTTGCAATAACAAATAAAACTTTTCCCTTCTGAAAAATATTCAGATTCCATATTAAACTTTCATTTTTGATTTATGAAAATATATATCTCTGGCATTTTACCTATGGCATTATTTCCTATGGTATTTTTACCAGGTAACCTCCTGCATTTTTACCTCTGGCATTTTTTCCTATGGCATTTTTTCCTCTGGCATTTTTACCTAATCCCGAAATTCATTACTGTCGAACTTTGAAAACTTGCACACTCAGAGGACCTGATAATGTGTTCGCGTTTTCACCCAAAGACTTTTTAAGACTTTTAAAGTTCACCCATACCAAAGACTGTTAAGTTGTGATGTACAAAATACTTCTTCAGTATTACTGCGGATATATTTAAAGTATAAAACAAAAATAACTGAAAAGACTTAAATATTTAATAAATCTTATTTATTTACCACAAATTTATTTTATCATCCAAAAACAAAAATATTGGCAACTGTGAGTAACTGTCCGGGTGGGAAATTGTCCGGATGGGTAAATGTCCGGGTGGGTATTTGTCCGGTGGGTACTTGTCCGGGTGGGTAATTGTCCGTAACCCAGGAAAATCAACCAGTGTGGACTCAGATTTTAATCAATTATTAGTCTTTTAATGATCAATATTAATCATATAAATTTTATGTAAACTTTAATCGTCCAGATCTTGGTCATTATACAGAAAAAAAAAGTAGATGAAATGGGAATTACCCACAGAATAAAGTAGACGAAATTGGAATAAAAACAATTGACAAAATGGAAATAGACAAAATGGGAAGTTACCTATTAACCATATGAAGTTAATAAGACATTGTTTACACTAACCATATGAAGTTAATCTGAACAGTTTTGATGCAGGTTCTGGTCATCATTATATAGAAAAATAAAAAGTAGACGAAATGGAAATACCCTCAACTGAGGAGTAGACGAAACGCAATAATAATAATAATAATAATAAGAAGAAGAATAATAATAAACCAGTAGGCGAAATGGGAAGTTACCAGCTGTACACCGTATTTTCCTCTGGTATTCGGAGAGAAACGGTGTAGGCATAGGTCAGACGCCACAGAATAAAATATTTTTTTTTTATTACTATTTTATCTATTTTCACGTTGACTGTTATAACAGTTTTGCCAATTCGTCTACTCACACCTTTCCATTTTGTCTAGTTGTGGTATTTCCACACCTATGCAGCCCTCTCAAGATCACAATCGTATGGAAAACATGACAATCGGGCAAAGCAACCAGTGTAGATTCAGTTCAGATTTGAGAACATATGTTCATCTGGTTAAAAGCTGGATGTGCCAAATTCTCTTGCTTTTAATGTTTTTAGTTATTTCAGGGGAAAGTAAGGGAACAAAACATCTGAAGCAAATATTTATTTCAGATATATTCATGTATGATCAATAAAAACCAACAATTATATCCTAATCATTAACCAGTATTTTTAAGATCATCATTAATCATATACTCTATCTGAACAGTTTTGGTCCAGCAGATCTTTGTCATTATAAAGAAAAATAAATAATGAACAAAACTGAGATTTGGGGTGCAAATGTCCTGGATGGGGGCGGGGGGGGGGGGCGGGGTGGGGGGGGGGCGTGGGGGCGGGTGTCGAACGTCCGGAGACCCTGAGATTTACATTCAGCTTAAATAGACCAAAACGAAAATGGAAACAATAGACGAAATGGGAATAGACCATTACGAAAACTTGCTTATTCGAATAAAATGTAAATTTTGTAGGTTGCTAGAAGGATGCGGTTCTGTTTTTATCAATTGAAACTAATTCTCGTTCCAGCGTTCCCCTAAACCAAATTACTAGTTCAGATATATTCTCACTTTGTCTAAACTATTCCCATTTTGCACAGGCACATGTACCTTATCGATCAACTACAATATCTCTTGCGCAATTCTAGAATTGTCCGGTACCACGCAAAATGAATATTTTCAGATAAAAAAAAATTCTGATGTTTTTCATATTTCTGCTCAAAACATAGATTGTGGGTACTCGTTAGAACCGCATCGGCGAGGCGGTTCTAACAAGTACCTACGATCTATGTTATTGAGCGGTACTCGTTAGAACCGTCTCAGAAAGGCGGTTCTAACAAGTACCTACGATCTATGTTATTGAGCATAAATAAGAAAAATAATGTACACTCATGTTAACCCCAGTTTTACTATACAAAAGCAGGGTTTAAGTGGTCAAAATTATGTAGGCATGTTTTCGTTATGTGAAATGGAATTAGGGTCTACACTGTCTGCCATTCATCCAGCAGTTTTTACGGAAATCAACAGGAGTTTTATTCAAATTTTGGGATAAGTATGGTAAAAATCACTGAAATCTAGCCAGAATAAATAAATAAATAAATTGTAAAAGTGAGTGTGTAATCTGACAATAAACAGTTCATGACCTTTCACACCTTTTTACAACGTTCGTCCAGAAGACGACGGCATTGTTTTTACAAGCATGACACAGGTGTGAACATCCCAATTGATTATTGTAACTTTCACACTTACGTGGCCATTGACAATATATTCTCAATGTAAGATAAAGACTTAACTGTCTGGATATTATCTAGCCTCTCGTCATTTTTATATTCCGTTCCCACCAGTTGATATGATCATAAGTCGCATTCGTTTCATCATGGAACCTTTGAACAGTAACCACAGTAAAGACAGCAGAGAAGATCTGGTCTCGAAGATTGTACTGTTAGAGCGCAAACTACTCCTGACGTGTCAACAACTCCACTTTCTGCGAGAGAAGGCACGAGAACTGACACTACGTGCCACAGAAGCGAGGCGAGGACTCCGGCGCAGTTTACACTACAACTTGGTACTCCGGCGATCAGTGATTGAAGGTGTTATGAACGTATTGTACGAGTACGTCAGAGATCGCGCCGACGAGATCAGAGATCTTCGCTGGGAAGTGTATCGACAGATAATTGTCATAGTCACAGACTCCGACGGCGAGACGGATGATGACAACGACGACAATGACGAGATGTTTCTATGATTACTCCTATAATATATCAACGGCCCTTTTCAGGGCCAACAAATCTAAAGAACGAAAACCACATAATGGTATGTCGCATATCGTCTACTTGTTGGACGGGTTTTTAAAAACCGTCATTTAAAATAACGATGTCCGGGCGGTCAGGCGTTGGGCGTCATTCGAGGTTTACCTTTTGGTTGACGTTTTTGAAGGAAAAAAAACGTCCTCAATGCCGTTAGACGTTTCTCTTTTGATTTTCATTTCTCATATTCATTACGAAAACATGCCTATTCAAATATATTGAAAATTTTACAACCAAAAAGGAAAATTTTCAGATTAAAATTCCGATATTTTTCATATTTCTGCTCAAAACATAGATTGTGGGTACTCGTTAGAACCGCCTCGGCGAGGCGGTTCTAACGAGTACCCACAATCTATGTTTTTGAGCAGAAATAAGAAAAATAATGTATACCCCTGTAAACCCCAGTTTTTCTGTGTAAAAGTGGGGTTTAAGGGGATCAGAATTATATAGGCGTGTTTTCGTGATGTACCAGAAATACGCTCGGGCGTTTTCGTTCTACGGGCATTTCAGCGGCATAGAAAAATAATAAAGGTGTCGAAGCACGACGAACAATCCATAACTCGTATCGGTATTCTAAATTCAAACACAACACGGAGAAAAGAAAGAAAGGAAAGATCTACTTTATAAACTTTAGCAAACCAGGGAGTCATTAGGGGCTGAAAAAAATCTGACAAATTTCGCACTCTGTCCCCATTCTGCTTCCGGTTAATTTTGCGCATGCCTTCTGAAACATTCCTAGTTCTGAAACATGTTACAATACACCAGCGTCCGACGTGGAACTAAACGCAAATGTTGACAGTCAGTCGATCAGATCATCCCCTCTTTGCCAGTCTTTTGCAGCAAATAAGTTTAGTACGCATTCGCAAACATTTATTGCTTTTGGTATATTTATATCGTTTACCCAATCAAACTATTTTTTATCATTTAATAACGGAAACCGTACATGTATGAAGACAATTCCTATCATGTAATAGCGGATACATAATATGCACACCAAAGAACACGACATGATGTTTAATGGTATTCATTGTTTGAACGTCATATCAATAGGAGTTCAGTCATTTAGCATAATGATAAACTACGTCACCGCGAAATTCTGGATTAAATCATACGCAGACACATGCTGGTCTGACCCTTCGCTCTTCGCATACATGTTGTGGGAGTGGGTGGTGGGGGACGCAGCTTATATTTTATCCCTTAAAATGCCAACCAGAATAGTAGCAGACGACAGTCTATTTTAGAAAATAAGGCTTGACGCTTCATGTGCATCGTTTTCTAGGTAGACGATTCATATAAAAAAATCAAGCCTTACTTTCTGCGAAAAATAATTTCAAAAGATCAAAATGTCTTCTTTTAAGGATTAAATTGTGACACAGGACTGGAATCAGAATAATTATTTTCCTGCGCAAAACAAACTATAGATTTTGAGACCACTACTTTTCATGACCGACACAACTTAAGGACACACACTGTACGAGTATGATAATGAAAGAAAAAAAGACTGTATAAACGATGCATTACTGACCTTTTCTGTGACGTACTTCCTTAAAACTGTGCACAATTACGTTGTGCAATGAGCACGTACGTTTGTAAACGACTACAGTTGTATGTCGTCCTGTAGCTCCGATTTAATACGCTTAGACGGCTTAGAAAAAATCAGCAGACGAGATTTTGAAAATATTTTATAAGTCTGGTGAGTGGTGTTTATTTGCTTGGAATGTCAAACCTTATTTTCAGGACAAAATTTGCATGAACTGCCAAACGTTATTTTCTGACAAAAAAACAAAAAAAAAAAAAAAAAAAAAACATCACGAAAACATGCCTATATAATTTTGACCCCATTAAACCCCACTTTTATAAAGTAAAACTGGGGTTTACAGGGGTATACATTATTTTTCTTATTTCTGCTCAAAACCGAAAATTGTGGGTACTCGTTAGAACCGCCTTTGCCAAGGAGGTTCTAACCAGTAACCACAATCTATGTTTTGAGCAAAAATATGAAAACAATCAGAGTTTTTTATCTGAATATTTTCAGTTTTTGGAGGTGAAATTTTCTATATGTTTGAATAGGCGTGTTATTGTCATGAAGAATAAGAAGTATATATCCTGTATGTCATATGCTGAATTTGCTCAAAGGGTGGTAAATGTTAAACAAAACTTCAGCAACAATGAGTCATATTTTTTCACAACATCCACAGACGTATTTATATTTTTGTGCGTCTTTGCAACATATTGACAAAGGAAAGACAGAAAGAAAGATAAAATGAAAGAAAGAAAAAGAAAGAACATGAAGAATGAAAGAAAGAAAAGATTCACAGATAATTTTGTGTACGTTGTACAGCTTTAACTCATATGATAAAAATTTCAAATCAATCGTTACTCTGTAACATTTGTATAGAAAAAAATAATTACTTGTCAGTATTTATATGCTACTGATCTACACAGTTTGTCATTGTCATACCGTTGTGCTAAGACCTCTCATAATTCAATAATATTCAGTAATATTATTCAGTAATCATGGCTCTCAACTCTTTACCATAATTGTATTTACCAAAATGTGACCTTCCATTGTACTACTGAGTACGGTAAATATGGTATAGTAACCATGCCTAATGGTCTAGATCTGATGATTCTATCCGTTCATGCACAATTTCTGACATTGCGTTTTATATTCAGATGAGAAACTGAAAGAAAGGCGCTCGGAGTAATAATTAATGAAAACGAGACCAAGAGGAAAGATAATCACACTAGATATGAGATTACGTTCTGTCTATATTATTGTTTTACTTGTACTGGTCTGCGCTTCTGTTCTAAGCAACAGTCATACTATTTCTGACACTTAATTTTCTCGCCTTTGTCTGAGAAGTGCTGAGAGATATGGAAACAGCATGGCTGCGCCAATACCAGCATATTTTTTGTTTGTTTTTTTTTTTCCGGTTAAGGGACCTTAGCATATACACGAACGGCTATCGCAGGTCAGGATCACTCTGCATATCCGTGCAGTCTGATCAAGAGAGTTTTCTGAAGAATTGATACTGTAGAATACACTCCAGATATTATACTGTGGGAAGATCCTGTATTGTACAAACTGCAAAAGGCCAGAGAGAGAGAGAGAGAGAGAGAGAGAGAGAGAGAGAGAGAGAGATAGAGAGAGAGAGAGTAACTAAACATTATTTATCCTTACTACAGCTGTCAGCTATTTTAGCGCGCGAGCGTTTATGTGTGTGTGTTCCCTTTCGCTCAAGGGTCATTAGTTTTGGAATCCAATTGTTTAATATTTTTATACATTATAAAATGATACAGGAAACAAACATTCATATATGTGCCAGATTTATTGAGCATTTACATACAAATGTTCGTTCGACAAAGATCAGCCTGCGCATTCGTTCAGTCGGTCTTTGCTGTTCACATGAACAGTTTTATTTATGTTGAACATCAGAGTGCATGACATGATTTGTTTGCCCAGAGGATTTTTCGTCTTTTCTGTTAGGAAATAGTCATGTCTATCCAATGTGAAACAGGTTTATACCCCTACCCCACACATCCCTCCTGTACACACACACACACACACACACACACACACACACACACACACACACACACACACACACACACACACACACACACCAGGCGCACTAACAGCCTTTTTCCTCTCATTTTGTTAATCGCTTAGGCTCCTTTTGGTTCAGTTACATGCATATCATTAAAGACGTGCACCGTCGGTTTGTTTACATAATACGTACTTAGGCTATTAACATGATTCAAGTAAATCAAAACATACCAGCCGCAACATGAGAACACACAATTTCTTACATGTGCCACAACAAAGGCATCCGCGCAGTCTGATCAGGGTCTTCGTTGTTCGCATGAAAAACACTTTATATCCGTAACTATCCAAAATGCGCCCAGTGAAGATTCTGACTGCGCAGGCTATTGTGAATTTTCGCTGGGTGCATATGCACATGTGTGAAGGTATGTTTTCTGGCATCGCGGCTCATATATACGTGTTTCAGTGCAACTGGAAGCAGACCTACATGCTGTTATCATTATTGGGTTGTAATAACAACCGCCGTCAGTTTGAGATGATAAAATCAATCTTCAATCTATATATTTCTTCATGCGTATGATATTTACGGCCACAGTAAAAACGTTCTGAAGATGCATATATTTACTTTACATATATTTAAGAGAGAGAGAGAGAGAGCTTTGCTGCAGTGGTAAAGAGAAGCGCTGTGGTGGAGTGGTAAAGCGTCGGTCGGATTCAGCTAGTATGCGGGGTTAAACCCCCAGCGAGCACCAACAAGTTTTGTATCCTTGAGCAAGACGTTTAACCATATTGCTTGGTACTGGTTTCTACCAAGGAAGACGTGCGCTTAGTACTCAGCTGAGGGTGTCGCAGTAAAGAGAGAGAGAGAGAGAGAGAGAGAGAGAGAGAGAGAGAGAGAGAGAGAGAGTAAGAGAGAAATTAAAATCTAAAATTGTAAACAGATGATTTTAAAAAAAAATAAATTCCGGTGCATCGCAAAGACACACACACACACACGCACGCACGCACACGCGCGCGCGCGCGCACACGCACCCACGCACTTATACAAATACATTTCTTGCTAAATTTGCCTTGTTGATATTGTTTATTTATTTTATGTTTGCTTTTTCACGGCGCATGTTTCCTTACCCACAACGCCGTGTTGTGAATAGAAATACATTGAGAGGATATCCGATTGCGCTGAAGGCGACTGGAAATCGTGTTGACACGAAGATGAGTATCGGTTGAACCGGGTTTATTCTTTCCCAGTGTCAAATGTCAAAAAAATAGGGGAATGCCATGCAACCCTCTGTTCATTTTTTTCTGTAATTGTGAATCGCATTTGAAACCAGACACTATGTTTCATGGCAGAAATCCGCTTTCTACCGGAGCAAGTATAGTCTATATTTTGCAGTTTTGATGACATGCAAAACAAACTGGATGTTGTCGAGTATAAATGATTTCATCCATCATCATAACTAAAAAAGGACTGTAAGTATATTCTGTTAATATTCGTTAGTCAAGAAAAAAGATTTTTTCTTATCAAATTTTGTGGTTGAGGGAATCGGTTGTGTTTAATTGGATAAGTTTTTGGCATATACGTTCGGTGTTCGTCCACTACAAGGCATTGTGTGTTTCTTGAATAAGGTTGGGGCGATGAGGCTTGGTTTGTAGGTAGGTGCACTTGTAATCAAGATTGGGTATGCTGGTTTGTGTAGGGTAGATAATGTGTGTAGGTATATAACCTCCATTTTTGGAAGTTGCATTGCCAATGCTACTCTTTCCCGGCCATAAAACAACCATTGTAGGCGAAAAAGTGACCAAACAACAAGGTTAGTAAGGAAACGGCATATAATGTATACCAAACAGTTCAGCTGTGACCATTACGAGTGCTTTATATGCCACAATCCCCTCAGTCAGCGCAACCGGATTTCTCCTCAATATATTTCTGCTCACAACACGGTGTTATGGTTGAGGAGATAAGCGGCCGTGTTTTTGTTTTATGTAATCTTTCTGAAAATGAAGCAACTTTATCAGATATTCATCTGTATACTCCACATCCGCACCGTCTGATCAGGGCCCCTGTTTATCGATATAATCTTCAGCATTAACAGATTGTTCAGTGGACTGGATAGACTTGGTAGATCGTTTGTGACTTACTGTTTGCCTTCCTGAATATTTACCTCTTTCAGAAAAGTGATATACTCTAGAAGGAAAGAATTTGCTCTCATAGAGAGTCTACTCAAGGGGAAAGAATTTGTTCCCGAAACGGGTAAGAATTCGCTCCCTTTCGGAGTCTACTTACAAAAAGAGCAATTCTTTACATTTTGAGTAGACCCGTTAGAAACAAAAAAAAAAAAAAAAAAAAAAAAAAAAAAAAAAATGATATGAAACGCGAGGAAAGGGTAAATATACCATATCCTTATACCAAGATACATAGCATTAGGCCTTCGTTGCCTGATAAAGGGGAATGGATTGACTTACAGGGAGGCAAATTCCGTTAGAAGTGTAGTACTTCCCTGCTAAAAAGGTATTCTGTAAAACAATATCTAAACTTCTTCCACCAGAAAATCACCTTAGGAGATATTGATGAACGTCAAAAAGATTTCCTTTGGAAACAAAGAATTTTCTACGGATTAGAAAATGGGAGTCTCAGTTTTATTGAGACTCTTCATAAGCAGTAATGAAGTTTGAAACTGTTTACGTCCTCTAGCGTATACATGAGCAGAACTCCATTTGAGAGACTAGCAAAGACTCAGGTCAGGTTGTGCATCCATGCATAGCATTCTACTAGCGACTGCCATAGATATTGATTTACTGTCTGTTTTACTGCCTGTTGATGTGACTTAAACTGTCCATTGTCAAATTTTGATGTGTAGACTCTGATGTGACGTCGCTTTCTCTGGCCAAGACCTGTTCGTCCGAATATGTAAGATAAATACCGTACATTCCGCTTACTTTGTTTTATTTTGCTGGTCTAATGTTGTAACAAAAACTAAACACGCGACTTGTTCCAAACAGTGGCATATTACTGACGGTCAATATTAGGTTCTTCAAAGTAAGTTTCATTTCAGAGTGAGGTATCGTGATTATAGTTAGTGAAGACTGATTTTATAAGAAAAAATGTCGATATCATTTTCCTATCCCATTTATCTCAAGATAACAATCGATTCTTTTTTTTTTCATCAATTCACAATGCAAAGTTTTCATGTAGGATGTAAAGTCTGAGACCTGTCATGAAAAGCAAACTTTGGAAGGAGCTGATGCGATGTACAAACAGCTGTTTTCCGGCACAGATGATTATTTAACGACAATGATAACAAGCCAAAGCAGAAAGGCAAATTATATAAAATCAATTGTAAGTTCAACTGCTTGGTTTGATTCAATAAAATCTCTATCAAATTATTTCTCTAGGGCAATACGTCGGCTTATAGACAAAAATGGCCTTTCAAAGTGTCTTCTTTATCAATTGGCACATGGCGTATGCATTCGCAGTGTACTGCCTGTGTGGGGTAAATGCGATGTATCGCATAATAAAAGTGGGTCACTGCGACCTAATGTATAGGTGCATATACTACATATACTAATGACGCTGTCATATACAAAAGGTAGTTCACTATGGGTACATTAAAGGTTGTGTGTTCACTATGGACACGTTAAAGATAGCTTAGCAATGTGGGCATTGTTTGTCTTCTGACCTACTCTATACAAAATGTATCAAAAAGTATCATGTATGTCTCCTGTAGTTTAATTGCGGCTTAGACTTACCAAACCTACGTATATGCACATCTGTTAAAGACGATGCGACGCATACCAAAGGTAAGCGAATACGACCTACCTATTGACCTCTTACCTCTTATATAAAATAGTTTGTCTAAGGCACATCTCTTGTACTGACCGATGCTTACCAACTTTGGTGTATTTATACATCTATGATTTGCTATGCACGAAAAGTAGGTCACTGTAGTATATTTTATCATTTGACTTACTTTATATAATCTCCAGCTTTTTAGACTTCTAACATTCGACGTGTAGGTACATCTACTGAAAACGGTATGTCATATACCAAACGTAGGCCACTGTAAATTATGTTTAGAACCCTTACCTCCTTTATACAACATATATATCTGGTACATATCCCCTGCGCTATTTGGCCTAGGTATACCAATTGTTTTATTCTATGCGCACATCTATTGAAGCTGGTATATTCTTTTCCAAAAGTAATACTGACCTCCTTTACAGAGTTAAATATTAATGGCATACGTTAACCAAATTTGGTATATGGGTACATCTATTAAAACTACGTTATGTAACGAAGGTAGATCTCTGTGCCCTACTTATCTCGCACTGTCTCACCTATGCTGACACAGTTTAATGTATCGGTTTATCTGGTTAAGATGGTAAGCTGCAAACCAAAAGCAGTTGATTTTGACTCATGGATGTTTGCCAACATATAGTTGCGTTTCATCCAGTGGGGTCTATTGACTGCGCTGCAGTACTGTGCCTTGTTTATGTTTAAATATTTATCAGAATATATGAAATGATTACATTATATTCGTCAGTTGGATGCGCGTCGGAATGGTGATCAGGAAGTCGCGGGTTCGATGCCCGCCGGGTCCGGCAACATTCTTTCGTAGTGATTGCTCATGAAATATTTTCTACGGTCATTCTCTCCTTCCGCTGATTCAAGAAAGGCAGTTGTCAGTTTCTGGCGAAGAATGTACACACATACTGGTCAACCGCTTAAAGAACTAAGCTTGCCCTTGAAAAATGTGGTTAGGTTAACTAATCGAAGTGACTCTAATTGGTTGAATGGACCGTAAAACCTCAACTCAACCAATATATATATATATATATATATATATATATATATATATATATATATATATATATATATATATATATATATATATATATATATATATATATATATATATATATATACACACACACACACATACACACAACTAATAAAAAAGACTGCACTCAGAAAATAACGTGGCTAATGAAGTAAACAAGTAATATCTGTAAAAATCAGATCCACGACGTAGGAACGAAAGTATATTTACATACTTACAACAATGAAAAAAAAAAAGAAAAAAAGAAAAAAAAAGAAACGCGACAGATTCATTCATGAACACATAAAATAAAAAAAAGGAAGTTTTGGGTTGTGAACCCGCAACCTTCCGCGTGGGAGGCGAGCGCTCTCCTGACTGAGATTCAGGGGCTGTTTCGCCGCCGCCCGAAAAATAATTATATACTGTTATAATTATAATTGTATATTATGAAATGGAGCGGGTTTATAGGTTGTATTGCGAACATTTGTCTGTTTGTATGGTAAATAAGGCATTATTTAGAATAACGCATTCATGGGATCTTACTGAAAATAACACAGTTGGATTTTTGTTTCCCACGAAGTCACAGTATGCTGGTATACGCATAGGTGTTCGATTAATTCAATCGACCGACTCCGTTTGAAGGTTAATGTAGATCCAGTTAGCCACCATTATCATTTAATTGATCAGGTATTTGTGATGAATAGCAAACACGATCCTACCCGGAAACAGCTCGTAATACTCTGTAACATATCCTTAACATCATGTGGTGAAGTAATGCCCGTACCTTATTAAACTTCAGGGCCCAGTTGTTCAAAACTAACGATGTCGTAAGTTAACGTATCGTTAAAATTTTGATCATCAAATATGGCATATAGCTACTCACATTTTTCAGCAATAATAACTGTGAATTAGATATTCTACTTACTAGAACAGTTAACATTTTGACCACTAGCGATCTCGTTAAGCTAACGATGCTTTGAACAACTGGGTCCAGGATTCTATTGGAAAATGCAGCTGACTGCTTAACTCTTTCGGCGCAAAATTTCAGACAGCAACTACCTTTTGCAAGTTTTAAACAAATTTTCTTATCTCTAAAATTCTTTCCTTTTAGGGTAAACTCTTTTTAGAAGGGACGCAAAACAAATATGAGAGTTGCCTTTTAAAAAAGTATATACTCCCCTTAATCTCTTTTAGATCTATACAGATAGAAAAAAAGTGAATCTGTAGTCTGTCTCTAAACTCTTTCTATTCCTGTTTTTCTTTTTTTTTTATCAAATTACACTGCAATTTTCTAATCAGTTACCTCAAACAAATGCAGCAAAACACTCAGTTGGGATTAACCCTTTCAGTCCTGTAGACTAAGATATATTTGTAAACAGTCTAGATTTAGATGAGACGGCTCATAATAAGCCGTCATCTGGATCTACATTGTTTGCCATTCTGTTCTTGATTTACATGTGTCACCCTTTTGGCAACAATGGATGTGTCCAAATGCAGAGATGGAATAGTCTATTTCAGAAACTCAGGGTTGAAAGGGTTGAAGAGACAAATGAAACTACAGGAAGTGATTGAAATAGTGGTATAAAAAGACAAGTGCAGAAACGAATCGAGCCAGTCTTGGAAATCAGATGACAATCAATAAAAAGTACAATAAACCATGTATGCCTGAGTATGTTCGATGAACTTTTCTATCATGAACATCGGAAATGTGTAGTTTGTAAACAAAGGGGTGTTAGATACAGGTAGAATTTGCTATAAGTGTTACTATTTATAATGTTTTCTAATGTAATGGCAAACATTGTAGACACTGATCTGGGTCTATACGTTTGCCAAAGTCTTTTTGTTCATTACGAAAACACGCCTATATAACTTTGACCCCTTCAACCCCACTTTTATATAGTAAAACTGGGGTTTACAGGGGTATACATTATTTTTCTTATTTCTGCTAAAAAAATAGATTATGGTACTCGTTAGAACCGCCTCGCCGAGGCGGGTCTAACGAGTACCCACAATCTATGTTTTGAGCAGAAATATGAAAAATATCAGAATTTTTATCGAAAATTTCTGTTTTTTTTGGTTGTAAAATTTTCAATATATTTGAATAGGCGTGTTTTCGTAATGTTGGGATGCTAGGCATTAACTGGTTAAACATAAGCAAAATGCAAATATATCTGAAGACAGCCTTTCAGCCAACGCACACGTAAGCACGCACATATGTGCGCGTGCTGGTTTGCTTGAAAGAACGCAATATTTAGTTCCAATGTGTTGTACAGTATGTACAATATTGGAGATGCTAAAGGTGAAAATAATTCTTGAAATGTTTGCGGAACCCTGGATAACCTATACAGAGTACGGGAGTAAGTTGTTTGGAAATCTGATTAATTTTCTTGGTTAACTGGGTGTAAATGGATAATATCTAGAACATCGAAGCACTAACACATACTTAAACCTTTATTACTCTTACAGACCTGGTCTGTTATAACCTTTACAACTAATGCAGCCTAGGTCTCTTATATAACCTACATCAATACAGCATTCTTTCTAATTGGGAAAAAAAGAGAGAAAACATTACTAACATGAAAACACAACGGCTTGCGACAATATCGACGTTAGCACAGGATAATGCATTTCCTATTATGACACGATTCGCGTATTGACGTAGCTAAACGTCACTTGCAAGAGTATAACAATGCCCTTGCCCTTTGCGAGTGACTTTTTGCTACGCCATGCGAAACTGACTTCAACATATCTACGCGAACAATACATGTATCACTACATAAAGTTCGGCTGTCAGTGTATTCCCTCATTACGTAATAAGTCTCTGTAATGTTTGTCCCTCGTTCCCCTAAAGTACATAGTAAAATCAGGAGTATGTAGGGTGTACATTAGTTAGTGGATTTCAGAATTTTGCAAATTTTAAACCAGCTTCCTGATGTATTGATTATCTTAGAGCATCCTTTGTATTGCATAAATGTGTCTTTATGTGCCTAAAGTTAAAATCTTTCCTTCCTCATTACCCGTATTAAATAAGATAAATATTTTTGTCACTTCTTCACAAAAAATATGTTTTGCGTACTCATTGATGCTTAATGTTCAGCGTCCTAATAATTGGTTGTTTACAGTGTGCAGACCAAAATCAGACCTCGCAGAACGCGGCGTCTAGTAAGGATAGTTTGCAACTACATAGCAAATTATAGTAACAGGAGGCCAATATTGATTTAATCTTGTTTCTGGTAAAATGGATAAGTTTTCGTATAAATTCTTATAAGATGCTTTTTGTACTTACATATAAATAATACACATTCTTGTAAGTGGATTTCATTTATAGAAAGCATACTTCAAACTGTTGGTTTCAAGTATCTATGGATAGAAAATAATGTAAATAATGTAGATTGGTTATGTAAAGAGGTTAAAGAGAGACTTGAATGCCAGTTCATCCAAACTTGGCGAACTAATGTTTTTGACAGTTCAAAATGTATTAATTATAGGATATATAAGACCGATTTTTGAACTTGAAAAGTACATTATGAACTTGCAGTAAAGTTTATTTATTCCTCTAGCCAGATATAGGACCACAAATAACAGGCTAAGCTTTATGAAATTTCTTGATTGAAATGAAAATACAATAGACATTAATCTGTTTATGACACAATTTGTTATAACATTTTTTTTATATTTGCCAGGATCGTCAAAGTCAAAACCGACGATCCCAGCAAATATAAAAAGTCTTTAGTGAGCTAATCGAATAGTCTACCATATGTAAAAATCCAAAGCTATATTTAGAGACCGGTCAATAACTGTCATTGTGTTGTCAATTAACATGACTTATAAGTCGGGGCAGTGGCATCGTGTCGGAATAGCATCTGGAAACTTTGGGAAACCTTTTTTTTTTATTTTATTTTTTTCTATCTTTCATATGTATCTTTGATAAAACTTCTGTATGCAATTTGCTAATTTCAACGATAGTAGCCTTTATTTTCTACACTTTTTGTTTTGTACAATATTTGTGCTAGGACAAGATTTCACATAAGCTATAATTAGCTTGTCATCTGATCCTTTATGTCATTTTTGTATGTTTGTGTTGTACACATTATATTCAATAAACTATTGTTTAAACCAAATAACAGGCTACCTATAGAAAAGGGACGATGGGAAAATATTGATAGAAATCAAAGATTTTGCCAGCTGTGTGATAGAAATATCACTACTTATTTGAGTGTGAAAATTTTAAAGAAATGAGAAGTTTTTATTTATCAAAATATTATATTGTACATCACAATACATACAAATTTACTAAACTTATGACTACTAAAAAAAGATAAGAGAAAAGTCCAGGGAGTGCCACAATCACAAACCGCAGCCCTTCCCAGGCTCAAAGAGGAAGAGGAAACCGACAAACCTAAACAAGCACAAACCGAACAAACGTACGAAAAGCACTAAGATTAGCTCTCTCTTCCCCAAGCGAGGTAATCGCAATACTAAAAGGACTGAAAAACACAAGAACAAAATGACACACGGAAAGACATACAACAAATCGCCTCGTAGAATATTCGACTATTGCAGAAACTCAGTGAATTTATTTCTCATATTCTGTCTAGATTTAAATAAGTTCAAATATATTGTGTATGATTACGGCATTGTCCCAGATAAGCTGGGCACGCACCAACCTGAAATATGTGTTTATTGTTTGATTAGTATATAGTACCTCATATGTTGTATTTACAACTTGAGAGAAATAAAAGTTCTGTTCTGTTCTCTTCTGCCTCTGAAATTGCTCACCTGAGAACACCTGTCTTAAGTGCAATACTTGATATTCATATTTAAATGCCCTAGTCTTGGCACATAATGATTTATCGAATGCAATATGCAATGTAAATCTCCAGACATTACTTGAGATCCAAGAAAAATCAGCGAAGTTTGTTTGAAATTGGCCCAGTTATTAATTAGATTTTTTTTCTCATTATTTTGCTCTCCTTGAGAAATAGCAAGGGGTGCTTGTGATTTTGCACATATTCATAGTGTGCCGGGTCCCTACAAGCCGAATGATGTGGCTTCAATCGGGATTCTAGGGGCAAAATCTGACCAATTTGTCCAAATGCACTATGTGGTTTCTGAATAATAGGAGAAAGGGGGGAGGACTTCTTTATCTTTTTTTTTTTTACATCAAGGGCGATTAGGCATGAACTATGTTGGACTAGGACCAATTAGGGTATTAGGGTACGACGGACGACGCACGACGGATGCCGGACGCCGGATGCCGGACGCCGGACACAGGGCGATCACAATAGCTCTTGAGCGGAATATTTTGAGCAATTATGGTAGTGGACCTCCCAAGGAACAATCCTACCAAGTTTTGTTGAAATCCGCCGGGTAGTTATGGAGGAGGTGTTGTTTGCATTTTTTTTTCTAGCGCTGTCGCTATTTTGTGCAGCGGAGAGGCATAGTTTTGAGCAAAATGCTACAGGACCTCCCAAAGAACTATTCTATTTTGGTTGAAATACGCCTAGTGGTTACCGAGGAGTGTTGTTTGAAGTTTTTTTTTCTCAATATTTAGCTCTGGTGGCCATTTTGTGCAGAGGAGCAGAAAGATTTGAGCAGTTTTAGCATAAGACCTCCCAAGAAACAATCCTATCAAGCTTAGTTAAAAATCTGTCAAGTAGTTACGATGGCGATATCGTTTGAAGTTTTTTTTTCTATTTTTAGCTCTGGCAGCCATTTTGTGCAGCGGAGCGGAACGATTTGAGCAATTTTGGTAGAAGACCTCCCAAGAAACAATTCAGTCAACTTTGGTTCAAATCCTCCAAGTGGTTACAGAGGAGATGTCATTTGAATTTTATCCTATTTTTAACTCAGGCGGCCAGTTTGTGCAGCGGAGTGGAACGATTTGAGCAATTTTGATACGAGTAGAAAACCTCCTATCAATCCTATCAAGTCTGGTTGAAATCCTTCCAGAGGTTACGGAGAAGATGTCATTTGAAGTTTGTTTCCTTTTTTAAGCTCTGGCGGCCATTTTGTGCAGCGGAGCAGAACTATTTGAGCAATTTTGGTAGAACTCCCAAGGAAAAATCTATCATGTTTGGTTGAAATCTACCTAGTAGTTACAGAGGAGATGTCGTTCGAAGTATTTTTTTCTATTTTTAGCTCTGGTGGCCATTTTGAACAATTTTGGTAGAGGACCTTCCAAGGAACAACTCTTTTAAGTTTGGTTGAAATCCGCTCAGCGGTTACGGAGGAGATGTTGTTTGATTTTTTTTCTATTTTTAGCTCTGGTGGCCATTTTGTGCAGAGGTGCGGAACGATTTGAGCAATTTTGGTAGAGGACCTCCAAAGAAACAGTCCTATCAACTGAACTGTGGTTGAAATCCGCCCAGTAGTTACAGAGGAGATGTCAGTTGAAGCAAATTGTGGACGACAGACGACGGACACAGGGCGATCACAATAGCACACCCCGAGCACGTTGTGCTCAGGTGAGCTTAAAAGCCCCGCAAAGCATAATTGTTGTGTATAGAAACTAGAGATGTAGAGGCTACCCTCTGCCAATACATTGCATTTGAATCTATGACATGAGCTGCATTTGATTTGGATGAAAGAAAGCAAAGGGAAGGTAACCCATTTTTTTACAATTTAACAGAGGATAAGGTTGGGACATAATTCAGTCAAAATTGACTCAATTGCCGTATTCTCCACAACGGAAACTTCTCTGTGTAAATCATATCCCGCATTTCCTGTAGTTTATTAGGTAAAACTACAGAAACAGATGCTCCCTCTTGTATGGTTATAAAGTCAAACCTGTTTTCACTCGTCAGTAAGCCGACAAATGGATTTAGTTTGAATTAGATGAAAGGCATTCAACTTGTGGCATTGGAATCAATTGTAACATATATATTGGGAGCATAACTCATGTCAGAATTGACAAATGTCGTTTTCTAAATGGACCTGTGTTTATTATATCTAAAGAACCATATGTATTTTATTTGAATCGGATTCCGTAGCGCATAGAAAGTTTCAATGATTCAAATCCATGAAACACAGAAGTTTTCACCAGGAACGATATACGAATGTACGTACGTAAACAATATCCTATGCAGGGTAAAATATATGAATATTACATTCCTGAGAGGATGATAGTATTAAAGAATGCGTCCCATGAGGAAATCATTATCGACCGAAGCGAAGCCGGGGTCGATAATTATTTTCGAAGGGTGAACATTGTAACTACAAGTAGATTCTATTACCTTCAAAGGAATGGAGTATTCTTTTTATTAAACCGAAATTACATTTACTGTCACCCTGAAACATCGGAAACAACGTAGGCTTAACTTTGAAGTTACCTAAAATTGTAATCTAAAATTGTCTAAAGGCAATGACGCCCGTTTTTACCGCCCTACGTGTGCTTGCGTATCCTTTGTGGCTAGCAGACGTTTTATAAAAGCTCAGTTTCTGTGATGCCCAGTTTACTTGCGAACTCTCTGTCCACTAAATCTTGTTGAAAACCTCTGCGAACATATCATTTGATGTCGTTTGGTGAAAGTCCAGCGAGTCGCTCAGAGCCAGGATACCAGTCGTCGACCGAGGAAAAAATTCCGATCAGAAGTAAAATATTATGAGCAGGTAGATAAGTAGAAAACATAAATTATATGGTTTTGTTCACTTTTAGCTCACATCAAGGTCGTATTCCCCGAGAAATTTGAGCAGATGCTGATGCATGTAGTACACATAAAACTAAATAGAATCTGCGTTTGCAATGTGGAGAAATAATGTCATAAATATATAGCAAATAAAATCTGTTTTCCGCAAAATAATTGGGCGATCAAAAACAGCAGGGTGATAAAAATTAATACCCCAACGAGTAACCATGCTTATCATTCCCTACTTTATCATGATGTCATCAGCACAAGGTCATGACGCCAGCAAAGATGTCATTATTGACAGTTCATTTATTACGTTAAGTATCTACAGACCTATTTCATGTTTACTCTAAAATGGTTTGAACAGTGCTTTATTCTTTATGTTCATGTTTTTCGATCGACCACTAGACCCTTTACGGTAAATCTTCGTCAAAGGACTTTCTATTCAGTAAAAGATAAATCGAATTGACCAAAAATGAACAGTACGCGCATAATCATTGCGCATGTGATATGAAAAAATTATCGCAGGGTAAAAGTAAAAAAATACAAACTGATGGTCTTTTGGCATTTTACATTGAAAAGTCGCGTGAGGTATAATCAAAGAAGTCATGGGGACTTGACACACGTGGTAGATTACTAGTTATGTTGTGACGTCATGTTTGCTTTTCTGCACACCGTGCCCCTTGTGAAAAGTAAAAGAAGAAAGTAGACCCATTTGAAGAAGGGATGCAAAGCAAAATTTAAAGGGTTATCTCCCTTAAAAGTGTATCAATTCCTCATAAGGTGAGTCCCTTTTAACACCAATTTCAGTTGATAACGGACCTTGCTTGAGGCCATGTAATCATGTAGTCTACTAAAGATATCTGGGCTATATATGGGCAAATAAACTAAAGCACTGTTTTATTCGTGCCTGTTCCAGCACTGCTAGTAAATACTATGATCTGAAGCCATTATGTTTCGTTTCTCACCGATGTTTCGCATTCTATGTTCTGAAGCCACTGTGTTTCGTTTTACACCGATGTTTAGTGAGTAATCCACTTCACTTCGCTTTAGTTAGGTCTTGTAAAAATGTCACATAATAGTATATCGTCTGTCATATGATTGTGTAGTATTATATGTACGAAGAGTCAAGGCAAAGAAAAGCACCGCCATGATAATGGTTTTGTCGTTATTTATCGAATTACGGGATATTTATCAGTCTTTGACAAACTGCCCGATGCCAATACAGACTGATATGCTGCTACAGCCTTTTCTCATCTGATACTGTCAATAAACTGTACATCAGTACTGGTACATAAGTTGTCAGATTTTGAATCTATTTCATTTTCACTGCCACATGTACTGTTAAGAAGGTTTCTCCAACAGAAATAATGAATGGAAATTGTGCGTATCTATGTAGATTTGTAAGTCATTGAGTAAAGAGATCAGTGGTATGAAATTGTCTGCCCAATTACTTGATCAATAAACGCCCCGAACTACAGTCTGATTCACTCGGACATATAACATGATTTTGTAACTTCTTTTTCAGAAATAATAGCTTCCGAAGATTAAACCCGTTCCAACCACAAAAAGTAACATGATCGCCACCCTACTGTAAATGGCATTTGAAAGCTGAACCAGCTCATCTAAATGGCAGTGACATTATATGTCAGGATATCGAATTGAATAAAAAGCCGTCCTACGAACATCCACCATTCACTTGGGCATGCCAGTATTTTGACGGACGTTCAGTGACAGATAAACATAACTGTAGTATTTTTATTCCACCTGAGCACAATCTCGTGTTAATATAGATGGATGTATAATGTCCAAATCCTAAAAGAAAGATACCATGAGAAACAAGGAAGCAAGAAGTTATCTTATTTTTAAATGGCACAACTTTGTAGCCCGTCCAATATTCCTAACAAGTATCATCAAAACACATCTGTAGGCACTGGAGTAACGGAGCGTACAAGTTTAAATGACCAAATATTAGAAAGGGAGATACCACCATCCAACACCACTTCATAAATAATACGGAAGTGAGAGCTTTCATTCATTTACGTGAGATACGTCGTATGTTATCACCCCGACCAGCATGTAATCTTAGCAGCAAAATGTTTCTCGGGAAACAGGACCAATTGATCGCACAGTTTCACTGACAAAATAATAGAAGGATAGATAATACAAAAAAGAAAGCGAAAGTTTGGATCCTTTGCACAGCATTCCTACTTGACAAAGTCAAGATAACTACCAAGATTTATTAAGATATGCCCAGAGACCTAGTCTAGATAACTACCAAGATTTATCATAATATGTCCATGAACCTAGTCAATATTAATATTTACTAAAATATGTCAAGAGACCTAGTCTAGATTACTATCAAGATTTATCAGAATATGTCCAGAGACCTAGTCTAGATAGCTCAAAAGATGTATAGAAATATGTCCATGGACCTAGTCTAAATCACTTCTACAAAAATTCATAGAAATACGTCTAGAGACGTATTCTAGATAACTATTAAGATTTATTGCTGTTTCTACCAAGTATCATCACGATATTTCCAAGCGCAAGGACTTGTGGAGCGCATAAGTTTCAAAGATTTGCTTGTGTTGAGGTTTTACGGCCCAGTCAATCCAATGGGGTCATGTCGAGCGCGGTCAGTTTACCTATCCACACGTTTACTGGGCAGGCTTAGTCCTCAAAGCGGTTAACCAGTATTGTGCACATTCTTTCGCCAGAAACTGACAACTGCCCTTCTTGAATCAGCGGAAGGGAGAGAAAAACCGTAGAAAATATTTCATGATCAATCTCCACGAAAGAATGTTGCCGACCTCGGCGGGGGTTGAACCCGCGACCTCCTGGTCTCCAGTTGGACGCGCATCCAACTGAGCCACCAAGGACGGCATAAGTTTCAAAGATCAAATGTTAGAAGATACTTACTATGCACGAGATGCAACATTTCAGAGCAAGTGCTTCCATACAGGAAGGAACCAACATTCATACAAACACACCGTTTTTTATTAGAAAGTCAGGTGCTGGGTTTTACCCACGCTAAAAGGGCCCGGGAATACCGACTTTTAAGCTCTCATTGTCAGTTTAATCACAATTTACTTGAAGAAGAAGAAAAAAAAAAAAAAAAAAAAAAAAAAAAAAAAAAAAAAAAACCACCCATAACACCTACATTATTTTGAGAGAGGACGAAGTAGGAACAACAGTAGAACCTACGTATGTCACCCGTTTCTTTCTTAATAATACTCAGTAAGAGATGGTCTCTTGTTTTTTTTTTTGTTTTTTTTTGTTTCTTTTTTTGCCACGTGACTGCAACGTGAATGAAGTCATGTGATCGTCACTTCTCCAGTAAAATGGCCACATACAATAGGCAAAATATGTGTGAAAAAGCCTTCAAAATCAAGGGAGTAGTTGCATCTTAAGTAGGGTATACCCCTCTAACAGGCTTGATTTACGATTTATCTAAGGATCAAGTAAATTTCCGTTTTGTTCGGTGGAGAGGTCATGGTCTCTAATAGTCTGATTTATCTTTGTACCTTACACTGCTGACATAGGAAGAGTCTCAATAAAACCAAGACCTCTATTGTCTTTCTTTAATGTGACGTTTGTCTCTAAAGACAACACACACACACACACACACACACACACACACACACACACACACACACACACACACACACACACACACACACACACACACACACATATATATATATATATATATATATATATTGTCGCTTGTTTCTATCTATTTATATAATTTACTGCTTTGCTTTTTTTTCTCATATAAGAACATCGATGCAATGGAGCATTTATAAATCTGAAATGTAATAATTTTAATGATAAAAATTAAATGACAGCCGCCCATAAGTTAATTAAAAGCAAACAAAAATAAGGACGTCTATGGCGGTAAAGAAAGTGCCGCTACGGAAAACAATGACGTTAGGTTGATAAATGTTAAAATTGGCGTATACCATTGCGATGGCGTAATGGTTAGCTCGTCCGCCTGGCAAGTTTGAGGTCCATCGTTCGACTCCCTTTCCCGGCACGACCGATTTTTGTACGCTAATGTCTGTCTATTTATATCATTACCTGCATTGTGCTTTATTTTGTTTCTCGGATATATACATATGTTTTAATTGTCCCAAATGGCTTCAAGTAGCAAACAATGTGATGTCCTGCATAGTTATGTGTTATTGTGAGTACTGTAAATTGTCATGACCATCAAGCATGCCAATCGAACTGAGGTATGGGCTCTCGGATCAAATCTCATAATAATACAGGAACTTTACGCCTTGCAACTAACATCTAACGTTCCTGTTCATGCCAGATGTGACTTATGTTTTTGCATAGACTAACAAACAAGAGGGTCAAGATGGCCCTGTATTGCTCACTGAATACCAGACAAGTCTCTGATCAACTGGCCTTTCGGTTCAGGAGAAGCAGTTCAACATAGATTTTCAAGACGGCGGCCATGGCAGCCATATTGGATTTACAGTCGGAACAATTTTAGTTATCTACTCGTCACCTTGATACTCACAATGAAATTTCGAGTCCAAAGACCTTTCGGTTAAGGAGAAGAAAGTCCAAATAGATTTTTAAGATGGCGACCGTGGCGGTCATCTTGGATTTCCTAGTGGAACGATTTTAGCTGTTTTTGTTCTACAAGTAGCCCCGATACCTCTTATCAAGTTTCGAGTCAATTGGCCTTTTGGGCGAATGAGATAATTCAGAAAGGCAGCCGTGACGTCCATCTTGAATATCCAATAGGAACTATTTTAGTTATTTTTAATCTACAAGTCACCCTGATACTTCCTACCAAGTTACGAGGCAACTGGCCTTTCGATTCAGGAGAAAAAAGTTCAAAATAGACTTTATGCATGGCGGCTATGGCGACCATCTTGGATTTTCTACCAGAATAATTTTAGCTATTTTTGGATCTACAAGTCACCCTGATATTATCTTTTGAGTTTAGAGTCAAACAATTCAGTAGAACAAGTTCAAAATAGATTTTCAAGATGGAACTCAGGCGGCCATCTTGGATTTCCGATCGGAACAATTTTAGCCTAAATTTTATAAGTCACCCCGAACGTCCTACCAAGTTTCGAGTCAGTTGGTATTTCGGTTGAGGAAAAGAAGTTAAAAATCGATTTTCAAGAGGGAGGCCGTGGCGGCCATCTTTCAAGTCATTTGGCCTTTTAACCAGGAGAAGAAATTCAAAATAGTGTTTGAAGATGGCGGCCGCGGAGGCCATCTTGGATTTCCGATCGAAACGATTTTAGCTACTTTTGATTTGCAAGTCACTCCGATACTTTCTACCAAGTTTCAAAACTGGCCTTTCGATTCAGGAGAAGCTCAAAACAGATTTTTAAGATGATTACTTTGGCGGCCAACTTGGATTTCCGATCGGAACGATTAAAGCTATCTTTTATCTAAAAGTCACCCCGATACTTCCTACCAAGTTTCGAATCAACTGGCCTCTCAGTTCAGGAGAACAAGCTCAAAATAGATTGTTTTTCTATTTATTATTATTATTTTTTTTAGCTCTGTCCGCCGGCTTGTTCATTGGCGCTGAAGTAGTTTAGCTATTTTGGTTGAGATCAACTAATAATTTAACCAGATGTTTTTCGTCTACTGCCCTCAACTCTCGTTCACAGCATGCGGTATGAACAGATATACTTGGGGACTACTTTTCTCTGATAACAGTGGTTCCCTGCACTGTAATATATAATCTTTATATCTTCAGTTTTTAACGTAGGAAAGCACTTAGAATGTGGAGTTTGATTATCTTTTTATGCAAAATGATTAGTTTGGATTCGGTTTTGAGCTACTTTATTGTGTTTTATATTTAAGAATTTTTCGTGTGGGTTTCGAGTTAACTGTCTTATCAGTATTACTTATTAACTAATTGTGTAACATTGTATCATTTTATTGACATCAGGGCAGAGTTTTATAATCTTAGTCATCAGAAACATATGGAAATACAGCACCCAACTAACTATACCTTGATTAAGTATTAGTCGGGAAGGTGGGGTCAAATTCTCTAAGAGAAAATAATGGCACGAGATGAAATTGGCCCAAGGGTTTAGTATGAGTTGTCATTTGAAGCAAACTGTTGACGCCGCACGTCGCACGACGCATATTGACTGGTCACAATAACTCGCTTTGAACACTTCGTGCCCAGAAGAGCTGAAAAGGATGCACGTGTAACTCCATGGTAATGATATTCCTATTATGGTTCGAGAGTGTACAACAGACAAACTGTTCTTATGGAGTTGCATGCGCTTATTCAGAAGAACAACTTAAGCATGAATTGCTGATTTGTTTACTGATTGTAGTTTAAAGGCCCACTTTGCCATTTCAGTAGTCTGTTGAAAATTAAAACGTTACCTCGCTCAACACAAATGACTTTGCCACTGTGACCTTAATACATACACGCTCTGAAATTATTATGCAACCATAGAATATAGACAAATTAATCTACTTCTTAAATTTCTTTCGTCTGGGCAGTGAAACGATGTCAAAAACGTCTGGTTTCTTTCATCGATATTTTTACATATAAAATAACAACACAAGAAGGGAAAACTGAGATGGACTCTATATATTTAAGGAAACAAGTAGATTGACCTTGTAGATGTTCCTGCAATCATGTACAAGGAAGACAAGTTTTGTTATTTCCTGTCTACTTTCCTGCATACCAATTCTGAAAAGAGGTTTACTCTCTAAGGCAAGAAGGGGAGCAAATTCTTTCCTGTAAGAGTAGACTCCGTTCTCAGAAGGGGAGCAAATTCTTTCCCATAAGAGTACATCCCGTTCTCAGAAGGGAGCAAATTTCTTCCTATAAGAGTAGACTCTGTTCTCAGAGGGTGAGCAAAATCTCGCCTATAAGAGTAGACCCTGTTCTCAGAAGAGGAGCAAATTCTTTCCTATAAGAGTAGACCCTGTTCTCTGAAGGGAGGCCAGACTATTTTTGATTGAAAGTGTATCGATTCCCTTTAATGCTCTAGTGTAAATTATTGGTCTTGTTTGTATGCATAATTTGTAGCTAATATATATTGTTTAAACCATCATATTTAAGAAACGTGCAACTGTGTATACTTATTTTAAATACATATATTTCAATATACATACATATAAATAGATATACACGTGTTCAGTTTCAGACGAAACGTACATATATTTCAGGTTCGCCAAGTATATTGACCATGACCATTATACTTGTGGTGTCTGTACCTAGATAGCTGTTTAGTCTGATTGACCGTTGAATTTCAACAATGGAAGATAAGTCCAATCTTTCCACTGTAATGTTGAAGAATCTGTAGGATGCCTAGAAGGGCAGATGTGAAGATGACAGATTAAGTGGTGAAACTACTGGCCTTTTCCCTTCTCGTTTCTGCTGGATAATACATATTCTTCCTTCCTTACAGATAGGTATTCACTTTCAGATGAGGCTATGTCAAGTTAACCGGTCTTAAACCGACTCTCCAAAGAACAGAACAGTATTTCAATGTCATTCAGTGTGTTTGTAACGTTTGAGAACGCCTTCGAAATCTCAAGTTTCCCGAAGAAACATTTTCTTTGGCAACCGCCTACCCATCTCAACTGTATCTGCTTTACAACAGTAAAAACGATTTCCGTCTCTGACGCCTTCAGGACTTCTGTATCTGGGCTCCGGACTGTCATAAAATGCCAGTGAGATTTAGGCATCTTTACACTATAACGAATTGGGGTAACGTACCGCGAATGTCTGGCAAAAAAATTACAAAGCTCGAACACGCACAAATACGCTCAAAAACCCGACGAATGTGCTTATCGGGGCTAAACATAACGAACTGAAAACGAATTTGAAACGACGCCAGAACGAGTTCATAACGTATGAGTAGCAACATAATAACGAGCCAGAGCGAATGCGAAACGAATATTAACGAATGTCAACGGTCTCTCAACGTGTTGTGCATGCTCTCTGCGTGCACTGCGTATAGTGTGTATATTCGAATCAATCACGTGACGTACCGATATATAAACCATTTGCTTCACTTCGACAGTTCGTGTTCTAGCCTGTATATAGGTATGCAACGCAATATCAGTTTGGATGCAATCGTGCTGTAGCACTGCCAGAATATATTGGCGCCGTAGTCTCGCTGCAGTCTCCATATATTTTAAACTCTTCGAGCTACTAACCAGAACTGTCGAAGTGGCATTTAAATATGTTTTTACATACCCGAATGGGTAGGTCAACAAGCCTATGCTCAACGCGAGTCGAACGCTAGCGATACGGTACTCGTAAGTTAAAGCACACCAAGCATGACACTGAATCGTTTGGAAGTCGCAGCAGCAACGGTAATGATAGGCCAAAATATATCAGTACGCTGCCATACGCTGGGCCATTTCGTTATAGTGTAAAGGTGCCTTTATGAGAGACTGGACCGTTTCCTTTCTGCTTGTACATGTAGATTAAGGGTCCATCTTGAACTAATGAGAAAGTTTCTCCCTTTTCCACGTGGTGTGATACAGCTCTGTGAACTTTATGCCATCCGCCTTCCTACTAAAGGATTAGAAGGGAAGCGAATGCCTTATTTAGTTCATCTCATCCTCTTTTGGAAGCATTCACGATTTTGTCTAAACGAAACTTTCATACATTCAAATGAAAATAATCAGACTCTGTACTGTGCTCAAAACCAATTGTTCTAGACTTCTTGACAGATCTATTAATAATATACTGAAATATATAACTAAATACAAACCGATCGCCCCACAGTTCTGCAAAATTTACTTAAATATGACACTGTTTCTTTTTGAAACGCTAACATTTGTACGAAGTTTTCAGACGGAATAAAATGGTTTATCCTTTTGCCCATGGCTTAGTTTAGAAGACATACGAGTTAATTGTCTGGTCTAGTATTGTTAGTTTCACAGTGCCTAGCGATCTATTCCATAATAACTGACCGACTCGTGTTTCACCAAGCGCGGTCATAAAATACGAGGAACTGAATTTTCTAGTTAATAGATGTTTACGATATTGGGGAATATTTGCACCAGCGCAGACGCCTACAACCACTATAATTAAATATATCAAAACGAATTTTATGTTTTTATCTTTTGCAAATGTCACATGTTGAGAAAAATGTACAGCCTTCCGGGGTTCAAACCCGGGACCGTTGGATCACTGTTCCGATGCTCTAACAACTGAACAAGCTAGTCGCCACTGACACATTTTCCCCTGCTGACTTAAGGTTCGAATCTCTATCCTCTCTAGGCCGGCATGTCACAGGATGAGGGCCCGCGACCCTCGCATAACCGTTCCAATGCTGGACCGACCGATCGATAAGGTCAAAGGTCAGCCTAGGATCATCATTTGAACAAACTTGGTAGATCATAGGTCCTTTATGCTGTGTACCAAGATTCAGTCTCAAAACGTTCTTGGTTCTGAAGGAGAAGAAAATTTTTAAGTGTTTGTCTACCATACATGGGCATGGCGGCCTTCTTGTTCAATGCTGTGAAACCATTTGAACAAATTGCCAACATCCCTTCGACAGAAGGCCCCGTATCAAATCTGGTGAAAATTGGTCGAGCGGTTTCAGAGAAGAAGACGTTTAAAGACTACACGATTTTATACATTTATAAAGCAAAGGGGCAAGGGCGGATAACTGTCGGGGAACAAAAGTTTGATTGTAACTTAGAGTTTTACGTCTTTAATCATACATTGTAAATTTTCATCATTAGTCTTTAATAGGGTTTGAGAAAATAATTTTCATGATTTTCCCCATAGAAAACTATGGCGCGAGTTTGACCAAGGGCAAGGGCAGATAACTGCGGAGACAAACATTTGATTGTAACTTAAAGGGTTTGCTACTTTGATTATACATTGTATAAGTCTTTAACACATTTTGAGATAATAATGTTTCAATATGTTTCCCATACAGATGCATAAGGAAGCAAATTTGACCTAGCCGTAAAAAGATCAAATGTCACACTAGGATCATCATTTGAATTAACTTAGTAGCTTGGGAAAAAAGAGCTAATCTTAATGCTTTTCGTACGTTTGTTCGATTTGCGCTTGTTTGGTTTTGTCTGTTTCCTCTTCCTCTTGGTGTCTGGGAAGGACTGCGGCTTGTGATTGTGGCACTCCCTTGACTTTTCTCTTACCTTTTTTGTAGACCTTGAGTCTCTGATGCTTTATACCAAGATTCAGCCCCAAAGCTTTCTTGGTTCTGGAGATTTTTTTAAGTGTTTTTACCATATACGGGCATGGCGGCCATCTTACTTAACAGACCATGACCATTTTTTACAACTCTTCAATCCCATTTATACAGAAGGATCCACATGAATTTTGAAAAAAAAAAAAAAAAAAAAATGGCCAAGGTGACCCATAGGTGAAACCATTCAAAGGTGTGGACGGACGAGAGTTTACGGACGGAAAGTGATCACAATTGCTCATCCTGAGTCTACGGCTCATTGAAGCTAAATACAAACAAACAAACAAAAAATATATAAATAAACAAAACAAAAAACAAAAAAACTAGAAGAGCCACCAACTTGTGAAACTTGAATTTTGCTTATAATATGATTTCGATACAAGCTTGGCAATAATGACAAACAAATGAAACTGCGTGTTTACTAAAACAGTGTAATTGTCAGATCAATCCCATTTACAGGTTCCATATCGTTATCTTCGGATTTTTACATGTGGGCAAATTAGTTACAGTTGGTTTCAAGGCCGTATTCATCAGAAAGTAAAAAGACACGTCTCTTGAAAAAAAAATTACGAAACAAAGAAGAAAGAAGAAGGAAAGCATTACAAAAATTTTTTTTTTGGTTTAAAGGCTCCATATTCCTCAAAAATAGACATTTTTTATCCAAGAAAGATTCAATAAACTGATATATAGTATTAGTACAATCATAAAATGTGGCATCTGACAGCCTGTAAAATTTCAGTTAGTCTCTCGTTTTTGAACTGGATCAAAAATGAAATGATTTATTATAGTATCTCTGAATTAATGTTGGCAACATTAATTCAGAGATAAGATAAAAATTCATTTAATTTCAAGAACGAGAGACTAACTGAAATTTTACAGGCTGTCAGGTGCCATATTTTATGATTTTATTAAGACCATATATCAATTTATTAAACCTTTCTTGATAATAAAATGTCTATTTTTGAGGGATATGGAGCCTTTAAGAAAAACAATTCCATTACAAAATGGTGTCACATCTGATGATAAAATTAATTTAAATACCTATTGCGTTATTTCACCGCATTCAGCAAGAGATACATACCAGTGATTGTGTAAAAGAAAAACCCATGGGACTGACAACTGGATGTCGTTATATGAAAGTTATGTGGGTCGGTGTAAAATGTTTTCGCTGTTGTATAGGGATAGTTTCAAAATATTTTATAACATCTGGTGATAGTGTCATGTGGTGACCGTAAAATGTCTCCCGGTAAAATACTGCCAGTGATAAATTAAATACTGGTGAGAATAGTGCCGAGTGGCAGCCATAAAATGTCTTCAATATTGTGTGTAATTTCAGGACCTGTGTAACAACTGAGCCCGTCTGAAAATATATATGATGGTCAATGAAGAGAAAATGGCGGAAACTAGTTAGTTTGATGGTCAATGAAGAGAAAATAGCGGAAACTAGTTTGGCCCAGAAACTATCGACACGTCCGCTATTTTCGTTTGTGTGTGTCAGCTCATTATTCTTAAGGATCATGCCTTTCAGAATCTGTCTCTACTGCAGCTGGTGTTAGTGACTTGTGACGGCCATAAACCCCGTACTTCACAACAATCTAGTGTATATTGTCAAATTTTCTGGTTCTTTGTGAATATTGAGCCCATTCCTGAATAGTTGATTATTTATATAAGAAACGCTTATTAGGCCTCATTGGCCGACACCAGCCAGTCTAGTCTAGAAAACTTCGACACCTCCACTATTTTGCGCGCGTGTGTGTTCATCGCTTACAAGGAACATTCGTTTTAGATTGTATTTGTTTTTCCATCACAATACACTATTACGCGATGTCCCTTGTGAGTGCATTCGATCGAAACGGTTTGTTATGTATAAACTCGAAATAAATTTCATCTTAAACTTTAAATCAAACGATCAAAAGTATTTTAATCCATACAATTCACAACACGCTCTTCAAATTTTTGTTTTAATTGTTGAGTTGGTGTTTTATGTCACTTTCAACGTTCTTTAAGTCATATTCAGACGATGCAGGGTTAATACCGAAATGCTCTATGCAATGAAGCTCCGTGCAGTTATGAGCTGAATTCCAAATCTAAATCAACATTATTTAAAACTTTGTTTAAATCATTTTGACTGATTTCACTTAAAAAAAAGTTCAACAAATATAATAGTGAAAGTGTTTATAGGAATATTTATGCCGAGTGGACCCGTCCAGCGTAATTTTTGGGCCAGTCTACTTCCAACAGGAGGGATGTCTGGTTAGTTTTTATTATAACAATGTTTCATTAGCATTCGTGTGCATAACGCATACATTGCAGACCCTGATCAGACTACGCATTCAGCGGTGATTTATCTGGGGCTATACTGTTTGCCAATTTCACTTTTATTGAACGTTAGGCATAATTAGGTTGAGAAAATCACACTAACCAAAATGTCCATTAAGCTGTTTATTTTTCACACTTAAAATCTGTGCAAAATGTCAAATCTTTGTATGATATTATGCAACCAAATTTCAGAAAACAGGTTTATGTAGCCATATACTTCGTTGGAATTGTTTGTTGTGATTTCCAACTCTTGTCTCAGGAGATTCAGTTCCTAAACTATAAAACGTTATATTATGGCTTATTACACTTTAAGAGGATTCGATACACCTGTTTTTTTTTTTCCACTATTTTGTGCAAGGGAGATAACATTTGAGATTCACTGTTTGCTCACCAGCGCATTAAATCCCTCATCAACAGAAAAGGGGGTTACCTAAAAGAAAACAATTTGCTCCCATCGGGAGCTAATTTCTTTCTCTTTGATAGACCCTTTTCAAAAGGAAGGCAAACAATTTTGATTGGGTTGCCTCCCATGATAGCGTACCCATACGCCTCAAACAAATTAGTGTATGTGAAACATAACGATCTGATGATGTCGAAGGATCCACTCTAAGATAGTGTTTTCTGTGATCTGGGCATATGAACGGATAATCAGATAAGAAGTCTGACGTAGTAGCGGGTGAGTAGTAATAGGTGAGTAGTAATGGCTGAGTAGTAATAGGTGAGTAGTAGTAATAGGTAGAAACGAGTGAGTAGTAATAGGTGAGTAGTAATGGGTAGTAGTGTATATATAGGTGAGAAGTAATGGGTAGGTGAGCAGTAAGGGGCGAGGAGTAATAGGTGAGTAAATGATAAGAAATGATCCTGAGCGGTCCCGTACGGCCATGGTATACAAACATGGAAAATTTAATTCAGCCACTGTCATTGCGATATAGTCTATAATTTCCAGTGATTCTGTATGCAGGCAATGAAATAAACATCAAAGCGATTGCCTTTGGAAACACAGAACACACTGCGGATTAGGAAATGGGAGTCTCGGTTTTATTGAGACTCTTCATAAGCAGTAAGCAGTAATGAAGTTTGCAACACTGTTACGCTCTCTAGCGTATACATGAGCAGATCTACATTTTCAAATATACCACAATGGACCCAATGATCCCAAAGGAAATGAAATATAATCTGCACTAATGAAAGCCTTTATCAGACTGAATGCGCCCACTGATCTGGACCTTCGTTGACATTCTATTAGATAAAAAAAACTTTTCAACCGTTATGCAACGAATATTTTAAAGTCATTGCTTATAGTCTCCATATTCCTAAACATATTGGACATTTTATTATAAAAAAAACGGTTTATTAAATTGGTATTAATACAATCATAAAATGTGGTACCTGACAGCCTGCAATAATTTCAGTTAGTCCCTCGTTCTTGAAATGAAATGATTTGTATCGTATTTCTGAATTAATGTTGCCAACATTAACTCAGATATACGATAAAAATCATTTCAGTTTTGATCCGGTTCAAAATGAGAGACTAGCTGATATTTTACAGGCTGTCAGTTGCCACATTTTATGATCAGATAAATACTATATATCAATCTATTAAACCTTTCTTGGATAAGAAAAGTGTTTATTTTTTATGAATATGGAGCTTTAAGTATGAAATTTGAAGTACTATAGTTTTCAGTGATTTGAATTTCAAAGGCCGGATTATAAGGAAACGAAATACAAAAGCATATAAGCAAGAATGAGTTTTTTTTTTCTTTTTAGTAGATAATTACCTTAGATAGAAACTGAAGAATGGCAGTCATTAAGATTGAACAGAGAATTTCTAGTATGCTGCGGGAATAATGGTAAGGTGGATTACGTGTTTGTTAAAAAACAGGTGCTAGAAATCAATTAATATATAATATAAAGATATAATGAGAACTGCATCTCCGGGCATCTAGCGAAGATACAGATCAGCCTGGTGCTTTTTAGATAGCCAATTATCCAAAGTTTCCTCTGATTGACAGCGAAGACCCGTGTTAGAGTGCAGTCTAATCTGAGACTGCTGGGCGCACATGTACATGTAACAGAGAAAATTCCAATATACTGTAACAACAATAAGTACAGAATAAAATAAAAAATTGTCAGCTTTCTATATTATTTATTTTATATTCGGATTATGCAACATAGCTTGAAAAAGTATTACAGAAATGAACAGATAAACTGTAATAAACCAACAAGTGAACTAATTACCCATTAAATTAATACTCTTGATTTTGTATTATAGATTACAAGACGTTTTTTTTTATATCTAATATAAGATTGTTTTTACTAGTATATGTACCACCAACGTTGTACAGGTGGCGCTGTCAAACAACATGCGCGATAGTGTATTTATGTATTTTCTTTTTTTTTGTAGTAGCAGTTTCCATTTACCTCTGACCTAATTAAAAACATCTAGTGCATCATACATGCAACAAGAAAATGACTTGATACACTTTCAAGGAAGGTAACACTGTCAAAAGCTTGTCCATCCTTTCAGAATGGACTACATGTACTTTGTTTTATCCTAGTGTTTGTGATTAGGTTTGTTTCACTGTGATGTTTCATTGATAAGGTAGCGGATTACTGTATTGAATGAATATGTGTTTGCAGTTTGGAGCTATATCAGAATTAAGGGCGAGGTTAGGTGTGGCTAAAACTGGTTTAAACCCCTATCAGGTTTTATACTGACCGTTCTAATGCGATTCCTCCGCTCAGAGTTCCTCCGTTAGTTGCAGTTCATCTTTCTTCATATGTCGGTAGTTTAATATGTTTTGGTGCACAGAAAAGCAAACAGGATCACAAAAAATAAATACCTTGTAAACAATGGTGGAAACTCTACCTTGTATATCCAGTTTTGTTTGAATACATGCATTGTAAAAGGGACAATTCCCACAGATGCATGTCGTTCTGCATAAAGTGTAATCATTATTCTGGCGGAAATGAAAACGCAAGTTTTCTTTTAAAGTAAAATTAAATGATTTCGATGAAACGTTTCAACGTATGTGTGCTTTGGATAATTTTGACCGATTTTCAATGAAAACTTTAATCCTGTACCAGTTACATTGTAACACGTCCACAGTGGCGTTTTAAAGTAGACAGCCTGCGCTATTTCTGAAATCTGATCAATAAAATAGTTATGACATCAAAACCGAACATGCGTTTTTTTGTGTTGTTTTTGTTTATTATTTGTTTTATATTCGCTAGTGTATATTATGCATAAGAAGTATAAATCAATGATTTATTTTATTTAAAGGAGACATCATTTGTAACTTTCGTATTCAAAACAATCAACATTACTGACGCGTCCTGAAAGTGGACTTAACGATACCTTCCCACTACAGCTGCAGTCCCCGTCCCGTGAAGTCCCTACGCTTAGGGATGAGGTAATCAGATAAATGTGTAATGTTAAGTTCTCCCGAAACGTCTAATAGCATAACAAAGATTAACTGGCAAAACTAGCAGACAACAAATGGTTTGACATTTTTTTCTTATTTTATCTTCCAAAGTAGGATTTGGCACTTAAAGAGACGATTCGCATGAAAAAATAATTCTTTCTTCCAGGGGAAAATAAGACAATTACTTATAATAAGCTGATATTTAAATTCAGTTTATAAAGGAGTCGAAGGTTTGACCATTACTTATGATATAACAATTTCATGGACATGTTATATCAGAGTTTTAGCACCTGTTATAGGAATATGCTTGTTTACTGTCGTGTCAATGTATAACTCGATGAATGCTTACTGGACAACGTGGCATAGAATTTCCATTTTTAGCCCTGAACTTTCAGCTGTCCTTGTTTGATATAATGGTCCGTTATCTGTTTATATTTTCAATATGTTTGACGTAATGGTCAGCAATTTGTTTACTTTTAAATTCATATTCGACATATCCAGGAATGTAAAGCAGTTTTTTTTTTTCAGGAATACATTCGGACGGACGGTAATTAGTCTATGTTACATTGAAGTAATTAAACACAAGATAAAATATGCTAACAGCGAAGGTCCATATCAGCTTGCACACCCACGCAGTTTCATCAGTCTGCTCGGAGCCTTGAGCCTTTACTTTTCAATTATCAATATATCGGCAAACAGATAATGTCCCGGACATACTGCGCGGATACGCTGACTGATACGGACTTCGCTGTTTGCCCCGATATATTCCTACGTTGCTTCTCTCTCTCTCTCTCTCTCTCTCTCTCTCTCTCTCTCTCTCTCTCTCTCTCACACACAGAAACATGCAGCATGTCATGAGCGTCTGATAGATACATCTTCCCTAGTTTAAGAATGTCCGTTGCTTGTGGTTCTCAGCTAGAGCAATTGAACATTCTACTTTAATGGGCTTAAGAGAAGGGATTTTGCACAAAACACATACATTTGTTTAAAATCTCAGTGAAATAGTAAATGGCTCGCTGGTTTTAACCTCTTTGTACCGTCCACTGGCCGAATGTTCGTGATGTTCCTTTGCATAATACTAATTAAAGAATTGAATTAACTGAATCACGTATTTCACATTTGTCGTGACAGACTCAAAACATAACTAATCTGACGAACTGTACGTCAGCCATGTTCAACCTGAGAATAACCTAAATGTTCTGCTAACCCAAAATTACATGATATTTAAGTGACTGTTTGACACCTAAATATTTAGAGAGACCGCTAAGAAAATAGTGAAGACTCATACCAGACGCCGCTTTATGCAGTCTGATCAGAGTCTATACTGTCAACAACTCGATGTTTGATCAGGGTCTAAACTGTCTACTACTCACTGTCTGATCAGGGTCTATAGTTACTCACTGTCTGATCAGGGTCTATACTGTCTAATACTCAGTCTGATTAAGGTCTATACTGTCTACCACTCACCGTCTGATTGATCAAGGTCTATACTATCTACCACTCACTGTCTGATCAGGGTCTATACTGTCTACAACGCACTGTCTGATCAGGGTCTATACTGTCTACCACTAAATGTCTGATCAGAGTCTATACAGTTTACCACTCACTGTCTGATCAGGGTCTATACTGTCTACCACTCACTGTCTGATTAGGGTCTATACTGTCTTCCACTCACCGTCTGATCAGGGTCTATACTATCTACCACTCACTTCTGACCATGGTCTATACTGTCTTCAACGCACTGTCTGATCAGGTTCTATACTGTCTACCACTAAATGTCTGATCAGGGTCTATACAGTTTACCACTCACTGTCTGATCAAGCCCTATAAGTCTACCACTTAATGTCTGATCAGGGTCTATAAGTCTACCACTCCCTGTCTGATCAGGGTTATACAGTTTACCACTCCCTGTTTGATCAGGGTCTATACTGTTAACCACCCCCTGTCTGATCTGGGTCTATACTGTCTACCACTCACTGTCTGATCAGGGTCTTTACTGTCTACCACTCTCTGTCTGATCAGGGTCTATACAGTTTATCATTCACTGATCAGGGTCTATACTATCTAACACCCACGGTCTGATCAGGGTCTATTCAGTTTAGCACTCACTGTCTGATCAGGGTCTTTACTGTCTACCATTCACTTTCCGTTCATGGGTCTACACAGTTTACCACTCAATTCCTGATCAGGGTCTATACTGTCTACCACTCACTGTCTGATCAGGGCTGATACTGTCTATCACTCACTGTCTAATCAGGGTGAATACAGTCTACCACTCACTGTCTGATCAGGGCCTATACTTTTTACCACTCACTGTCTGATCAGGGTCTATACTGACTACCATTTACTGTCTGATCAGGGTCTAAACAGTCTACCACTTACTGATCAGGGTCTATGCTATTTACCACTCACTGTTTGATCAGGGTCTATACTGTCAACCACTCACTGTCCGATCAGGGTCTATACTGTCTACCACTCACCGTTTGATCAGGTCTATACTATCTTCCATTCACTGTCTGATCAGGGTCTACACTGTCTACCACACACTGTCTGATCAGGGTCTATACAGTCTACCACTCACTGTCTGATCAGGGGCTATACAGTCTACCACTTACTGTCTGATCAGGTCTATAATATTAACCACTCACTGTCTAATCAGGGTCTATACAGTTTACTACTAGATGTCTGATCAGGGTCTATACTGTTTTTCACTCACTGTCTGATCAGGGTCTACGCTATTTACCACTCACTGTCTGATCAGGGTCTATGTTATTTAACACTCACTGTCTGATCACGGTCAATACAGTCTACAATTCACTGTCTGATCAGGGTCTATGTCTACCACTCACTGTCTGATCAGGGTCTATACAGTTAACACTCTCAGTCCATAGAGTCTATCACTCACTGTCTGATCAGGGTCCAATCAGAGTCACTCACGGTCTATACTCTCTACCGCTCATCGTCTGACCCGGGTTCTTTACAGTCTACCACTCACCGTCTGATCAGAGTCTATACAGTCTACCACTCATTGTCTGATCAGGGTCTATACAGTCTACCACACTGTCTGATCAGGGTCCATTCCGTTTACCACTTACTGTCTGATCAGGGTTTATACAGTCTACCGCTCACTGTCTTATCAGGGTCTATACAGTCTACTCACTTTCTAATCAGGCTCAATACAGTCTACCACACACTGTCTGATCAGGGTCTATACTGTCTACCACTCACCGCCTGATCAGGGTCAATACAGCCTATCACTCACTGTCTGATCAGGGTCTATACTGTCTTCTATTCACTGTCTAATCAGGGTCAATAAAATCTACCAATCACCGTCTGATCAGGGTATATACTGTCTACCTCTCACTGTCTGATCAGGGTCTATTCAGTCTACCACTCACTGTCTGATCAGGGTCTATACAGTCTACTACTCACTGTCTGATCAGGGTCTATACAGTTTACCATTCACTAATCAGGGTCTATACAGTCTACCACTCACTTTCTAATCAGGATCAATACAGTCTATCGCTCACCGCCTGATCGGGGGCTATACAGCCTACCACTCACCGTCTGATCAGGATCTATACAGTCTTCCACTCACTGTCGAATCAGGGCCAATACAGTACCACTCACCGTCTGATTAGGGTCTATAACGTCTACCTCTCACCGCCTGATCAAGGTCTATACAGTTTACCACTCACTGTCTGATCAGAGTCTATACAGTCTTCCACTCACTGGCTAATCAGGGTCAATACAGTCTACCACTCATTGTCTGATCAGGGTCTATACAGTCTACCACACTGTGTGATCAGGGTCCATTCCGTTTGCCACTTACTGTCTGATCAGGGTTTATACAGTCTACCGCTCACTGTCTGATCAGGGTCTATACAGTCTACTCACTTTCTAATCAGGCTCAATACAGTCTACCACACACTGTCTGATCAGGGTCTATACTGTCTACCACTCACCGCCTGATCAGGGTCTATACAGCCTATCACTCTGTCTGATCAGGGTCTATACTGTCTTCTATTCACTGACTAATCAGGGTCAATAAAATCTACCAATCACCTTCTGATCAAGGTATATACTGTCTACCTCTCACTGTCTGATCATGGTCTATACAGTCTACTACTCACTGTCTGATCAGGGTCTATACAGTTTACCAATCACTAATCAGGGTCTATACAGTCTACCACTCACTTTCTAATCAGGGTCAATACAGTCAACCGCTCACCGCCTGATCGGGGGCTATACAGCCTAACACTCACCGTCTGATCAGGGTCTATACAGTCTTCCACTCACTGTCTAATCAGGGCCAATACAGTCTACCACTCACCGTCTGATTAGGGTCTATAACGTCTATATCTCACCGCCTGATCAGGGTCTATACAGTTTACCACTCACTGTCTGATCAGGGTCTATACAGTTTACCACTCACTGTCTGATCAGGGTCTATACAGTATACCACTCACTTTCTAATCAGGGTCAATAAAGTCTACAACTCACTGTCTGATCAGGGTCTATACAGTCTACCAATCACTGTCTGATCAGGGGTTATACAGTTACCACTCACTGTCTGATCAGGGGCTTTACAGTCTACCACACTGTCTGATCAGGGTCTATATAATTTACCACTCACTGTCTGGTCAGGGACTATACAGTCTACCATTCACCCAGCAGTTTTAGACATGTACATTGGTAGTTAAATTGACTTGTTCGAATCATATTTATTTATTTATTTACTTATTTATTATAGTCTCATCATGGTTAACATACATTAACATATGTACAGATAAACAAAATTGCTATTTAAAAGATTAACCATGCCATTCTATAAAGAATTATAAGAGACTATCACCGCATATTCCAGACAATACGTGCTAAGAGCATGTGTACAATAATTTACATCAATGCATAAAATATTAAGATTATCAGATTAAAATACATTAATCACCCTTCACTTGACCACACGATACACGCATCGCCAATTAGACGGCGTCGCCGAGGGCAGAGGACATGTGGCAGACCAATGTCTAGACAGCATACCCCCCGCCCTGGTTGAGACGCCCGCTGATACGCCTACCATGCGGTCAATCGACTAGGATGATGTAGAACCTAAAAGAAAAGAATATTATTTCTTTATAAAACGTATTCAATAAAATTATGAAATGATCAATAAGACAACTTATAATAAAAAAATTAATGATACAATAAAGAGTTGCGCATCTGAATGATTTTAAAACAGGTTTTGGCACATAAACGAATCAAACTAGGATGGCTAAACAGTAACTTCATTTTCTCAATATCATTTAAAACGTTAAAATTACAGTTTGGCAACAAGGAGTTTGCATTAGAAAATAAATTGTTTCTGAGATCAGGATAAGTTTCACAGTGTAAAATTATATGCATTTTGTCTTCAACAGAGCTGCAAAAAGGGCATATTCGTTGATTCACATCGAGGTTTTCATACCGTCCTGTTTCGATTTTAATTGGCGCGACCCCGCAACGGAACTTTGCAAATGCTGAGCGATGCCTAACAGGAAGAAACAGCTTACAGTATTCTTCTACTTCATAACGAGACTTAAATAGTCTATAAGTTCTCAATTTGTTCCGACCATTACCAGAACGACCAGTGTCCCTGTGAGTTTCAAAGCTCCAGTCTCGGACATGTATGTGCATTAAACCTTCTCTTAATTTTGTCAATAAAGCATGTACAGAGAATGGCACATTAATGTCAATAAAGCGGTCAAGACCGAGTTGCCTATACATTTCTTTAATAACAAATGTTTGGTTTTTGCAGTTTCTATTTGCCATATGATCTGCCCAGATAAAACCTTGTTTATTAATACGGTTTACTGTCATACGACTCATTCTGCCCCAGTAATTACCAATACAATTCCACTGTTTAATGCACGCGGGGTCCCAGCCCATATCACCTGAAACAGCTGCGGTGGGCGTGTATTTCCCTACCCCAAGGAAGAATCTCATCGCCCTATTTTGTACCGCATTAATACACGAAAAGGACTTCGAACCCCAGATGGCTGCGCCATAACTAATCACTGGCCATACTAATGTGTCGTATAATTTACTAAAAACATCGTAAGACATGCCACCAATACATTTATATTTAGCGATCAAGAGGCCGAGAGCACGACTGGCACTCTGAGAAACACACTTTGCGGTAACATTATAATCCAAATATTCATTAAGCGTGATTCCCAGGTATGTATACCTGTCCATAATGGTAATATTATGAACACCGCATGTAAAATTAAAATCGACCCTAGAAACAGAGTTTGGTCGGAAATGGACGACATTGCTCTTTGCGTCATTAACAGACATTTTGTTTGTTTGTGGCGCACCACTCATTTAGTAGATCCAACATACATTGAAGATCATGGGCAGTTTCCGCAATAAGGACAACGTCATCAGCATACATCAAGATACTGACGAGTTGATCATTTACTGAACACCCTTGCCCAGTGCCTTTACCTTCAAAGCTAGGTCATTTATAAATAAATTAAAAAGAACAGGAGATAAGTTACAGCCCTGTCTCAAGCCGTACGAGACATCAAACCAGTCCGTTGTTAGATTATTAACTCTGACACAGCAAGAGACAGACGTATACAATGACTTAATAGCCCCCAGCAATTTGCCTCCGATGCCTACCTTTTTCGAGTTTTCCCCATAACAGGCCCCTATTAATACAATCATATACCTTTCGGAAGTCAATGAATGCACAATACGTGGACAACTTACGCTTCTTTCTTGTCTCAATAATATTTGTTAGGGAGGAAATATGATCTGTAGTGCTCCTATTTTTACGAACTCCATTTTGTTCGTCGACGATTTTACCAAGAACCGACCCGGTTATTAAGAATAGAGCAATAAAGCTTGTACATCGAGGAGGCGAGCGCTATACCCCTATACGACGGTATCCGGACAATATCCCCTCCGGACAAAATCCCCTCTGCTCATTTTTGCATAGGTGGACGAAATCCCCTTCATGTTTTTTACAATGTGGACATAATCCCCTTTGAAACTTTTTACAGGATGGACATAATCCCCCTCGTGATTTTTACAAGGTGGACAAAATCCCCTCCATAAGATGGACAAAATCCCCTTCGGACAAAATCCCCCAAGACTTAGTTACGGCGGAGAAAACTGGTAAATGTTTTTTTTTTTTTTTTTTTTTTTTTTTTTGTCATAAAGTATGTTATTCATTTAAAATCATATATAGATATATTTACTTGGTTCATTCAAGTATGATTGAGTAAAAAGCCTTTTTTTTCTATCAATAGATAACAGGCAGTTCAGTTAATGATGTAGAGCATGTGGATATGGGCTGACATAATGGCGGATGAGTGTGGACAGGCCGTACAATTTGCCAGTCAGTCTGTGTCCTCATGATTTATTCATTCTTTGAAAAAAGAAAAAATGAAAATGCAATTAGTCTAGAAATATAATCAGGGTCAATAAAATCTACCAATCACCGTCTGATCAGGGTATATACTGTCTACCTCTCACCGTCTGATCAGGGTCTATACAGTCTACCACTCACTGTCTGATCAGGGTCTATACAGTTTACCACTCACTGTCTGATCAGGGTCTATACAGTTTACCATTTACTAATCAGGGTCTATACAGTCTACCACTCACTTTCTAATCAGGGTCAATACAGTCTACCACTCACCGTCTGATCGGGGGCTATACAGCCTACCACTCACCGTCTGATCAGGGTCTATACAGTCTTCCACTCACTGTCTAATCAGGGTCTATACTGTCTTCTATTCACTGTCTAATCAGGGTCAATAAAATCTACCAATCACCGTCTGATCAAGGTATATACAGTCTACCTCTCACCGTCTGATCAGGGTCTATACAGTCTACCACTCACTGTCTGATCAGGGTCTATACAGTTTACCACTCACTGTCTGATCAGGGTCTATACAGTTTACCATTTACTAATCAGGGTCTATACAGTCTACCACTCATTTTCTAATCAGGGTCAATACAGTCTACCACTCACCGCCTGATCGGGGGCTATACAGCCTACCACTCACCGTCTGATCAGGGTCTATACAGTCTTCCACTCACTGTCTAATCAGGGCCAATACAGTCTACCACTCACCGTCTGATTAGGGTCTATAACGTCTATCTCTCACCGCCTGATCAGGGTCTATACAGTTTACCACTCACTGTCTGATCAGGGTCTATACAGTTTACCACTCACTGTCTGATCAGGGTCTATACAGTCTACCACTCACTTTCTAATCAGGGTCAATAAAGTCTACAACTCACTGTCTGATCAGGGTCTATACAGTCTACCAATCACTGTCTGATCAGGGGTTATACAGTTTACCACTCACTGTCTGATCAGGGGCTTTACAGTCTACCACACTGTCTGATCAGGGTCTATATAATTTACCACTCACTACTATACAGTCTACCATTCACCCAGCAGTTTTAGACATGTACATTGGTATTTAAATTGACTTGTTCGAATCATGAAGAAATGTATAATAAAAGTCAAGCTGTCCGAAAATTTAAAACAAAGAAAAAACAAACAGGGAAAGCAATACAGATCGCCAGGACGATGAGTCCGTGCATCTACCATGTGCAAAAATAAAGGTGTGTTAATCAGGACAAACAATTGCATTCATGGTAAGACAATGTGTGTAGGAATTGCATTTAGGTTTTTGTGCATGCATGTCTATTATATATAAATATACAGTTTCCAAATGACGTATTTGTCGGAGGCAAATCTTCTCTAATTTACACATCAGTTACAACGTTTTCTTAAACAATATGTTTTAGGTTATTTTCTTAATATTTTACTGCGGGTTCTCAACGTCGCAACAGAACTCAGGACTGTTTTAAAAGCTTGATTGGTATTAGTTTTTAGATTTTTTTAACTGTCATGATCATTTTCCTACCTCTCGAGACAGTATATGTCAGCAATAACGAGACTTTCAGTCCCATAAACATTTGTTATTACAAATGGTCAGCTGTAACGTATTATAACTCACAGACACTGATAGACTATAATAGATGTATGTTTATATCTTTTATAATATAGAGGTGGGATGGTAAATGTGTATTAATTTATGAAAAAAAGATCAAGAGTTCAAAACAGAACATAGAATCTAGCTTCTGTGTACGTATACATACATGCAAAAAAGAAGTTGCTCGTGTCTAATATAGCATATTAGTAAATTAAAGCTTAGCATGCTAGGTAAAACAAAATCGGCAGACGACTTTTTAAATTAGTTTTCTTATTTTTCCCAGAAAATAGGCTTCTACATTCCTTACATATTGTCTTCTCGGAGACTGGCCTATTTTCTGGGAAATATTAAAAAAAAAAAAAAATCATCAATTTGTCGTCTGCTGAATTAGCCGACAGGTTGGTGAAGGTTAAGGAATTCCTACCGTTATAATATAATCTTACATGATCTTATAATCTCAATTTAATCCCGTACATAATTATCTTTCATCGTAACTCCAAAGTTTCAGTCTACTGACCAAGACCTTTGCTAGCTAACCATTTAGTTTTTGTATAGTGTTTAATGATGTTTAGATTCAGACTGGTTGTTCGTCAGAAAAACTTGATGTCTTGGTTTCATTTTCTTTTCAGTATTATTTTTTAAATCTCTTCTATGTCTTGAAGTATACAGAAAAATATTTTAAAACCTAATTGTTAGGCTTACTGGTGTTTTCACGATTAATTCCACATAGAATGACTGGCTTGCAAAGTACCGTAAATTCGTTTTATATATACATGTACATGAAATGGATTTTCTAATGTGATAATAAATGCTAGATTTTGAAACACTTGTAATTATTCAATTTGTAAAACCATAACAACTGACCAAATCGAATTAGACAAACGCTCCACGTAACCAAAAGGTAAAATGATAAAATATGGTAAGAAGATTTAGACTAGGAAAAATTCTTTCTGTGTAAGAGACTATCAGTTCAGTGTTACATACTACTTATATAATACGATCTTTTTTCTGTATAATAAATATTTCATAAAGGTGGTCTAATACATTGCAAAAAAAAAAACAAAACAAAAAAAAAAACAAAAAAAAAACAACAAACAATATACATCTTACACAGTATACACCTTACACAGCATAAAACACCTCAGTGAAAAACTAACAGTTGACAGTTGATAGTCCTTTATGACAAAACGAATTCATAGCCATGACGAGTTTACTATATGGACGGTGAAAATTTTTAACATTTAATTTGAAGAAACTATGGTAAGTAATTCTTCACACCATGCGATATACCTTGTAGATATAGTATTAAAATACGAGCTGGTATAAGGAATATTTTAACCCTTCTCTTGCTAAACACAACATGTCCTGTCTTAGCAAACAGTGTAGCTCCAGATCAGTTGGCTTCTTCAGATCTGCACTGTTTGTCATTTGGTATGTGAATTTCTATCAAAAACCCGGATCAAATAATCTGATTGGCTGGAAATTAGAAGTGGGCGTGGCATCTTAATTTATTCAGCATGACAAGGGTTAATTAAGCAGATACACTTAATAGGATAACATTCTGTTTCTCCGTAATACTATTTGTACAGCCCCACGAAACTCCCTTGGCTTAAGGATCTGATAAATTTGGTATAAAATAACAGAACATTCATAACTCTTAGTACGCAAAAAGACAAAGAATGCCGACAACAAATGATTAGTATTGTTTTCTTAATTTACTAGGAAAAGGACATTTCATACGAACCGTCTCATCAGAAAATGATTCGTATGAAATGTCTGCTCCTTGGGAAAAAGGAGAAAATATTTTCAATATAATTTGTCAGTATTTTAGTGAACTTTTTTAACGTCAAAGGTACGATTATTGCAGTCCGAGTGAACATATCGTATCTAACCATAATAATCTCCTATCTATGATCCTTTAGAAATAAACGATTTGAAGCGAAGAAATAATCTAAATATGATTCTGGTATCTTTACTAAAATGTAATATCAATAAAGAAAATAATTAAAAGCGCTTAAAGAATGGGTTGTGCAAAATAATAGCAAAGCTATCTGCTCTGCAAAGAAAACATAAAAGAAAAAATAGTTTTAACACTTCTCTATCACGCAAATACCTGTAGTTTGTACTCTTCCTCAATTAATGTTAATACTGTTAATTAAATATACACATTAAAGCTTTATTAGCATTACAATGAAATATAGAATGACTAAACTTTTTGAAAGTAAAGTCTATGAAATTTCAACTTCGAACAGCTTACCTTTAGTGCCATTGTTACAAGCCTCGCCAAGTGCTAAATGTATCACGCAGAGAACTAGCATTAGTTTCGAGAACATTTTCACTACTGAAATTCTCCGATATCGCTTGTGAGTTTTACAGCAAGTTTAGCCTCCTATTTGATTTGCGTTAGCGTAAATTATATTTGCAGATATAGGAAACATTTCCATTACACTGATGTTTATATTACACACGTTGATGTTATTCCAAGTACGGCAGGTGATGAATTATTAAGGAACAGTGGTTATGCCCCATTCAACAAAAGTTAATTGCCTTATATTACGGACATTTTTGAAATAAAGACATTGTTCGTTCATCTGAAACAAACATCTGTTTTCCTTACTGCTGCTTGTTTTCTTCAGTCTTTTTTCTGAGATCTATGTTATGATATTCTTATGTCGCAGGTCGACCGTGTCGCTCGGTAGCTCAGTTGGCTAGAGCGCTCGCACTGTGTGCGAGAGGTCCTGGGTTCAAATCCCGGTCGGGCCATGTGCTTTTTCCTCCCCTGTGACATTTGGTGGCTCAGTGTAGGTCCGTTCTCGGGCTGCGACCGGCAAAGGGACTGTCTCGTCGGTACCGACACGGTTCCGGGAAGATTCGGGGACGAATCCATTTAAGCAATGGGAAATTGTCGCAGGTCGACCATGTGGCTCGGTAACTCAGTTGGCTAGAGTGCTCGCACGGTATGCGAGAGGTCCTGGGTTCGAGTCCCGGTCGGGCCATGTGCTTTTTCCTCCCCTGTGAAATTTGGTGGCTCAGTGTGGGTCCGTGCTCGGGCTGCGAGCGGCAAAGGGACTGTCTCGTCGGTACCGACATGGTTCCAAGCAGATTCGGCGACGAATCTTTTTAAGCAGGGGGAAATTGTCGCAGGTCGACTGTGTGGCTCGGTAGCTCAGTTGGCTAGAGTGCTCGCACGGTATGCTAGAGGTCCTGGGTTCGAGTCCCGATCGGGCCATGTGTGTTTTTTCCTCCCTTGAAAAGAGCCTTCTAAAATGGATCTTCTCTCAACATCCCCATTTTCAGAAGAGGCTTGTTTCGGTGTTAGTCTTACTCTTTGTGGCTTTGTGGTTTATTCTACTAGGCGATTTGTTTTAAGTCTTGCATTGTGATATTTTGTTCTTGTGTGTTTCAGTCCCCTTAGCATTGCTATTACCTCGCTTGGGGAAGAGAGAGCTAATCTTAGTGCTGTTTGTACATTTGTTTGATTTGCGCTTGTTTGGATTTGTCTGTTTCCTCTTCCTCTTGGTGTCAGAGATTGGCTGGGCTTGTAATCGTGTCACTCCCTGGACTTTTGTCTTACCATAAATAAAAAGAATAAATAAATAAATAAATAAATAAAATAAATAAAATAAACTAAGAAGTAAAAATAAATGGTACCCTTTTCTAATCAATGACGGAAAACTACAAAGTGTATTCAGTCTAATTAACATGTTTGTGCTTACGACTTTCTTCTGCATTCCGAGACATGTGACAGTGGCTGCCAACACGATTTGTTCTAAAATTTCCAAAAACAGCGGTTGTCCATCCAAAGTCGATACTTTTCTCTGGGTACTCCGGTTTCCACAATAAATACGACCACAAAATACAAACATTCGCGCCTTCGAGAACGCGCTGAGCTGTCTTTATAATCAGTACGGACTCTAGTTCTCAATTTTGCTAACCCTAGCATCGGAAAGATATTTCAATATAGTAAGAAAGCCAAGACATGTATGTATTTAAAACAACTGTATAGCAGATATGCACTCATTGCAATTCGTGAAAACTTGCACGTTTTTATGGAGGCCCAGTTGATACTTAAGAAATTATAAGTATACAAAATCTTGTGCTTTCAGGTTGAAATCATAGAAAAAAGAAAGAAAAATAAATGCTCAAAAGAAAAAGTAGAATGTTTATTTTCTCGTGGATATATGCAAACATGACGTCATTAGTGACACCCCGGTTGGTTTTCGCATTTAAGGGAGAGTACCCCGTTTTCCTGTCTGATACCAATTTTTAAATTTCGCATGCAAACTGCGTTTCAAATAAACCTTCTACCGTTTTCTATAGCCTTTATTAGACGGTACACAGAAATGGATTAACACTAAAAAAAAAAAATGTTCGAAATTTCGGCAAATATGGTCGCTATAATAAACTTGTAAGAAAACGTTTGATTGCAAAATTTATGACACCATTTTGATTGACATTTTAAATTTTACCAGATGGCTTTTTTGGCGTTTGTGCTTATGGGTGTTTACTAAAAAATATTCATATAGAACACTGTATTGTACTTACGTAAGTCTTAAACATGTATGTTGAGGGGAATCGCCGCGCATTTCTTCATGTCCATAATTTCCAAACAATTGTTGACGAACTATACTGGGTAAGAATATATGAAGACCAAACAAACTAAATGACGTAATTTCCGCAAACTAAAATGTTCATCAAAATTCCATAAAATACACGCCGTTTTATAAATCGCGAGAAGAATTTTAAACAATCAGTGATAATTTATATTCAGACATCAACTGTACTGATTAATTTATCCCGAGTGGTTGTATATTGGGTGTATTTTACCTGTTACTATATACATTTGTACATGTGTATTATAGGCTTAATAGAACTTACAGTTGCTTGGCAAAACTCTAAACCAATATCATGCAAAATGCATGCGTTTCTTCAAAATGCAATAAGTTTCGCATTTCTATACAGCGGTTTTGTATGAACCAATATCCAAGCTTTATAAATACAAACACTCAGCCGTATATATATTCGATTGTAGGGTTACGTCTTGGTTTTATTGAGACTCTTCATAAGCAGTAATAAAGGTTTGAAACACTGCTTATGCCCTCTAGCGTACACATGAGCAGATCTCCATTTTCAAATATACCATAATGGGCCAAATGATCCAAAGTTTAAAGTTCAAATTTACTAAACATTATACTGTACATAACCACAAAGCATCGCTACACCCAAGAATCTACACTGGTAGACAAAGGAAAAGTGCTGATAAATATTGAATGGTTATCTGTATTTGGTATACTCAACAAAATGTATACTTTACATTTGTGCTCTTTATACCAACAGATCAATCGGTCAAAATATTTTAAGACAGGAGTCATTTAAAGAACTTAACCAAATATGGCCTTGGCGTCCATCTTAGGTGCTAATTTGCCATAGAACTTTTTCAACTCTTTACAAAAAGAAATAGAATGGAAAGTCATCTACGAACCAGTAAAAGACCCGTGTTGGTACGAAAAAAAAAAACATGTCATTTATGACATACTATAGCAACAGAATATCCTTTAAACAGCATTTATTTAAGAGAGAGAGAGAGAGAGAGAGAGAGAGAGAGAGAGAGAGAGAGAGAGAGAGAGAGAGAGGTATAAATACAGGTACTAAATATATGACGGGACATACCAGCTATTTCCGATCAACTGAAATATAATATCAAAATACAATAAATAAATAATTAAATACATGGCGCATATACATTATTTCAGTGACTGGAAACGGGCTGAGAAATATCAATTTACCATGACTGTTACTAGAATATAATACCTCAGAGTATTGATCATCATTCCTCTCTGCTAAATCATTAAAAAGCTGTTGTAACATGTACATATGAGACCAACCTTCAATCGGAGTAACAATGTTTATCTTCATATATATTTTAATAATCTTGACTACACTTATATAGCAGAAGCCTTTTAAAAGTTTGCAAAAACAGTCATGGTGGCCATCCTAACAGCCGTTTCCGAATACTATTTACAAAATGCAAAGCTTTAGTCCCATTTACTAATTAATTTCCCAATTTCTATTGACAAAGCAGGTTGGAGAAGAAGTCGCCTCAACGAAATACAGATACCGGACGGAGGATAGACGAAAAGTGATTCTTTTAGCTCGATACGGTTACCAGTGATACTAATCAACTTACAGTTTTTGTCTCAAGATACTGTATGTGCAAATTAAGTTCAATATGACTTGCACTTTCGAAAACAATGCCGTTTACAGTTGTTATAATGTATGGAAGTCATATTGGATACTTGTTCTAAAATTAAGTTGCAAATTCGGAAGATCTTATACCAAGGATACACAGCGTGCATTTTAAGCTCAAATAACTTTGCAGACATCAGAGTTTGAATATTTTGATTAGATGGCGGCCTTCCTGCACACCAGTTCCTGATATTTATAAACATCTTGAACGCCAATGTCTATAACTTGTTGTAAATTTCAAACTATTTTCTCAAGAGTACTCCGTATATAATTTTGTTATTTAGAACCGGAAAAGCGGTTTCTTGTCTTTTAAATTAGATCCAGTCCTTTAGGACTATTGAGCTTTTACTTTAAATCTGAAAATAGAAATGCTCTTAAAATGCTTCTGGATGGCGTGAGATATAATGCATTTTTATGGTTCCTCATAAACCTTCTCAAACGAACCACGTCTGCTGTTTCCGAGAAAATAGAACGCATTGAAAAGTTATACTGTAATAAGCCTCCGGTGGCCGTCAGATCAAAACATGCCACAAACGACCCTTAATTTGAGACTGCCACAAACGTCCCTTATCAAATGAACAACTGAAATAAACAAAAACTCAGTGCTCCGGATATAAACTGTAAATGGAATTACAAAAAAAAAAAAAAAAAAAAGTGCCTTCAGACGGAGACACACGACAGAAGCATGGCTATTATAAGCTAATATGAGCGTTTGGCTGATTTGTTTTTCCTATACTTCAATAAATTGACTAAACAATAACAAAACCAAAATAAACAAAAAAAAAAAAAAAAAAAAAAAAAAAAAAAAAAATCAATAAATAAATAAATAAATAAATAAATAAATAAAAATAATAAATAAATGAATAAACAAATGCTGCAAGATTTTTTTTGTAAAGCTTTAACTTGTTTTATACTGATTTTATTTTTGTTCTTGAAGGGAGCCAACTCAGAAGAGTATTAATCAAAAAAAAAAAAAAGTTTATAAGTTTTGATATTAGTCAAGCTTCTTAATTCTGTATCATTTTATAATGTATTTGTTATATAAAGATTTAATAATGGCAACATTTCTAATAAAAGCAAATCTAATAAAAGAAGATGTAAAAAAAAAAAAAAAAAAAAAAAAAAAAAACAAAAACAAAAAAAAAAAAAAAAAAAAAAAAAAAAATAAAATAAATTGCCCATATGGCGATAACTTTAGTTATTTGCAAAAATATACCTATTATAAAATAAAATTTGCACACGATTACGTCTAAACAATATGCTGCGAAAAGTTTACAAAAACTTTCAAAGGGGCATAACTCTGCCAATATTTGGTGCACTGTAACCTCGAAATAATATGCGCTGCTCCACGTCATCGTGTAACTACTTATGAAGTTTCAGCTTGATCGGATGTAAACTGTAGGAGGATTTAGCCGGAAACAAAAAAAATAATAGAAATTTTCAAAGGGGTATAACTCTGCTAATAATTTGGTGGACTGTAACCTAACTACAATATGCGCTGCTCCACATCATGATCTAATGAGTGCACAAGAATTTGGCTTAAAAACGGTTCAGGGTAGATAACTAGAAAAAGAACAAAATAAGATGTAAGAATTGTCCTTCTTTCATGTGACACTTGACCTGATATATGTCCCTACGTATTATTTTCGAATTATTTCGCACAGTATGGGAGATTTCGGCTTCAGGGAATATAAGTACATACGGAAGAAAGTACGAGTTGTCTCGCTTCTTTGCGAGAGCCTACAGGCCCTTAATCATGCCTCTACTAACTAGTATCATAATGTTTCAAACAAGTAAAAAGTTACGGCGTGCACAAGAATTTGGCTGAGAAATTTGTTCAGGAAAGACAACCAGAAAAATACCAAAGCAAGAGTTGTCCTTCCTGCATGCGATACTCTTATTTGACCTGATATATGTTCCCTACCAAATATTATCAAATTATCTCAAACAGTATGGGAGTTATGGTCTGCACAAAATTGAGGGGACATAAGTATATAATGAAGAACGTGAGCATTGTCTCTCTTGCAATCGACACGCGAACTGGTGATCCTCTGCATCCCTACCAAATATTATTAAAATACTTCTAAGGGTATCAAAGTAATGAAGCGCACAAGGATATGCGTTTACGGATGGACGCCAGGCTGATCGCTGCATCCTCCGAACCTGTTCTGTCGGGGGATAAAGAAAACTGAGTCAAAAGATGAAACAGCCATAATAATGTTTTTTTTTTTTTTTCTTGAATACTAAAACTATTTATATTATATTTAATAATCTAATAATTACAATATCTTATTTAACATTATAATCCATTAGGTTTATTTGATATGTAATATATGTTTGCATCTGCCATTCTAAGCTGACCACTGTCATAAGGTACGATCGATCCTTAAAAAAACGTTATACAGAACGTTCTGTCACTTCAGAAGGTAAAATGTGCGCTTGTACGTTTAATAACCCAATAACAGTTTACATTTCAAAATTCAGTTTCCTTCTATATTTGATGCGCCATGCATGAAGGGACTATTATGTCATATGCGGGAAACGCAGGTGCATGTCAGAAGGCGCATTTCCACAGTCTAATCAGACCTTCTTTACACGCTTACAGAAGCTGCAGTGCAAACTGGTGAACAGAGAAGCCCCGTTCAGACTGGACATAAGCTTTGTCAGACCTGGGTCTTCTCTACTCGCTTCAACGTACCGCCAATTTCCAGTGTTGCGCCATTTTTAACCTACTTGAGCTGAAGGCTCCATGGGAGCTTCTAGGACGGTAGGCATCTGTTTGACTTCGTCATCAGCGTAATTCATTCAGTTTTGATCGGATCTTCCTGAAACTTGGAGGTAAGTTGGACATTGACAAACTAGAGCTGTCAGAAGATCTTAATGTAGCCACGCTGCAGCGCTATCAGAGGTGAAATACATATAGTGTTGAAATATGTTAATTCATCCTAACCAGATAACACCACTTGGTCACCATCCTGCCACTACACCTTCCTTACCGTAGGACATGGTAACAACGCATCGTAAAACCTATCAAGGCATTTTAATTCATGAGTTAAGGGCCCTTGGCTCTGAATCCTGAATACTCGATGCATCAACCCACTGTTCATGCATGTACTACTTTCAGAGTCCCCAGGTGTTGTATAGGTTTCATCGAAGTAGGACCACAGACATGGCAATTATTGAGCAAAATGCATTTTAACTTTTTGAAAACCTACCAAGGGCATAACTCCAAGATGGTTCTGGTGTTGATTGTTCTGTGTGACTTTAAGGTTTTTTTTACTTTACATGTTTTATCCTGTTTGTTGTCTTATGTTGTGCTAAGTAGACTCTGTCTTGCATTGTGATCACCTTGTTGGGGAAGAAGGAACTGGATGTTTTACTTGTCTTTGGTTTTGGATTGTGTATTGTCTAGCATGGTTTGTTCTTCCTAAATGGCTTTGATCTGTGATTGTGGCTATTCCTGAAAATCTTCTGTGCTATTATTTGTGTAACATCATGTATGACATCGTCAGTCTAAATAGACACAATGCTCTACTATGTCAAGACCACTGGCTTCATCAAATGAGACCGGCTGGCTTTTCAGGACGATATTAGACCTAGTTTATTTTTATAAACACCACTTGGATAGTTCTTTTTCTTATTAGTGAGCCATTGATATGTGTTCATCGAGGCAAAACTACACACTGTACCAGACCAATATAACAAAAGAAAGAGCAAGAAAAAAATGACAAACTGCTTTGATTAGCTTCAGGATACTACGCCTATAAAATATAGCGTTTACAATCAAATTTCTGTATATAAACAAACTCTTATAATTTGTTTGACTATCACAAAAATATTAAATTAAATAAATAGCAAAACTGAAATATGAATTTTCTGCTGTAAGGAGACGTTCAAACGAGAAACACACACACACACACACACACACACACACACACACACACACACACACACACACACACACACACACACACACACACACACACAGAGGTATAATCTAATGGAAAGAAACATTTTTAGTACTAAACGAGAATGATGTATTAATGTGAGAAAGGAACTCTCTTAACCTTCAACTGAAATAATATAAACATGACAAAACTATGCCTTATGTAACGTTTAGAGCAAAGGTTTGATTGTACTACTGGTTTTGTTAAAGTTGCTTAAAATTTAAAGTGCTTGTCTAAGAACATGAACAGAATTTGAGATATGTTTCTTGCTTCCAAGGGATCCCTCTTCTTATAACGTGTTTACCTTCACTACAACTGATCGATTGTACGAGTAAGTGTTGTGCGGCGGCCACTATACGTCTCCCTGTTTATTGTTTTAATATAATTTATATTTTCTTTTCTGGTCTTTGGGATATTATGTGATATTCTTGAAAATAGAATATCGCTCACTCATGGGCTTGGAGGCTTTAGCAGTGTGGCACGTTACATTACTACTCATGAACAGACTCAAAAAAAAAGTCTGCTGTCCGTCGCAGTTTCTTCACTCTTCCTCTTGGTTCCATTGTGAGGCTATATTCTGTGATGGTGGAAATCTCCTTTACTGTTCTGCTATTTTTCTTCATTGCATGTGTTTCTTGCTTCCTAATGATCCCGCTCGTCAGGATTTATTTCGATTAACTACCGCTAACGCTGGTGTTAAGTGTTGCGTAGCGGCCGTACAAGGTCTCTCCATACTTCCTTTTTGTGCAGTATAGTCAACATTTTCTGGTCCTTTGGGACCAGGGCGCTGATTTTAATTTATTTATAAAATAGAATTAATATCGCTAAAGCTTAGGCTTTTCATTTATTTGATGTGTATCGGGCTTTTAAAAGACGCCCTTTCTTTATAGACTCTCATTTGGCTGGAATTTTATGTGCGTAACAACCAAGCCGTGTCATTACAAAATACGTATTCAGGCAAAAGTCAATTATTCATGCTCAGACGAGACAGCTCGTCTATTTGCTTAGATTCTTTTTTTTTTTTTTTTTAAATCATATTAATTCCAAAATATCAATACTTTTTTTTTGCAGATATGGTCTGTTTGGTCTGTTATGATATCTCCAGTATAACTACAATTGAAGATACCCAGGGAATGCCACAGTTACGAGACACAGCCCTCCCGAGGCACCAAAAAAGGAGAGATGAGAAATATATAAGGACAAACCAAACGTCACATATGATACCACGGACGCTCAAACAAAGAACTGTAACAGAGGAACCGCTTTGGAACGTTGAAAGAGACGTGGCATACAAAATTCACCCGTGCATCAAGTTACAGTCGGTCAGAGCTAAGGGAATTGGACACTCTTTGTAGAGGTTTCGCCATTTTCAAAATGATGTAAATATCATGACTTCCTGTTTTGTTTCCTGCACACTAAATCCTTCTAATAACGGATCTGCTCTAAAGGAGAGGAATTTGTCTGCCAAGGGGGGCAAATTCTTTCCTTTTAGAGTAGACCCCTTATTCAAAATGGAGACAAAAACAATTTGGATAGAGTTGTCTCCAATTAAAGTGTTATGATCCAATTAAAATTTATATCCAGTGTTCATCGTGAGGGTTCAATAATGCATATACTAGATAATACATATACTAGGTTGATTGCTTCCTGGAGTGAGTTTTAAGTTAGTTGCTTCAACACGCCTTCTTTTAACACGTTGACGATTCTTTACAGAGGTTGCACTTTTTATCATATTTGAATGAAGCATTTTCACACCGATAACATTGGATATCATACGATAATACATATCGAATACATGTAACCATTCGTAAATCTGATTAAAAGGGTAAATTGTTATTGGAGTATGTACGTGGTTTCCCTTCCAAAACAAAGAAAAATAAATAAATAAAATAAAAAAAAAATAAATAAATAAAAAAAAAAATAAATAAAAATAACAAAAAATAAAAACTGCATACAGCAAATGTAGAAGTATATCCTTAAATGACGACACGTAACAATATGTTTAATATTTCATATTTCTAAAACTCTTTTAATAATAAGTAATAGTTTCACCCCCATCGCACATGTATCCTGAAATTCAGCCAGACGTATCTTTTAGGCATCAGAGGAAATACAATAGAACTTCCAAAGATAAATACCAACGTATGTGTCACATCAGTGGCGTAGCCAGAACGGAATTATTGTTTACCCAGGAAAACGCTTGAAAAATTTTCCCTAGTATCGCTTCCAAATAAGAAAGTACTCTTAAAGAAAACACTTTGCTCCCTCTAGTCCCTATTTTGGAAGCAGTAAAAATTGCTTTAAGACTAGCCCCTATGGTAAAAAAGCAAAATGATTTTTACTGATATGTCATGATTGCAAATATTATTATTTGTCTCATGCATGATACATGCGTATTGTGCGCTAAAGAATAATGAGCGCTAAAGAATATGTACATCACGCTGTCAGCTGAACGTATTGTTTTAGTGATAATAACAAATTCTAAACTTAATCCTTAATGTTGCGTTAAATGTGTACTTGCAGTGTTAGATATTGGTTCAATGGCATTTACAGGACACATATATATGTAGACACATCAAAATTGCACACTTTGTTTAACTTTCTGATGTTTTCTTGAGAAAAGGCTGTGAAGTGTCACCTACATTAAGTAGGCGACACGGAATTGCCTTTTCTAAAGCAAACATTAGCCTTGTTACATTTCATCGCTACAAAGCAAAAACTTTCCGGTTCTTGTTAAGTAAATTACTTGAGTCTCATGGGTGATTCTCCGGTCTGTCTGAATGTTCTTGGACGATGTTTATTCTAAAGAGCAGAGGAAGGGGAGTAGTAGTATATGACACATGAATGGATTGTGGTGCTCCCCGTCTTTTAAAGCGACGGAGTAAAATCTCAATTGTCAGCAGGCCGAGGAGTGAGATTTTTCTCGCCTGTAACACATATCACTTAATGACATTCAGTTAACGTCGAATTTTATCTATCATTCAACTGGCATCCACTTATTATATTGCCAATATCTCTGTTTAGGTAAACAATTATTATTATTATTATTATTATTATTATTATTATTATTGTATAGCTATAAATATTGAATTATTAAAACTGTGCGATAAAATCCGAGGAGCATGCGCGCTGATATCACTCGATATTGGTCTACTTACTGGAAAGTGCACGCTAACTCGTTTCCCTTCATATTTACAGGCAAGGCTCTAATGCAAACATAGTTTGACAAAGAACCGGCTTTTAAAATGCAAAACTTACATTAAAATTTTAACTTAATTTAAATTTTTGTTTATGTAAAGTCAGTGTTTATATTGTATGATTAATTACCGTTCAGAAAGTAAAGTTTGAACTCCAGTTCCAAACGTGTGACGAATATATCGAATATGAAACATAGACTTTGACATGCATCAAAATATGATATTTATAAATATGATCGATTCTTCAATCTGCTATCAAAATTGGAAATTTTGTCAAATTATATGTTTTTTTGTAAAATTATGCGAACCTGTGTCGTCCAAGCTTAATGGCTTTACCAGTGAACGATAAATAGTAGCGTTGGATGTCTGAACTTACGTGCTGGTATAATGCGTGTCTATTCGATTAGAAAAACTTGAATAATTAAAGCATGATATGTAAATGCAACCTTTTTCATGTTTTCGTGTTTCACACTAACGCTCAACATGAATTAGCGAAGACACAAAATACTGACACAAATGCAGATTTTTTGTATCTGTCTGTACAGATGTAATTTTAACTGTTATATACCATTTAGAAATGCGAGTAGTGACATTTACGCAATTAAACAGGTACAATTAATACCTATGTCAAGTGCAGCAAGAGAAACAGTACCCTCTGACATGTGTGTCAAGACTAGCCTTATCAGATTCTTTGCTGTCCGACTAAAGGAACCTTGAGGCAAAAGATATTCCAGGGAAGGCACCGATCAGAATGTTTGGATGCACAGGCTGACTTGAGTCTTCACTGGGCCCACATGTCGGAGGGTAGATTTTCTCACGTTATGACGTGTGTCATACAGACGTTTCTTATTTATATTCTTGATGAGACGCGTTACGAAAGATTGATGAAGACAGTTCAAAACAGGCACATTATTTATACCGAGGTTGGCGTTAAACATACATTTTTTTTCTAATAATAATGGAAGTAATGTATGCTTAAGATGCAGAAGCTATAAGAGGAAAAAAGACGCATCTTGAGAATAGACTGACCTATCAGAACATTCAATGATCAAGAGTTATCAATGGAATATAAAAGCAGATGGTATCGGCGGGCAGAATTACTGTTTCTGGTATTTGCTGTGATTCTACAAATAGTCAGTGTGGCAACTCCAGGCTGGCAGATAGTTGTTGATGGAAACCATGAAAACTACTCGGGATTATTCTATATTACTAAGTGCAAGAGAGAGACATGTGAGACGCATACTAAGCATAACATTTACCTTGACGAAGTGTCAAAGTACAGAGAGCTTGGACAGAAGGAACTAATCTTAGGTAACTTGTAAACAGTTCATCCCTCGTTATTACATATGTCCACTTTTGAACTTGTCTCCGTTTAAATTTTGTCTGTGTTTTATTATCATTACCTCAAGCCTCAAGGTTAAGCTCCTGAGTTTTAAATCATTAAATCAGGGCTGCGTATCGGCTGAAGCTTTTTCTTAAATAAATTATGTATATAAATGTTATTTGAATTTTACGTTCTGTTAATGTATACTCAGGACCCAGTAGAAAAGAACAAAGTAACTTTCTCCGCAGTCATTTTCGGTCAGGATTTTTCGGAATGCGACTCGTGTAAATGATCCTTTATTCCGAATATGAACCCTGCAGCATAACTGTGAGGCAGACTAGAAAATGTGCACATCACATCGGATGACAAAACTTAAGGGGAATTGAAAACCTTTAAAGGGAAGCAACCCTGACACAATTGTTTTGCCTCTCTTCTAAAAACTGGTCTTCTCTTTAAGTGAAAAATTTGCTATAAAGGGCAGTAAATACTTCCGATTAGGGCAGACAGCGTTTTAGGATACTCCCCAATTTGCTTTTATTTATGTATTCGGTGTTTTCAAGGGTAACCTTTAAAATGCTATTACACTTCAATGCAAGAGGTTTTGAGTGTCGTATGGCGGCCGAAAAAAAAAAACCCCGCCCCCTACCCCTCCCACCCCATCGTGCTTTATCAAAGTGTAGATTTTATTTTCATTTGCCTTTGGATCATTAGACTCTTGGAAAATCGATTTCCGCTTAAGCCGGTGCTGAAGGAGCGTAAGCAGTCACACAAACTCAATACTGTCATGTGAAGAGTCTCAATGAAGAGGGACTCCGATTTTCCATCATTTATGTGTTCGGTATTTCCAAAGGCATCTTTTATAGATTTTATTCACTGCAGCAGTCATTGAGTGTCGTGTGGCAACCATAAAACGTCTCCCCGTACTTCATAATTGAGCAGTTTTCATTTTTTATTTCCTTGGAAGAATGCAATCGAATTTGAAATCTTAAAATAACTATAAGTCCGGTGCTAAGGGGCGTATACAACCCTGCAAACTACACTGTTGCCAAAAGACAAGTCTCACTGAAACCAAACTCTGATTTTCCTTCATTTACGTGATCGGTGTTTCCAAGAGCAACCACTATTATCATTTTTTTTCAATACGTTGGAAACCAAACATGGATCACAGAACTTGTGCACAAGAAAATCTATCAGGTGTATCCACTGCACTGTAGCACTTAGTTTTAGCAAAATATCGCAATGTATGTACCATATATTATACATTCTTTGATTTAAGTGGGGATCATATCAGTTATCAACAACAATAACAACAAAACAAAACACATGTACTTAGAAATACTTGGTACATTTCTTACACTAACTTTAATCTATAGACTCCTATTATTACTATTATTATTATCATCATTATTATTAACATGGAATAACTATGGAAAATTTATTATAATGCGAACTTCCAAATGTCGTTAATGCTAACGGCCAAATGTAGTTTACATTTATTATGCAAACATCGTCTTCCCTTGCTTCTCTATAGTGCAGTTCATATTTTCTGGTCCTTTGCGATCACTTTGTTTTGAAAATTTATACGAGGGTCATTGATGAGGCCTCATAGACTGAAACTAGATAGTTTGACACAGTTTTTTTTTCAGTGTTGCGTGTGTGTTTTAGGACCCGATTACATTGCATTTGAAGACGTCCTTTTCATGACAATAATAATGAGAAATACATGGTCCCTAAAGTAATGTTTTTACTGTAACGTTAATTTGCACTATTTTGGTAAGAAAATTTACATTGCTGCTGTCACATTAACTCCCTAGTGCCCAAGACAAGAAGTAGTTGTAGAAAAACTTTGATTTTAATATATGTTACAAAGACGGTACAGTGATAAGAATTTTAGTGCGTTTTAATTTGTCAAGGTCACCTGGAAGGCCATTTATCATATATTATACATTTGTCTTGTGAACATCGATATCAAACCTAAACATTTGTGTTACATATACAAGTTTATGTCTACCTATCATGATTTCTAGCATGCTTTATATAATTTAAAAATAAATATAAAATTCTAAAAAGAACCAAAGATTTGACATGTACCATATATGATATATTCGCCAGTGAAGGTGAGGTAAGTGGCAGTTCATGTCTTAGTATAAGCATATTTCTCCTACTACTTGCATTGGATTATTTTTAAATCTTGTATATATTATGTGTTAATAGTTTTATATATTCAGACAGCTATGCGCTAAGGTTATCTTAGTCACAGGCACAAAAGTATGTCATGTATCAGTTATGACACATGGGGCACTAGAGGATTAAGGGACCGCATACACTTTCGAGAAAGAGTACTCTGTCAAATTGTTTTTACCGCTATCCGCCCTTATCCTCCCTCCCTCTCTCTCTCTCTCTCTCTCTCTCTCTCTCTCTCTCTCTCTCTCTCCTGAAAAGGAAGTAATGTGCTCTCATTGGAAGCAAATTCCTTCTTTTCAGAAGGTGTTTTGGGTGCCAAACAGGACATCACCAGAATGGCCTCCCTGGTAAAACAAGCCACAGGTGTATTCAGTTCATTTTTATTTAATGCATTTAACTATTCCAACGACCATTCAGAAAAGTGAAAAATAGCTTTAATGATCTCAACAATGTTTCTATCAGTCCGTTTTTAATGATTAAATATAATTTCAATTAACAGATTTTGCTCAGTATAAGTTTTTTGTTTTCTGATGCATTTCTACTGGAATTTTGATTTTTATTTTATCAGATAAAGACTACCATGAAGAAGTAAAAGAGCAAGTGTTCGTGATAGTCATACTGGTTTCCACTCTTATTATTCTTGCCATTCAGATCTGCAAACTGAAGAACCCGGATGTCCGATATCCAAGGTTGACAACTAGTATCATCCCGTGCCTTGCAATAAATTGTAAGTATATGTACAGTAAGTATACTGAGAGCCCAAGTCGTCTGCGCCCGTCAAGGTCTCAGGGCGCTCTTAACATCTGGATCTGAGCGCAGTCCAGTTAGCACATCCGCTGTCCTCTTGAAGAAGCATTGAAGTTTAGGGTACCCACAGAACGCTCAGCGAGAACTCTGATCTCAGAATCTTCGCAGTCCGCGCAAATCATAAGATAATTGTTTTCACGTTGATTATTCGTGCTTCCCGTGTAGATTATTGTCCTGTTGGGGTAATTGTCTGACACCAAGCAGATTTTAATGTAACACTCCACGGGAACTCCCTATACATATAGTACTCAAAATACTATTTCCAAGAAGCCGATAGGTTTAAGAAGACTTGACGCTCTTGGTACATGTTCCGCCATTTTATTCAAGAGGAATAACTTTTGTGACTTCCTGTTTGCTTTCCGTCTGAAAGGGGGCTTAATTTATATGGAACTAAGTTGCGCCCAACAGAGCAAAGTATACCTGTTGTAGTAACCTAGTATTGCTGAAACGGGGCCTACTATATATAATTCTTTCCTTTTATGGTAGGCCCCGTTTCAGAAGGACGACAAAACAATTTTGTTGGAATTGCCTCATCCGAAAATGTATCATTTCCCTTTAAATTCCTGACTATGAACCATTATCATCTCGGTGCTCTGGTTCGAAGATTGATAAGCCGAAGATCGGTTTAATGTTTGATGTTTTTCACCCAGGCACTTCATTTTGGTCCCTGGTTGACCAGTCATAGCGCCGCTTTATTGCTTAAGAACATAATACGAAATAACGGCTATTATCGTTTTTAAACGTTAGCATTGCATGGGCAAAATTAGCAGACCACAAATTTAATTGATTTCTTAGTTTTCGCAGACCATATGGTTTTAGTTCAACAAATGTTGGGAAGATATTGCTGAAGTTTTGCAGGGATTTCGTAAACGCAGGTGCAAACAAAGGCGTGTTGCGTCAAACGCTTTAAGTGACTGGAAGTCAAACACTTTTAATATTGTAGATAAATGTGTTTAGTATATTCTAATAATCAGCATCCTTTACCAATTTTCTTTTCGATACCTGAAGCAAGGTCTGATACGGCGAAAAACAATTCCCTGATGAAAATTGATACCCGGTATCAATTTTCGTATACTACGTACCAAACGTAGTACCGAATACTATTTTTCGTACATCACGTACGAAAAATATACCGGATTTTCAGAGTTGCAATTTTCGAATACCTGTAGCCACGAAAAATGATACCAATAGGAAACCGTCTGCATACATTAAAAACCACTTATGATAATTTGTTCTTTATATTCATACCCGCTTTCACGTTTGTTTTCTTTTTATATGACGGAATCGGGCATATTCATTTGAAAAAGTAAGCACCTACTCCGTGTTTTGTATACCCTCCGCCATTTTGTGTTAGACATTTTTGTAACAAATCTAAGTAGCTATTCTTTACCTTGACATAGCCATCAAATAATCAGTGGAATGAGAATACAGTTTGTGGATGTGTACATTATTCGGAGGGTTCATATTAGTTAAAAATAGGTATTATCTGTTCATATTCATTATTCTATATATAAGTTTAAATCGTTGAATGTTGTAAAATTAGACCCGCGAAGTGAAGAATAAAAATCTAAAAGGTTGTCTTAGAAACAAAGAACACACAAAAGAACGAAAGCCGGAGACTCGGTTTTATTATGTCTCTCCATATAACCAATGAAGTTTTTCTGTAACTTCCCCTGGCACCGGCTAAGCGGTATTCGATTTTCAAATTTATCAGAATGGGCTCAATGATCACAAAGGAAATACAATTTGCACTATGGTGGAGTACGGGGAGACGTATTATAGCCGCCATACGGCACTTAACACTAGATGCAGTGAAGTAAATAAAAAAAAAGTAAAACGTTCTCTTTGGGAACAAAGAACTCACAAAAGAACGAAAATTAGCAGAGATTAATGTTGATGTCATTAAAACATGTGTCAACGGAACAGGTTCAGACAAGTCTGTGCACCCAAGCCAATACATCTGCAAAATTGGTGCTTGGTGACCATAGGCCTCATTGTTTATCAAAGAACGTGAAATCCAATTTTCGTCAGATTTGGTAAATAATTAAGTCAAGGAGGACCTTAAGACAGTATCGTAATCATAGGCTCTTCTCACTGTCTTTATCGAGGGGCACTTGTTGCAAGCATTTCTCAAGCTAGGAGAGGGTACTGATATTATTTTTCGGGGCTACCGGTAAACGAAAATTGCAACTGAAAACCGGGTATCATTTTTCTTACATGATGCACGAAAAATGAAACCGGGTAACATTTTTCGTACATAATGTACGAAAATTGATACCGGGAATCATTTGTCGTCAGGACATCATTTTTCGTCGTATCAAAGGTATCTAAGACTTTCATAGAAAGTTTGTTTTGGTGCCAGTAGGAACAGTTGCCAATAATGATGTTGTTTGACGGTTTTATTATATTTATGCGTTGAAAAAAGGAGTTTGGCAACACTAAAACCTACATTCAGACTCTACTGATGAGAAGTCTGTTTTTCACAACCAGAAATTCACATTGCTAAGTTTGCAGGAAGTATTAAAGAGGAACTATACAATCTATCAAAAATTCACGTAAGTCCAAACACAGCGGACAAATCACATTGCAAATTCCATTCATATACTGCTACTGAGCTTTCGAAATCGTTATCTTTCTCACCGACACTAAACAGCATGCACTTAAATATAGCGAAAACAATTGCATTAAATTACCGTATTTACCCTAAGTATTCGGACACCTCAACTTCTTACCATATATGTTCTAACATTTGAACCAGTACAATTCACTACCCGATGTTGTGTCTAAAAATTGCTGGATGAGTGGCAAACAGTGTAGACCCAGATGAGACGCCGCGTTGTGTGGCGTCTCATCTGGGTCTAAACTGTTTGCTCAGGCCTGTCTGTCCGAATACATATGGTAAATACGGTAGGTCATTTATCAAATAAAATCCCTGTAAAGGTACAGATATTTTTTTAAGTTTTTCTTCACCGTACCTATAATATCTTGTCATACATACTGATTTAAGATAAACGTCTTGATCTTGTTGAAGGACCTTTCAAAACAAGTAGTACTTTTGTTTTATGGTCTTAACGAAAGGTTTGTTCTGCTTTAAATTATTGTTTTGATAATATCTATATCAGATTTGGTACTAAATTAAACTGGCATATGGTGGCTTTTCCGATGGGGACTAACTGTATACCTCTTGTTGCTGATTGGTTTCCTTTTTGATACTAGAGAGTAAATTTTGAAGAAAACCAAACCAATGTTATTGGAGCATTTAATTCCAATTCTAGATGACTCGCTAATTATTGACAGTATATATACTGGAAAAATAAATATTACACGTATTTTTAATGTTGGAGTCAAGAGTTATGCCCTACTTTATTCTATGCAACCATAATCAATACAACGCGATTTTTTTTTCTCATCTGATATTTATTTTTCCAGATATTAGATTTTACCTAAATGTCCAAGATAAAACATTATAAAGGAAGAGAGGCGTCGGTATCTCCAAAAAGTCACATGGACGAAACATTAAATAGTTTTCTTTGGACACTGACGGAGCTGTTACAAAGTACGATTCTGAAAATTTTCTAAGACCATGATTGATACCCACGTTCACCTTTTAGGCAATCTATACAATCGATAACCAATTATCGCTGAAAAATTCATTGCTGTCTATAAGCTTCAATCTCCCTTGGCATAGTATTCAGCTAAGTATTTCCCTTTATTCTTCAAAAACAACCTTACATACTAAGATCCTTTCCGGCTCATCTTCTGGTGTTAAAAAAGGTGCGATTTTGTGAGACAACGAGTGAAACCACAAACTTTATCTCTCAATTTATATTTGTATTTTGCTTTCAAACAAATATTGAAGAGTAGATGGTACAGAAAACTAATTACTGTCCGACAGAGCTCCATAGTAATGTCACCCTTTTTTTGGTTAAGAGTTTATTTCAGAGAATGGCTGGGATTCCAAATTTTGTTTTAATTTAAAGACCAGGCTGCATCGGGACGCAGGGTGAAGCTGACTGGCCGTAAAAGTGCTTTAAAGCCCCGGTAGGTTATTCTACTGACCGTTCTAAGGCAGTGGTCCCGGTGTTATTCTTACTTTTTGTTGCTTTGTGGCTTATTCTACGAGGCGATTTGTTTTATGTCTTGCCTTGTGTTATTTTGTTCTTGCGTTTTTCAGTCCTTTTAGTATTGCGATTCATCCCTTTTAGGCCGCTGGCCAGCTATGGTTTACCTCCCGCCCCCCCCCCGCCCCCTGGGGGGGGGGGGAATTTTGTAGACCATGTTTTTCTTATAGACTATTACTTTGCAAGTATTTTGCAGCATGTTAGCCCTCTGGCGATGGGGGCGTTACCCAGTAACAGCCTGTTACATTTGTTACCCCTACAAAAAATATAATACAATAGGAAACTATTAAACCTACGAGAACTGGAGCAAAAGTAATTATATGATCCAACTAAATATATGAAGTTACAGAAAAGTCCATTAGCTACAAAATGTGATGTTTGAAAATTCTTTTTGGCCTTAAATGGTGTTACACATGTTACATTGTCTACGGTACCCTTTAGAAATGAGTATTTTAACCCATACAGTTCATTTTCGTAGATTGTACATTGCCCCTTTGACCATAACTTTGTAATTCCTGACAAGGTATTTTAATTTCCTTTCCAAAGCTACAAACCTAATCTCTCTAGCTTTTATACTTTGTCAGTTACTGGGTGTTAAGCAATGTCACCCCACTGTGAAGTGTAACATGCAAAAAATCATTTTCATATATTATTACACCAAATGCAGCCTAGAAGTTGTACACATAAAGTGAATTCTTATTTGTTGCATTGTATTTTAGTGATATGAGATACATAGGCACATTAAAACCTGTCTCATCCATATTATTCTACCCATAGTAACGTAGGTAACATCTAAAATATCTACATGTACATATTGTGGGCTTTGGTGGTTTTCTGTATGGTATTCTGCATCAGATTTTAATGTCTCTGTTTTGTATCCTTTTGAAGTTTTTGTAAGCATTTCCAAAACTCCAAATTTAAGTCTTTGTCAGTTATATACATTCGTCAGATATACATTCAATACTGTTGACAGTAAAGTTGCTCTCTGCATTATGGTCACTTTTGCATAAAATACTGAATACTGTCATGAAGGTTTTAATGAATTGTAAATGCTTATAATTTCATTATGTCTAAATAAAATATCTACAGATGAATTATATGTCAGACCCTCACATGACTTTGCTTAATAGTTTATCAATGGTAACATATGTAACACCTTTATGTTTTTATTTTAAGGGATTTTTGTTTCTGTAAAGATCTTTACCTATACCTTTATCACTTGAATTAATACTCAGATTTAGAATAATAAAGTTCTGTAGCTTCATATTTTCAGAATAAAAGGATAAAAATGGCACTTTCGCCTTATTTATTTTGTTACATTATCAGATGTTTACGTAGGTATTTCATGTATCTGCAATCTAACTAACCTTTGTAAATCAAGAATTTTATTGGTATATTAAGAAGATCCATATTATAGCTTGCTTCACTGATTTTTGTTTATGATTTTTGTTTATGACCTTCAAATCTATATATTAAAACATTGCACATTAAGCAGTTGACCACAAAGTTTCTCCGTTATATGTTTAATGTATGTAGCATAAAACATTATTTCTGATTAAACAATATTGGTACAAGCATAGTCTCTTGCCAAGAAATGCATGTATTTAATACCAGAGTAGCATTTACATGTAGTCCGGATTAAAACAAAATGTTCGCTATCATTAAAACAAACTGTTCACTATCAATGTTCACTACTGCAGGACATATAGAACCTGTTAACACAGTGATGACTGGTCAATATCTTCCCTGTGTGCTCAATGAATAGCAAAGGATCTCAGCTTTCTTCAAGCAGACTGCTAAGACTGATCTGACTGAGCATTCAACCAGGCTGATACATTAAGATTATATAAAGTAAATCATATAACACTTTCCCTAACCGTAATATGATTTTCCCCAAAAACAAACAGTGTTACTTTATCGTTTAAATATACAGAAAACAACTATCCTTAAAATAAGTGTGTAACATTAGGCAAATTTAGACACATACATAACCCAATGAAATAAAGTATATACCGTCGCAATTCAGTGACATTAGCACCTTCAGAGATTAACTCCAATCTTATGTTGAAAATAAAAGCGGTATGCAACCTGATTTTCATTTGTTTTATGCATATATTTGTTCCTTTTTTCTAATATAACATAAAGTACCGGTACTTAGCTGAAACTCATAAATAAAAATCAGATCAATATTGTTGGATATAATTAGCTATAGTCAGCATTACATACTTACATATGACTTTGGTTTAACTCTATGAGAGAACCTAGAAAAGTTATTCTTAGTGTCAGAATATCTATTCTGAGCAGCAGAAGTTGTAGTGTAAGCACCAGAGTTTGTCTCAAATATGATCAGTGTCTGGACAGAAGGAAAACAGCCTTAAAGAACATGGGACTTTAATGAAAAGCCATTGTTTATTTTGGAAGGGTCTTTCTTTAGAACCACAATAAAAGTTGTAACAGTCAAAGTAAAAATATGCAAGGAGTCTGATTAAGAATAGCAGTCACAGTTGTGTAACGTACGTTACCAGTCATGTTAGGTAAATGAAAATATTTGGTAATAATTTATTCACCTTAACAGTACCACTGACAATCAGCAGGTACTAGGTCATTTTCATGTCTGAAATTGCAATGGAAATAAAAGGTGAGAATTAAATACCTTATCTTATCTTGGCATTAAAATAATCTAGTAATAGATTGTATATCAGAGGTAGGGGCCGAAGAAGGTTTTTTATACCTCATTATAGTTTCTTGGCAGCTAAATCTAATTCAGATACTGTCGTAAGGCATATATGGCCCAAAGACATAACCAGTCCTTTCTGTTATGTTATATTATCCCCATTTATATAAGGCTCAGAAACAAAACCAATCTTATTTGTTATTTTATACTATCATAATTTTGATTATCAATTACACGTTTTGGAGGTCCATTATAAAGTAACAAAGAGAATGGCAATCGTTAAGATTAATGCTGTTGTGTGTTATTCTCATTACTAATATCACTAATAATAATAATAAAAAAATAACAAACAAGACTCTTGTATAATTTTATACCTAGAAAGGTTTTCTTATCACTATATAGATGATAAATATGGTAATCATTTATTTAATGTCGTAATATTATATAATGTATGACTGGCCTATATGTGTTGGGTCTTTTACAAGGTATTATATAATAAAACAGATTTTATTTAAGCAAACTGTCTTCTAGCCAGCATAAACTGTTTTATTTTATACACTGTGGCAACAGAGAAGTGCCAACGTATGTATGCTATGCATTTGGCTGCATCTTAGAGAGGAGTTAAAAATGCAGTATAGTATTGATATTATGTGTGATGTTATTATCATTGAGATTACCACTGTGTTTTTAGGCAGACTTAAATTATGAAATAGTTCTCCTTGAATAATTTACGCCCTCAGAATGTTTATACATGTTTTTGAGTTGAGATTAGGAAAGTATACAGTATTTTACTAATGAATTTGCAAACGCTGTCTATAGGAAACAATGTTCTGACATCACAGCACTTAAACTGACATATAACATGTGTAACAGTATTAAGTGTGAAGTATTTCTGGCAGTCTAGATGGATTTAAGATTTAGGATATCAGCTTTAAGCATAGAAGATAAGCAATGAAGAGCTAATATCATGTAAGTATGTATGAAAAGGGGATATTTCTGTATTTGTTATAGGGTACATTTTATTACATATATTGTGTTTATCTATTGTAAGACAGAATTAGATTAAATTTCTAGTCACTGACTGGTCATAGTCAACCAAAACGGTGTATCAGGAAACTTATAAATGACGTTTTTGACTTTTAGTAACGTATGTAACAGTTATATCACAAGTAATTAGGAATCTAACATATCAAAATACCTGTCTGTATAAAACGACATCCACTAGTAGCAAATAGCATGCTAGTAAGTAAGAATATGAGTAGTTCAGTATTTACACTAAAGTATTTCTATTGTTTTGAGGGTAACGTTGGTAACATGGCTGTTACACGTAAACGCCCCCATCGCCAGAGGGCTAACATGTGTCATTTTGTTTCATATATAATGTTGTTTCAGAAAATTATAATGTACAAAATACCCCCTGTGGGGGGGGGGGGGGGTGGGGGCGGGGGGGAGGGGGTCTATGGCCGGCCCAAGGTCTATTTGGGAAAAAAGAGCTAATCTTAGTGCTTTTCGTAGGTTTGTTTGATTTGCGCATGTTTGGTTTTTCTTGGTGTCTGGGTAGGGCTGCGGGTAAGGCTGCGGGTAGGGCTACGGTTTGTGATTGTGGCACTCCCTGGACTTTTTCTTACCTTTTATAGTATAGCAAAATAATTAAGCAAAAACAGCACTTTCTGTGAATGTTTGGAGGCTGAATGAGCAACCCCTCAATTAGCATGTATCAAAAACTGAAACTGCAATTTCACCACTTCTTCTTTTGGCTCCAGCAAATACAAGCAGAAACATTTATTCCTTTGAAACAATCAGGAATTGCACATGAGCATTTTTCTTTAAATTAGAATAATGAGTATTAATTCATTTTTATGTCGCCCTACACTAGATATCTACTCCGGGCTTCCCTGCACTTTTTTGCACCAATCAGCAGTCCTGACCGAATCGGTTCCCTGTGCCATATAGAGCAACATTTTCCCCCTTTGAAACACACACACACACACAAAAACACACTTAATATCATTAGAATAAACTGATAAAAACCATCCCATGTTCATTGATTTACTTATTTTCTTAATTATGCTGATAAAGAACACTTTTTTTGTGCCTACCCTTCACACTACCACCCCCTCCCCCACCCCCACCCCAGTAAAATGCAGCAGAAATCTCCAATATAAGTAACAGAGATAGAAAAGTAATAAAACACTTTGATTCTCTTTTTCTTTCTGTCTGAAATACAAATCAAGTACATCAAATAGCATGTGTATTACAATTCATGGTTCATCTTGATTTAACCGCCCCCCCCCCCCCCCCACCCCCTCCTCCTCTAGGATGGGCTAAATAACTTCGCTGAAATATCATCGGTATTATTATCTCAGTTGTTTGTGCCTGAAGTGTATTTTTATGAAATATATATTATAAAATCATTATGCAGAAAATATCAAATCATATGCAGAAAATATAAACTAGAAGGTTAAATTGGCGTATAGTACACATGAATATACTAACAGACACCAGGTAATATTTTTCTGATTTGGGTTTTACCCTTTCAAGAATATTTCACTTATATCTAGCCGATCGTTCATCAAAGGTGGGCGAAAACCGAAGTCCCGGGGAAAAACCACCTAACATCCATAAACAGAACTTGACTTTCCCACATGTGACCCGAGCTAGGCTCGATGAGAAACCTAATGGATTAAGAGTCAACTCTCTTAACCACTAGGCTACAGAGGCCCGCAGCAGGCACCAGGTAAAATAGACCCAATATACATCCAATACATTATTCTGTACAATTGATATCTGATTATAAATTAGCACTGAATGTTTAAAATTCTTGTCGCGTTTTGTAAAACGGCGTGTATTTTATGGAAATTTGATTACCATTTTTGTTTGCGGAAACTACGTCAATTATTATCTTTGTTCTTTATACATTCTGACCCAGTATAGTTTGTCAAAAAAAGTTTTAAAAATATGGATATGAAAAAATGCGCGGCGATTCTTCTCAACATACATGTTTAAGATTTACGTTTGTACAATACAGTGTTTTTTACGATTTTTTTTTCAAAAACGATGAGCTAGAACGCCCGAAAGCTGTCAGGTAAAATTTAAAATGTGTCATTCAAAATGTTGTGATAGAATTTGCAATCAAACAATTTTTTTTTTCAGGTTTATTGTAGCGGCAATATTGGCAGAAGAATCGAACATTTTTCGGTGTTAATCTATTTCTGTATACCATCTAATAAAGGCTAAAGAAATTGGTAGCAGGTTCATTCGAAACACAGTTTGCATGCGAAATTTAAAAATTGATATCAGACACGAAAACGGGGTAGCCTCTCTTAAGTGCGAAAAACAACCGGGGTGTCACTTATGACGTCATGTTTGCATATGTGCACACGTAAATAAACATTCTGCTGTCTGCTTTTAGCAGTTTTTTTCTTTCTTTTTTATGATTTCAATCTGAATACACAGGTTTTTGTATACTTAGAATGTGTTAAGTATCAACTGGGCCTCCACAGAAACGTGCATGTTTTCGCAAAATCCAATGTATGCATATCTGTTATACAGCTGTGTTATATACAGACATGCCCAGGCTTTCTTCCTATATCGAAATAAATCGTATATGTTTCCGATGCTAGGGTTAGCAAAAATTGATTACTAGAGTCCGTATTAAATGGCACGGTATGTTTCAAATGTCAGCCTAAGAGAATGACGGTAAACATACATTTGTGCTTTCTAATGAATAGCAAATAAGAAGAGATAAAAAAAATAAACTTAATGGATAAGAACAAAGGTCAAGGTCACAAAAGGTCAACGTCAAAGTCACGCAAGGTGAACTTAAATAGTGAAAAGCACTACATGTTTCTAGGCGTGCTTGTAGATTTTTTAGATAGGTCTTTAAGGTCAAGGTCGAAGTCACTTGACTGTAAAAAAAGAATAGAAGCAGTTTTGTTTGACTGATCCAGTTTCAGTACCTTGTGTTGTGCATTCTAAAAAAGACACGTATAGTTCATGCCATTATGGGAAATTATGCAATATGCCGCTTTCCAAGTGATACATATCAATGCAATGTTTGGCATAATTTCTATACGCTTATGGTCCGGGATTTATACGAGGGCTAATACTGGAAGCTACAAGGAATTAGAGGATAAAAACGAGCGGTTCTGGCGGGCCAATATTTTATGGTATTAACCGGGCCAATATCACTCAAGATCAGTCGATGAGATGAAAGGTACATACAAAAATCATGCTAATTTCAGTTCCTGCCTGGACGAGATAAATTGTTAGGAAACGGTTAAACTGAATTGTTCATATTACAAGCTTGTTGCCCTCTCGACCTGTTTGGTAACTCAGTTTTTTGATTATTTGCCTGAAAAAAAAAAGTTGATTAATAAAAATTTCATGAAATGGATGTTTGCACATTGGCTCTTTTACAGGTCCTCGGACAGTCGTATTGGCCTTCGGACGGCTGTATTGGCCCGCGGCTCCGCCTCGCGCCAATACAGCAATCCTCAAGCCAATACAACGGCCCTCGGACCAGTAACAGGGCCAATATGAAAACATCCATTTGATAACATTATAATATATTACTACATAGATTTCATCAAAAATATATATATAAGAAAATGATCTAATCTGATGTTTAATTCAAGGCATAAAACAGTTATGTCTGAAGGTCAAGGTTTTAGATATAGTTCATTTTCCTTGCAAAAGCATTGTTTTACTTTCTCAATTTCCAGTGTAGTCATCCAATTCGTTGAAATCAGAGTCAAACGTTCAGAGGTCTAGGTAATTCAAGTTCATTGAGTAAGCACTTTCTTTGACCTTGTTCGGTTTCAGTGCGCAATGTCGCAAGTTCTAATAAGGCGCTGGTAAAACTCAACAAACCCGCGCGGGCTCGAGATTAGTCACTTTACCACTCGAATGTAACTGTGCGTGAGGCGATAAAAGTTTTTGAGAATTTTCCCTGTTATTTTTTAATCATATTTACTTTTTTTTACTTACTACATCTATCTACAACACAGGACAAACAGAAAATAAAGCTGTGAAAAAATGTGTTTATGGTGAATACTACAGTACAGATACCTGCATAAATACCTACTCCAGCTGACCCCCATTTCAAAGTAAATTTTACACACTAACCCCTGAATCCTTCTTTATAGACTCATAATTGCTTATATCCCTTCAATTAAAAAGAAAACAGTCAAAGACCGATCAGTAATAAAATAACAAGTTTATTTATTTGCTTCTCCCAGTTTACTGCCAGTGTAGGGAACAGGAAACAAATATTTTTCCCATAGAGCTCCATAGTAATTCCACTTTTTTTGTGGTTAAAAGCTCATTTCAGGGTATGGCTTGGCTTCCAGATTTGGTTTTAATTTAAAGACCTTAGCACAGCAAAATAAATCAGGAAAAACAACATAGTCACAAACATTTTCTGGGACTTTTTGGAGACTGAATGTAGCAACCCCTCAGCTGACAGCTATTAAAAATTGAAACTTTGCAATTTCACTACTTCTTCTTTTGGCTCCAGCAAATACAAGCAGAAACCCTCCCCCCACTCCCACCAAAAAAAAATAAATAAATAAAATAAATAAATAAAAAAAGAATAAATAAAATAAAATGATACTAATAATAATATTTTTTTTTATTATTTTTACCTGTGCCCTATAGCGATAGGGCATCGCAGTTCGATTTAACAATTCTATGGAATGTCGGAAAATCGTATATCTTCATCTGATTAGCGTAAAACCGATAATTACTTCAAGCTTAGATTTTTGGCACTTCTCAATCTACCAATTTTATTGATTTTTTTAAGGAAACGTGTATCTAAATATCGCGAAAATTCAATTTGAAAAACAACAGGCCAATCCATAGAGCCTTCTCAAAACCACTCTAAGATTTTCGGCACTTGTCTTTATCTACAACTTTCCTTATTTTTTTTAAGAAAACGTGTATCTAAATATCGAGAAAATTCAATTTGACAAACAAAAAAATTTAGTTGGCTAAAACGCATTCAGTTCCAGAAACTAAGCCCTTAAATCCCTGCGCTTTGAAGTGGACACTTCCAGCTGTCCTTTCTCACAATTAGGTCAAAAAAAAAAAAAAAAAAAAAAAGCACATAGGATGTCGAACAGGGGCAATCCATACAGAGCCTTCTCCTCTGGAACTACTACACTGATTGCAAAGGTATATTTTGTTTATTTTGCAGTGTTGAAGGGTTTTTATATGTATGATGTGACCCCTATTTTTGTAACTGTGCGGTGCCAAGTAATGATGTATGGCAAAGAAAATGTTGTACCGTCTAGAATGTGACATGTACCTGCTTCATAACAATTTATCGGTGGATGATAACCTTTGAGACACGTAACAGCCGGGACCTGCTCGTTGTTACATTGTACCGTGTGTGTTTACATCAGAATGACAAATCATGATTTACATACTGCCTGAGGGCGCATTTCGTTTTTATAAAACCTTGCTCCCATAGCATCTTATATTTTCTGCTGATCTGTAAGTGCCTACAGGGTACAAAAATATAAGGACATGCGTTTCTTGAATCCTTCATTTTTTTCAGGTGGACTTATGATTGATGTACTTGTTGATAACTTCCTACAGATAGACTACATGATAGAAGTCAGTAAAAGTGATTATCGCGATCATCGATATATCGGATTTCCCTACTGCATTGCCATGTATATAATAGCACTGGTGTCACAAATACTAACCATCGTACTTTATACTATAGAAAGTTGTAAGTTCCAGGAGAAGACGCGAGCACCACCACAGCAAAAGATAGTAGAGGATATTGATATGTCAGCGTCTGCAAATGATTATACAGTTACCACTATTGCTGATAAAGAATCATACTCTGTAAAACTATAAACAGACAGACACATTCAAACTGTTGACATTTACTTGTGACTGGAATAAGGAACGAAGAGTGTTATGCACATAATATTATGTAGCTCATGTCACAAGTTTGCTATTTACAATGTATTGGTGACAGTTACACATCCATGATTTGCTATTTTTTTCATGTAATAATAATTAAAAAGCAATACAGCTGAAGAGCATTCACGGGATTGGTCTATTCCCACGCACATTATTATTATTATTATTATTATTATTATTATTATTATTCTATGTTACGCCGACTACCAAGGACTTAGAAGAAATTGCGTTGACGTGAAGGCCATATATTTGGTATACGCTGTGGTCAGGCTTGGCTACGGCCCCCTTTTCAAATAATAATGTGCGATAAACAAGAGGACCAATGTGGTCTTTAACACTCACCAGTGCTGAAAAGTAGTTCAAGGTCATTTAAAGTCTACAACATTCATTAATCCAGAGGACATGACTTTAAAGCTATCCATGCCCCCGCCCATCATCTGCACGTTTAAAGAAAAACCCACTTGAAACCAATGGACCTTTGCAACAAACACGGTTAATTACAAGCCCCTTTAGCTCTTAAGGGACACAACTCTATGTATCAGATTGTGTAGGTTTTCAAACCTTTTCGAAATCTTTAAAGGATTATAACGTTCTAAATGTTTGGTGTACTGAAAATAAATACACACTGCTCCACCTCATGGTCCTACTATCCAATAACTTTCAGCTTGATAGATGAAAACTGTAGAAGGAGTTGGCAAGAAATAAAGTTGTGTGTGAGATTTCTTTCAAGAGTAATAACTCTTTCAGAATTTGGTGTACTGTAACCTTGAAATAGATGCGCTGTATCACCTCATAGTCTAACTGTCTACCACGTTTCAACCTCATGCGATGAAAACTGTAGGGCAAGATATCTGGAAACAAAATCATGTCTGAAAAATCTTTGATAGGTATAACTCTATCAAAGTTTGGTATATTAAACCTCAAAACAATATGCGCTTCATCAATTTATTATCTAACTATCCACCAAGTTTCAACCCAATCTTATATGCAAGGTTCAGGAAGATCTGATAAAAACTAAATGAGTTATGCTGATGACAATGTCAAAAATAGGCCCTTCAGCAATCACGGTCACATAACTAAGATTAATTATCTGATCTGGAAGTGTTCAAATTCATCAAAGACTTTGTCCATGTCCACCTTATCTGCAAGTTTCAGGATAATCCGATCAAAATTGAGCAAATTATGCTGATGATAAAGTCCAATATATACTTTTTCACCAACCAAGGGGACTTAACTCTAAAACAAATGGCCCGATCTGGCTAGGTTTCGAACTTATCCGAGAGTCCATCCCAGGCCACCTAATCTGCAAGTTTCAGGAAGATTGATATAGACTGAATAAGTTATGCTGATGACAACGTCAAACAAAGGTTTCTGCAATCAAGGGTACAAACCTTTAAAAGTAATGATCCGATCTGGCCAGCTTTTTTAACTCATCCGAGATTTTATCCATGTTCACCTTATATGCAAGTTTCAGAACTGAACATCTTATGCTGATGACAATGTCGAACAGAAGCTTTTCAGCAATCAAGGGGACGTAGATCTAAAATTAATGATCCATCCGTCCTGGCAAGGTTCATAATATCCTTTTTATATTTTTATATTTTTTGAAAAAGTGGGGCTATACTGGATTTGCCATGTCCTTCCGCGATTCCGTGACTTCGTCATTCCGTGACTGCAACATTAAAATGCATTTCGCTTAATAACTTTTATGTTTGTGGCCCTACTTCAATGAAACTTATATTACACTCGGTCTCTAAGGTAAGTAAGATGTATTTGCAGAATAGTGGCCAAGGGCCCATAACTTTTGTAGTTATGTCTCTTGGTAGGTTATTAAAATTTAAAATGCATTTTGCTTAATAACTGTTATGTTTGTGGTCCTACTTAAATGAAACTTACAACACACTTGGTCTCTAAGGTAAGTAAAGTGTAGTGGCAGAATGGTGGCCAAGGGCCCATAACTCTTGGAGTTGTCCCTTGATAGGTTTGAAAATTTTACCATTCTTGAAATTTTTCGTAAATGATTTTTCAGGAACTAAGGAAGCTAGATAGCTGAAAGTTCATATAAACATGGACAACGAGTGGATGTATTCTGTATACTAGAACAGGGGTCAAGGTTTATAACTCTTGTAGTTATGTCCATTAGTAGTTTTTTAAAAAAAATAAAATGCATTTTGCTTAATAACATTTATGTTTGCGGTCTTACTTCAATGAAACTTATACCACACTTTGTAGGTAAGAAATGTTAGTGGCAAATGGTGGCCAAGGGCCCATAACTCTTGGAGTTATGTCTCTTCATAGGTTTTCAAATTTTGCAATTCCTAAAAGTTTAGATTTCTCAGGAACTACGAAAGCTAGAAAGCTGAAAGTTTGTATTTATATGGGCATTGACTTGGATGTGATGTGTAAACCGGAATTGGGGTCAAGGATCTATAAATCTTGGAAGTTATGTCTCTTGGTAGGTTTTCAAAAAATTAAAATGCATTTTGCTCAGTAACTTTTATGCTTATGGTCCTACTTAAATGAAACTTATACTACATTTGGTCTCTAAGGTAGGTAAGAAAGGTGTAATGGCAGAATGGTGGACAAGGGACCATAACTCTTGGAGTTATGGTACTTGATGGGTTTTCAAATTTTGCCATTCTTGAAAATTTGCGGAACAGATTTCTCAGGAACTATGAAAGCTACAAAGCTGAAAGTTCGCATAAACATGGACAAAGGGTGGATGTATCGTGTATACTGGAATAGGGGCCAAGGGTTTATAACTCTTGGAGTTATGCCCTTGGTAGTTTTTTAAAAAGTTAAAATGCATTTTGCTCAATAATTGCCATGTTTGTGGTCCTACTTCGATGAAACTTTTACCACACCTGGGGTTTCTGAAAGTAGTACATACATGAACAGTGGGTTGATGCATCGGGTATTCAGGGATCAGAGCCAAGGGCCCATAACTCATGGATTAAAATGTCTTGATAGGTTTTACGATGCGTTGTTACCATGTCCTAAGGTAAGGAAGCTGTAGTGGCAGGATGGTGGTCGTGGTGTTATCTGGTTAGAATGAATTAACATATTTCAACACTATATGTATTTCACCTCTGATAGAGCTGCAGCGGGGCTACAGTAAGATCTTCTGACAGCTCTAGTTTGTCAATGTCCAACTTACCTCCAAGTTTTAGGAAGATCCGATCAAAACTGAATGAATTACGCTGATGACAAAGTCAAACAGATGCCTACCGTCCTAGAAGCTCCCCTGGAGCCTTCAGCTCAAGTGAGTTTAAATGGCGCAACACTGGAAATTGGCGGTACGTTGAAGCGAGTAGAGAAGACCCAGGTCTGACAAAGCTTATGTCCAGTTTGAACGGGGCTTCTCTGTTCACCAGTTTGCACTGCAGCTTCTGTAAGCAAGTAAAGAAGGTCCTGGTCAGACTGTGGAAATGCGCCTTCTGACATGCACCTGCGTTTCCCGTATATGACATAATAGTCCCTTCATGCATGGCGCATCAAATATAGAAGGAAACTGAATTTTGAAATGTAAACTGTTATTGGGTTATTAAACGTACAAGTGCACATTTAACCTTCTGAAGTGACAGAACGTTCTGCATAACGTTTTTTTTTAAGGATCGATCGTACCTTATGACAGTGGTCAGCTTAGAATGGCTATTTCCCTTTCTACATGTAACAAATGCAAACATATATTGCATATCAATTAAACCTAATGGATTATAATCTTAAATAAGATATTGTAATTATTAGATTATTTAATATAACATAAATAGTTTTAGTATTCAAGAAAGAAAGAAAAAGAAGAAAAAAAAAAAAAAACAAAAAAAAAAAAACAAAAAAAAAAAAACATTATTATGGCTGTTTCATCTTTTGACTCAGTTTTCTTCATCCCCCGACAGAACAGGTTCGGAGGATGCAGCGATCAGCCTGGCGTTCATCCCTAAACGCATATCCTTGTGCGCTTCATAACTTTGATACCCTTAGAGATATTTTAATAATATTTGGTAGGGATGCAGAGGATCACCAGTTCGCGTGTCGATTGCAAGAGAGACAATGCTCACGTTCTTCATTATATACTTATGTCCCCTCTATTTTATACAGACCATAACTCCCATGTTTGAGACAATTTGATAATATTTGGTAGGGAACATATATCAGGTCAAATAAGTGTATCGCATGCAGGAAGGCCAACTTTTGCTTTGGTATTTTTCTGGTTGTCTTTCCTGAACAAATTTCTCAGCCAAATTCTTGTGCACGCCGTAACTTTTTACTTGTTTGAAACAGTATGATACTAGTTAGTAGAGGCATGATTAAGGATCTGTAGGCTCTAGCAAAGAAGAGAGATAACTCGTACTTTCTTCCGTATGTACTTATATTCCCTGAAGCCGAAATCTCCCATACTGTTCGAAATAATTCGAAAATAATACGTAGGGACATATATCAGGTCAGGTAAATGTGTCACATGAAAGAAGGACAATTCTTACATCTTATTTTGTTCTTTTGCTAGTTATCTACCCTGAACGGTTTTTAAGCCAAATTCTACCAAAATAGTTCATCTGGGCGTGAAAATTGCAGTCAGATTTCCATGATTTTATCAAATTTTCCGCGAAACGTCAACTATTGTTATTGTTGTTACCAACTACATCAGCAACGTCGCCTAGCAATTATGACGTCAAAACGTTCGAAATGAAATAATTCACTCGGTGAATTATAATTCACAGATAAAACTCAGTAAATCACTGCTGAAAATGTAATAATAATATTTACTACATTTTCAGCAGTGATTTACTGAGATTTACGTATCAGTGAATTATAATCTATAATTCACCGAGTGAATTATTTCATTACGAACATTTTGACGTTATAATTGCTAGGCGACGTTGCTGACGTAGCTGGTAACAACAATAACAATAGTTGACGTTTCGCGGAAAATTTGATAAAATCATGGAACTCAGACTGCAATTTTCATGTCCAGTTGGCGTTTTTTTGGTACGACCTGCAACACAAACATAAAGTATGATTTGTTTGATAATCCAGCTCAACTTTCGTGACATTTTTGTGTCTGTATTTTAAGCACAGGATGATTTTTGCATTACACTGAAAACAAGATGGCGACTGATTTTCAAACTAAACCACGCCTCTTGAAATTTATGCACTGACTGGAACTATTTTGGTAGGAAATCATAACGGCTGAATGTAAAAATTCAAAGGTAAAACATGGATGAAAATGTAATAAACAGTTTATTTGGTTGTTTTGATCGATTACGGAGAAATAATTCACTCGTGTTCTAAGGTTTGCTTATAAAAATCTCGTTCGCTTAGCTCACTCGTTTTTTACGCGCGAGCCTTAGAACACTAGTGAATTATTTCTCCGTAATCGATCAAAACTACCAAATTAACTCTATGTCCCATTGCACTAGACTGCAAAGTACATGGCTAATCTCTTTCACATGTATTTGCAGCAGAGACTATGGTGAAGATTTGTCTGTGAGCTAGTGTGTGTGAAAGTGATAAAACGTACCTATAGACATGTGTGCCCAGCGAATATTCAGAGAAGTCCGCGCGGACAAGACTGATCAGACTGCGCGGATGCACACGTTAGACGCACATGTCAGAAGGTGCGTTTTCTGACACTGCGGCCCATGTATCTCTTGTGGTCTATAAACACACACACTCATCTTAACCGGGCAGATATATCCAAGTATTTTAACAGGTGTTCTTAATGGTTAATAATTAACACAAGTACGAGTACTTATAAGAGGTAGATGCAATTTATGTACCTAGCATATAGGGCAGTCATAAATTCTTATATATTAAAGTATATTGTTTACATAGATACGTCAAAAGACATTCAAAAACAAACAAGAACATTCAGAAGTTCTTAAAACGAATACCAAAGTGTAATAGATGTCAAAAGATGTCAAAAGATGTCAACCGAGTAGATAGGTTGTGTTAATCTAGTCAATCATGGCCGACTGACACAAGTAACATAAAGACAAAACCAAATACTAATTTCTCTTATTGTTTCTATCTAATTAGACATCTAAAGCATTCTGTTCTAGGTTTTTTTTTCATTAATTGGAGTTTTACGGCCCAGTCAACACTATTAAGGTCAGTTTATCTAACCACACTTTAACTGGACAGGCTAAGTGGCCCCAAATATAAATGCAGTACTTGTGCATATTCTTCTTGAATCAGCAGAAGGGGGAGAATGACCGTAGATAATATTTCATGGTCAATCTCCACAAAAGAATGAAACCGAACCCACCTAAAAACCAGTTGGACGTACATTCAACTGAGCCGTCAAGGCGGTCTATTGTAGTTACAGATGATCAAGATTTTCACTCTTTTCGTTTAATCTACACATAAAGTCTCTACGTAATAGAGCTCCTCGGGTCTCTATGTAATAGAATTCCTCGAGTCGCTCTATGTAATAGAACTCTACAAGTCTCTACGTCATAGAATCCTCGAGTCTCCATCTTTCCTTGAGGACTGGATACCCTAGGACAATGGGTGCTCGAAGGATGACACGTACTTGAGTTCTGCGGAGAAGAGTGCCACCGCGCATAGCTTGGTTTTAATGCAATACACAGCTATAAACGTCCTAGATTTGTCAGACTTCATAATATAAAAAAAAGAAAGAAAGAAAGAACGTATGCCAAATGCAAACAACTAAGGATCAGATCAGCGTGGGCATCCGCTAGTTCCGATTAAGAGATTCTCCCTGTCAATCAATATATTCTACTATATATACTGTATGCAAATGCAAAAGCCCTAATCTAATTGTGCAGCCTAATGTGGGACTTTGTTGCCCGCATTTTCATTCGGGGATTTTTTTTCTCGACTTGCGCATTATATGTTTCCGACCGCGTAAAATTTCACTTGCATTAATATTTAAATTCTTCATAACAGTCTTAACCATTTACAGAAAAAAACCCCAAAAAACTTTAGTTAACTATTGGGACGTTATGTACTTACCTTTCGACTTCTCTCGGAAAGACGTTTTCTGCTTTGCGTTTTGTTTTAAATGAAGATATTTTGTTCTTATTAACCAAATCTTATCAGAAACCATTTGTCTTTTCTGATTCTGTCTTTTCTTCTCAAATATATGCAGTAAAATTAAATTTACGGCCAAAACATGGTCTTACCTATGCAAATTCTATAGTAAAGTGATTTTTGGATTTTTTGTCCGAGAAAATGTTTTTTCTTTGCTGAATTTGAATTATTGATGTTTCACAACACATTTATAGAAAATCTGCCTCCAAGTTGCCTACCCTACAAATTTCTACCGGTTTACTTCCTATTGATTGAGTTAATCGCAGCAATCATGTAGATTCCTTTCAAAGTGTTCTATTTTACTGAAGAAGGCCATCGGCTGAAATATTTATTAAAGAGTGAACTTTTTAAAAGTGTGTTATTCCCCCTTCTCTTTGGAAGAAATCGAATACAGAGGAAGACTTCTGTATAATTTGCATTCATTTTACTGTGGGGAAGACGTGAAAATATTTGATTTTTGTTTTAAATCCAATGACTAGAATAACACTATTTGGGCATAGTTAGTTACGACAAATGTTTTTTTATTAAATCATGACACAAGTTTGCAAATTTTGCTCTTCTGTGTAAAGCGCCAAGCAAAAAACAACTTTCTGAAAGAAGTCGAAAACACAGTAATTCATATTTCTAAGAAAACACTGAATAACGCGATGTTATATGATCATTAGGTGACGTCAAAATCAACAATGGTTCTGTCCAATGTAATTGGACAATGACGACGTCAACGTCTTACGACAATAACGCTGTTAATAGTAAAATAATTGAAATAATAGAAAGCAATTGCAATTAGATTTTCTAATCAAATAATCGAATGACAATAATATAGTTACAGGTAAAGTAGTTTTTACTGGTTACTGAGGTATAATAACATTTGGTAGCGTGACCCGATGTTGTTCATGCTTCAATGAACGTTACAAAGTTACCCTCATTCCTTAAATATAACTACGTACTAGAAATTGATCTTAAAAGAAAGCTCAAACTTAACTTTGTATGGACTTCAAACAAACAGCCTACATGCACATTGACAGTTGTTCTTACGAAAATCAGGCCAATATTATTGAAGCATTCAATTCAGCGTTTCGATATTTTGATGACTTACTAAATATTGATAATAAATATTTTGAACAAATGGTTCATACAAATTATCCAAGAGAACTACAGTTAAATAAAACTAATATCTCTGACACCCAAGTACCGTTTCTGGATTTAAATTTATCAGTATCTTATGGCATAACCTCTTCTAAAATTTATGAAAAATGGGACAACTTCGATTTTGATATTGTAATTTTTCAATGTTTAGATAGCGATGTCCCACGTATAAACTATAGTTAATTCATTTTGCTAGAGTATCCAGACACGTTAGTGATTTTAATAATCGAAATTAACTATTAAATTTCATAAGCAAGAGTCCTTTATCAGTATTGCTGTCATTCTCAATTAATGTCCAAATATATCGTTGGTTTGAAAACACATCTACAAGAAAGTCTGTCGGAACCTGAACTTAGTCTATACACTCAGAAAAAGTTAGCAAAACTGATTTTTTTTTCGTAGAATTTAAAAGGACTACAAAAAGATAGGTTACAATATGGATATTGTGAAACAAACTGCATGCGTGGTTATGGTACCCTTTTTGATTGCACGGCAGTATGTGGGTCCTCAGACTAAATGAAGTCTCCCTCCTCAATATGTTTCAGATGGTCGGTGCCTTAGCCTCCTTCCTATTGATTACTTATGTATTTCCGAAATGATCAGAAAATTTGAAACTTTTTGAAAGGGATTGCACTCTAAACTTTCAAAAGCCCAAAAGATGATGAAAGAAACAAGTAAATTTTATCATAAGCATTTTCTGAAAGTATGCATCGTCTGTACGGAACAAGATATCCTATATCCTGATAAATTAACATGTAAATGACTTATTACGACTTTAGCATTCCGTAAGCTCATCGGATGAAAATTACTTCTATTTGTCTTATTTTTCGCGAACATTAAGTCATATCAACAAATAATGTCATTGTATCCATTTTGTCGACTATACCGAAATTCGTCGTGTCATTTTCTGTAAAACGTCGTTTAAACCGACCAGCAACAATAACTGTGCACCTAAATCCGTTGCATCTAATCGATATTTCCCCCCCCCAGTACATTAAATCCTTTCATCCCTACAGACCAATGCATATACCTTTGCAAACAGTGCAAGTCCAGATGAGACGGCTCGTAAGGAGCTGTCCAATCAGGGTCTACACTGTTTGCAATTATAGAGTTTATTTGGTTGTTTTGATCGATAACGGAGAAATAATTCATTAGTGTTTTAAGTGTTTGATGTGCACCTAAATCCGTTGCATCTAATCGATATTTACCCCCAGTACGTTAAATCCTTTCATCCCTATAGACCAATGCAGATACCTTTGCAAACAGTGCAAGTCCAGATGAGACGGCTCGTGGTTTATTCTACGAGGCGATTTATTGTATGTCTTTCCGTGTGTCATTTTGTTCGTGTGTTTTTCAGTCCTTTTAGTATTGCGATTACCTCGCTTGGGGAAGAGAGAGCTAATCTTAGTGCTTTTCGTACGTTTGTTCGGTTTGTGCTTGTTTAGATTTGTCGGTTTCCTCTTCCTCTTGGGGTCTGGGAGGGGCTGCGGTTTGTGATTGTGGCACTCCCTGGACTTTTCTCTTACCTTTTCTAAGGCATGCGCGTAGCAAACGAGTGAACGAAGCAAATGAGTTTTCTTTTCTTTTTTTTTTTTTTTTTTTTTACAAACAAACCTTAGAACACGAGTGAAGTATTTTCCGTAATCGATCAAAACAACAAAATAAAGTGTTTATTACATTTTCATTCATGTTTTACCTTTGAAGTTTCACATTCAGCCGTAATGATTTCCGACCAAAAATAGTTCCAGTCAGTGCTTGAATTTCAGGAGGCGTTATTTAGTTTGGAAATCAGTCGCCAGCTTGTTTTCACTTTAATGCAAAAATCATCCTATGCTTGAAATACAGGCACAACAATGTACCGAAAATAGAACTGAAGTATCAAGAAAATCATACTTTTTTTTTTATAGTTTTATTCAGTTCAAATTCTTCATAACATATGATATACACAAAACATATTCTTTTTTAGGAATAAAAAAAAGAAAAAAAAAAAAAGAAAAAAAAAAATGTAAGCAAATTTTCATTTTACGAAGATCAAAATAGTATTACTCACACAACCTGGCTTGTGTTTATGTCATGTCTTATCAAATGGCCATTGCCCCACAGTCTCCCAACAAATTGGATAGACAAACAGTGAAGACCCCAATCGAACTACTCCCACAGAAGCCGTCTGTTCAGGGATTCACTCTTTGCCATTCCTCTAATCGTTTCAAGAAGCACTACATAGAGCATTGTATCGGCAAACTTGTAATGAATACATTGTTTTCGCGATCTCAGGACAACTACCGTGATCTTTTTATTAAGTATGAAAAAACTAATTGTATAGTGGTGACGGGTCGGACTGGACTACCTGCTGGCATTAGTTTCAAAAAGCTATATAAAAATATGTCAACCTCTCGCTTGCCAGGAGCTTAATTTAACTAACTTTTTATTTTTGACTGTGGACAGGCGTTCTTCTAAATTGCATTTTGGGTTTCAAAATAGTTATATATAGGTAACCATTTTTTAAAAAAATGGTCGAGTCTACCATAAATAGAGGCAATATATTTCTCACTTCGTAATTTTTGCTTCAACAATATCCTAAAACCTTGAATATGCAATCTTTTATTTGAGCATTTATCTTTATATATATGATATTTTGACAGAACATGTAAGTAATTGATTAGTTCGTTTGTACCTTGAAATGAAAATAAAATAGTACGGTCATCTTTTTGAAAACTGACATTAACATGAGTTTCCAACCAGGATTTTAATTGATGCCAGAATTGTTTCACAACCTGACATTCTAAAAGTAAATGTTTATGGTCTCTTCTTGCAATTGACAGTAGCTACATAAATTACTGTCATTTTTATTTATTTTTCTTAAGAAGGAGTTTGTTACTAATATTTTATTATTTATCTTGTATTGAAAATCTTTCAGTTTTATTTCTCTCACTTTATTAATTGATGAATGATATAACTTCCACTCGTTTTCATTAATTTGTCCAAGAGTTTCTTGCCATTTTAGATGAGTATTAACTTCACTTACTCCAGTAATTATATCATAAAATATTCTACCGCCCTTTTTATTCTTTATTACAAAGTTCACATAAATATTACATTTTACGTTTGTCTTATTTAATATAGAGTATACTTTATTATCGTTAATAACTTCTCTCCAAGCATTAGGTATACTATTCAAGACATTTAAGTAATTCAAAAAGGTGCCTTTAATCCAGTAAGCTTCTTTTAACCTTTCAAAATCATACCAATTTCCTTTTCGATCAATGAGGTTATATATAGTTGTTATTCCTTTTTGAAACCAGTCTTTAATAAAACGGTTACCTATATCAAAATTAGAATTAAACCATAGGGGTGAATCTAATATTTGTTTTACTGACTCAATTTTAACTTTTTTACAAAAAAAGGCCCAGTGGCCAAGAAGATCTTTCCAAAATGGGTTATTCAACTGGTTAATCAGACTTTCTTCATACTGCCCGCCGACAGACAATAATTGTTTGAAACCTACATTTGATAGTTCAAGCCAGGAGCTGTTATTCGACTGCGTTACAACTCTTCTTAACCATGAACGTTTTAGAGATTTAACGAAATTTGGTATATGAGTCATTCTGAGTCCCCCAGAAGATATATTTTTTTATTAAAACCTTTCCGCTTATCCGGTCTGGGCCTTTATTCCATATAAATTTATAAAAACCGTTTCTCCAAATCATACTTTATATTTGTGTTGCAGGTCTTTCCTCAAAAACCCCAACTGGACTTGAAAATTGCAGTCTGATTTCCTGATTTTATCGAATTCTCCACAAAACGTCAACCATTGTTATTGTTGTTACCAATAACGTCAGCAACGTCACCTAGCAATTATGACGTCAAAACGTTCGAAATGAAATGATTCACTTGATGAATTATCGATTATAATTCACTGAGAAATCTCAGTAAAGTTTTGCTGAAAATGTAAGAAGTTTTGATTATTGACTGACATTCCTATTTGCATCAATGAGCGTGTTTAAATTTAGAGATGAAAGAGTCCATGTCAGAAATTCGGAGGTGATAGGATTACAACCGTGTGATGTAAAATCCAGTTTTTATTTTAACAAATTATTATTTAAAAATAATTGTTGCTGAAGCCATGTATGTTTCTCTTTTTACAGAACCTACTAAAAAGGAAATTGTAATGCAGGTAAGAAGGTAATTGATAATATACACCTGCTCATGCATGTATGACCTCTATATAATAGGCTACTCACTGTGACTTCTACACTGTACTCATGCATCCAATTCGGTAGGCTAGAGGTCAACGTTTTGGTCAAAGTGACCACAGTTTGTAACGCAAGGCAACACAATGGATATGTGTAGCTTTGCGCTCAGGTAAGCAATGGTGATAAAGTGAAGGATATATAGTTATGTCATTGACTAGTGTTTCAATAAACCAGGTCATTGGTCAAACAGTATAGGGAAAATCGACAGAGATTTGATGTGTCTTTAATAATAACAGCCATACACTAAACTCGGTAAGCCATACAGTGCAGGATGTACAGCCAGACAAAATGTTATAGAAAGTAGTTTAGAGGTCAAGATGTAGGTGTTGCGTGCTCTGTGCGCTACACTGTATTTAACCGTTCCACCTATAGACGAGTAAATGCATTACGTTTGGTAAGCACAGGTCGTACAGTGCATGTACCACAGACAAGACTTTGGACGGGCGGAAGATTGAAAGGCTGGATGGTGTAGTTCCACCACACCGTACCTCCCACACAAACCCAACAAGTACACGCGAGCTAAGGACCGTTGGGGCGATTAAGCATTGCATCGTATATGTCGATATAAATTAACCACGACCTTATAAAACGTGTCTGCAGAATGCGAATGCACATTGTACATATGCACATTCTAGTCTGTACAAACATATCCGCCATTTTACACAGTTTATATTTCTTTCTTTTGCAGGCGAAGTGTACATGAATAGGTCTGACTGCCCATGATCACAATGTCGATTGGACATGTACATTTCTCATATGCTCTATTGTTGAGGAGCGGCCCCATGTAGCCTAGTGTATTAGAGAGCTGACTCTTAATCCATTAGATTTCTCATCGCTGTGGTTCGAGCCTCGCTCGGGTCATATGTGGGAAAACCAAGTTCTGCTTACGAATGGTCAAGTGGTTTTTTCCCCGGGTTCTCCGGCTTTCGACCACCTTTGATGAACGAACTGCTGAATATAAGTGAAATATTCTTGAAAGGGCCGTAAAACCCAAATCAAAAAAAAAAAAAAAAAAATAAATAAATAAATAAATAAATAAATAAATAAATAAATAAATAAATAAAATAAAATAAATAAATAAAATTAAATATAATAAAAAAAATAGATAAATAAATAAATAAAAAAATAAAAAAACAATGTTGAGGACTTTATCCTTTTGTTTCAATTAGAAACAAACATTGGTGACATGAAACAAATGCAAGGCTATACGCTATATGCGAATAGCGGAAGCCAGGATTAGCCTGCGAACCTGTACAGGCTGTTCAGGGTCTACCCTGTTCACAAACTGCATATTTTAAAGTATCTACTTTCTTTTTTTCTTTTATTACGTCTTAACCTCCAAGGAGGACACAGACGGTGTACATTGTACACACCGGGTTGCAAGATAAAGGCCTACAAGTAACCATTTTGAATTACCACAGAGTTCTTTAACCTGCACAGGGTGTGACTTTTCCTGCACAGAAGGCCTCCAGTTTACGTCCCGATCCGAAGGACGGCGCACTGTTTTTCATGTCATGCCTGCAAATGACACGAAGGGAAGCGTGTTCGGACACCGAAAATTCCATTGCCTAAGCCTGGGATCGATTCCGGTACCTCTACTTCTTCTATACGCAGGAACAGAGCCATGATAAGACTGCGTAAATGCACAGGCTGATCTGGACCTGATTTGGGTATAAAAGGTTCTTTTCATACTTTGCTTAGCTTGGAAGATAATCATAGTATTACCTTCAGAAGAGGATTTTGTGTACTTACTGAAGAATAAATCTTGTAATCTTATTTTGTTTTGTTTGCTTATTACTTCTAAGTATAGACAATAAAATCATATCCTGGTTAAATTTCGGCTTGAAAGTGATTATTTGTAGAAGATTATAACTGTTAGATAAGTGATGTTCTTCTGGACTGCAATGGTCAAATCTTTGAAATTAAAGATGATGACTACTTTGAACGCTAAATTCACATTAGGAAATAATCCCAGTTTGTAAATAGCGTGTTATTTTCCCAAGAAAATAGGAGTTAACTTTCTTGCAAATCGTCCCCCTAAGCAGACGTTTGCTTGAAATGTCAACTCCTACAGGAACAATTCTTATGAAATGTAAATCTCTTACTTGCTGTCTGTGGCTGTCTTGCTTCACGGGCCATGACCGAGGAGATGACACAGCGGAGGCCCTAGCCCGGGAAGGCGTCGCCTGTCTGATGTAACACCACTGATTTTTGCGCATCATGACATGCATGGTAACGTTTGCTGCTTGCCGACATCTTTTTTTTTTTTTTTTTTTTTTTTACAATTTTCCTTTAATATTTTGTTTTAAAAACTACCAACATTTGCGCGCATTCATCACACTTTTGGTGCGGTTATGTTTTTAATGGAACTGTGTAAAGCTGCTGTCATAAAACCTTTCTCGCGTAAACAGTGCGGTTTTCAAGAATTTCCGATGTATGCCACATAGAGGTTAGATATTGTGGCAAAGAATAGTTGAATTATTTACGCTTTGCAAAATATATTTTATTCAGGCTGTATGACGTAATAAAATAATCATCATTAAATAATGACATTATCTCAAAAAGTCTATGAAATGTGTACACGATTGTGTACATGTCTATCAGGAATACGAAATTCTGATCTGCTGCAGTGTTGTCCCTTTTCAAAGGAAGCAAAAACTGTCAGCTGAAAGTGTTCTGTCTTTCCCTTGTATCATTTTACCTCAAATTTCCCTTCAGTATATATGACACAAGTTATTACTAATAAGTATAATGGAATTCGGGCAAAGCGCGATGTCCGTCTAACTAGATTTTACATCATATAACAAATCTTCAAGCGAATATATTTATATTAGGACTCACCACAGCGACAATGAAATATCTGGAGAAGTCAAAATGAGTCGAACCACGAGCAAACGTGTCTCTGGGACATAGACGGACAGCAAGTCTAGCTCCCATTAAGGCTGACTGATCACCGACATTCGCTTTTTCAACTAATGAGACTTCAAGGCTGAATTAAATGCTTATGCTCTTACTTACGTTCGGATAGCACAGTTTTGCAAGGCTCGCTATTATTAGATGTTTCATCAGAAACCCTGAAGAAGGTCCACATTCTTGGTCTTCAGGTTTTATCCATTCATACCTTGGTCTACAGTGTTTGCCAGGTTAGATGAAGTGTAAGCAGTAAAAGCCTTAACTAATACACACATATACAGAAGATCCTAGTATTCTATATTCGCATATGATATAAGGGCGGTTAGTTGCTGACGCAAACTATATTATTTGTCATGTAAGCAGAGAGCGTTTGACATTTATATGACCAGATATTAATTTTAAGTTTCTGATTCGCAATACAAATCCTCAAGACAGTTGTTACTGGATAAGCGAGTGTGTTTCACCAACAACGTAATGAGGCGATGTAGCTCAGTATATCTGTTCAGAGGAAGGATTCTGACTGCCTGTACATCTGACCAAACTCGCCAAAGACAGTCACTGTTGTATACTAAAAACAGTACTTTATAAGAGAACATAGAAGGTCAACCAAGCTCTGTAAAAGGATTTCACTGTTTGTGTAATTCATCGTAAAATATCGTAATAACCCTAATTATTGGAACAAGCTTGGGCAAACAGTGTAGACCCATATCAGAATGCGACGTCAGATTAGGGGCTACACTGTTTGCCACCCACCTTGTAGTTTTAAACACATTAAACGGTAGAAAAATAGACTTGGTTAAATTTACATGCAAGTATGATTAAGGGTTATGGTATACGACTACTAAGGGTAGATACGGTTGTTAGTTTAGACACATCAACGGGTAGTAGAATGGACTCTGTCAGAGTTTGACACAAGTATGGCAAGTGGTTAAGATGGCAAGTAGTTATGATTTCTCAGTACTTAGGATAAATATGGTGTTGATTATATGCATATTATGTCTCCATGCGAGAATATGACAGTTTTATGATGAAGCCTTGCCATGAGAAAAGGTGTCGTTGGGACATATGCCAGTAATAACAGCCACATACGCCAGTGAAGCCATATAGTCTTGACTATGGACTTTGCTATACTATGCGTTTCTTCAGAAAAAAAATACCATATGAGCTGTAGCGTGAGAACATATACCTTCTGATATGTGCGCCCAACAAAGACTCAAATCAGTCTGTACATTCGTGCAGTCTAGTCAGTCTTCGCATCTTTGGCTATCCAAAATGCAACTAGTTAAGATTCTGATCAGACTGCGCTAATGAACAGGCTGACCTAAATCTTACTTTGGGCGCACATGTCCAAAGGTATGTTTTATAACGTTGCGGCTCAAATAATTCTGCTACCCATTTTTTCAAAGAAGTTTATGAAGCTGACAAATCCCTCCATCATGAAGGTAACAGTAGTTGGTATTCTTTTATCCTAAATTCTATGCATAACCGAATGTCAATGAGACTAACTTGGATTGCCGGGATGTTTCACAAAATATTTCTAAGAAGTATTGTTCAGACACATATGAAGAAATGTTTATTTAAACGTCAAATAAATGACGATAAGCTGCATACTTACTCAAAAATAAATGATAGTTTCTGTTTGCAATCCTATTCATCTTTTGGGCTCCCAAAATCGTTAACGAAAGAACTTACAAAAATCAGAATTAGTGCTAATGATTTATTGATTGAACGTGGCCGCTACTTCAGACCACGAATTCCACGTGAGCAACGAATTTGTGTGCAGTGCAATCAGATTGAAAATGAGGAGCATTTTCCCCCATTTGTTTTTAAAAAATAAACAAGTTTGCGGATTACATTGTTTAATAAACTAAATTTAAAGATACCAGTTCTGAAACCCAATACTAATAAATGTTTTAAATTATTTTATGAATCGATGAACCCCAGTAGTGCTGTGGATACAAAACTTATTTGTCAATTTATTCATGAGGCGTTAGAATTAAGGTAGTAGATCTATTGATTGTTTTCTCATGCTTATCCTGTTTAATGTTTATATTATATATTTCATATTAATGGAGAACACCGTCTGTATATGTAGGTTTTCCAATAAAATATTCTATTTTATTTTTATTCTATTCTGTAAATCAACAGCGAACTTCCTGATCAGACTGTCTGTATGAGCACATTGATATGGGCCTTGCTCCGAAGACACTGTTCCACATGACACGCTAAACGTTACAAAATGTCTTGTTAATGTATGTCCATTGCTACGCATACAGAACAGAACACAACACAACATAACATATGCTTTATTCACTCAAGTCAGTTATGACATACGAGGATATAAGCAAGTAACTACTGAACAAAGTGACAACTGCTGAGCAAATACATGAATTTCCCAAAGAAGGAGGAAAAACGTCTGTCATATTGTTCCAACACTAAAATTGTTCACAGGGAGGGGTGATAATGACAATGACAATTATAGTACGGCTACATTAACTTGAGAAATTAGCATATTCCGTGAACTCAGTTCGATAATCATTGATTTCCGAATGAAAAAGTTAGTCGTACATGGCGGTACAAGAAGAGATATAAATGTATTAAGTAACAATTGACAGTTGTCTGGTTAATCTAACGGTAAGTTAAACGGTAAGGCGCTTTTCCAATCACAGAGTCGTGGATTTGAACTTCAGCCGAAGATGACGAATTTTTTTATTACCTTTTTATGCTATATGACGACTTATGTGTCTCAATATGTATCTTATATAATTCGACCAGTAATCGGCATACATTTTTAGACAGCTTTCTCCTGCGGTCGGAATCGACAAGTAAAAACCAATCTAAACAGACCACCTTTAAACAAGCTTTGAATTCTGTGTAAGCAGGTTGCTGCTTAATGCAGACCGAAAGTAATACAGAAAGCTCCCAGAGGAACTTTCTGCATCATTCCTACCCTGCATTAAGGACCACATGAAATCATTTTTATGTGGCCGCTAAAGAGACGTTTTATTGTACGTAGGAAACTGCATACTTCCAAATGGTCTCTCTACATATTAATCAATTTAAGAATTTTCGAAGCTGATTTTGCTTTTAAACCCCTATTATGCTATTTCAGATTCAATGATATGACATCGTTTTACCGTTTTCAATAACAACACCAAGATAAATACCATTTTGACGCAAAAATAACCCTCATAGATTGACGAGTCGTTAAACCTGAACTCATCATCATCGTCATTATCATCATCAGATTCAATGACGTGATAGAAATTACTGAGAAAGCCTTTCCGAAGATTAGGTAGGACAGATGGAGACGGGCCTGTGTCCATATGGAGAAGATAGAATCAGATGAAAGTCACGGATCTCTACACTTGTGAGAAAGGTGAACGTTTTGTGGCTTAAGTGACGGACTCTGATGACAACGAAGCTGACACAGCTGAAGAGGGCAGTAGCATCGACAAATCGAGTGAATCAGAGGCGTTTCAATGAATCGATTGTATTGTTTGAAATAGTCAACTGTTTTAAAATGTATGTAATAAAGATGAAGAAAAAATATAAAAACAAAAACCAAGCGAAAAGGAAATGAAAATGCTAAAATAATAATAATAATAATAATAAAGATAAATATACTAAAATAAAACAGGTTAACATATAAAAATCTGCCTTGGTCGTGGTTCCAACCACGGTATATCGAGTTTAAAAAAGTGTAGGTCTTACAATTACACCTTAGACTCGCTTGATTAACTGCACTGAACAACCATATATATCTTCTGTTAAAATTCAAAAAAAACGATCGCCGTTTATAACCTACGAAGATGTAGGCGGAAACGTATTGTCTCAGTTTAATTTTGCCGTACTATAGTATAATAGTTACAACAAAATACTAGTTTGGTCATTGCTAAGTAAGGGACACAACCGCAGTAGGGACGGTCTGTCTTCAGACACATTCACATGTGGAACATTAGGCGTTGTTAAGGTAAACAACTGGGTCCACCAATTAGGAAATTTATAGTAACTAAGATAAGTTAACTAGAAAAAGCGTCCATAGACATCGTCTAATGTCATGGATGCCCCCGCCAAAATGCCGTTCAGAAAAGGTTACAAATGTAGTCAAGGAAAGATAATTCAAAAACTAATCACGCAAGGGTAGTCTTCCTTTTTCATGACATATTGTCTCAATGTCATGCATGCCCCTGTAAAGTTTCATAAATATATTCCATACGGTTTAGGAGTTATGGCCCGGACACGGTTTACTATATGGAACTAAGTCAAGGGCAGATAATTCAAAACCAACTAAGCAAGAGTTGTCTTCCTTTTTCATGACATATCGTCTCAATGTCATGCATGCACCTGTAAAGTTTCATAAATATATTCCATACGGTTAAAGAGTTATGGCCCGGACATGGTTTACTTTATGTAACTAAGTCAAGGGCAGATAATTCAAAAACCAAACAAGCAAGAGTTGTCTTCCTTTTTCATGACACATTGTCTTAATGTCATGCATGCACCTGTAACGTTTCATAAATATATTCCATACGGTTTAGGAGTTATTGCCCGGACACGGTTTACTATATGGAACTAAGTCAAGGACAGATAATTCAAAAACCAAACATGCAAGAGTAGTCTTCCTTTTTCATGACACATCGTCTAAATGTCATGCATGCACCTGTAAAGTTTCATAAATATATTCCATACGATTTAGGAGTTATGGCCCGGACACGGTTAACTATATGGAACTAAGTCAAGGGCAGATAATTCAAAAACCAAACAAGCAAGAGTTGACTTCCTTTTTCATGACACATCGTCTCAATGTCATGCATGCACCTGTAAAGTTTCATAAATATATTCCATACGGTTTAGGAGTTATGGCCCGGACACGGTTTACTATATGGAACTAAGTCAAGGGCAGATAATTCAAAAATCAAACAAGCAAGGGTTGTCTTCCTTTTTCACGAAACATCGTCTCAATGTCATGCATGCGCCTGTAAAGTTTCATAAATATATTCCATACGGTTTAGGAGTTATGGCCCGGACACGGTTTACTATATGGAACTAAGTCAAGGGCAGATAATTCAGAAACCAAACAAGCAAGAGTTGCCTTCTTTTTTCATGACACATTGTCTCAATGTCATGCATGCACCTGTAAAGTTTCATAAATATATTCCATATGGTTTAGGAGTTATGGCCCGGACACGAATTGGGACGTACATACGTACGTTCGTACAATTAAGTCAAGGGCAGATAATTCAAAAACCAAACAAGCAAGAGTTGTCTTCCTTTTTCATGACACATCGTCTCAATGTCATGCATGCACATGTTAAGTATCATAAATATATTCCATAAGGTTTAGGAGTTATGGCCCGGACACGAATTGGGACGGACGTACGTACGTGCGTACGGGACGGACAGGGGTAACACTTAATGCCCTTCCGCTATTCTTCGAATAAGCGGGGGCATAATAATCATTGTAGTCATGTTTATCACCATTGTTTGAACCAGTAGAACTATACGGTAGACGAATAAACTAAGACAGTTTATCTAAACTATTTCTTGAGCAGCAAAACTCTGTGCTAGCCGCATCGGTGGTATGACCATACCTCTGCTGATCGCTTAATGTACAACACGAATATTTTCGCGGAGTAAACTGACACTGGGATCCTGACAAGGCTCCACAAAACGCACAGAGCAGATCCACAATATACATCCGTAATTAAAATGTTAATAGATAAATATTCATGGACCATGACGTAGCATGTAATCCTCAAGACTTGCACCAGGACCTCAGCACAAGTATAACAATGAAGACTAGAACTGGCAAGGTTATGCACAATGTATTGACAATAAAAATACTTCTTGTCACCCGTTAACACTAAGCGTTTCAGTTGCGACGATCAGTGCAACGTTTAGTGTAAACGACTTATACTGAAGGTAGAGTTAACACAAAGCGGCGTTACATGGCATCTTATCCCTGTTTGAACTGTTTGCTCAAGCCTGTCTGTCCAAACACATGTATCTGGGCTATAACGGCACAGGCCAAATATCCATCCTCACATTAAATGTTAATATTTCATAGTGCTAACGCTTTATATTTCACTTTCTCTTCGCTTATTTTCCATTCCACCTGTCAAATACTTAACCGTGCATCTTCAGGAGGGAAGAGTGAAAAGCTTATACATTACATTTTACTATCCGACCATGATGCGCGCTGTTGTTTGGTTGAATCTACAGTTCTACAGTATTAGAGGTTCATTCATTCATTTTGTTATACATCATTATAATTGTTCGGTTTACGAGCCCACATAATCATATCCCTCTGTGCCCTCATACTATATATTAAAAACAGATTTAAGCTAGAGTCTATATTATTAGATGCATTTTCCGAATTTTGCGGAATTTAATTTTCCTACATATGGAGAAAATGGGGTAAATTTTCATTGTATCTACACAAACTGTGGTTCTACGTACATAAAGACATGTTAATGCAGTATAAACGATCGACAGAAATAAAAACAAATTGAATTTAGGACTCAACACAGGCTTATCTATTTGACATCGTTGATGTTCAAACAGAATAATTATTAATCAGAAAGAAAGAAAGAAATTCTTTGCAATATAAATGATATATATATACATCAATAAAAAATCTCGTTTGTTTTGGAACGGCATAATTTGCTTTGATATATTCATTCTAAATTATTCTAGTATTTCTATGAAGAACGATGGGCTCTAATAGTTCGCGGAGACATTTATAATTGGTTAGAATATTATTATTATTATTATTCTCAATGCAAAGTGCACAGCAGTTGGGCTATTTCATACTTAATATTACTCTTTTTAGAACTACAACTTGAAAACAAAATATTGATACATCGCGAAAAGGAAACGAGCACGGCACATGGCCCACCCACGGCATCGGAAAAGGTTGAATCACACAAAACGACAACTAAAAACCACACATCACTGTAACCAGAACGAACAAATTAACACGAACTAACAAAAAAAAAATAAATAAAAAAAATAAAAAAAAAAAAAATAAAATAACGCCTTGGAATGGTCAACAGCAAAACTGTCATATGTGTCTGCTAGAGGATGTGGGGAAGGGGCTTGCATGACTTAAATCTGCACTTAATTTGTATTTTTATCGATCTTCTACACTTCCTAAATACGTCTTTATTTACTTATAGCCGAAATTTGCTCCTTTTCTCCAAATTATAAAGCGGAAATTTCAAAGATGAGAGGTGTGTCCAGATAAATATTTGTTCTTAATTTTTCATGGAAACATGTTGCTATATTCATTCGAAGTGCCTCGGCGAGGCGCTTTTACATGTAATGGGCTCCCACAACATATGTTTTCAGTAAGAAATAAGAAAACAATAACTACCTGATATAGTTTCAGTGAACATAATTTGCGTTCTCTGACTCAGCAGTCGATCAACACAGAAGCATAAATCATAAATCAAATTCTCAACACTATAATAAACTAAAGATGAGGGCTCCTCCACAAACTGTAAGCAAGACAAAACAAAAAAAAGAACTTGAAGTACAATAGTGAGTCGTACCAATGAGGAGTACATTCATTGAATTTGTTAGTTGCTGATGATTAATCCCATATAAAATAATCCTTATCTCAGAGTTCGTAGTGAGCTGCCATTCTGAACGCTATACCGGAAGTAATCCTGGCCTAGAGAATGGTTGTTAACGCTAAGCGATGGATACTTCCGATTACAACGCTCTCTTTCATGCTGCCCGTCAGGATACTGGAAAGCTCCTTTAAATGTTCGATTAGATAAATCTAGACTATCGAGCTTATGGTACTTATTGTTTATGTCATGCTATCTTTACATAAAATTTCTTATCTTATCAGTTTCTCAAAATGTATCTATATTCAAACATTTCCACATCTGTTCCTTCATGCCTATATACATCATCGCTTGGATTCTGAGTTCAACATTCGTTTACACATGTCGTATGATTTGACGATATATCAACAAACACATGAGATACACATCATTTATAATATGAAACTGGTTTTCACCATACATATCATCCAAACTAATCACTTTTTGTGTCCAATATAAAATTTTGTTGTAATACTATGCAGCTTAAATAAATCACAGTAAAGAAAATTCGAAATGGTCTCGTTACGGACAATTCGAACATACGCGTTGAAATTGGAACAAAGAACAAGTATCAAGGAGCATTGTTTTGGTATCCCGACGGGGCATCAACTTTCATTCAATATCGTTATTGCAAGGGAATGCCGAGTTTACGCACATCGCCCTAACATTGTGTATATTTTCATCTGTATTTAGGGTCTATATTACTTGAAATGAAGTATGAACGTAGTATAGCAGTAATTCTGGCACCTGTAGTAAAATAAAAAGAAAAATAATAGTTCTACTGATTAAAGCAGTGTTGAGTAGATGAAATAATAGGGGAGATAAATTTCGGCATTTTTGACATTATTACTGACTTCCTGATTGTTTTCCTACACATTAGGTCCCTTCTGAAGAAAGAAAATACCCTAAAAGGAAAACATTTGCTCAACAGCCAATCTAATTATTTTCTTTTAGAGAAGAGACCTTTCAGAAGAGAGGAGAACAATTTTGATTGAGTTGTCTCCCTTGAATGCGTATTTATTCCCCTTAATCAGCCAGAAATGATTTACGGACACTTTAAGTCTAATATATTAATACTGTACTGCCACGTATAGTTATAATGACAGGGTAATATTGCCTCTGCCTTGCGTATTATGTGAGACGTATACAAGTACCAATGGCTTAACATATAACACACTTACAAAAGATGCATACCTCACCTTTATAATACTTTCCTTCTTTACAGAGATTGTTTTGTTGTTGTTTTTTTGACGAATTTAAGTCTTGTGGACCTGTTGCTGTGGTTTAGTTACTCTTTTGTATGTCTTGATATGCTTACATTCATTTGCACAATACATTATACAGTTTAGCCCTATCTTTAATTGAAACAATCAAATTTCTACATGTATTTGCTTTCATGTTTATACGCCTTTGTTGGTAAAAATTTACAACTCAAATGAAATGTTTATTATGTGTTTTACCGTAACTCATTTGTAAGTAAATAAATCATTTCTGCGTGTGCTTATTGTTTATTACGATGGTACTTTGTAACAATAACATTGTATTTCATCATAAAATGAATATAAATTAGACAGAAAGCAACTATAGAAAACTGTTTAAGGCAGAATTTCAACATATTTCAATAATATACATTTAAATTTGATCTAATTTTAAGACTCCGAAGAAAATAGCAGATATACAAAATTAAAGAAAGCGTTAGTATTCTGTTCTACAAGTTTTACAAGGATTTATGCTATGTTGATACAGCATATATCAGCTCAAACATTTGTAATGAAATAAAAACAAAGGACTAAAGAATACCTTTGTACATGTTTTTCACAACGTTTTATCCTTACGTATTTGATTTTATTGTGGATTGAAACCAAATATCTTTCCTAGCAATGTATGTGGACAACATCCTAATGGACTATGAATTACCATCAATGAATGTTTGCCCAAAACATTGGGATAAAACACAAATTATATTAATGTTGCATGGAGTAACTAAATGATACCCATGCACAACAGCTGTATTTTCTCTCACTCGTATATCTCAAAAGAATGAACTATTTTACTGAATACATTAAAATATTTGTGTAGTGATATAACATAACATACGTTCTGCTGTTTAGAGGTAACTGAAATGCTATATTAGTTTGTACGTCTACCATGCGTATAATGAAAGAGATCATTTGGGTACAAAGTTACTCCCCCAGTGTTTCTTTCCAGTTCCATTCGTAAGTGTTAATTAATTATCAGTTTCAAATAGAAGTTTAATTAACCTAATGCAATGGGTAATGTAGTTGTCTGGTTATAGGATTTGCCTCCCTTCGGAAAGTCTGCACTTTATCAAGTTGGCGAGAATACAGGGCGATAAGAACTATTTAAGCCACGAAATAATGCGTTTTTCCTGAATTATTAATTAGAACAGTGGAAACTGCCAATACCAAACAGCCAATAAAGGATTGCTAGCCTTGTTCAGTACATTAAGGTAATTGTTACTTTTCTCAGAAAACGCAAGGAAATGATGAATATTTGTCTCTCTTGTGATATACCAGAAAACAAATGGTCTTATGGAATAATGCGATTACAGAAAATGCATCCAGTGCGGATGCATCCACAATGTCTTACAAGAGCCTTTGCAACAAACGTTGGGAGTTTAGGAATATAGTTGTTCATAAAATTAAGGACGACATTTAGGAAATTACTATATAACATCAAACAAATGTACACGAGGCATGTTTGGAGTTTTATCCCGCTATTGGTGTCGTGAATAATCGTATTATTATATGAGCTTCTCGGGAAATAAGTTTTTTTTTCTTTCTTTTGTGAAAGTAAAACATTGTTTCCTTTATCCTTAGTCAACAGTTACGGAACTCTCTATTTCTGTACTTTTCTTTTATCTCTACTACTGCCGCCTCCCCGAGTTTCCTTATATCAATGAGTGTTTTAAGGAATAGGGAAAAATAACCCTAACTTATTGATTGATATGTGTATATTTGTGGTCATTGTGTGTAATATTTATCGTTTGATTGAAGAAAATTCATACATTACAATTCTAACGCACAATTCATATAAATAATTACTTTGACATAATAAAACACATTTTTCCAAGCATATTGGCCGTACGTACTTTTTGAAGGAACACTACCATTTCAGTGAGACTAAACATGAGATAAGAGGTCTCACGAAAAGTGAAAAGTATATTTTATTAAGTGACAACAATCATATGATACAGTCAGTAGTTTTTTTTTTTTTTGTTTTTTTTTTTTAATCCAGTTTCTATATTCATTTACCCCACCAATGTGGTATGTCAAAATTCATAAATGTAGACGACGATACTAAAGGCTATTTTGAATAAACAGTCTTAGACTTCACAAAGAAAAACCTGTTAAAACAGTGAAAGCACTGTTGAATGTACACCACTGTTTGCATATACCAGTAAACAACTTTCCTACTTCCGCATACATCTAATCTAGCATTTTGTGTGTGTGTAGTTTAAAGGCCGAAAGGCAAAACGTCAAACGTTTTATACTATGAAGCTACTTTCAATCGTTCAGCCTTATCAGGAAGTCCTAGATATCACCATATATCACCATATTGGACAACCCGCCTTTGGAGCCACAAACTGAGAAAATGAACACTACGTCATTATGTTATTAAAATAAGTATGATAATAAATTTATCATATCCTTCATCAAGGGACTTTATGGAGCTGTACAATATAGTAGGCCGGCCTCGGTGGCAAAGTCGGATGCGTGTCCGACAAGAGATCGCGGGTTAGATCCCCGCTGGGTCCGGCAACATTCTTTCTAGGAGATTGATCAGGAACTATTTTCTACGGTCTTTCCCTTCCGCTAGTTCAAGAAGGTCAGTTGTCAGTTTCTGGCGAAAGAATGCGCACAAGTACAGGGTTACGTTCAATAAAGCAAATTTGCGACTTTTTTTTTCCAACTTATTCTGCACTTTGAACTGTTATTGTAAACTCGTCTCAGGTGACCTCAAAACCGTTATTTTCTTTGGCGAGACTTGAATAAGGGATCGAATGTTTACTATCAATCCATTAAAAAATTCCATATTTTTGTTACGAACAAGCATACAAAAAATTATTCGCATAGGCCGCCATCTTGGTTGTGACAAAAGACAGCTTGTGGATATTTGCTACCGTCCGCCGAAAACCGTCACTGCTGAACATGATATTTGCTACAGTTTGGGAGTAACCGCTAATGTTTGTGTTAACCGAACAAAACCCGGGTTAATCACTTAGAGGAATATGTGATTAGATAACATAACCGGCTCGGCATGTTTGTTTGTTTGTTTGTGTTGAGGTTTTACGGCCCAGTCAACCCAATGGGGTCATGTCGAGCGCGGTCAGTTTACCTAACCACACGTTTACTGGGCAGGCTTAGTCCTCTAAGCGGTTAACCAGTGTTGTGCACATTCTTCTCGGCATGACCTTAATACTGTTGACTTGGTCGTTAAACTCCAAAGTAAACCAAAAACAATATATTAGATATTTTTTCTGCCTTTCGGATTATTTAAATTTCCTTTTTACCTTGAAATGTTCATACAGCATTGTTACTATTCGAAAGGGAACTGTCCGAACTCAGAGTAATTTCCCATAAGGTTTGCCAAGCGCTATGCCTATCTATCAACAACATGTTAGTTAGAATTACGTGTTTAATTTAGTCTATAGAGATAGTATTCCGTCATTCACATAACAATCACCTTCACTATCTCGTTATGAACCTAGTAAGAGAACTCCATAAAAAGTACGATGCAACGCAAAAAAAAGGTAAGAGAAAAGTCCAGGGAGTGCCACAATCACAAACCGCAGCCCTTCAAAGATACCAAGAGGAAGAGGAAACCGACAAATCCAAACAAGCACAAATCGAATAAACGTGCGAAAAGTACTAAGATTAGCTCTCTCTTCCCCAAGCGAGGTAATCGCAATGCTAAAAGGACTGAAAAACACAAGAACAAAATAACACAAGGTAAGACATAAAACAAATCGCCTCGTAGAATAAACCACAAACCAACAAAGAGTAAGACTAACACCGGGACCACCGCCTTAGAACGGTCAGTAGAGTAAACCACCGGGTGGAGTAGGGGGGGGTGTGGGGGAGCGGGAGGGGGGGGGGTAAAGCACTTTTACAACTAGCCAACACCCTGGGTCCCGATGCTACTCTTAATACAGAAATACTTAAAAATTCGGTTCGCATAAAGGCTCCCAACTCAGTCAATGCATCAACGCGAAAACATAAAAATCAAATCACTATAATAAACAAAGACAAGTACTCATGGCTTATTCTACTGTATGCCAGAGTAAATGAAAACCAATAGTTGAAACACGGCGGGCCAAGCCAAAGACATATCGTCAAGCCCCAACCCACTGGTTAAAGTTTCACGAAGAGGCCGTCATTGAGTCTGAGGCCAGAACTGCCGTCGTGCAATTAAAGAGTGAAGCATAGCCATCAACAATGATTGGGTTTACAACTAGGCATGCAGTCTGCCGCATAATATCCAGGCTATAGCCAATTCTTTCATAATGTTTAATAAGTTTTCTGAATTGCTCCGAAAAGTTAGATTTTCCTACAATTTTTCTAAATCTGTACACTAAGTCACCATAAAATACTGGTTCCGATATACCTTGTTGCAGAAGTGTTTCCAGACTGACGCTATATTTTTCTACCAAGGCACTTTGTCTGCAATAAAATTTCGAAAACGCCTTACGAAGTTTAAAATAACGATAGCCCTGCCTAGAACGCTTGGCAGTAAGGGCTTTATTACGGTAGTTAAAGTCACTAAGATTTGAAGAAGCTCTGGCGAATCTAATGTTGTGATATGTATACCCCATATGAGGTACGCCGGGGAACATCGCCATCCAGAAAAGGGAAATTGACTATATCAAAATCAAAATCGTCCCGTTTATCATAAATTTTGGTGGAAACTGTACCATTAGATATACATAGATTCAAATCCAAAAAAAGGTGCCTCGGTATCGGAAGATTTGCTCTATTTAATTGGAGTTCTGTAGGGTATATGCGGTCCACCATTTGGTCAAAGTAAATATTGTCAATATTTAATAAATCATCAAGGTATCTTGAAGTTGAATTGAAAGCCCCAATAATGTCAGTCAAAGTAAATATTGTCAATATTTAATAAATCATCAAGGTATCTTGAAGTTGAATTGAAAGCCTCAATAATGTCAGCCTGATTTTCATGTGAGAGAGACTTCATGAAATCTCTCTCATAACAAAAAGGAAACAAATCTGCAACAAGAGGAGCACAATTAGTTCCCATAGTTTGCCTATAAAGTTTAGTTTCAAATCTAATAAAAATATTATCCAAAAGATAAACAAGGGCATCACAGACTTTTTGACAAGACCATAAACTGTGATTATTGTATACATCCGAAGTGAAAAAGCACATTCTTCGTTGCAAGCCAAATATTGGGTATTTTCCCGAATAAACGTTAATTAAATCAATAAGTTTATCTTTTATAAGATGATGAGGTAACGTAGTATACAGTGTAGACAATTCATATATAGACAATTTAGAAGCCTGAAAGGTTTTAGATTTAAATTTATTGAGAACATCATTGGAATTTTTAATTGACCAGAAACAGTTAATTCCGTCCCTTTCGTAAACAGTATCATAGTATCTAATCCAATGTGTTTTAACAGCAGTAAGGCATAAAGTTAGCAGTTTTGACAAAACAGTAGTCGTACATGAACTAGAATTAGTAATGAAACGTGCTTTATAAGGTCGTTTGTGAAGTTTCGGTAACCAATATAATGTAGAAAGTCTGTCTTGCTTTTCTTTAATACTCACTGCAAATTTAGCAGTAATATCGATAGAATGGGTATTAACAATAGATCTCTCGTCAGTAGAAATCCGTTCATATGTTTTGGTACTACCAAGTTCTTGTATTAGAGTATTGATATAATAAAGTCGTCACAACATTATTAGCAGCTTTATCAGCTGGAGCCAAAACATACTTCCTATGAAATTCTTGGATACCTTGCTTCAAATATCGAAAAGATAATTTAGGCTTAGGAGGGAGAAGATCAAGGTTATCAGTGTAAAATGACACACGTTCATCAATAATCTTAAAAATCTTTAATTTCCAAATATTTAAAGCATTAGACTCAACATGCTCGCGTTTACACCAACGCGAACAATAATCATTTAAAGCCCTGGTAATTGTTTCCCGAAAATTATTGAAATCAATGTGGGCTGGGAATCTATATTTAGTTTTCTTTTTTTAAATAACTGAACGGATTCGTGAATCAGTTATAATCTTCAAGTTACCAGTGACAATATGACCTGCTGGTTGATAACAAAATTTAGAATCTTTACAACTAATTTATTGAAATTAAGTATAGTATTACGGACATGTTTGTTATATTTATAACAAATAGTAGGAGATTCCGTGTTTTCGAATTATGAAGGTATAGTTGATATAACATTATTATCTCGAAATATGCTAGGTAAATCTATGAATTCAATACCTTTATTGATGAATGGAATGTTGATGAAGTGTCTAATGTGGTTAATTTTAGAATGAATGTAAGGACGAAGAGCATGTTGAGTATAACATCTAGTAAGGAGAGCTGCTTCATACAAATCATGTTTTCTATCATAAAATTTATTCGCCTCAACATCTTAGTTACGTAATGAAGAAATAGACAGTGAAGCTAATTTAGAAAGCATTTGATGACGTCCAGAATTTAAGAGAATATTTAAATAAAAAAGAGATAAGACAGTTTTATGTTTATTTAGAATAATTCTGCAATAGGGGAAAACATCTTCACAGGACAGTCTGGCTGAAGAAAGTTTTGACATACATTATACACCCTTATGTGACAGCACGAATGCGCAGGTCGCAAACGTGTCCTTGCTTTCAACATAGTCAATCCGACTATTTTGTTTTTCTATGTTATAGTTCATCCTTAATGTGCCAAGCAAACATGAAGCAATCTGATATTCTTACAATTATTTTTCAGGGAAAATAAGGCTTGACCGTTTCATGTGAATCGTCTGTAGGACAGACCATTCACATGAAATATGAAGCTATTATTTTCTAAAAATGAAATAAAATAACTATTTCAAAGTGTCATCTGCTGAAGTTGGGATTGGCGCTTTAAGCCAATATGAGTCTCTCCAAATAGAAATTATATTACCAATGCAATCACCATATACCCAAATCAGCCTGCATTATTGGTACTTGTTCCTTTTATCTTTCATTGAAGCGATATAACACCACGGGAAATGGTAGCTTCTCTTTTGAATGGCGGCTACTATTAAAGAAAGATTGTGCTCCCAGAAGGAGGACCTTTTTCCTTTTATAAAAGTCCCCATATATAAACTTACAACTACTAAGTAGATATTCTGCAATGTCTCTCGTTGCAAAATAGCGCCCAAATCTATCAGGCCTAATCATTAATTTCACAGCAACATCTCGCAAGAAAGATGCTAAACGCACGTTTGGATGGGGTCTGTGCATTTGTAGTCTGATCTGGATGTGCGCATCAGAAATTCAACTATTGGTTTTCATTTACTCTGGCATACAGTAGAATTAGCCATGAGTACTCGTCTTTGTTTATTATAGTGATTAATTTGATTTTTGTGTTTTCGCTTTGATGTATTGACTGAGTTGGGAGCCTTTATGCGAACCGAATTTTTATATGTTTCTGTATTAAGAGTAGCATCGGGACCCAGGGTAAAGTTAGCTTGCTGTAAACGTGCTTTAAACCCCCCGGTAGTTTTTTCTACTGACCGTTCTAAGGCGGTGGTCCTGGTGTTGTTCTTACTCTTTGTAGCTCTTTTTTGTTTTGTTTTGTTTTTCTTTTCTCATGTGTTGTGATGCTAGCATTGTGGTCACCGTCTTCAACAGCTGCCCACTTTGCTTTCTGTTTTACTAGTTGTTTTGTGATGCTAGCATTTTGGTCACCTTCAACAGCTGCCCATTTTGCTTTCTGTTTTACTTGTTGTGATTGTTGTGGCATCGGGACCCAGGGTGAAGTTGGCTAGCTGTAAAAGTGCTTTAACCGCACCCCCCCCCCCCCCCCCCCGGTGGTTTACTCTACTGACCGTTCTAAGGCGGTGGTCCCGGTGTTAGTCTTATTCTTTGTTGCTTTGTGGTTTATTATACGAGGCGATTTGTTGTATGTCTTTTCATGTGTCATTTTGTTCTTGTGTTTTTCGGTCCTTTTAGTATTGCGATTACCTCGCTTGGGGAAGAGAGAGCTAATCTTAGTGCTTTTCGTACGTTTGTTCGATTTGTGCTTGTTTTGTCGGTTTTCTCTTCCTCTTGGGGTCTGGGAAGGGCTGCGGTTTGTGATTGTGGCACTCCCTGGACTTTTCTCTTACCTTTTTTGATCTGTAATGAGTGCCATACAGTGACAGTCCATATAATACGTTGAATGCGTTAGCACTTGCGCATCGAACGTCTGATACGGGCATTGCTGAATGTCAGTATGTAATATTTCCAAATCGACAGCAGCGAATGATATACAATGAATGCTCAAATTCGATTGCAACAGGTGTCAAAATTACGTTTTCAAAGATCTTACTTGAGAACTACTCGTAGGATTAAGCACAACTAAATGTATAGCAGGCTCCCAGGTGTGTGTACTTTCCAAGGATTAGTTTTATTTTTCCTTTTGCAGACGTGATTAAATATTAAATATACGGGGGTTTCCACATTTGTTTACACTGTGCCTGTTGGTACACAAAATTATGTGCACCCTTTCATTACGTGTATGTAATACCTATTCAAAACTAGAAGCTGGAGTGTTCAAGTCTTGCAAACAGATATTATAAAAAGAGTTCTAGGTTTCTTTCTTTTCTATTTTTTTTTTCAAAAGGTTTGTCTGCAACCACGACTTAGTCCAGGTGCTTCTTACACGTTTATATGCTTTAACCAACCAGATAGTTGCTTTCTGTACCATCTAAGTAATCATCCTTACCAGATATCAGTGTCAACTAAGTTTTGAAGATCAGGATGGTTGACGTATTGTTGTCGTGTGAGGTTTGCTTCCTGTACCATCTAGGTAACCATTCCCACTACGGTGTCTTCTATGTTTTGCAGGTCAGGGTTGTTGAGGTGGTGTTCGTGTGAGATGTTCCTGTACAATCTAGGTAAGCTTCTCCACCAGGCGCCGATATCTGGTGGGGATGTTTACCGAGATAGTACAGGAAGCAAACATCTCACACCAACCTCTGAACAACCCTGACCTACAAAACATAGCAGAGTAAAAAAGTGAACTTAGGAGCTGATAAAGTCTGATAAAGTCAAATCTACATCGAGAGCCAAACACCAAAGGGTAAGACAGACAAAGACAATTAAGCAGCCACAAAGTGAACAGATAGTAAGCAGGATTGGCAACTCTTTTCCAAAACGATGGCAACTCTGTTACTTAAACTTAATAAATAAATTTACATAATTATAAAAAAAAAAAGAAAGTGAAACACTATATAATAATTAACAAAAAGTACCGCAATGAATGTACCGCCTTGAAACCTCCCTGACCTTCGAAACTTAGAGTCTGCAGAAATCATGAAGTTATATTTACGCACGAGATGCAAGAAACAAACATCGCCCGTGGAGTAAACCGATACCATTATGACCCACAAAACAAGACGGTTTTAGACAGTGGACAGATGGCAACAGATATCAATGGCAAGTGTGCCTAAACAAACAAAATGAAGGAAAACCAAATCTCGCTAAGAATAACTTCTCTATTGGGAAGATGTGAAGACATTCTTTAGTTAGCGTTTGCAGTTTTTGAAATGTCTTAAAAATGAAATTGTGTACAGTTAATTTTATATCTGTACCGATGTACCGATACTAGCATCGAAGGACCGATACGAGTACTGAAATTACGACGCCAGCACAAAAGTAATAAGTACTGAGTAAATGAGACTCAAAGCCCACCAGCAGCGGTATCGATCTAGTTGTCCTACCGCTGTGATCGTTGTAGCTGAATGTTATATAAAAGTCAGACAAAATAGCTAAGCAGACAGTTACTTGAGCGATCGACTTAATAAATATATCATTCCTCATTCTTTTACGCAGGCGGTGCAAGAAGCAAACATCCTCCGTTGAGTAAACCGATACCATTATGTCCCACAAAACAAGGCAGTTTTACAAAGCGGAGAGATGACAACAGCTATCAATGGCAGTTAGGCCTAAACAAACAAAATGAAGAAAAACCAAATCTCGCTAAGAATAACTTCTCTATTGGGAAGATGGGGAGACATTCTTTAGTTAGCGTTTGCAGTTTTCGAAATGTCGTCAATGAAATTTTGTACAGTTAATTTTATACATGTATCGAATTACCGATACTAGCATCGAAGGACCGATACGGTTACCGAAATTACGACGCCAGCACAAAAGTAGTAAGTACTGAGTAAATAAGACTCAAAGCTCATCAACTGCGGTATCGACCCAGCTGTCCTACCGCTGTTATCGTTGTAGCTGAATGTTATATCAAAGTCAGACAAAATAGCTAAGCAGACAGTTACTTAAGCGATCAACTTTATAAATATATCATTCCTCATTCCTCTTAGATTCTGTTTGAATGCCAGATCATGATAGCATCCGTCTTGAAAACCCATTATACACCTGACTCTTTTTGTTTGACCTATATTCCTTCTTGGTTTTTCTAATATTTAAGTCAGGCGATACAGTCTACATTTTGCATGTGCGCCTAATGCAGGCGAGAGTATGAAACGGGGTCGTCGAAAAGCCCTGTTGTATTTGTGTTTTGATAAAAGCAAAGAGCAAAAACGACGGATCTATTACCAGGTTGTGTTCAACGTACTTCTAGAGTTGGCACTGATGTCAGAGTTCGGCAAACTCAAATACAGAGTGAGGGATCTAGTGCAGTGTATATAACAGCATGCACTTAGCTGTTATTGTAGTAGTTATAAAAAGCGCACAGCAAATGAAAAGACACCATTTCGCTTAGCAGTTTGGTGAAAGAGGTATGAAAATCGATTGAAAAGTAAGAAAGTTGTTGGGTTTTGAAGAGGAAGAAACTGCTGTCATGGAAGCCGTCATAACTACCTAATCAAAAATTAAATAAATCACACCTGCCCCACAATTGTATTGCTATATACTTCTTAATGCATTCTTTTGCATATACTAGCTCACAAAAGCAAAACATACCTACTATCAGACAACCTTTATTTGTTTCATACAAAAACTGAATATCACATTAAATATTCAAAATGGCATCATCCATGCTCATAATTATGAAAGCTTTAAACTGAATTATATTTCTTGTTACTTCGGCGAATTTTAGCGAATTGGTTCCAAGATGATTGTTTTCTTAAGCTGATTAGTTAATGCATATATAACATCTAGTGGACCTTTCTCTTTTTTATGAAATACATTTCTCAATATCTATCGGGCACAAGAATAAAATGATATGATACAAGAGTGATTCGGAGCCCTTATATGTGGAGATAACTCTAGAGCATTAGCGAGTCCATTGTCTGTCAATATTGTGGTAGAGCTAAACTTTGACGATATGTCTTTGGCTTGGCCCGCCGTGGTTCAACTATTGGTTTTCATTTACTCTGGCATACAGTAGAATTAGCCATGAGTACTCGTCTTTGCTTATTATAGTGATTAATTTGATTTTTGTGTTTTCGCTTTGATGCATTGACTGAGTTGGGAGCCTTTATGCGAACCGAATTTTCATGTGTTTCTGTATTAAGAGTAGCAACGGGACCCAGGGTGAAGTTAGCTAGCTGTAAAATTGCTTTAACCCCCCCCCCCCCCCCCCGGTGGTTTACTCTACTGACCGTTCTAAGGCGGTGGTCCCGGTGTTATTCTTACTCATTGTTGCTTTGTGGTTTATTCTACGAGGCGATTTGTTGTATGTCTTTCCATGTGTCATTTTGTTCTTGTGTTTTTCAGTCCTTTTAGTATTGCGATTACCTCGCTAGGGGAAGAGAGAGCTAATCTTAGTGCTTTTCGTACGTTTGTTCGATTTGTGCTTGTTTGGATTTGTCGGTTTCCTCTTCCTCTTGGGGTCTGGGAAGGGCTGCGGTTTGTGATTGTGGCACTCCCTGGACTTTTCTTTTACCTTTTTTTTTTAACTTGTATTTACCATACAAGTGAATGAACATTTGGTAAGCCATAATGTATTTTGTGTTAAATAACATGGTGTTTAAATAACACGGGTCGATAAATATTATTACGGATTTTCAGTGAGATATATATCTTACTTAATACCTAATCAAGCCACATGCAGTACAGCGGAAATACCCCGCATCAAATCAGAGAAATTGGATATGCTATGTGTAATTGCCTTAAATCATTTCAATAATTATCCCCTTCATTTTACATGTGTAAGCAAAATCGTGACAACTGTTTCATTGTGAGTTCCACCACAGTAAGATTCATAATTTATAATAGAAACGGACACTATTTCAATCGTTTTCGATTTTATACGGGGTAGCTGCACTTTACTACATCCAAATCCGTTTACTTCCAACCAAGATATATCGAATACTTTACATTTACATACTTTACGCTTACTTGTCTGGCGTCCATTATCCACTAGATATGCGTACGCCGATTGGCTGTGAAGAAATTACTACTGGAGTAGGGCCTAATGAATTTAGTTCCATATTTTAATTATTTAAGTCCGAATAATAATGAAGTATTAAGCATTATAGCCTAATAATAACTAAAAAAAAAAAAAAAAAAAAAAAAAAAAAAAAAAAAAAAAAATTACGTGTTTGTAAAACAATATGCGTCTTATAAGCATGTCGATAAATATTGATCATCACTCTGTCAAAATCAATCCGATTTTTTCCAAAGTTAATCAGGTAATATATTTATCGTTCCCATTGAGCTAAAAAAGTTTCAAGGCTCTAGCTCGAGCAAAGCTTCAGATGTCTTTCTCAAAATATTTAATTACAGGAAGTGCACAAGTCGAAAACGTGGCATCACTCCTGAACTACAGCTCCGACCGAAAAAAAGAAAAACTACGGCTCCGCTTATTTTACATCCTTATTCCAAATATACAATTTCAAGATCCTGTAGCTAAACTTTCTTGACCGTAAGGTAAGTGTGACAAACGGACGAACGACTCAAAAACAATACGCCCTTTCAACTTATTCGAAATTGGTGGCATAATGAAGTGTTTAATGAAGTGTTTAATTAATAAAATGCATTGATACGTTATATCGGTCAGAGATTTAATGTCACAAAAGAGCGATGGTCCAGATAATCTCCACATTCTCGCATCTTGATCAGAACATTCTCTAGTCACTGATGTATCCTACGGTATCTAATGATTATGTGTTCCAAAAGAGAAGATCTTGATCAAACTGCATTGTCATCAATTATCAGGTTTGATTTTATTCCGCCTGAAACCTACCAAACCACTTTTTCGTCCCCTGTAGCCTGATATCGGCCGTTCATTTTAAGATTTATCCTCAATTTTAGTTCATATCTTGAAAACACTTTCTAAGTCATTTCGAAATGGAAATATGACACCATTGGACTAAAAAATAGGAAACCGTTCAGCAGCTTACTACCCCTAAAAACGGTAGTTTTTTCTCATTGTCATGTATTGTTGCTGTTTTGTTGTGATTAATTGTGTTGCTGTTATTGCTGGTGTTTTAATTGTTGTTGTTTTCTACAATAAAGTTTAGGAAGATAAATATGTATATGAGAGAAAAGTATGGACCACATGTTTTTTGTTTTAAATTTGTTTGGTTGTTGTTTTTGTAGCCTTTGATGTATTCTCATGGACTTCAAAAGCGGACCTGACGTACCGGTATAACAGAATGTCAATTCTTGTCTGAAATCATTTAATTATATATGTTCGGTTCCTCTGGTAATGTCATTTCACATTCACACAGAACCCGTCCTTAGAAACGGCATAAGATGGCTTACATAACCAGTGGAATCCCAGGATAACCTGTCTTTCTGGGTAAGCTAGCTGTATACTACAATTTTATTCAATACAGAACACAGAACTGGTATTATGCAGAAGATTAGATACAACTCTTACCAGGCTGCGCATTTAGAGATTCTCTATACGTCAGTGCCTCCTTTGCTTGGGATAAATTACACACTTCTCTTGGTACTTTTTAAAAGCCATCAAGTTCACACAGATAAGAATTTCACTTTGGAATATAATAATTATTTTGCCCATTCCCTAGCGAGCTGATAAAATAGTAGTTGCTATCATCTTTTTTCAAATTCTAAGAGAAAAGACCCTGACCATATGGTACACATACCGTCCTGGATCTTTATTGTTTGCTCAAACAGACAAGCTGCCTAGAATGTACAAGAAATCATGAAAATTCTTGAGATGCTATACTGTGAGACACAGTTATCTTATTAGCTTAGCTGCGTGTGGTTAAGACGTCTTGGTGATTTTCCCCGATGATTCCCAAATACCCAAAAAACCCTAAATATTTAGCACCTTAACTTCTTACCATACTGATCCTAAAATATAATAAATAAACTACAGTTTATTATCTGCTGATGTGTTTAAAACTTGTTGGATCGGTTGCAAACAGTGGATCACATGCCGCGTGCTGTGGTGTCTGATCTACATCTACACTGTTTACTTAAACCTGTCTATGTCAATACTTAAGAAAACTATGCTATGCAACATACTTTTGTGTATAATGTTATATATGAGATATTTAATTATTTTATATATATATATATTTTTTTCTTGTTTACTGCAATTTTCTATAGAACTTTCTTCAAAATCATGTTTATAATAACAAGTTGTTTATATTCTTTTTAGAAATTTCCAGAAGGAACTTTCTGGATTGAGCTATTTTTGCCATGCCATAGAACATTTAGAATAGTCTTGACTAAAACTAGAAAATGAGAGATGCCCTAACAATTTCTTTCTCTAGAATGTTCTTTCATAATATATAAGGCAAAAACATTTTCATTTAGGCATCTTTGTATACTTTCACCGGAAATTATTCTATATTGAATAACTTAATATTGTATTCTCGAATTAAACTCTGAATTCAGAAAATTAAATTACGACATCAGATACTGTTATGCAAAAGATTAGTTTTAAAATTCTTATAGAATATTTCTGAATGACTTTGTAACAATAAAACTTGAAAGGTACTCTTTTACTTATATTCTTTGTTTTAAATCTTATCTTTTTTTGTGAATCAATATTGTTCATAATTTAAAGCTTAATATATAAATGATCCTATATGAATAATCTTTTCAAATGATATGTTTTAAACCAATTCAATAATTTATATCTTTGTCGAACCTAATGAATATTTTGTTTAGGAATTCTTCTTTGTCAACTTTTAGAGTTTTTTTCCTATAACGTTACTTGTTTGCCATTGTCAAACAATGCGTAATTATGGACGCTCCGTATCATAGTGTTATGTATAGTCTAATTCACCGTTATTATGGTTATTATGGACATAATTTCAGATTCCTGTAAATAATATGAGGTTTTCAATATCATATATACTACTTGTAAACAGGAAAATATTTTGAGCTTGCTTTTATAAATTCATACTTTCAAATTAGTCAAAAAATTGCTGAACTATTCCTAAATTCGTTGTTGCATTGTTGGACTTATATTGTTATTTTCGAAGAACGTCACTTAAACTTATGCTGATCGTGTTATATGTAGACAGTGATGTCATTTAATTACTATCAGATAGTTGATTAGTATAACAATACAGGAACAAATAACGAAAACAGTTAGTTTTAAATGTAGGCACAGATCCAAATTTGTGTAAATAATGATTCTGAATCAGAATATAGCGCAACATAAAATGGAGCTATGGCCTGTCAGAAGTAACACAATAGGAACTATATAGGATGTTGTGCCTTCAATTCAACACGTGCACGTGTAGCTGGCGTACTTCGTCGCCGTCAAAACGTAAAACAAGACTGGCGTCTTATCATCGTTGCTGAAGATTGTACAGCGTCAAAACTTATCAGTGATGGTTTGATAAAGCTGCTTCGATTGCCGGCACTAACGATCGCCGTGAGCAAGTCTTTCGGTGCAGAGGAGGGCGTATTGTAAATTCTTATATCAGACATGGAAGCAGATTGTCAGAAGCCAGAGTAATAATGTTACGATAAAAACAATGGTACATTTTTTCCATCTCGACAATAGCAAACTGACTAAAAGATTAGTTTCTTTTATACTGTGTGTGTGTGTGTGTGTGTGTGTGTGTGTGTGTGTGTGTGTGTTACAAACACATAGAAATATCAATACGTTTAATTATGCGGATGGTGTATAGCTGCTAGGAAAAAAAAAACAGTAAAGAAGATGTCCAAGAAGAGGTACACGCACACATAGCCATAATAATCCATTTTGAAATTAGTATGCCAAAAGAAGTATAATATGACCATTCAAAAATATAAAGGATCAATTTTATGGAAGTAGAAGGAAGCTTGTTATTACACTAGAATGTCCAAGTTTCCTCTGTTTCTTTTAGATAGGTTTCAAAAGAATAGTTTGAGTTATGGGCACATTATATTACAGCAATTCTTGTCTAAGGATTCGCATACACAGTATACACAATATTTCCAATTCCACAGACCCGGAGTAAACCTTGGGAAACAGTGCAGACACAGATGTGATGATACGTGACGAATTACCACTATTCATGCCATTCTGCTCTCTGATTTTTATCACTCTCCCCAAGCTCCACGTCATTATATATAATAATCATATTACTAAACAATCCATAGTTCATATCTAATTTAACTGATACAGATGAACTTGTACTTTTAGAGAATAAATTGGTACAAGTAGAAAATACAGAATACATGAGCCTGTCTGGATGTTTTTCAAACTCGGACAATGATTTTGTTTTTATCAAGGTCTGCAAGGCTTGCAATGTTGCTTAAAATGATCCTAAGATGTATTATTCCACCAAATTCAGTGTTCCTTCATTAATTGGTTTGGAAAGTCTGCGCAATATTTATCAAAAAGAACCTTACCGATTGTTTGCAAGTGACCAGTGATCGCAATCAGATACATAAACCCACCAAATCTGGCGATTCTGTCTAAGCCTACAGAACAACGAATCATGCACAATTCCTTCTCGTATAATTTGAATGATATAGCAAAATATCAATGAAGATAACCAGAAAATACCACAATAAAAAATGACAGCCCTCTCGGGGCACAAGAAAAAGGCTACATGAGGAACAAACAACGACAAAACAAACACCAGATATTAATATACGTCAAAAAGATTGCCTTTGGAAATACACTACAGATTAGAAAATGGGAGTCTCGGTTTTATTGAGACTCTTCATAAGCAGTATTGAAGTTTGCAACATTGCTTATGCCCTCTAGAGCACAATGGGCCCAATGATCCAATGGAAATGAAATTTAATCGGCACTATGGTGATGTACGTGGAGACGTTCTACCGCCGCCACACGGCACTAACACCAGCTGCAACACCATATATTTATCCACCGACGCATAAACAAAGGAGAACTGGAACAAAGGAATCTCCTTGGATCGGTCAGTAGAAAAAAACTATTTTACGTGTTGTCTGCATTTCTTTACAGCCAAAAAAAGTGACAGTTTGAGTTTTCAGCTTAGGAACCTCTCTAATGTACATACAAAAAGTTATGCTCAGCCGCTCTTCAGTTGGAGGCAAAATAAAAAAAAAATACAGGATAAACACACACATTTAGACACACACATTTATCCCCTGGATCGAGGAGAGTCATAGTTGTCAGTCTGGTCTGTTGGTCTCTGGTAAGTCAGTTTAATCGAGTTCGTGATGCGCATTACTTCTACAGTATTCTTACAATCTGATATAGTTCTGTATCAACTGCCTACGTTAGCCGTTTCTGGTAATCCTTTTATGGTAAAATACTTTGTAAGTAAATGATTTGTTGTTAACATTTAACTTTTTAGCTCACCTGATTTAAATATGTGTGCAAAGTGGCATATCTCTAGAAAATTTGTAAAACGTGACCAAATGTTTGCACGCGATAATCGCCACCCTAGAATGTATTCCAAACAAATGTGGTATTTGTACCTCAACGAGTACAGATGAATAGGTTAGACACACTCGGTGTAAAGCATATAGTCCAGAAAAGGATAATGTACCAAGGGCAATAACGATGGGATATTGCATTATATTTTATATGTGATAAATATTTTCCATGATGTATAATCCCTTAATTTATGATCCTTACTCAGTTGTTTCACTCGGGCTTGTACTATGGCCCAACCCTTTGAAATTGGTGCATCGCATGACCAAATTCACACGAGACGCATTGTCGTACAAATGCGTACAGTTCCACTAAGTTTTGTGTTTCTGCCTTAACCGGTATAGACGAAATATGTTTGACATAATCAGTTAAGAAAATAATACCTGGACAGGTATTTATGCCAAGGCTGCATCGGTGGAAATATAACGTTTGCTTCTTTTCACATGACACGTCATAATCATATGATGTATAATTCTTAAAATGACGCGATGTTTGTACGCGACACATCGTCATCTGAAGACGTTTAATCGTGCTACTTTGCTGATTTGGCAAATTTTCTTTAATTGGTTTAGAAGATACGGATTAAAGTTGATTGGATTTATTTGGTAAATTCTCCGCTGTTTTGTACAAAAAAGACACAAAATTTACTTCACGTTTGCTCTCCTGCATAGCAAGCTCCTTTTGAAAAAAGGGTTACATTTTTTTAAAAAAAGAAATTGCTCCAAAGCAAAGCAGTTATTTCCTTTTAGTGCAGATCCGATAAATAATATTTTTTTTTTCATTTTTACAGAGTGAAAATGGTAGGGATTAGAAGACCATATTTCACATGAATCGGTTTTGTGAAAAGATACTCAGTTGAAAAACCAAACTGATTGTTTTGACAATTCTTTGCGATGCAATTTCTTTGTATTTGCATACGAATGAGTCTGTTTCATTACATTTGTCCTTGCTAAACGCTTCTTATTGGTTTAACTATATTGTCCTGGAAACTGGAAATCCAGACAATCATGATAAGTAGCTAAATTGATTTAAATACTTCCCAAATCCTATTATATATATTCATATGCAAAACCTGCGGCTAACCAAATTGAATTTGCTGCTGTTACAACTTCTATAGCCAGTCGTTGGAAACAAGTTTAGAACAGACAAATGTGAGTAAAAAAATATTGTATTACACCTTATACTCCTTCTAAAACTTGAATACTCCCCACCTGGTGATGTGTTTAAAGCTCTGCTGAATGGCAAACAGCGTTGACCTTGATCAGACGCCGCATTTTGTGGCGTCTGATATTGGTCGACACTGTTTGTTCAAATCTAGTCTATCTGTCCGAATTCATAGGGTAAAAACAGCAAAAACATGTGGGAGTCTGTTCATGAGGAATGATACCAAAAAAAAAAAAAAAAAAAAAAAAAAAAAAAACGCACGCCTTGTAGGATTAAGGGGAAATTTATTTTTACATATAAATATTACTCTTAGTCTTACTCTTTGTTGCTTTGTGGTTTATTCTACGAGGCGATTTGTTGTATGTCTTTCCGTCTGTCATTTTGTTCTTGTGTTTTTCAGTCCTTTTAGTATTGCGATTACCTCGCTTGGGGAAGAGAGAGCTAATCTTAGTGCTTTTCGTACGTTTGTTCGGTTTGTGCTTGTTTAGATTTGTCGGTTTCCTCTTCCTCTTGGTGTCTGGGAAGGGCTGCGGTTTGTGATTATGGCACTCCCTGGACTTTTCTCTTACCTTTTTTTTCATTAAACAAGACATCCTTTATAGATGTCATTTGACTTCGCTGCAGCTGATTTTAACTGTCTTGCGGCGGTCGTAAAAGTCTCCCCCTATTTCATTATAGTGCATTTTTATTATACTTTTTTATTTATTTTGCTAAGGATCACTTAACTGATTCACGTATCTTGGAAAATCGAGTACTGCTGAGAGTTTTAGGCCGAGCTGCAAATAGATCACTTCAGGGGAAGGACCGTAATTACCATGCTTTCGACATCTTCCAGAAAGTAGTTTTTCGCTTTGCGCTTTACACAGAAGAAGTAAGTTTGCAAACTTTTGTCATGATTTAATGCAAAACCTTTTGTCTTAACTACCTATGCAAAAAAAAAAAAAAAAAAAAAAAAAAAAAATCCAATATAAATTTGAGACAGGCTTTCGACAAGTTCCGTTTGTTCAATTTTTCTGAAATTTTCACAATACTGTCATGAAACATTACAAAGTCAATATCAGCAAAGAAAAATGAAAATATTTTCTCAGATAAGAATTCCAGAAAATCACTCTACAATAGAAATTGCATTGGTCGGACTTATTTTTTTTGTCAGCTCCTCCACCTCTTACTGACTCCATATTTTTTGCATATCGTGATTTTTAGAACGATAAAATAACATTTTTAATGAATCGTATGTATGTATGTATGTATGTATGTATGTATGTATGTATTTCAACTTTCAAACCGTATTTTTGTGTGAGTAGATGATCGAATAATTTAGAATAACTTGCCGTAGCGTATGTATGTATGTATGTATGTATGTATGTATGTAAACGGTATGAATCAACATTGTATGTATGCATGTATGTATGTAGGAATCAAAATTACCATAACAGATGTATGTAAGCAAAAAATAATGTTAATCAACACAATCCATGTATGTATGTATGTATGTATGTATGTATGTATGTATGTATGTATGTATGTATGTCTTTAGAAAACGATAGGACTCCGCATCTTTAATGTATGTATGTATGTATGTATGTATGTATGTATGTGAGATAGAAAACATATAATGTCAAGCATTAAAAGTATCTTTCAATAGAAAAGAAGGCTTGACATTCCATGTGAATTGGCTGTCTAACAGACGATTCAAATGAAATGTCAAGCTTTATAAGCGCTGTACACCAATAAATGCGCAACACAGTCTGATTGGAGTTTGATTACAGTATCGTCCATCAATTCTGTATGCTGGCTACAAAAAGGCCTAATTAGAGTGTGCGAACATCATTTACTTGCGTCATGCAGCAGCTCATTTCGGGGTTGTAGAGTATACTCAGTCAGGAAGTTACAGATAAGCCTGCTCATCCCCGAATGCGATCAGAAAATTCAATTGTTCGCACGTATTGCATTGTACTGGACAAAAGCAGACAGTTTTCTCTTCTTGGTAAATTATTTACTAAGTATCAAAACAAACATGTACATCAATAATGATTACCGTTTTTTATTAATACTCTGATCAATGAATTCAAGGATGAAACTCTCTCTCTCTCTCTCTCTCTAAATAATCCATCCTCCGTCTACACAATCCAGACTCCAAACACTGCAGAGTGTATAGACAGATGCGCATGCTACAGGTACTGTAGTGTGTCGATGGATGTGCAGGCTACATAGCTCAGAAAGTATAGATAGACATGGAGGCTAAATGTACTTTAGATTGTATAGATGGACGTGCAGACTTGTCTAGTGTAACGTTAGATGCGTAGATTACAGGTACTGCAGGGTATAATGGATGCCTAGGCTACAGATACCCTAGAGTGTATCGTCGGATGCGCAGACAGAAGGTACTGTAGGGTGTATCGACAGATGCGCAGGCTAGATGTACAGTGTGTATCGACGGATGCGCGGTCTTTATGTACAACGGAGTATATAGACAGGTGCGCGGGCTATAGGTACTGTAGAGAATATCGACGGATCCGAAGACAGAAGATACTGTACAGTGTATCAACGGATGCATAGGCTACAGGTACTGTAGAGTATAGATGGATGTGCAGGCTACAGGTATTGATAAATGTATCGATGGTTGTGCAGACTATAGGTACTGTAGAGTATGGATGGGTGCGCAGGTTCTGTTGAATGTATCGTCGGATGAGCAGTCATGCGGTACTGCAGAGAGTACCGTCGGCTGCGCTAGCTACAGGTACTTTAAAGTATATCGACGGACGCGCAGGATGCAGGAACTGTAGTGTGCATCGTCTGATGCGCAGTCATAAAGTACCTTAGAAAGTATTAGGTACTACAGAATGTATCGACAAATGCACAAACATAAGGTACTAAGGAATGTATCGACGGATGCACGGGCTACAGGTACTGTAGAATGTATGGCGGATGCACAGGCTAGAAGTACTATAGTGGATCGACAGATGCGCACGTACTATAGAATATGTAGACGGATGCGCGGCCTATAAATACTATAGAGTATATCGAAGAATGCGCTAACATAAGGTACTGCAGAGTGTATCGACGGATGCGAAGGCTTCATGTATTATAAGTGAATCGATTGGTGCCCAGGCACATGTTCTACAGAGTGTACCGACGAATACGTAGGCTAGATATAGATTTTAAATGCGCATGTAAGATGTATCGATTGATAAGCAGGCTAAACTTACTGTAAAGTGTGTCGACAGATGCGCAGACTACGGGTACTGTCGTGCAGGCTACAGCTAGTATAGAATGTATCGATATTTGCGTAGGCTACATGTACTACAGCATGTCGATAGCGGCGCAGGCTATAGGTATTTTAGAGTGTGTAAGGTACTATAGAATGTTTCGACTGATGCAAAGGCTTAAAATACTATAGAGTGTGTCGACGAATGCGTAGACTTCAGGTACATCGGCGGATGCGCATGCTGCTATAATGTAGCGGCGTAGGCTGCGTACTGCGTTAGAGTGTGTCGAATAGATGCGCAAGCAACAGGTACTATAAAGTGTATCGACGGATGCGCAGGCTAAAGGTACTTGAGTGTGTCGACGAATGCGCTGGCTACATTTACTATAGAGTGTATGTACAGATGCGTAGGCAATATGTAATATGGAATGCATCGATGAATGCGCAGGCTAGAGGCACTATAGAATGTATCGATGTATGCGCAGGCTACAGGAGTGTGTATGGACGGATACGTAGACTACAGGTACCAAAATGTGTATTGACGGATACGCAGGCTACAGGTACAAAAGTGTGTATCGACTGATACGCAGGCTTCATGTACTATATAATGTATCTACAGGTACGCAGGATACCGGTACTCTAGAATGTCGATGAAGGAGCAGGCTACATGTACAGAAGAAGGTGAGAACGGATAATTAGGCTGCAGGTACTGTAGAAATATCGATAGATAAAACAGGCTACAGGTACTGCAGAATGATTCAAATAATGCACAGACTACTGGCACTGTAGAGGTTATCCAGGGATACGCAGACAATAGTAGAGGTTATCGACGGATGTTCAGACAACTGGCAAAGTAGTGTGTATTGATGGATGCGTAGGCTGCAGATACTGTAGAAATTATTGACAGTCGCGCAGGATAAAAGAACTGTAGAATGTATCGATGTATTCGAAGGCTTAATGTACTGTACAGTATCCGGTTGTTGCGCACGCTACATGAACCAAAGTATGTTGTAGTATCTATCAACGGAAATGCAGGCAACAGATACTGTAGGTTTATCAAGGGATGTGTAGGCTACAGGTGCTGCAGTATCTATCAACGAATGCGCAGGTTAGTGGTACTGTATAATGTGATAAAAATTCCTAGACTGATCTGCAGCTAAGTTATTTGCATATGGCATAAAGACCCTTTGTGCGTATCGTACACCCCTATATCGTAGTTAGAATCAGTCCTATTACGCAGATGTTTCCAAACTGTTATCAGAGCAAGCGCAATGCCATACTCATTTACAATTTTGTCTGTACAATTACTCACAAAATCTGATACATATGTTTTTGAAAGCATGTCTTGAATTACAGCAGCTATCTATATAATTATTTTAGGCACTATCGTGACTTCCTGACGAAGTGAACTAATAACACAGGATTTTTGCCTGACAAATAAATAGAAGAGGGTATGGCGTTTTGGATATTGTATAAAATTAGAAGAGTGAGATAGGCATGTCATTAAGGGGACTGGATATTCTTTGTAGCTTTTCAGTTATTGTACAAGGGAGAAAACGTTTCTGTCTTCCCGTTTGCTTTTCTGCACACTGCGCCCATTTCTCTTAGTGACGATCCTTTTTCAGAAGGGACGCTATGTAATCTTGACAGAGTTGTTCCCTCTGATAGTGAAATCTTCTGAAATGTGATTTATAAACGAGTTTATCAGTACCGTCGGTGAAAAGGAAAGAAATAATTTTACAGTTTGAAGCTTTCCTTGCAAATCGCAACTTTAATTTATTGTAGTATTTTGAAAAGTAAGTTGCATTTAATTTTAAATTAAGTTCCATTTTATCGATTTATTATTGATATATGATCAGTGGTAACATTGTACCTATACGTGATTGTGACATTTCCTAGCTTAGTATCTCTCTATTTAAGCTGAGAAATGTTACAATCACGTAATACAGACCTCTCAAGGCACAAGATAAAGGAATAACTACAATACATTACAATACAAAACAGTACTTTACATGGCGCAGATTTGATTAAAATCAGTTTAAAAGTAAGAAAGATATTGCAGTTAACAATTCTGAGAATTCCTCCCGCCATTTTGAATATTTAATTATGTATTTATTTTTGTGAGACACATTCGTTTATTTTTGTCAACCGATCTGTTTACAGATATATAATATGCTGCTTATGTGAGCTAGGTAATAGTATACGGACATATTTACGGGTATGTTGTAATAACATCTTGCTTCAAATGTCAATTATTGAATTTGTTGAATATTTACTTGGTCAGATATGACGTCATTTGCTCACAAAAATGGCGCCTTCCATAGCACTCTTTAGACCTATACAACCCAACAATTTTCTAATACTTCAACTGATTTCTATATGATGTTCATCAAATGGCTCAGCTTTAATTCTTACTTTCTGTCTCTTGTTTGATATGCGTTGTATTTTTTGCATTGTCTGTCGCATGTCATCCATATTATATTCTACACTTAATACCGATTACCAATCGTTTTCATTTGTCCTGAAAAAATCAAACTGACTGCTATCTCTTCTAAATTTATATTTAAGTCCGTACACCCCAACCCCAGTCAAGGCTACCAATATTGTTATCATCTATATAATGCTAAACCGTTGCTCGGGGCCGCAGACTATGACTTTTTGTACAAGGCTTTCACCTCACCTTACTCGTCTGTGGCCATTCTTCTAGTAGTTTTCGTTTGCTGTGCCGAACAATTTTTAGTGGAGTCCTAATCTTTTTTTCACAACATTAATGGACTATTATTGTATTGGATTTTGTTATGATCCACTTAATTTGGAAACCTCTAAGCGTACCAAACAATATTAAGTAGATAGAACTGTCTGGATTATTGGCAACAGTTGGATATACATTAAAACACACACGCCTGCCGCCACACACACTGATTCACCATCAGTTTGATAGTTGCCAATTCCACTTCCTCTTCATTTGTTCGTTACATTTTCGTCAATTTGTTCAGCTTTTGAAGAAGTACTGTCTTGTGTTGTCATGAAATTAAATCCTTCACCGTGCTGTGTCCTGTGGCTGTTGACTTACCTAGGTATATCCATATTCATATTCTTTGACCAATCCTCCTGAGGTTATACAGTAAGTCATCATATATCTATATATTCGGTTAGAGCTTGTCTGAGAAGCTTTTGTATTGTTATTCTTTTGATAATACATTAGTGAGATGAAGTTTTCATTTCTTTTATTTCCCTTATCTCAAGTACTGATCATGGCATTTGTGTCTCATACTTGGACTATCGTCTCGTTATACATCAATCAGAAAATTTTTGCTGAAGCAATACAGCTTTGTTTTTATTTACATTTACAGCGTGGGGAATCCACATGACCAAATGACTAGGTACACGGAGTTTGTTACTATTTTTAACTCCGCATAAGGAAGGATTTTTTAAAATATCTGTTTTTATACATAATGAAATTTGTTTAAATACTGCGCACCGAACTTGGAATATTAAACTCTTTCTGGTGGTATAAGTGTTATTCTAAGACTTGGTCTAGTTCTCGAGAACAAATGGAGAATATTGTGCTGTAAATCTGAGCTACGGGGACAAAGTCCACAAATTGTGACGCAAATTGTTTTTAGCACCTATCTGACAGGAGTTGAAGTGATTTCCGTGGTGGAAACACGTTAAGATACAAAAAGGATATCACCGTAGGTATTGGTGTGTCAAATGAAGCAAAGATTTTTCATTTGTTTTTGTTTAGAGTTTTCGTTTCCCATTTTCGTTGTCACATCTTGCCATTGTTTAGAAAGGAAGGGTAGGGTCACTTACCGTTCAGTTATATTATTAGAACGCAGTATGTGCTAAATGTTATTCTCTCTCAATATAATTGACTAAACTCAAATTGTCTGAAAGGATAGTGTACAACTCTAAAACACACTTGCTTCCGATCATATCTGTATAAAAATATCACATATTTCGTATACAGTACCAGTTTTTTTTCGTAAACATGATAAGTCGCATTCAATTTCATGTACATGGTCATTTATAAAACAAAACATTAACAGACACCTTTTCGGAAAATGTCTTTTGACGTGTTTCCAGCAAGAAAATCACTTCAACTGTCAAATACATGCTAGAAACGATCTTCGTCAAAATTCGTGGACATTGTCTCGGTAGCCCAGACTGAGAGCAAAAAACGTTCTCCGAAAGTTCTCCGACCAAATCTCAGAATAGCGCTTATCTCGCCAGAAAGAGCTTGATTTTTCACGTACTCTGTGCAATTTTTGAACAATTTCCATTAGATATAAATAGAAATATTCTAAAAAAATCCTATCTTATGGGGAGCTAAAATTGTAACTAACCCCGTGTATTTAATCATTTGGCACGTGGACTCCCCCGCACCGATTTATGCGTTCTCCTGCTGTTTGATTGGTTACATGTTGTCTGAATTTCCTGCTGTCTGATTGGTTTCCTGCTATCTGAATTTTATTAAATTCCCGATGAAACAAGAACACCTAATACCCCGCCTATGATTGCACTACTCGCATTAAAATCCAATACCAAAGGTATGATAATTCTCTAAGAATTTCGCTTATATTCGAAAGAATAAAACTAAAATATTAATTTAGGCGTTATTGGGCTTTTCCTTTGTATCACAATTCAAATCACTCTGATGCATCTCAAAGTTACAAATATGTGTTTGATCCGCATAGTGTCTTCTACCTCACCAGTGAAGCATCTAGTTAAACACAAATGACAACACTGCAATGAAACAAAGTAATTTGGAGCCGGTATACAAGAAACGCACACGATGGACCACAATAGGGCCGATTACAAACAGTAATAGCCAGACTCCAACTTCTGAAACAGTTAAAGGATGGAACTCTCATTCACGCGGCCGCTCGACTCACCGTTTTGCAATTAAAGAGAAGAGCAAATATATCAACCATAATTGGATTAACAACCTTGCATCGCATGTTGCAACATCTTTTTATAATGACTGAAGTACAAATTATGTCATGAATCATTACTCCAGACTCAGTCTTAAGGTTTAACTTTTCCATTGTCATTAAACAAAACAAAATCAACTTATTTAATTCCAAACCGCTGGCTTAACGTTTCTAATGAGTACACACAAATATATTCAGCAGGGAAATAAGGAAATATTTTCGGTGAAAAGTAGCTCATTTAGAGTTATGTATAAATGTGTACATTTTACATTCATGTGTCAACGTAATGACAGGTGATTGAAAGATTTGATTTTAATGTTTTTTTTTAATTTGATTTTATACCTGTCAAATTTCGCCCTAGTCTCCATATTTGAACAAACTTGGTAGACCTTAAGTTCCCGATGCCGTATACCGAGACTAAACCTCAAAGCTTTTTTAGTTCTCGGGAAGAAGATTTTAAATGTTGTTTTTTTTTTTTTTTTTTTTTTTTTTTTTTATAATATATGGGCATGACAGCCGCCTTGTAAAATGGTGCAAAGCCATTTAAACAAATTGTCAACATACCTTCGAAAGAATGAACCATGTGAAATCTAGTGAAAATGGACAGAGCGGTTTCCGAGAAGACGGTGTTTAGAAATTTCACGATTTTATACATGTATATAGCCCATGACAAGGGCGGAAACCCAATTTTTTATGGTTTCTAAATAGTTCTACTACTTTAATCATATGTTGTACGTTTCGGCCATTAGTCTTGAATATATTTTGAGAAACTGATTTTTCAACTTTTTCCCCAGACAAATGTATGAGGACGCTTTCTTGGGTCTGAAGAAGTAATTTATATTTTTTTTCACTATATACAGACATGGTGGCCATCTTGTTCAACGGTAACAGAATCATTTGAAGAAGTTGACGATACCCCTTCGACAGAAGGTCCCATGTGAGATCTGTGAAAGTTCGTCAAGCAGTTACAGAAAAAGATGTTTAAAGATTACACGATTCCATACCTGTATATATCAGAGGCTTAACGTTGTCCTGTATATACACAGGAGCAAATTCAGATAACCTCTGTCGGGTGGGGGCAAAATTTTGATTCTAACTCAAAAGATTTAATCATACATCGTAAGTTTCAACCATCAGTCTAATACGTATTGAGAAAATGATTTTCAACTATTTACCCACACAAATGTATTGGGATGCAAATTTGACATTGCGGTAAAAAGGTAAAAGGTCAACCAACGATCATCAGTTCAACAAACTTGGCAGAGCTTAAGTTCTCAATGCTATATACAAAGGTTCAGCTGTAAAGGTTTTAAATTTTGATGAAGAAGAGGTTTTCTTTTACTTATATGGGCATGGCGTCAAATGGTCCAAGTTTATCCTCGATCCATCATTTGGATGTGCTTAGTAGACCTTGAGACCGTTGTGCTATATACCAAGATTCAGCCATACAGCTTTCTTTACCATATATGGGCATGGAGGTCATCTTGTTCATTGGTGCAAAATCAGTTGAACATATTGTTAATACCATTTCAACAGAAGGTCCCATGGAAAATCTGGTGAAAATTGCACAAGCAATTTCAGCGAAAAAGACAAATATTTAAGACTTACACGATTTTGTACACGCCTATAGCCCAGGGGAACTCGCAGATAATCTCCATGGGGGCAAAATTTTGATTGTAACTAAAAAACTGTACTACTTTAATCATACATTTCAAGTCTCAGCAATTATTCTTTCTATACGTTTTGAGAAAATGACTTTTCAACATTTTCCCCATAAAAATGGATTGGGATCCAAATTTGACTTTGCCGTTAAAAGGTCAATGGTCAACCTAGGGTCATATTTTTAACCGTTAATTATACCCCCAGCATACGAAGTATAAGGGAGTATATAGTTTTTGTATGTTCCGTAGCAATGTTTGTCTGTGTATGTTAACTTTTTTTTTCCGACAAAGATTTCTCAGGAACTACTGCACCTAGGATTTTGAAATTTGGTACAAACATTGGGTATGACATGTTGTATTGTGTAAGAGAGAATCATTATCCTCATGCTTATCATTCTTTTTATTTGTTCATTTATTCTTTCTCTCCAATAAAATTTGCTGTCAAAGATTTTGCAGAAACTACTGTACCTAGGATTTTGAAATTTTGTACAAACATTGGCTATGACTTGTATTGTGTAAGAGAGACTCAGCATCCTCATGTTTGTCATTCCCATTATTTGTCTATTTTTCTTTTTCTCCAAATAAAATTTTTGTCACAGTTTTCTCAGCGCCTATGGGAGCCAGATTCTTCAAATGTTGTATACAACTAGAGAGGGTTGAATTATTTTGTGTAAAACAAAAAATTATTGGTGAAATTTATTTTGTCTTCTTTTCTTTCTTTTTTTCCATCTCTCATTCCAGTGTAATGCATAGGAAAACTTGTGTCAAAGGCTTCTCAGGAACTACCGCACCTAGAATTTTGAAATTTTGTACAAACAGTCGGTACCACCCCTTGAATCGTGTAAGACAGAATCAGCATCCTCATGCTTAGCATTCCCTTTATTCATCCATTTTTTCTTTTCCTCTAATAAATGTTTTGTCAAAGATTTCTCAAAAACTACTGCACGTAGGATTTCAAAATTTTGCACAAATATTGGATATGTTGTGTTATGTAAGAGAGAATCAGCATACTAATGCATATCATTATCTTTCTTTGTACTGTTTTTCTTTTTCTCCAATAATTTTTTTTATCACAGATTTCTCAGCTCCTATGAGAGCCAAGGTCTTCAAATTTTGTATACACCTACTGCAGGTAAAAGTATATTGTGTGAAACAAAACAATAATGATGAAATGTATTTTGCCTTCGTTCTTCCTTTTTTCCCTTTTTCCTTCTCTTACTCCATGTCAAAAAGTTTTAAGTAACTACTGCAACTAGGATTTTGAAATTTTGTACAAACATTGGGTACAATTACTTGTATCATGTAAGACAGAATTAGCATCCTCATGTTTATCATTCCCTTTATTTGTCCATTTTCTTTTTCTCCAATAACATTTTTTTTCAAAGATTTCTCAAGAACTACTGCACCTAGGATTTTGAAATATAGTACACACATTTGATATGGCTAGTTGTATTGTGTAAGAAAGAATGAGTTTCTTCATGCTTATCATTCTCTTTATTTGTCAATTTTTCTTTGTTTCTCATAAAACTCAATCAGATTTTTCACCTGCTATTAGAGTAACAGTCTTCAAATTTTGTATAAACCCAGACAGTTGTGAACTGTATAGTGCAAGAGAAAACCAGGATGCTGAGATTATTTCTTTTGCCCATCTTTTCCATGCAATAGTAATGGAAGTCTGTGTATATACAAAATTACTTCACCATACCTCTGATAGCTATGGCCGGGGGTATGTGAGCTTAGCTCACTCTGCTATATTTAAGATAGCTGCCATGCCCATTTATGGTAAAAACACATTTTCTGAGCCAGACTAGCTAGTGTTTGCAAATTAGGCCTCGCAAACGACCATCAAAGAACACAAAGGACCTGGTAATATAAATTACACTATAGTGAAGTACGGATATATGTTTTAAAGCCGCCACACGATACATACACTAGCTACTGTAGCCCTTCCGATATAAATGCCTCCAGATCATTGCAGTTTAGCTGACATGTCTTTATGGCAGCCATGTCTATGGCAGTCGTGCTTTCTTTTACATACCATGGCAACCGATTGTTTCAGATGATGATTTTAAAACGAGTCCAAAGCTCTAAAAGAAATAAATGTGAAAAGTATTTGTAAAAGAACGTGTTTCTTTGATTGCAACATTTCAGATTATTAGTCTTACCCTGTAAACACACAGGCGTTAACGTATTAATTCAATAATACCGAGTAGACGTTTCCACGTTACTCTGTGAACAGGTCCATTTACAATTTAATGGGAGTCTAATTCATTAAATTCTATTATGTCTTTTACAGAAAGTATGTTGAATGCTAACAGTGTATCAGACGTCGCGTCCAGATTATTATTTTTCCCCAGAGCCCTTTTAGACAAGTTATGCGATAATGAGTTAAGCATTCTTTTATGTAAATTTGCCCAACGTTAAGCAGCAATGTATCTATGACAAAAAATGGTCTATCTAGCTTTGTCCCCGATCTGCTTATCTTTATACTCCTGTTTTTACAGACAAGTACTTATAATGCAGTATAAGAATATAGAATGTCACTGTACAATTGGTTAAAAAACAAATATAAATTATTTATAACTTTAAATGAAAGCATTTCATGTTCAACAATTAGATGCACGCAAAAAAGACAAAATGCTATAATGATTGCATGGCTACAGAACAGGCTGAAACCTGCCTATCTATTTTTGACGAACAAATGACTTCATGCGGGAATTTGAACAGCTACACGCTGACAACTTCATACGATGTAATTTAGTATGGCACAGTATACAATACAATTATTTGACACAGGCTTACAGGTTTCGACAGAAGGAAGGTTTTAGTTGTATTGTGGTCAGAAAATACACTTTGTAGATTTTCCGCCATTTTCTTCACCAGAGAAACTTTGTATACCAAGTTTAAGGCTTCTAGCTCTTATAGTTCTGAACAAAATTTTTGACGGAAACATTAACTTTGGCCTAAAGAAATAATAATAATTAAAAAAAAAAAAGAAAGAACACATGTACAAATAATCCGAGAACGCCAACGCCAATGGTCTTTTGGTCTTTTACACGATACAAGTCATCACCTTTATATAGTACTCGTATACCAAATTTGAGGCTCTAGCTTTCGTATGTTCTGAGAAATCTTTGACAATTGTTTTGAATGGAACTTCTATGGACAGAAAGAAAAAATGAATAAAAGAATATATCAGGATGCTATACAGCCAGATATTTATAACAATGGAAACGGTACTTAGATGACTGTTTTATACTTTGGGAAAGATCCATGGCCGATTTTCTTTACTTTGAACATTTAGTAAATTACTTACATACAGATGTTAAATTCAAATTGCTTAAAATTACAAATTAACTTCCATTTCCATATATTATGGTAATAAAAGATGGAACAGCAATAGTTACGGATATCTATTTTAAAAGCACTGATTCTAAGCAGTATTTGAACTTCAAGTCATGCCGCCAGAAACCAACAAAAACAAACATTCCCTTTTCATTAGCTCGTAGAATTTGCATTATAGTATCTGATAGAAATATCCTGAAAGAAAAGCGCCTACAAGAACTCGCAGCCACTCTAATACGTAGAAAATACCCCCGACAAGTTATTGCAATGGGCATTATAAAAGTAAGTTTTGCAAATTCCTAGACAAACCTTATTGAACGTCCAGAACAAAGTAGAAGAAAACGTTATCCATTTTGTCTCGACATTTAACCCGAAAAACAGAGAAGTATTTGGCATACTAAAGAACAATATGGAAATATTACGATGACACGAGTAATGGAAACTACTGAATTAATTAAAAACAAATGACAATTTCCCAATTTAAAATGTCTGCTTACTAAATCCAGATTTCAGGGCAATAAATATACTCCATGTGTTAATAAATGTAAGGAGCCGCGGCTTGTGCAATTATATTATTAAAGAGCCATCTTTGACAATAAATAACAAATCATTTGATGTAAAAGAACATATAAACTGCACAGTTAAAACATACTTTATGTACTAATATGTAACGGCTACAATAAGTGCTACATAGGTCAGACAGGAGACAAATTAAGAAATAGGAAAAAAAAAAAAAAAAAAAAAAAAAAAACGCTCATGAACATCAAATTAAGGACTTGTCGACAAGACAAATGCCTTTTAGTTCTCACATAGATAACTGCTGCAAAACGGAACCAAAATTTTTAATTTTTCCTTTTTTTTTTTTAAATTTCATGATGAAGATGTTTCAGCTAGGTTAGCCAAAGAACGTTACTTTATTGATGATTTCTCACTAAAATTAAACACTAACTGATGACGTGACAATACCTACTTACTTTGAGTACTCATGTGTACACAAATTTGTGTAGCCACGTTACATAGCAAAGCCATAGATTTTGACACCAATTTAATTGTTACACTGAAGAGTTTGAAACCAGTCGGTAATATATAAAACAATAAACTTCCATGCGCTGATGTTGTTTATTTTTATATATAATATACTTGTTTCGGGACAGTTTTCTTGATATATACATATGAGTCTAAGAATTATTGTTGCCAAGAGTAACTCAAATGATATTTACTTGTCTAGCCCGTGGTTATCTGGAGCTCTATAACAGAAAAAAACAACGGACAAATATAAGGAATCGGAATAGACAGAAGCTGGATTTTCTGTCAAACAATTACTGCCAAGGTGCTTTACTTGTGTTGTTCGTCTGTCATTACTGACAATGACCAATCCTAATCAACTGTGTGATGTGTTATTATTTGTGTATTCTAAGATGGCTGATGAGACCAATCTTAGCTCGAAACTGCCTGTTGCAGATAGAACAAGAGAGGTCTGAGGAAGAAAGCTCTGTTGGTGATGCTTAGCTCTGGCTTTCCGCTGTGCACGTTTCTGCTCGACTTCGCTGATTGGTTTTGCTTCGTATTCACCAGCTCCTCTTTTTATGAGGCCTCGCCATTTTGTACGATCTTGTGCAATCTGTTCCCATGACTCTGTTGGTATGTTGAAGTCTTTAAGGGAGGCTTTGAGGGTATCCTTGTATCGCTTCTTCTGACCATCATGGGAGCGTTTTCCTACTTGAAGTTCTCCATAGAGGATTTTCTTTGGCAAACGTTCATCAGGCATTCTAGTAACATGGCATGTCCATCTTAACTGTGCCATTTCAGAAGAGTATGTATTCTCTGCATCCCTGCCCTTTTCAGGACTTCTGTGTCTGGAATCCTGTCTTGCCACTTGATCTTTAGAAGTTTTCTTAGACAGCTTGTATGGAAGTGGTTCAGTCTTTTGGCATGCCGTTGGTAAACTGTCCAAGTTTCGCATGCGTATAATAGTGTTGGCAGCACTACCGATCTATATACTTTCAGCTTTGTGTCAAGTCTGATTCCACTTCGATCCTAAATACTTCCACGTAGCCGGCCAAATGCTGCACTAGCTTTGGCAATTCTACCATTGACTTCATCATCAATGTGCACAACTCTAGACAATGTGCTTCCAAGGTAGGTGAACTTGTCTACAACTTGCAGTCGTTGACCTGTCACTGTGATGGTAGGCTCCTTGTAAGGCTTTCCAGGTGCTGGCTGATATACTACCTTAGTCTTTTTGATGCTGATTGTGAAATCATAGCTGTCACATGAATCAGATACTTGATCCACACCTTTTTGCTTTTTCTCTTCTGTTGGAGCACCCTTTGCCATGTCATCAGCAAAGAGGAACTCGTCTAGCACCTCTGTCTGCACCTTAGATTTAGCTTGCAACCTTCTTACTTGCATACCGTATTAAATACTAAGCCTAATAAACTTTATCAAATATTTTTTCAAAAAATTGTAAAAGTCTAAGTGAACAAAGTTGACCTTGTTGTAAAATAAGCCAAGGTCAACCCAGGGTCAGCATGTATATAAATTTGTGGGGCTAAAGTCCCTGATGCGGTGTACCAAGTTTCAAGGCCATCCAATTTGTGATTCTAGAGAATATTAGTTTTTTAGGGTTTTTACTATTATATGGGCATGATGGCTATTATATAAACTTTTTTTCCCGCGCGCCATAGATATTCCATAGGAAATTAGACTTCAATCTGATCAATGGTTTCTTAGAAATAGCTGTTTGAAAGTGTAGATAGACGATAGCCTAGAGACAGGTGCAGACAACCTTTGGGGGAAAATGATGCCAACAGCCTTATCACTTTATCAACTTGTCGTAAGTTTCAAAAACATTACTTTGAACTTTGATTTAATATTATTTCAAAATGTTTCAATGTAAAAGCCATGAATGAACAAAGTCAACTTGTAAAATATGCCAAGAACAACCCTGGGTCATCATTTATATAAATTTTGTAGGTGCTCAAGTCCCTTTTGCTGTGCCAAGTTTCAAGGTCATCTGACTTTTGGATCTGGAAAGGAAAAATTTTAAAGAGTTTGTACCATATATGGGCACGGTGGCCATCTTGGCCATGTGAAAAGGACCAACTATATCAACTTTTGTTCAAGCGAGGCGTAGATGTTCAATATAATATCCGACCAATTAGTCTAGTGGTTTCTGAGGAGAAGATGTTTGAAAGTGTGGACGAACGACGACGGACAACGGACCATTAGTATACAACGAGCTCACCTTGTGAGCCTTGGGCTCAGATGAGCTTAAAATGAAATTCCGACCCAATGTGTATGCCCGCTTGCCTTGGCAATGCAAACCAAACCAAAACATTGCTTGGCCAGTACGAGTTGGCACCCACCGCCGTCCTCTTTAGAAGCGAGCTTTTCCACCACTAGGGCATACAGAACATTCTATGATGGATAACAGCATTGTTAACTGGTGAGTTTACGTGATGCTTAATATAGCATCCTAAGAAGAATATCCGTAAATCACAAGTGACGAGCAAAGGGACAGATCACTTTGTACAATGGTATATTCTACAGTATTCACTGATTCTAAAAACGAGCAATGAAGCTCGAGCACGCATCGCAGATATGTGAAAATGACAAAAGATTGTCTCGGCTTATTTGTTCATCTGTTCTCTCATTCTTCTTCTTTCTCACTATATAGGCCAATGTTAATGTTTTCGTTAAAGATTTCTGAGGTACTATAGAAAATCTAGAAGCCTCAAACTTGATATACTATGCAATAATGATGCCTCTAATCGTGTAAGAGACATCGGGTTTTCTCAGCTTGTTCATCTGTTCTTTCAGTCTCTTTCTCTCCAGCAGATATTCATCGTCTTTACTACATGCCGTGTTCCCCAAATCCTACGAATGTCTCAAAAGATTAACACAGATAGTTACCCTAATTCTACGATTGTCCCGAAACTTCAGTACAGATAGTTACCCAATTCTTACAAATGTCTCAAAACATTAAGACAGACAGTTACCCCAATCCTATGATTGTCTCAAAACACCAAATGTTTTAGAGCCTTAATACATATACGTAGTTACAGTTAGTTACCACAATCCTACGAATGTCTCGAAACATTAACACTTATGGTAACTCAAGTCCTTCGATTGTCTTAAAGCAAAAATACAGGTGGTTATCTCAATCCTAAGAATCTCTACAAAACCATTACCACAGATAGCTATCCTTATCCTACGAACGTCTCAAAACATTAAAACAGGTAGTTACTCAAATCATTCGAATGTCTGAAAACAGTAACATAGACAATAAACCTAATCATACGAATGTCTCAAAACATCAACACAGATAATTACACGTATCCTATGAATGTTATTGAACAATAACACAGGTAGTTATCCTAAATCTCCAAACATCTTGGGGCATTAACATAGGTTGTTACCTTATTCCTACGAATGTCTCAAAGCACTAATACAGATAGTTACCTAAGCTTATGAATGTATCAAAATATTAAAACAAATATTTACTCCATCCTGTAAATGTCTCCAAATACTAACACAGGTTGTAAATCTAATCTTACGAACATCTCAAGCTATTACACAGACGATTCAGATAGTTAAATCAATCGTATGAAAGTTTCAAATCTTTGACAAAGACAGTTGCCCTAATTCTACAAATGTTTCAAAAGATTAACATAGAAGTTTCTCCAAACCTTCGAATGTTTCTAAACGTTAACGCAGGTAGCTTCCCGAATCCTACGAATGTCGCAAAATACACAGCCATCCACTACAATGTGTGTCTCAAAACATTAACACGGGTAGTTACGCAAAATATACCAATGTCTCAAAACATTTGCCCTCACTGCTTGATCATGTCAAGCCAGATGTAGTGGTGGGAATAGACATATGCATAAAACCAGATGTGCACAATGCCGAAATTGTCCCAAATGAACTTGGACATGGACATGAAAATTGTATACGTAACAGAAGCACCAGAGGAGGCAGAGCCCTCTTCTTGGTTAGTAAGAGATTTATTGCCCGTTGAGCCGAAGAGTTTGAATCATACTGTGAAATTCCCCGTGTCAAGGTAGAGATAGTAGGCTCCAAACCCCTCATATAGCAGCCTAGTACAGACCAAATGAGACAGACGCTGCTAGTCAGGAAGATCTTTGCAGAACCTTAGTGGGTGTTGGGAAATTTCAACATGCCAAAGTTTTCTTGGGAAGATAATTGACTCTCCATTAGGCAAGACTGTAAGTATCTGAGCATCTATAATGACTTCCAGGACATGTTTGCAGAGTTCAACCTAACGCAGATGGTGACGGAACTAACCAGGTATGAAGATGTTCTTTATCTCTAGCACCCTGGTCTATAAAACTGAAGGCATCTCAAACCATGATATTTTATAGTCTGAAATGAATATCAAACCTCAGGTAATTCTGCAGAAACTAAGAGTCATGCCAGCTTATAAAAGAGATGCCTAAAGTGCACCCGCACAGCACATGTCAGAATTGGGGGAGCCCTTCATGAGGAACCTTGAGTCAAAGTCTCTAAATACATTGTGACGACTTTAAAAATGCTCTGCTATATGGTATAGACAAAATGTACCGAAAAAAAACAGTATCAGTAAGCCCTCATTTCTATGGGTGAACCAAGACAACAAACGAAACACACGCAAACACGAAAGCTTGTAATAAATTTATAAAAAAAAAGTAGAACCTGTAAGGACAGTTTGAAATTTCTTGTGTCTCACCCGGTAAGACGTAAACTAAGCCTTGCCCATAATCAGCACATAGAAGATGTTCTTAGAATCAGCAGGTCTGAAGAGACGACAGATACTGTTAACGTAAATAAGTGCACCCGGGAATTGATACAATCAGATCCACATCAATTTCTGAGACAGACAAATACACTTAGACAGCCACAAAAAAGCAGCTTCCAAGCAGATTTGGAAATCCTTTCCAAAAAATGTGGAAACTCTGTTATCAAACTTAACTGAATAGATCTTAAACTTACATACTTGTTAAAAGAAAAACAATTGTAAGTAAAACACTACAGAACATGTAACACACACAAAAAAAAAAAAAAAAAAAAAAAAAAAAAAAGAAATACAATGAAACGGTACGCCTTGATCAGTAATTATTTACTGGGAGTGTTAAGCTAGTTTTATGGGATCCGACACTCGCTCTTAGCTTCTATAGTGGTAAAAAATATAACTTTTTGATCCGCGAGGTGTTTTTATGCCCCCGCCATTTTCAATGGGGGGTGGGGGCATGTAGTATCACCGCTGTCCGTACGTACGTCCGTCCTGTCCGTCCGTCCCGTACGTAACACAAATGGTTTCCGTGCGATATCTTTTGAAAAGGTTTGTGTATTGGATTAAAATTTTATACACAGATATATAATCATAAAATGTAGGTCAAGTTTAATTTAGGGTAAAATCCACCAATTATTTTGGGAGTTTGGGAGTTATGTCCCTTTGTCGACTGAAAAATTTTCAACTTTGAAAAATGGTTTCCGTTCAATATCTTTTGCAAAGATTAGTGTATTGAATTAAAATTTTATAGGTATATAATCATAAAATGTAGGTCAAGTTCGATTTAGGGTACAATCCACCGGTTATTTTGGGAGTTATGGCCCTTTTTCAATTTTGAAAAATGGTTTCCATTCCATAACTTTTGAAAGGATTAGTGTAATGGATTCATATTTAAAACACGGGCAAATGATTATAAAATATAGGTCAAGTTCGATTTAGGGTAAAATCCACCAATTATTTTTGGAGTTACGGCCCCTTTTCAATGTTGAAAAATACGATATCTTTTGAAAAGATTAGTGTATTAGATTCAAATTTTATACACAGGTATATAATCATAAAATGTAGATCAAGTTTGATGTAGAGTAAAATCCACCAATTATTTTGGGAGTTATGGCCCTTTTTCAACTTTGAAAATGGTTTCGGTTCCATAACTTTTGAAAAGATTAGTGTATTGGATTGATATTTTATACACGAGCGTATAATTATAAAATATAGGTCAAATGCGATTTAGGGTAAAATCCACCAATTACTTTTGGAGTTACGGCCCATTTTCAACGTTCAAAAATAGTTTCCGTTTGATACCTTTTGAAAACAATAGTGTATTGGATTCATATTTGATACACAGGTATATAATCATAAAATAGAGGTCAAGTTTGATTTAGGGTAAAATCCACTCATTATTATGTGTTATGGCCCTGTTTTACCTTCAAAAACTGTTTTTCTTTCGATATTTTTTTTAAAAAAGATTGGTGTATTGGCTTCATATTTTATACACAGGTATATAATCATAAAATATAGGTCAAGTTCGATTTGGGGTAAAATCGGCCAATTATTATGAGAGTTATGGCCCTTTTTCAACTTCATTTTTTGCAAAATGCCTGCATGCGTGTGAGGATGGCCCCTGGGCGGGGGCATCTGTGTCATACTGACACATTTCTAGTTTTTATCTATGAATCATTACGGACAACAAATATAAAAAATATATAAAACCTATAATGAAGCAAGGATGAGGGCTCAATCGAAACAACCTGTTGAGACACTTGGAGATCCCTGGGGTGCCAAGCAACACCACTACAGTACTGGAGCAAAACCAAACATCAGTTGATCCCCGGTGGACCTCGAAAGACATAAAAAGTTCCGGCCCAGACCATCTGATCAATAGTTTTTAAGTCAGGGTTATCATGAGTCTGAACCCCGACCCAAACGGCGTGCAATTAACGAGGTAAGCAAAGTGGTCAACCGTGACTGAGTCACCCGCTAAGTAAGTCTTCATATGCAACCAAAATATGTGTATGCTGTTACAGAATCAAAAATGACTGTAGGGCAGAAACTTTACTCACCAGTGATGATCTGCTGAGAACCAAGATAACTTTACTCACCAAAGATGGTCTGCTGAGAACCAAGATAAGGCAAATATACTTAACACTCAATTTCAGTCGGTGTTTAATTCCCCCCGCTTTCGCCCCACCCATTCCCACCAAAAAGTCCGCTAGCGCTAAACAAACTTGCTCAAATGACAGTTCAAGGTCTAGTTGACGCTGGTCTTCAAACACCCTGTTCCACTTTAGCACCTAAATAATAATCCAATCATGCCTGCAATTCAAGTATTGGAAAATTGAATCTTAAAGCTCTTACATGACAGTATAGTAAAACAAACGTCAAAAAGATTGCCTTTGGAAACAAAGAACACTCTACAGATGAGAAAATGGGAGTCTCGGTTAAAATCACCCCGATACTTCCTACTAAGTTTCAAGTCAATGGGCCTTTCGGTTCAGGAGAAGCAAACAGTAGATGTTCAGTATGGCGGCCATGGTGACCATCTTGGATTTCCGATCGAAACAATTTATCTATTTTTGATCAACAAGTCATCCCGATGCTTCCTATCAAGTGTCTAGTAAATTGGCTTTTCGGTTGAAGAGAAGAAGCCAAAAAAAAAAAAAAAAAAAACAAACAAGTGACCCTGGTGCTTCCTACCAAGTTTCAAGTCAGCTGGCCTTTCGGTTCAGGAGAAGAATCAAGATTAAGGTTTTCAAGATGGCCGCCACCACGGCGGCCATCTTGAATTTCCGATAGGAACTATTTTAGATATTTCAAACTACAAGTCACCGCGCTGTTTCCTGTTTTTACCAAGTTTCAAGTCAATTTGCCTTTTGGTTTGAGAGAAGAAGCGAAAAAAAGATTTTGAAGATGGCCGCCACCATCTTAGATTTCGGATCGGAACGATTTTAGCATCACACCAGTAGTTACCCCAATACTACCAATGTCAAAAAACATAACGCATGTAATTACCCCAATCCTACACATATCTCAAAATATTAACACAGTTAGTTACCCCAATCCTACGAATCTTTCAAAACATCAACAGAGATAGATACACCAACGATTGTCTCAAAATATCAAAATAGATAATTATCCCTATTCTATGAATGTCTCAAACCATAAACACAGCTATTTACTCCAATACAACGATTGCCTCAGTTATCAACACAGTTTCCCAAAATCCTATGAATGTCTTAAAACATACAGATATTTACTTCCATCCAAAAACATCAACACAGATCTTTACCTAAATGCTACAATTGTCTCAAAACATTAACATAGATAGTTACCCCAATCCTAGAAATATTTCAAAGCACTTACACAAATAGTTTCTCCAATCCTACGAATTTCTAAAAACATTAACACAGATTGTTACCCCAGTCCTATGAATGCCACAAAACATTAACACATGTTATTTCTCTAATCCTACGATATCTCAAAACATTAATAGTTTCCCATATCATACGAACGCCTAAAACATTTGCAATGACAAGCACCCCATCCCACGAATTTTTAACCCATTAACACAGTAAGTTTCACTGACACTACGAATGTTTCAAAATATAACAACAGATAAATACACTACTCAAACGACTGTCTCAAAACATTAATAAAGATAATTACCCTAATCATACTAATCTCTGAAAAACATTTAGTTACCCAAAGCCTATCAATGTCGCAAAACACTGACACAAAGAGAAGTCTCAATCATACAAATGTCACAAAACAGTAACACAAACAGTGATCCAAATCCTACGCATGTTTTGAAACCCCAGTTTACCCCAGTCCAACAACGGCCTCAAAATGTCAACACAAATAGTTATCTAAATCCTATGAAAGTCTCAAAATATCAACACAGATATTTATCCCAATGGTACGAGTGTCTAAAAACATTAATCTAGACGGTTACTCTTATCTTAGGAGTGTCTCAAAGCATCTAACACAAAAAGTTTATCCAATTCTATAATTGTCTAAAAATATTAAAACAGATAGTTACCCGAATGCTACGAATGTCACACAAAATCATATAGTTTTCCCATTCCTGCTATGTCTCAAAACATTACCATATATAGTTACCCCAATCATATAAATTGCTAAAAACATTTATATAGACAAGCGCCCCAATCCTACGATTTTTTAACGTTAACACTAGAACTAACATTAATTCTACAAATATTTCAAAACATAAGAACAATCAAAGGATTGTCTCAAAACATCAACAAAGATAATAACAGCAAAAGACCTGCAAAGTTTCAAATTGATTGGTATAAAACTGTAGGAGTTGCGCACACAAGGTATCCGCGGTAATGCCCGTATTTAAACCCCGGCCCTCCACCCCCAGCCCCCACACCCCCAAAAGAAAAAAAATGGATAAGTTCAAAAGTCGAAAAAAGTAACAAATATTTCATGCCAAAACCACTGGTACATTTACAGACCATGACAAAAGAGTCTGCAATGTTAGAAAATGATCGGTATGAAACTGTATAAGGAGTTCCCCACGCAAGGTACCCACTATCTGTCTTCAAATGCCTGAGTCGCAAAAGGAAAATTACTCCGCAAGGAGAACCCTGACGGAAAAAAAAAAAAAAAAAAAAAAAAAAAAAAAAAAAAAAAAAAATATGGGTCCGCTTATTATTCATGCTGATGCTATATATAAAATTTCAGGATCCTGTCTCTAACCATTCCTGGCAGTATGCAAAGCGTAATGGATAGACGGACACACATGGCTGTTCAAAAGTCGGAAAAAGTGACAAAAATAAATTGACGATAATGCTAAAACCACATGCACATTTACAGACCATAACAAAAGGGCCGGCAAAGTTTCAAATTGCTCGGTATAAAACTGTAGGAGGACTTGCGCACACAAGGTACCATCTATAATACAGTTGAATAATATTTAAGCCCTAAAAATGGCTAAGTTGAAAAGTAAAAAATGACAAAACCATTCCTGACCGTCTGCAGGGGTAACAGGCTGACAGACTGACAGGCCAAAATCAATATGCTCCTCAACATCTTAGACGTTGAGGGGCATAATTATGTAATCTAAGCAATAGTTGTCAAATATAAGGATCCTACTTCAAGCAGTTCTCTAGATGTCGTGTTAACAAGGTTTTCCAGGTGCTATAATGGCAAAGTCTAAAAATTGGCATACCTCAGTCAATATTCTACGAAATTCGGTCAAAAATTATTCAGGTCATTTAAACATTAATCCTTAACCATGTGCAAAATTTCAGAATCCTAGCTTATGCAGTTCTCTTAATATCGTGTTGACAAGATTTTCCAGCTGCTATAATGGCAAAGTCTAAATATTGGCATAACTCAATATTTGACGGAATTTGATCAAAAGTTAATTAGGGCATCCAAACATTGATCCGAAAATGTGTGAAAAAATTACAATCGTAACTCGTGCAGTTGTCTAGATATCGTGTTGACTATGTTTTCCATCGCAATATATGCAAAGTCAAAAGGGGCATAAATCTGCCAAATTTTACGGAATTCGGTCAAAAGTTACTCAGGTTATCTAAACACTGATTTTAAACTGTGTGCAAAATATCTGGATCCAAGCTCAAGCGATTTTCTAGACTTCATGCTGACAAGGTTTTTCTCCCACTGTAATAAAGGCAAAGTTAAAAATGATATAGCTCCGCCAATTTATTACAGAATTAGTTAAAAAGTTAATCAGGTCATCTAATCATTGATCCCAAATAGTTTTCAAAATATCAGGTTTCTACTTTAAGCAGTAAGTTTTAATTTATATGCAGACGCACTTTTTGTCATTTAAGTAATGTTTAATGGTATCTGACATTACTCTACATTTTAACTTCACGTTAAAATATGAGTATGTGTAAATATTTGTGGTAGGAAAAGTAACGAGATATTTTTCATGTCCAGTGTGAGCCATTGAGTCTATAAACTTTTGTGCTCCAGCGTCTCTCTATGTTGAGTGACCCGATATTGACGACGTGAACCGAAACTGAGGTCTGACAGTAGTCTTATATTAAGGAATCCTGAGATATGACACGAAGCCATGTGGAAGAAAGCTAACAAGCATTTTGCACACATATAATTGGTTTATCTAATGGTATAAAAAATATACGATGGCAAACAATCCTGATTCACTCTGATTAGTCAAGACGTCGACGACAGGTTCTGGCAAATTCTAATGTTAGACCTATAGATCCAAAAATAGATTCACGATGTCATGAACCGTTTTGACTCTATTTTTGGGTCTCTAGAAGTCTGGCATCACATTTATCGGCCTTCTAGAGAACCCAAAACCGATTCAGGAATTAGCAAGTTTTTGGACGTTAAAATGTCATATAATAAAACGACTGATGACTTGATTTTAGTCTGATTCAGAGCTGCTATTTACACAAACTACAGGTACTGTAGCTAAATTCAAAAATAAATTATGTTCGGAATATTTTTTTTTGTGTGTGTATCATTACACCGATCAATCAATTATTTCCAAGTATTCGAACAACGCCACTATCTACTTATGACGTTATCAGCGTTAGGCTTAAGTGACGTCATCCAAATGGCGTCCAATAGTAGTACAATGTTTAAAATGTCATTCAAAAAATAGTTTGGCGATTTTCTGACTGAAATTATTTTTAAAAATAGCCAGGCTAAGGTCAAGGACCGGTCAATATCACTTTTGTCTCTGCTGCTAGGCAAATGAAAAACAGTCGTATAACAAATGACTAGGCTAAGGCCAAGGACCTGTCAATATCACTTTTTGTAACTGCTGCCAGTCAGCTTAAAAAAGTCATATAACAAAACAATTGATGCATGCTTTTGAGGTTAACATTAGAATTTGTCAACCGTCGTAAGTGATCGTTTGGAGGTGGTAATCTTTGACTCAAAAAATTTTATGAGTCAATAGTATTAAGCTTGCAAGTAACTAGTCTTGGTACATGCTAGATGCGGGACCAAGAGTAGCCTATGGAGAAGAATGGACAGCATCTCAAATGACTACATACCGTAATCACCCTAAATATTTAAGACAACTGAACACCTTAACATACTTCTACTAACATTTGAGCAAGTTTTATTCTCTGATGATGCATTGTGTCTAAACCGTTTTAAGATGCATGTTATATCACTCTGCCAGCTACATTATTTTTTTCTTCCAGATATGGCTGAACGAGGACTGCAGAGTAGCATGTGTATGTTCCGAGTCGTTAGGACCAAAGTTCTGTGGTATTCCAGTGTGGTTTGTGGCACTTTGCCCACTCTAGCATGGCAAGATGGAGCTTAGGCCTGCAAGCTTTCTGAGAGATGGTGACTAAATACCAGCGATTAACCTAATCAGCCAATCGGCTAAAGACTAATATCGGGCTTCCCTAACCGCATTGCTAAAAACATCCGGATCCGCGCATATGGATCCGCGCAACTGTTCTGGTACAGCCAGACCAGGGCCTTCGTTTCACATCTTAAAATGTAGAATATCCATGAGCAAAGAAGACGGAACTGTGGCATTGTTGTACGCAAAATTACGGAACCCGAGAAGGACATTTCCCTACTGATATTTAGGAGAAAAGAAATCAAAACGATTAAAACAGAAAAAAAGATATTTTCTTTCTGATATTTAGCAGAACAGAAATCAAAACAATAAAATTTGAACAAAACTTAAAACAAAACTAACACATTTCCTGTCCGATATTTAGTCGGAAATTTAAACAATAAAAGCAGAATGGAAATTAAAACCAAAAAACAAACACACAAAACAGAAAAGAAAGAAACACGACATTTTCCTTTCTGATATTTAGCAGAAAATAAAACAAAACAATAAAAACAGAGCAAATATTAAAATAAAAACAACATATTATTTTTCCGATATTTATCAGTAAAGAAATTAAAACAATAAAAAGTAGAACTGAAAGCAAGACAAAGACAACGTATCTCTTTTCCGATATTTAGCAGAAAAGAAATCTAAACAATAAGAACAGAACAGAAACAAAAAAGAAATATATCTTTATTTATATATATATATATATATATATATATATATATATATATATATATATATATATATATATATATATATATATATATATATATATATATATATATATATATCGCATTTCCTTTCCGATATTTAGAAGGAAAGAAATTAAAACAATAAAAAAGATCTAGTTTAATCAACATATGTCGTTTAAACGACTAATTATATCGTTTGTTTAACATAATGATCTCGTTTTAACAATATAATATGTTGTCTAAACGAGATACTGTTTTGTTTCAATTTCCCTATTCTTCTTCTTATTATTATTGTTTTGTTTTAATTTCCATTCTGGTTTTCGTTTTAATATCTTTTCTGCTAAATATCGAAAAAGAAATGTGCTACTTTTGTTTCAATTTCTGAAGAGTGTTTATTCTTTTAAATTCTTTTCTGCTAAATATTGGAAAGGATTGTTTTTATTTTTGTTTTAATTAACGTTCTGTTTTTCAATTTCTTTTCTGCTAAATATCGAAAACGAAATGTGTTATGTTTGTTTTAATTTCTGTTCTTTTGTTTTCTGTTGACTTCCTTTTTTGCTAAATATCGGAAAGAAAATGTCTACTTTTTGTTTTATTTCCCTTCTGTATCTTATTCTTATGGTTTCTTTTCTTCTAAACATCGGTAAAGAAAATAAAATAGAGAAGAAAACAACATAATATGTCGTTTGAACGACTTATTATGTCGTTTTATCAACATAAAAATCTCGTTTAAACAACATACTGTCTAAATTCTTTTCTACTAAATATTGGAAAGGAAATGCCCCTTCAGGGTTTTCATACGGAACCTCGGAGGGGACATGTCTTTTCCAATAGTTAGCAGAAAAGTAATCAAAACAATAAATAAAAGTAGAATGGAAATGATATGTCGTTTAAACGATATAATATATCGTTTAAACGGCATCTTTATTTTTCATTTCTGAAAAAAGTAAAATGGAAATTTAAACAAAAATATGTCATTTAAAAGACATATATTGTGTTTTAGCTCACCTGAGCTATGCTCAGGTTGAGCTATAGTGATAACCTTTTGTCCGTCGTCCGCCCGTCCGTCCAGTTTTCCGTCTGTTTTTCCGTCCGTACGTCCGTAAACACTTTCAAACGACAACTCCTCCAAAACCATTGAAGCCATTTGTACCTAATTTGGTACAATGTTGCTTGGGTATGGGTGTTTAAAAATAGCTAAAATTGTGGTATTGTGGCTCTTAGTTTGGTTGCTATGGCAATAGAAAACTCCAATAGACTTATAATGGGAAAATGATTAAATTGCTTTTTCTCTATAACCAGTAAAGTGATGTGAACTATCTTTGGGGCCCCCGTAGCCTAGTGGATAAGAGAGTTGACTCTTAATCCATTAGGTTTCTCACCGCTGTGGTTCGAACCTAGCTCGGGTCATATGTGGGAAAGCCAAGTTCTGCTTACGGATGGTCAGGTGGTTTTTCTCCGGGTTCTCCGGTTTTCGCCCACCTTCGATGAACGATCGGCTCGATATAAGTGAAATATTCTTGAAAGGGCCGTAAAACCCAAATCAAAAAAAAAAAAAAAAAAAAAAAAAAAAAAAAAAAAAAAAAAGAACTATCTTTGGCAGTTATGATCATCTGATTATTGTATACCCAGTTTGTATGTTTTATGACCCGTGGCAATTGTGTTTGGTTGTCAAGGCAACATTAAATTTTAAAAGGACAACTCCATAAAAATCACCGAAGCAGTTTGACTCTAATATGATATAAACATGGCTTGGGTAAGGGCAATTCAAATTGGCTAAACTTATGGTGATCTGCCTCTTGGTTTGGTTATCATGGCAACAGAAAAGTCCTACTGACATTTAATGGAAAAAAGGTTAAATTGCATTTTCTCTATAACCAGTGAAGTGATGTGAACCATATTTGGTAGTTATGATCATCTGATGATTGTCTACCCAGTTTGTGTGTTTAATGACCAGTGGCCATTTCGTTTGGTTGCCATGGTAACATTTAATTTAAAAAATGTTTTTTTTAAATGACAACTCCCAAACCACTGAAGCAGTTTGACACTTATTTGGTAAGAATGTTGCTTGAGTAAGGGCAATTTAAAATCGCTAAAAGTTTGCCAGTTTTCATGGTTTCGTTGCCATGGTAACAACAAGCTTCCATAGACTTATAATGGGAAAATGATGAAATGACATTATCTCCACGACCAGTGAAGTGTTGTGAGCCATATTTGGCAGGTATGATCATCTGATGTTGTCTACCAGGTTTATTTTATGGCATGCCAAAATCTGCCCAAATTTTGTCCGGATGAGTTCTCTGTAACCACTGGACGGATTGTTTTGAAATTTGAGGTATGTTAGTTATGGATATGAAGTTGCAAATGGGTTTCAAAGTGTCCCTGTGAGAGCATGCCCCTCCCCTTTATTTCATAAAAGACCTAATATCACAGAAACCATTCAGATCCCCACCCATAAACATATTCTTGTTCCTTATGATAATATGCATCTAGTGATACTGACTTGGGGTCCGCTGGAGGCATACCCCAACCCTTCATTTCATAAAAGGCCTTAAATATCAGACAATGTTCAGATTTCCCCTCCCCCAAGCAATATGTTATTGTTCTTTATGATAAGATGCATCCATAGACATAGACTTATGGTCCCCTGGGGATATGCCCCATCCCTTCTAGTTGATTAAAGGCCAAATATCTCAGAAACAGTTCACAGTCCACATCCCTTATCCATATGTGACTCGTCACGCGAAAAGGGACCTTCTGGGAATTTTTGGCGAAAATGAGTTATTAATAATTTCAAATATGTTGGTATTTTAGAAACAAATTGACACCAAAATAAACAAAATTTTCCTAAGGGTTTCAGATTTACACTATCTTAAACATAGGTACCCTAAACGTAATAACGTCACAGAATACCAATTCGACATCATATGTTACGTCACCAAACTGTTACCAGTAAAGAAACAGGTAATAGTGAAGGAAAATATCTGAAAGGCATTTCAAAACAATAATAGATTTATTTCCTTATCATTAAATCATTATTAGGCATTTCTTTGGGATATCTGGCATACTGTTGTCGTCTGCAGCTATGGAGTTAACCGATTTTGAGCCTCGTCGCAAGAAACCCTGTAAATTGCATGTACAAAGAACAAAAGGCGCGACCTGATCAGCATGCGCATCTGCAGACTGATCAGCGCCTTTGTTGTTCGCTTTTCTGATAGTATGATTGCTTAGGCGACTGTATGCCAAACCAGTTCATGCCACTTCAGGGCTTCTCAGACTGAGCATGCTGGTTTTTGTCTCGCCTGATCGGAAACCATAAAGACCGGTTTTCTCGCGATGAGGCTTATATGATATACGAAAAATTTAAAGAGCTCACTATTACGTTTCAAAAACTCTTTATAAAGACAAAAAAAGTTCCTACTGACTATTTCCCATGTTGTTCAAAGTAGTTTTACGAGATTGATACAAGTGTAGAAATCATGACAAGGGGACATGTTGAAAAATTGACAGCGTCAATGTTCTGCATCTCAACTATGTTTCACACGGTGCGCCATCGAGTGTGAGATTCTGTTTGTCATAAAGCGATGAGATCATGACCTTACGTGCCAGTAACCATGTGTTACGTACTACACGTGTGGTCATATTTTTTGTGACATTAGGTTATCCACTAAATAACAGCGACTGTATGTGATAAATCTAAGTATGGAAGGTAACAGGATTAACAAGTTGTTATCATATAAAAGATTACTTTTCATGTACGCACTGCAATGATACATACTGTTATAGCTATTTCTAGAGCTCAATGCTGGTCACTTTTACACGAGTGTGCTTTCATAGAATGTGGTTTGGGCACTAGGGTTTGGGACAAGTTATATCTTTATTATTGTCACCTTTACAGTGCTGGCGGACATTCTCGTAGAGGTACCAGGATCTTTCAGCGCTGAGACCAGGTGGCGGGATCACTTCTGGTTCAGCAGTGAACAGTTCCTGAACCTTACTCTTATCCTTTACAATGTTGATTTTCACTTCCGGGGAAGATGGATACTGTCTAACGTAAACTACACCAGGTTCTGAAGCCGTCAAATGAAAGTGATGATACTTCGTCAAATTTGAAATTTTCTTGAAATACATTCCATTTTCTAACTGTTACAATAGAGTTTCAGTTAAATCAGTTATAAGATGCGGTATATTAATCTCCTTGGTTGTAGATAGTTAAACTATTTCCGCTAACTGTGAGCCATGTTTGTATTTCAATTTAACCAAACCGAAACACCAGTCTGGACCAAATCTCGTATGGTATGGCAACATAAACGTCAGCTCAATATTTGAATTTAAACCCTTCAATGTTCTATAACAAAGGTACAGGACAACAGCATTGTTCTTATTTTGTCCACGACAATTATCACAGTGGAGATTCAGATCTTTGCATTTAACAGAGTTGTCAGAATTGAAATAATGATGAAGATAACTCACAGTCTCATTTGCACCCTCGCCAGTAAGCTCATTTTCATCAATGAGGTAATTAATTTGCCTGGGTAATGATTCGGAGCAAATTCCAAACAGATGGCATTTCCGAGGAGTTTTGAAATATATAGGTCCGACTTGCTGGGGGCTGTGGGGGAAAGCATATTTTGGGCATAATCAAAGGAAATGTGTAACGCTCCATCTAGCACATCATCTGACTGCTTTCATCCTCTGTCAGAGAATTCCAGTATGTACTTGGATTTGCACATTGCAGTTTGTAATAGTCACGACATTGCAAGGAATAAATGCTACTCTTGTTTGACAAGCTGAGCATTTTCTCAGCTTCAGAACAGTTGAAGATTTCATTATTAAATTGTTATTTTGCTGACATATTTCACATTATTAAATTGTTATTTTGCTGACACATTATTAAATTGTTATTTTGCTGACACATTATTAAATTGTTATTTTGCTGGCATATTTCACATAGGGGTATACAATATTTTTCTTATTTCTGTTCTAAGACATAGTTTTTGGGTACTCGTTAGAACCGCCTCAATCAGGCGGTTCTAAAGACCACCGACAATCTATATTTGGAATTTTAATAAGAAAAAAAAAACATCAGAAAAAAATGATAGGGCGTAAAAGAATAGCTATGTTTCCGTTAACATGCTGAAAAAAAATGGTCGGTAGGTAGGAGAATTTTTTCTTCTTTTTTTTTTTCTTTCTATTTTTTTCTCCAGAAAAGAACAGGGTCGGACCTGTAATTTTATAAAAAATACAGGTATTTTGTTGAGGGTCAGTGCTTTACTTTTTTATTTTGCATTTTTACTGATAAAAAATAGCAGATTCGGGTGTTTGAAACAGGGTCGGTCGGGTTAGCGGAAACACACTATTTTTTTACGCCTAGTTTTGGAGAAATGAAAGAGTGCACTGTCACAAGGCTCCATGTGTTTTTCGTTATGAGTTAAGTAGCTTGTTTGGGCGGAGACAGACTATACACACATACCAACAGACAAATGAAATGGTCGCTAGGTACTGGTCTCTTGTTGCCTGAATGCCGATTCTAATGATACTTTTAAACATAATTGCCCCTATTTACTGGACATGGTTTGTGAAACATTCACAATTGTTAAAATGCAATAAAGTGTGCATTTAATGTGGAATGTTTCCAGTCTTCTGTTTTAATAGTTTTGCAATACATTCTTAAAAATAATATAAAAGAAAATAACGTGAACAAAAAAGAAAAAAATGAAACGCAACAAAAAAAAAAAATAATAAAATAAATAAATAAATAAATCTGGTAGGTTTGAACGCCGGACCGCAGGATCTGAAGGAGAGATACGTATCCAATATACTACCAAGGATGACTTGGTTCTGCATTTATAACTGTATATATGATAATAATCGATATTAAATTATGACGTAGTGCTCACGTATCAATTTTAATTTGGTAAGTGAATAGGGTGCTTGTGACGTAATAAGGTCGTTAAACACTTACAAAATTGAAATTTATGTCCTTCGAAAACTATGTAATTGTTAAAATGCAATTAAGTGTGCATTTAATGTGGAATGTTTCCAGTCTTCTTCAGGAACAGATCTTTCACGGATGTGGAAGACAACTGCGACATTTTTACTGTTTATTTTTAAATTCCGCCGCGCATGTCACTCAAACAAGGGACAAAACTCGAATAGGAACACTATGAAAAATCAGAACATTTTAATGGTATTGAAAAAAAGAAGGCAATTTTGCCCTATATAAGTAAATAACGAGACCAATTTAGACACAACGTAACCCAATTATCGGCAAATAAGGTTAGCGTAAACATTATTTTCGAACGTCATTTACGTTCAATGACGTAATTTCCCAGAAGGTCCCTTTTCGCGTGACATTTATATATTGTTGTTTTTTATGATAAGACGCATCCAATGACATAAAACTGGTGTCCACCGGGATAATGCCCCCCCCCCCCCTCCAGTTACTGAAAGCAGAATATTTCCGTTCAGATCCCCACCCCTAAACCGTATGTATTCTTTTTCCTTATGATACGATGCATCCAGTGATACCAGCCATGCGTCCCCACGTGGTATACCCCACCCCTCCAGTTCATATAAGACTTACTATCTCAGGAAGCATTCAGAACCCCATCCCTAAACCATATATATTGTTGTTCCTTATAATAAGACACATTCAGTGACACTGGCCTTTGGTCCCCTTGGGGTGTGCACGATCCCTACAGTTCATATGTCTTAATATCTCAGGAACCCCACCCCTAAACCATGTATATTGTTGTTTCTTATGATAAGACTCATTCAATGACACTGACCTGTGGTCCTCTGGTGGCATGCCCGACCACTTCAGTTCATATAAGGCTTAATATCTCAGGAACCGTTCAGATACCCACCCCTAAACCATATATATTGTTGTTCATGATGACAAGATGCATTCATGACACCGACCAAGGGTCCCCAGGTGGTAGTCCCGGCACCCTCCTCAAGTTCATATTAGGCTTTATAACACAGAAAGCATTCAGATCCCTACTCAAATGATGATTACTTGCAATGACAGGATTGAAAAATGTTGTAAACGTCTGCATATCAAGAGTGGCTATTTCACTCAGGTGAGCGAGCCGTGGCCCCTGTACATTTTGGTTTTGTTTTAATTTCAATTCTATTTTTTTCAGAATGGAAAAATAATGCTATCGTTTAAACGACATATTGTTTGTTTCAATTTCCATTTTACTTTTTTGGAATGGAAAGGCAAATATGTCGAAGGGGACTATAGTAATGGGTTCGTCCGTCCGTCCGTAGACACAATCTTGTCTTCGCAACTCCTCCTACAAGTGTTCAAGGGATTTTGATGAAACTTTCCAGTTATTGTTCCCATGGCCTGAAAATAATCGTATTTTATCGAGGTCATGCTCGACTGATTTTTACCAGAGTTATAGCCATTTGGCAATTTTTCAACAGTAAGTCTTGTCTCTGCAACTCCTCTTGCAGTTTTCAGTAGATTTTAGTGAAACCTTCCAGTTATTGTTGCCATGACCTGGAGGATCATATTATACCGAGGTCACGCTTGACTGCTTTTTACCAGAGTTATAGCCTGTTACGGGCCGAGGTCAGCAGACTCAAACTCTCCTCAGTAATAGAATAGGCCCACCGTCTGAACAGTCACTGGCCAGTAGTGAAGGCTATGGCTGCCCTGTATCACTGCCCTGACGTGACTACCGGTAGTTCAGGCTCTATGAGTGATGTCTTGGGTGTTCGAATATACCAGCAACCCGGAACAGTCACCGTCTAATGGTGATGGTTCTGGCTGCCTAGTGACAAAGCACGGAAACTGCGTCTCAGGCTTTGTATGTATAAAAAATGTGAACTTCAGTAACAAAAAGGACTTAATGTGACAGCTCAATGCTGCTAACGGAAGGGAGAGAAAACAAAACCTGAGGCATAACTATGCTAAACTTAATTTAATGAAAAATAAATGATAGAAAAAACTGTGACAATGTTACATATCTCTAACTATTTGATTTATTGGGACAAACACAAAGGACGGGTAACTAATTAGACAAGACTAGACGGATTGTGATGTGGTGTAACGACACGGTTATTTATGGTAAGACGGCAGTGATCCCTCACAAGTACAGCAGCATATGATAATATGTTTAATAGAATGAAGCAAATAGCAGAGAAACTCTTTTAAATAAATTAATCATCCCATTAATGACACTGGATATTCCATATCCAACTACTAGTGCAGCTACAGATAGGAGTTAGCCTATCTCCAGACTCTTATCTTTTCTATCAATTTTCAAAGGTGTACAATCTAGTAGTTTTAAAAGTTATGTCCCTTTGTAAAAAAAAATATAAAAAAACGCATATAGTTTCTGTAGTAAAACAGTGGCATGGGACTAACGAGAACCAATTTATTACATCTACAGGAAATGAAAAAATGGCAGAAACGACTGGAGCCAGTCTATTTTATATGGGTCTACAAAAATAGATTTATGCCCTAATGCAAAAAAACACAAAACAAACAAAAAAACATGAAAACTGTGAGAAAAAAAAACTCACAATATGTCCAATGGTAATATAAGGACTTTTGAATAAAAATGAACTTTGGAAATAATTAAAATTTTAAAATAAGCCAAAAAGATGCAAACCAGTTAAACGTGAAGTGTACCCTACGAAATCAAAAATCTGAAGTTACCCCGCAGATGCGGGAGCTTGCTTAAATACTCCTGCATCCCGCAACCCTCAACAAAAGAAAAGCGGGATTTCCCCATCCCAAAGCAAAGATGCTGAGGGGTCACATGATCCCACAGACTCGGGAACGTAGGAAGACGTTCCCGCAAGAAAGCTACGATGTCGGCCATCTTGATTTACTGAAAAAAAAATCAGAGGGTTGCCCCGTTCAAATGCAAATATTTCAATATTATTAAATTAAACTCATGCTAAAACATATGTGAAAATAACCCCAATTAAATTTACTAACAGATTCTTACACTCAGAAATGTTAGAAAAAACTGTACTGAGCGATAGACCACTGCGAACAAGGACTGACGAACTTTGACAGTTGTTTGTTTTGACCGTAACTAGGTTACAGTTGTGCTCAACACACTCTCGCAGTTCAACACACACATAATCAATACATACACAGATGGAGGTCACCGGCCGCAAACACGCTGCTCGCATACAGATTTTACAAAAATACATCGTCTTATTGATGAATACAGGAATTACATAGATGAAAAAACGTGAGGTAGGTTGTCTTTTCACTGATGCAATGACTGTCAGTGGGGTTAAATAAAAACAGACCGCGGTAAATCGGTAAACATCAAATCAGCTGATTTGGGCAACATGCTTTGACGATCAATACACAGTAAGATTCAGACTAAGAAAACTGGGCCACTACACTACCCCCTTCCAGGGTCGTTAAAGTTCCGTCCAACGACTCCGAATATGAGCCATAAGTAACCAGTTTTCTCAGTGAGCCCATCAACACCTGTAGTAATTACAACCTGGTAACGGCACCAGAAATAACATCAGGTATGTGTCCAACAAATCGATTAAAAAACATACATTTAGACATGATGACTTTTACATGGAAAACAAGTAATGTCTCAGATTTCCAGTGAATGTGCATGATCTGCTGCTCGCTGGGAACCTGATGCTCATCACAGATCTGATGTTCAAAACACTGAACATGAAAATATAACAAATTAATTAACGTGGATTACAATAATACAGTTAAACATGGATGTGCCGTTACCTGTTCAAATCAATTGACCAGAGTCTCACGCGACAGACTGAGCATGTAGAATGACAATTTACCAAGCATGTATCACTAGAATAAACAAATATTTCAGCACGACAAACAGACTGCTCATCATTATGAAATACAGCTCATCAGCCACTAACAAATGGTTTCATAGCATTACTGAGAAAATAATTACATGCACAAGCATGCACACGAGCCTTGATCAATTTTTCAGAGAAAAAACTTGAGCATAAAAATGATGTGACATTCCATGCGATCCCCACATATAGTGATGGGACAGCAATTTTAGCTGGACGTCTTAATTCTGAAATTGTATTATGTGTATATCTGATTGAAAGAAAAAATGCATCTACATATTAACATTGACAACGTGCTAAATCTTAAACCCTCACCAACAACAAAAAAAAAATTATATGAAAATGACTTAACATTACACTGCTACTCTCACTCCCTCATTCGTTACCCTCCCGTGACCTCACTCTCACACTCATTCTCCCTCGCCATTTCTTCTTGGCATGCCAGACAATGGTGTTACTTAGTCTCTCTTGCTCTTTCTGGTGTTGTTTTCTTTGTCCTTTTCGGCCAGCACAGATGATAAGGATGGTCTGCTACTTGTCCCACTCTGCCTCTCTTCCGCCCTCCTTCTCTCGCCTCTGGCAATTCTGTCTATCTCCCATCTCTTCTACTCCCACTTCCGATCTTCCTCCTTCTCACGTTTTCTTTCAGTCTGCCTTGCCCGCTCTAGCTCCTGCCTCCTGTCCTCTCTCTTTCTTTCCTCCCTTTCGCTAGTTTTAATGGTCTCTTCCAGTCTCTGAACAACGCCCGTCAACTTCTGTATCATTGTTGTGTTCTCCATCAGAGCCATAGCCACCTTTTCATCAGATCTTATCTTCTGCCTTTCACTCTCTCTAAGGTCTTGCAACACCGAAACCAGACTGTTTATAGCCACCAAACTAATGTCAATGGTAGGCTCTTCTGGAACATCTTTATGCCTTTTTGCGTCGGGAACGTCAGAGTCAGAAGAGGGTCTTTTATTACTTGAAGACAGTTCCATTGGTTCCGGAGCCAGGAGCTGTGACAGAATGTCTTCTTCTAGTTCCTTGTTTGGCGTGGGATCCTCCTCTTCGCTGTCTTTGGCCTCGTGGTGCCCATCAGGTGTCATCTGGCCATCCTCAACAGAACCTGCCTCTTCTGGTAGACGGTCATGGTGCTGCTGCACTTTCGTCGTCGAGTTAGCGACATGCGGATCCGAAGTCAGAGCTATCAACCGAGTGTCCTTGCTGCTAGCGGTAGGGTTTTCTGGCTGGCCTTCTGGGTGGCTTGGCGGGTCCAACTTCACACTGGTGGGTGGCTTGACACTGAGGTCCAGAGGCTGATCACAGTCTAATGATGTTAGCCCAATATCCAGTGGCTGCCAGGAAGCTTCTGATGCTGAAGTTGGCTGTTCAGGGTCATACTGCTCGGTGTTTGGGCATACCTCCGTACTGCTATCATCATTCTCTCTTTGGCGTAGGAGTACTTTTGGAGTAGGGACATACCTAGGGACTGCCAGCAAACTGTTGACTGTGTCCTCCCTTGTCTCATCTGCATCATGGGACGCCTCATTACTCTGGCTGGCCACGAGTGATGGGATTGTCTGAAGAGGTGTGGTACCTGCTAGCAAACTCAGGAGCGACTGTACAAACGTGGCAGGTAACTCACTGCCTTGAATCTGCTTCGCCGCATCCTCAACTGACGTTGGTGTGGCTACAGGCGGTGGAGAAAACACTGGCGGTGCTGTGCAGGTTATGTACCAAGCCTCCATAGTGGATTTGGTTATGTCCTCCAAAAGCTGCCCAGACTCCAAACGCTGAACAGCTGCTGCTACGGGACTACAACGCTGAGTCGTCTGATGCCGCATAAAGTAGAGTAGGCTGGCCTCTGCTGACAACTTGCAGTAGTCCATCTCAGTGAATTGATGGGGGTTGGGACGCGTCACCAGAAACTGTGAATGGTCGGTCACCTTCCTCTTGTTGGCCATCTCACGGTGCCTTGCATAGCTTGTCACATGCTGGAGCAGTTGGTCATGGCGCTGGCACCTAAATAGACACAAGCGACAGTAATATGGAACCTCGTCCAAACTCACATGGTTCTTAAGGATGTGTTCCTCTATGCGCCCCTACACGTCTATCGTCTCCTTCCCCTCTTTGTGATAGCACGGGATGCACTGGTAGGCCCGCCCCTTATGTTTAGCCCTGGAGACTGCCTCAGTATCATCTACCATAGAGTTTGTGTCTTCTGGCTGCATCATCTTCCTCTGAAAGTATAAAGTTTGTACCCCTAATTTAGTCCCTATGAGAAGTGTATGCCCAAATGCTGTACAAGGGTGTGATCACCACCTTCGCCGACGTTTCCGCTTTTTAGTCAACTCGACCGCGCTGCTTACGTCTCTATGAAACTTCTATGTCCATTTTTATCATATGACACCTACCCCTCATTGGCGGTAAAGCATTCAGGTTGCAATATAAGTGAACTGAAGGTCGCCCAGGTAACCCAAAGGTCAAATAAGTAAACTGAAATTTGCATTAGTAAACCGGAGGTCGCATTAGTATATCGAAGGTCCGATACATAGTTAATCCTCCCCGCGCTACTTCATTTAAGAGTAGCAATCAATTAGATCTGCTTCCGGTCGTATCTTTTTCTTCTACCTGTAAAAGCCAACACTCTTTGTCTTATTTCTTATCATTTATCTAAACACCGAACGCATAATCCCAAGTATATGCCTTTTGCAATGCTCAATCCGAACTGCTTCCCTCACAGCTAAACGCTTCACCGTACGTACGACCTCTTATGCGGTAACTATTCCGACATTGGACGCCCTTTCTATCATTTCCATTTTAACCGAATGCTATTTTGCTTCACCCTGTAAAAAGTACATCATGGCTCCTAGTATCCCTCTTCTCCCATTGACTGAACATGACTTTGTCACTATATCATCCAGCAGAAGATACTTACTTCCGAAACAGCTGAAAACTTCCAACCCCTTTTTTGGCAAAACATACAAAAAATAAGAAGTGCTAATACTTTCCCTCAAACCGTTTATTAATTATAAGCATATATTACATGGCGTATTTATATAAAAATAAGCACTAAAGAAAAAAATCAATTTTAGCTTAAGTATCTATTGCTAATCTTGCAGATCTGGACACCTTAACAGCTTCCTCCTTGCCCTTTTCAACCAGTTTGGTGGACTATCACCCTCATATGGCTTGAGCTTATTGTGGTGAACCAGTTTCTCATCACCATTTTGGTTCAGCTGCAACACGAAATCTAATTCTGTTACTTTCTTTTTCACCAGGAAAGGCCCATCATATGCATTTCCTAGCTTTGACATGATCCCAACTTTCCTGGTTTCATCTAAGCACCACACTAAATCACCCCGCTCATATTTGTTCACAGCCATCTTTACATCATACATCTCTTTACTCCTCTTAGCCGCTGATGACAGATATTTCATGCGCATGTTGCATCCTGGATCTTAGCTGGTCTACAAAATCACCATACGAGGTTATCTCACCCTGGTTCGAAGCTGTAAAACTCCCAAAGACAAGCTCAGCAGGAAGCCAAACTTCTCTGCCCATAGTCAAAAGGTTTGGAGTGAGTCTTGTGGACTCATTGGGAGTCGCTCTATATGCTCCTGCTAGACAGCCTAAATGTAGATCCCAGTCATGCTGCTCTCCGCATAAGTATGCTTTAATCATGCGTAACAGGGTCCGGTTAAACCTTTCGGACTGCCCATTGCATCGTGGGTTCCTTGGACTGGTCCGGGTTTTCCTTATTTCTACCATTCTGCACATTTCTCGGAATACCTTGCTTTCAAATGTCCGACCTTGATCACTGTGTATTGCTAATGGACATCCCCAACGTGCAATAAATTCATTGACAATCTTTGTGGCGCAGACTTCTGCCGTCATATCCGGCACAGCTAAAACCTCCACATACTTAGAGAAATGGTCCGTTAGCAACAGAATATACCTATTTCCCCTATCCGTTACCGGGAATGGACCTAAATAATCGGTGGCTATACAATCACCTGGGGCACCTGCTGCAAGAGAACCCATTGGTGCTCGTGGAGTTTTAAGCGGTTTTTTGTTAACTGCGCATACATCGCATTTTTTAATGTGTAGATATATGTCCTCTTTGAGTGCATACCAGTAAAACCTCTGAAGGGTCTTTTCTTTGGTTTTCTTGCACCCTAGATGACCAGACAAGATAGAATTATGCATTTGGAAAAATATTTCTTGTTTCATGACTTTTGGTACTACGAATTGACGATATTCGCCAGTTCCATCTCTTTTTATGAATTTCTTAAAAAGCAAACCCTTTTCTATGACCAGAGACTCCCATAGAATCCAGTAATGCCTACTAGCTGGGCTCATACTGACCATCTCTTTACTGCTTGGTCTGATGCCTTGGACCTTCGCCCTAAGTATGGGGCCTATATCAGGATCAGTATCCTGAAGCCTACTCAAGTCTTCACTTGATTTGCTGCCAACCCAGGCCATTACAGACGTTGCAGGATTTTGCTGCTCTTTGGGCCTCTCCTGACCTTGACTTGAGGGTCCCGGCTCTGGCTTCGAGTTTTCACTTCCTCCTCTTGTAGCTTTCACGACATTCTGATCAAGTTTTGGTCCCACTTCTGCAGACTTTACATTCTTAGGTCCCGCTTGAGTTCTTGACTGTGTATGCGCCTTTACTTCTTTCTTCCCTTGTAAGTTCAATGGCTCAGTCCTCTCATCACCCAGCTTTATCCCCTCTACACCTGAAACTGAAGAGGATTCAAAAGACCATGTTTTGTGCAACATTTCCTGTGCTCTTTTGATACACTTGGAGCATGGTCCGCATTTTAAAAGTTCACTTGTGTCTTGCCCAGGACAGTCACAGTCTTTTGGGTTTTCACATCGGGATAGTGCATCGCAATGCCCATGTTTCTTACCTGGTCTATACTCTATAGCGAAATCATACTGGCTAAGAATTTCCAACCATCTAGCTACTTTTCCACGTGGCTCTTTCAACCTGAAAATCCAAACTAAAGCCTGGTGATCGCTTCTCACAAGAAATCTTCGCCCCAACAGGTATTGCCGGAAATATTCAATAAAGAAGCGTACCGCTAGTAACTCCTTCTCTGTAATACAATATTTTTTCTCAGCCTTATTTAGAGCCCTGCTGGCATAGGCTATTACTTTCTCTTTGCCATTCTGCTCTTGGTGTAGCACACCCCCTATTCCAATATCTGATGCGTCCACATCTAAAATAAAAGACCCTGCCTCGTTCAGAGGATACCCCATTATATCTGAGCTTATGAGGGCCTGTTTCAGTTTGTCAAACGATTTGTCACAATCAGGTGTCCAGACAAACTTTTTACCCTTCTTGGTAAGTTCCACCATAGGTCTTACTATACTGGCAAAGTCTTTCACATAACGCCTATAGTAGGACCCCATTGCTACAAATTGCTTCATCTGTCTAGGTGTCCTCGGCTTCGGCCAGTTTACAATCTTCTCTATATTGGTAGGGGTTGGTTTTACGCCTTCTCCTGACACTTCATGCCCAAGAAAAGTCACTGCTTTTTGTAACATCATGCATTTGTCAGGTTTCAATTTGAGGCCTGCTGCCCGTATTCTCTCTAAGACTTCTTTTACTCTACTGAGATATTCATCAAAATGCCGCCCGAAGACGATTATGTCATCTATATATATCAGGCACGTGACCCATTGTAGGCCTTGCAGGGCCATTTCCATTGTTCTCTGAAATGTAGAAGCGGAGTTGTTAAGCCCAAAAGGCATACGGGTCATTTCGAAATGCCCGTATTTGCATACGAAAGCACTCTTTGGGATATCTTCTTCTTTTAGTGGGATTTGGAAATACCCGCTTGTCAGATCGAATGTGCTGAAGAGACTTGAACCTGCTACTGCATCCAAACAGTCTTGTATTCTTGGCAGTGGAAAACCATCTGGTTTTACTAGCTCGTTGACTTTGCGGTAATCTACACAAGGTCGTACGCCGCCATTTTTCTTGGACACCAATACAATGGGACTAGCCCATGGGGAAACACTTTCCCTTATGACCCCTTTTTCCTTGAGGTCTTCAATAGCTTTCTTCTCGTCCTTAGCAAAAGCGAGCGGTACACGCCTTGGAGCCTGTTTGATAGGTGGGGCATCGCCTGTATTAATTGAATGCTCAGTCAGATGAGTTAGTCCCAGGTCCCACTCATCTCTTGAAAATGTGTCCTGGTATGTACTCAGTAGGTGTGCGACTCTTTCCTTTTGTTGTACTTCCAATCTTTCAGTGGCTCTATCATATAGCTCCCTTAAATGGCAGGGTATTTCTGCTGCTCTAATATCTACATCTAGAATCCTCACAGTAGCTTTTTCTGTAATGTCCTCCTTCTCATTCTGTGGCAGGTTTATTCTCCTCACCCTTGCATTGTTTTTAGACTGTCCATGGTCTTCCTGACCCACTACTACTTTTGGCCTACCTTCTACTGGCTCTGCATTACCTATGACTGCATCTTTTTTGATTGACATGGACGTTGGGAAAGGATTTAGCAATCTTACCTTGCACGTGCAAGCTCGATTTATATCAACCAATGTGGAAGCCATCTGTAAAGGATAGGCTTCTCTAAAATGTTCCGTGGGTTCAATAATGTACTCTCTATCAGTGGTGAAGTCATCGTACTCTCTTCTTTCAACATATGCTTCTATTATGCACTCGCTTTGGGCTGGTATTATAAAATGATCCGCTGAAGTGACTTTACGGACTCTATTTTCAAGGCCCACTTGGATGATTGGAACTTCTTGTCTATTGATTATAAGAACGCCCTTACTCAGTAGCAAATCTGCAGGACCATCATCTCCATTCTGAAGAACATCTACCCCCAGCAATCCGTCATCATCTATATCAGCGACTATAGCTTCTATCTCAAGGTGTACCGGTCCTAGTTTTAAGGCAAACATACCCTTGCCTTTTTCTTTTATTGTGTCGCCGCTCGCGCCTACTAGTTTTGACGTCTTTGCCAGTTCTGGTCTATCTTCTGGTTTCATAGCTTCAAAGACGCGACTTGAAATTATTGTTTTTGATGCACCCGTGTCTGTTGTGAATAGCAACGGATATTCTTGAACCTCCCCCCGAACATAAACCCCATCAGGTAACTTTCTAGTGACCTTAATTGATTTTATGACATTATCATCTCGATGTTTTGTTTGTATACTTTGGCCTTTTATGCTTGAACAGGCTTCTCTGTGGCCCCCAGAGACAGCCTGCTCCAGTTTAAATGGGTCTTTTCCTTAGCTTCTTGTTGGTGCTGGTGCTGCTTTCCCTCATTTGTGCCCCTATTGCCCTTACCTTCCAGTTTTTTGTTTGGACAGTCCCTTAAGACATGACCAACTTGTTGGCAGCCATAACAAACTACTCTTCTCCTTCCATTACCTTGCATTTTCTTACCTGGGTCTCTCAGTGACTGTTCCTTCATTTGTGTGACTAACATTTGAATCAGGTCCTTTGTTTCACTTAAAACTTTTATTGTTTCTGACTCTGTCGTGGAAGAGCTATGTTGCTTCTGTTCTGTCTGCGGCTCTGACTGGTGTGTGTTTTTTGGGTGTTGCCTTTCAGATCTTGTCGGCACTCGATATGCTCTATCCAGCTCTTCATCTGTCTCGTATAACTCTTCTGCTTCACTCTGTCCTTCATCTTCGAAGTTTGTTCTTCTGGCATGCTTCCTAGCCTTCTTCTCAGCATAAGTGTCATATGAACTCCTGCGTCTTGTTTGAATAAAATTAACCGCATGATATACAGCCGCATCAATGTCCTCTGGTTCTTTATGAAACTCTATTTCAAATCTTGCCTCGCTGTCACGCAACCCATCTAAAAACCTGCGGACAAGGTCTTCTTGCCTAGTCTTATGATCTCTAAACCGATATGCTTTAGCATACAACCGCTTTAAATCAGCTGCATACTCTTCCGCTGTCTCATCTACTCTCTGAACTCGCTGGCTGAACTTAGCAGCAAAAGTCTTCTGGGTTTCAACTACCCTGAACCTGCTATTAAGCTCCTTCACCAGCTCCTTGTAGCATGCTAGTATACCTCTTGGCAACTGGGTAAAGACAAAGTCGCCTGCCTTCCCTTGCAATTTTGGTAGGAGGTTGTCAAGCTTAGTTTCCTCACTCCAGCCTCTTCTTTCTGCAATTGCCTCGAATCGGTTGATCCAAACTCTCCAGTCCTCCTTACCGTTGAATGGAGGTAGCTTTAATCCAAAATATTCAGGTGACGACTGCCTCTTACTTCTGTGAGGTCTCTGATAACTCTGATTCCTAGCGCCATCTTGACTGTTGTATGCATCTGAAAACTGCACTACTTGACGCCTTTTGTCATATTGAGAGCACCTTTCTTGACTACAGTTAAAGGGCAACATTTGTCCACTCACTGATGTGATTGCGGGATCATGACGTGTCTGAAAATTGTCTAAGTTTGTTGGGTTTTCCCCTAATGTACCCGGTAGTGCGTAGTTTTGATATGTTCTAACCCTGTCCGAAAATCCCTGATTTACCCCGTTTAATGAGGCGGTCGTATTGTTCTGGTAGCTATGAACCCCGTCCGAAAGTGTTTGGTTCTCCCTTAATGCTGAGGTGATTGTGTTACCCTGGCAATTACGGACATTGTCCGAAATTCCCTGACTTTCTCTTAAAGTACTGGTGTCTATGTAACTTGGGTGCTGCTGAAGACTGACCGAAAGTGTCTGGGTGTTCCCTAAACTGCTTACATCCATGTGGCTTGGCTGTGGTTGAAAACTGTCTGAAAGTGTCCGAACCTCTCCTAACCCTCCACTTCTACCATTGTTGTGTATGAAGCCATTACCTGTCGTGGTTTCATCATTTAAGTGGGAAGTGCTAGCATTTGCCCCCACTGATGATTCGGAGCTACCATGTCCAACACTACTACTACTAAGATGGCCCTGTGTGGGGCTGCTTTTGTCCCTTAAACTTCGCATGGCTGTTAGCACCTGCTGAAGCGTACCAGTTATATTATCTTGTCTCATATACATATAAACTTGTTGTTGTTGCAAACAGCCAATCGCATTGCTGAGCCCAGCTATAGTGTTTTGCATGTTTGCTTGGGAATAGAGTAAGGGATTTTGCCACCTAGTATTTTGAGTGGGAATTTCCTCATCTGCTATTGAGACATTTCTCGTACCCCTATTAGATCTATATACTGACTCGTAATGGTAAGTACTGTGACCTTCACCTGAACCATTCTTTGACCCTATATTATTTATATCACCCTGGGGCTGGTTATTATACGTGATGTCCTGCAACTGCATTAACATGGAAGCTGCTGTATGTCGCGCATCCAGTTCTATACCTTGCGATGTATTAACATTGCTTGCAGATGCTAAGTTTTGGTTTACTTCGATTGGTTCCCTACTTTGGGATGCATTGCTGGAACCTTCTTCCTGTCCTGAGGTGTGGCAAACTTGGGAGTTATCGCTGCTCATTTTATAATTGGTTCGTATCACTCGGTCTGTTAAAGCATAAAACAGATCGCACCTAGCTGCCACCACTTGTGTTACGGGCCGAGGTCAGCAGACTCAAACTCTCCTCAGTAATAGAATAGGCCCACCGTCTGAACAGTCACTGGCCAGTAGTGAAGGCTATGGCTGCCCTGTATCACTGCCCTGACGTGACTACCGGTAGTTCAGGCTCTATGAGTGATGTCTTGGGTGTTCGAATATACCAGCAACCCGGAACAGTCACCGTCTAATGGTGATGGTTCTGGCTGCCCAGTGACAAAGCACGGAAACTGCGTCTCAGGCTTTGTATGTATAAAAAAATGTGAACTTCAGTAACAAAAAGGACTTAATGTGACAGCTCAATGCTGCTAACGGAAGGGAGAGAAAACAAAACCTGAGGCATAACTATGCTAAACTTAATTTAATGAAAAATAAATGATAAAAAAAACTGTGACAATGTTACATATCTCTAACTATTTGATTTATTGGGACAAACACAAAGGACGGGTAACTAATTAGACAAGACTAGACGGATTGTGATGTGGTGTAACGACACGGTTATTTATGGTAAGACGGCAGTGATCCCTCACAAGTACAGCAGCATATGATAATATGTTTAATAGAATGAAGCAAATAGCAGAGAAACTCTTTTAAATAAATTAATCATCCTATTAATGACACTGGATATGCCATATCCAACTACTAGTGCAGCTACAGATAGGAGTTAGCCTATCTCCAGACTCTTATCTTTTCTATCAATTTTCAAAGGTGTACAATCTAGTAGTTTTAAAAGTTATGTCCCTTTGTAAAAAAAAATATAAAAAAACGCATATAGTTTCTGTAGTAAAACAGTGGCATGGGACTAACGAGAACCAATTTATTACATCTACAGGAAATGAAAAAATGGCAGAAACGACTGGAGCCAGTCTACTTTATATGGGTCTACAAAAATAGATTTATGCCCTAATGCAAAAAAACACAAAACAAACAAAAAAACATGAAAACTGTGAGAAAAAAAAACTCACAATATGTCCAATGGTAATATAAGGACTTTTGAATAAAAATGAACTTTGGAAATAATTAAAATTTTAAAATAAGCCAAAAAGATGCAAACCAGTTAAACGTGAAGTGTACCCTACGAAATCAAAAATCTGAAGTTACCCCGCAGATGCGGGAGCTCGCTTAAATACTCCTGCATCCCGCAACCCTCAACAAAAGAAAAGCGGGATTTCCCCATCCCAAAGCAAAGATGCTGAGGGGTCACATGATCCCACAGACTCGGGAACGTAGGAAGACGTTCCCGCAAGAAAGCTACGATGTCGGCCATCTTGATTTACTGAAAAAAAAAAATCAGAGGGTTGCCCCGTTCAAATGCAAATATTTCAATATTCTTAAATTAAACTCATGCTAAAACATATGTGAAAATAACCCCAATTAAATTTACTAACAGATTCTTACACTCAGAAATATTAGAAAAAACTGTACTGAGCGATAGACCACTGCGAACAAGGACTGACGAACTTTGACAGTTGTTTGTTTTGACCGTAACTAGGTTACAGTTGTGCTCAACACACTCTCGCAGTTCAACACACACATAATCAATACACACACAGATGGAGGTCACCGGCCGCAAACACGCTGCTCGCATACACATTTTACAAAAATACATCGTCTTATTGATGAATACAGGAATTACATAGATGAAAAAACGTGAGGTAGGTTGTCTTTTTACTGATGCAATGACTGTCAGTGGGGTTAAATAAAAACAGACCGCGGTAAATCGGTAAACATCAAATCAGCTGATTTGGGCAACATGCTTTGACGATCAATACACAGTAAGATTCAGACTAAGAAAACTGGGCCACTACAAGCCCTTTGTCAGTTTTAGCCATTAAAACATTAGTCTGTTGAAAGGGTTGTAAAATATCAAAACATTGTTTATGACATATATGTTATAGACATATTCACCACATACTGACATTTCAAACGTCGGGGGACACTTGGCTTGCAGCCTTTTGTTGTTTTCATTTCCATTCTACTTTTATTGTTTTGATTTTTTTCTGCTTAATATTGGAAAAAAAATTGTCTCCTCCGGGGTTCCCTAGTTCCGCACAAAATAGTCTTTTTCTCTCGGCTTACATCATACGGGTATGTAAACATGTACAACTTTGCTTGCCACGGCTGAGACTGAACCTCTGTCATAATTCGAGTTCCGATAAAGCCTGCTCTACTAGCAGTCAGCGTCACACACACACGCACGTACGTGCGCGCGCACGCAAACGCACGCACGCGTGCACACACATACACTGGTTAAAAGTCAACCTATATTCATCTTGTCTTTAAACACGACATGGAAAATAAATTGTACAACATATCTTTTAACTATAAATTGAATAACAATTGATTATTTTTTGCACGTGTTTCGGCAAAGTGATAACTCATTATTGTATAACAGTACGTTTTCTGTCCTATTTACTCTTGTATGCATCTGGACATGCATTTAACAACTGTCTTTACTTTGATCAGATATTATCATATCACTGACAAACGATGCATAAGTAATTCCAATATTCTTGTTTTCACATTTAATTTGTAGAGGCTAGAACACCGCAAAAATGGTTGTCGCTGAAAGCAGATCAATTTCATGTAACATCAGCTAAAAGTATGCCAGATTGGTTTATAAAATACAGAGATTAATCACAGCAAAATGGATTACTCTTGGCAAAATAAGAGATCTTCTTTTGGCAATGAAAGAATACGAAGAGATAGTTTTAAAATCGAACACTTTTACATTCAATGGGAATGAAAACGAATATTTTCAGTAATGTAAGCGAGGTGAATATTCTAGGTCTGCAGCATTTCTGCACTCGTATACCAGCTGAACAATGTACTACTGTCAAATAGTACCATATTTACCCAAATATTGAGACACCTTAAACCTTATAATATATAATACAAAATATAAATTGGTGCTGTTGACTTCTTAGAAGTTAAATTTGCAAAAAATTGTCATGAGCAAATGCAAACATTTTGTCGTAACTACCTATGCATAAAGTTTTAACTTATTCCTTTCCAATACTTTCAATTGTCAGATAGTTAAACTGGTTGTACATTATGGCAAATTTGATAGGGTAGGTAGATTGGAGGTACGAGTACCTTTTAACAGGTTTTACGAGTACTTGTTTTAAAGTTCTGAAATGTTCAAAACAGTGTAAATTATCAGTTATAAAACACACACTAGTTCATACCATAGTTTTCTCTATAAAACTTCTTTTTGGTAAAGAAGCGTTACCCGCATGTAAAGAAAGATTGTCACTAAACAAGATTTGTTGCCGGACAGCGTAGCTAGACTGTACAGAAAACGAACAATGTAACTGAACGCAGATTCAGATGCCGAGGCCAACGACAGAGCGATTGTAGTAGCTTTTTCTACGCTAAACTCTAATTGTTCCTGTCAGATTCGGTTTCATCTATGACAGGTCTTCGGCGATAATCTATATTAAACTTTTGAATGGATTTTACTCAAATATAGCTGATCACTTTCCTGGGCTATTGTCTCTTAAGTTGCTTGTCTTTATCCGTTAAGGTCTTGTCTGATTTTGTTCCTTTGCTCATATAGTGCAATTACAACGAAAACTATGCTTTTCATAGATTGCAGAGAAAATGATTAAATGCCATCGCCTTAGAAACCGCTGTGGGGAATTGAATTAACTTGGAATTAATGTTTCTACGATGTTCCTTTACTGCCTTTTGTGGAAAATAATATTTCAGTCGACAGCAGAGCTGTACTAATCCTGTGATCCTTGTTTGGCAAGTTACGAAATTCAAATTTCCAATGAATCTTTGCTGTTTTGATTGGCTTGATTGTATCCCAAATTTTACACGAGTTAATTATTTATAATTGCTCAATCATTTCTACGACTGCTACATCACTTTACTACACTATACAATTAGCTCACATAAAGTCAAGCTTCAGGGATAGATAGATAGATAGATAGATAGATAGATAGATAGATATTTTTTATTTCCTCCTAAAAAGGACAGTATGCTTTACAATATTATAATATAACAATAGACAATATACACATATATACATATCAGAATAGGGCGGAAGAAGTTGAGCTAAATGTCCATACATACATACATACATACATACATATCAACGATATTTACAGTATGACATATATTTGAAGGTAATATGTATACCTGTAGCATACATGTATATGCACAAATCCAGATAATTAATATATATATATATATATATATATATATATATATATATATATATATATATATATATATATATATATATATATATATATATATATACGCACACACATACACAGGTACACATACACATACTACACTTCAGAGCATTACTTTCTTGTAATAAATAAATTAGTGTACATGTGTGCATTTCCCTCGTCGTCTTATCCTTACCAAAACGAAATGCAACGATAATGTAGAAAAAAAAAAAAAAAAAAAAAAAAAAAAAAAAAGAGAAAACTACACAATTAATCGGGCGTCCATTGCCCAGTACACATCGGCTATCAAATGATATAAGATCCTATAGAATATAATTATGTCTCAGGCCCGTTCAAGTGATATCCCATATCATTCTATATACGTAGAATATTTAATACCAGACTTTTGTCTTGTTTGCTTAGAAACTCATAAGCAGTGAAATTAATATCCAATATGTCTTGCCATACTTTGGATCTGTCTAAGTTATAAAAGCGACAGTAACGGATACAATGGTCTACTAAGTAATTATAATCTATGTCGCAGTGAATGCAGACGATATTTCGGAAATAAAATGCAGCTTAACTACGAACTACGGCTCTGGGCTTCAAAACTGACAAAATTGGCGACATATATTGGAATCTAGTCTACATAGTCACCCGAAAAATATCAGCTTCTTAAAATCTATTTCATTTTCTAAAGGATATATGACTAAGATGCTTAAGGCAAATATGTGCGATTACGTATATTTAATGAATGCATATAGTTCACACAGAACTATGGGCACATTCTAAAGTAACTATTTCACTATAGTTTTGCCCGATTTTCAAAGCCATGCAAAGCTTTAGGTAATATCACAGTTCTGTATATTGTGTTACATATAATAGGATGTAAAGTTCCTTCACAGAAAACTCCATTGTGCACGAGACTAAAGATAGTACCTTTCAGCTTACCCACAGGATTCTTGTAAGCTTATTTTATGATTTGAATATTTGTTATTATCACAAGGGTTGATAGTTTTCTTTTCTTTTATAATACTATTTCTCAAATATCAGACTCTCTTTGATCTGAAGTAGTCATGCTTTGTCTCACTGTATACTACAACTAAACATTTGCCGGGTGAATAATCATATCGCTATTTACACAAATACCCATAGCATATACAGAGAGTGAAAGCCAGACAACTAAGAGATAATGCTAAAATCACCACGTCATCAGCTACTGTAGGGCAACAAACTTTTATGTTTAACATTTCGAAGCCAACCGTAAATCTTGTCAGTTGTTTGAGAAGATCGTCATTGTAGCATAAGAACATAAAAGAAGACAACACACAACCCTTTCTTGAGCCCTGTAATAGTCAAGCCAGACAAATTTATGTCCCATGTACAGTACATTGCTGATCATTTCGCTGTGTAATTCTATGATAATACCAAGCAATTTAGATTTCAAACCCATATCATAAAGTTTCGTGAATAATCAGTTATGCCACATCCTTTCAAATGCTTTTTGTACATCAAGGAAACAAACAAACAATTTACTGCGATTTACAGATGAATCTTTGAGCATCAGAGATGTCATATTACATCCAATACCTTGTCTGAATCCTCCTTGAAGGCAATTTAAAGGTTTCAAGAAAGAATATTCAACCCCGTCTAACAATATTATTTCAAACAGTTTCAAAACAGCTTATGATAGCGTAATGGCACGATAATTGTTTGAATCTTTATGAAAAGTAATAATGGTACCCTGTTTAAGACGAAAGGTAATATACCCGTAATTATTCATGTCGGTAACGAATATGGCAAGCTGCTTAAATGTTCGTTATAAATACAGTCAGAACTACATGCTGTCTTACCTTTCAGAGCCTTTACAGCTGTTCGAACAGTATCTGCTGATATGTACGTAGATCCACATCAAGTTCTAGTTGGACAGAGAGAGAGAGAGAGAGAGAGAGAGAGAGAGAGAGAGAGAGGGGAGCTTTCTTTCATACACAGAAGCTGCCAGACTGCTATTGTTATGCTCTTGCTCTAGAAGGGTAATTTTACCGAAACTCAATAAACGGACATTTTACCCTTTCAGAGGTGTCCCTTTTAGAGTAAATCAAATTTCATAATGGGTTTGGTATGCAGAAATGCAAACAGGAAGTCACTAAATCTATCAGTGCGTCTACCATCCAGTCACCTTAAGATAAAGTAAACGGTTAAAATGCGACAGCGGACCACGAAGAAAGAAGCCAATCCTGCACAGCCTCTGAAGTTATTTTTGAAAATAGCATTTAATGCGACTATAATGTTTCTTGTTCTTCATGTAATAAGTCTTTTCCGAATCGGATAAATGTCCGGTTTTGTCACAAACTGCCATTTAACCTGAGATTTTATTTTCAAAATCTGTCAGTTAACCAAACAATTACAAGTAAACTTCAGAAATACATAACATTTACGGCTACAACCATGAAGCTCATTTTGTTTTTCGTAAATGAGATGAAGAAATGTACAAACAGAGTATTACAGAACATTCCATAGTTCCAACGATTAAGGTATGTGTTCAAATTTCATCAGTCTAACAGTACATAAGCTGTGGCCTTGATAAGGTTATTTATCTTTTTTCCTTCTTCGTCGTTTGTAATGTAGGTAATTTATCAAGATGTACGTTGTAATGCCCTAGGATTGGTAAATGGCACACAATTTACACAGGATGTATTCAGGCGATAACCCCAAAGCGGATTGTTTTGTTGTTGTAAAGAAATGTATTTCAGAGGTTAATCTATGGAGAAGAGGAACCTGTTTCCAGTGTATATAGCCATGCGAGTCTTACTACAACAATAAAGTACTCGAGATATGCACTTGACACGTTTCGTTTGTTTTCTGTAATGTAGATCCTAGTGAATATGTAACATGTGACACACTGTTTTTATTAGATAATTTCATGTACAACAATGGGTAACTGGCCCATAGAAACGTGCTCCAGGCAATACCTCAGATACACTTAAGTTCAAGATCATTATATAGTGTGCTACTTGCTTTTGATACATGGTACACCGTATTCAGCAGATGTAGAAATAAATACGGAGCCACCATTACGAAATAAGACCGCCAAGCACCGGATAAGGGTAAATGACATACACAAAACAACACGACGTAAAACACAGAAGAGAGACTGAATCAACGAGATATACCGTCTTAGAGCGATTGATAGTAAACAGTTCGGGTTTCAGAGTCATAAAGATGACTGTCTTACTAATACCCTCATATTTTGAATCGTATCCAGATATTCACACAAAATACAAAAAAAAAAAAAAAAAAAAAAAAAAAAATATCAAAAGCACACATAACGTTAACACGCCTAACACTTTTTTTTTTTTTTTTTTTTTTTTCATTTTGAATGAAACACCAAGTAAAAACAAAGTAAAAAAAAAAAAAAAAATGTTTTGTTTTTTTTTTCAAAGAGATTTTGAAAGGACTGTTTTGTGTGTTAACGTAATGTGATTTTATACATGTATATAGCCCTATGGGCAAGGGGAGATAACCTATTGGGGTTAAAAGTTTGACTATAACTGAAAAGTTTTGTTACTTTAATCATATATTGCAAGTTTCAACCATTACTCTTTAAATGTTTCTTAAAAAATGTTGTTGCTTTTTTTTCAACATTCCCCCATATAAATATATGAGGCGGCAAATGACCTTGCCGTAAAAAGGCCAAAGATTAACCTATGGTCACCATTTGGACAACCTTGGTAGATCTTGAGTTTCAGATGCAACATGACCTTGCCGTAAAATAATCAAAGGTCAACTCAGAATCATAATTTGAACAAACTTGGTAGATCTTGAATTTCAGATGCTATTTACCAAGATTCAGCCCCACAAAGCCATCTTGGTTCTATAGTGAATATTTTTAAGTGCTTTACCATATATGGTAATGGCGGACATCTTATTCCACGATGTGGAATCTCTTAAATAAACATTCAATATCCCTTTGACAGAACGTCAAATATGAAATTTGGTGAAAATCAATAAAGTGGTTTCAGAGGACAAGTCGTTTAAAGAGCACTCAATTTCACACATGTACATAGTCCAGGAGCAAGAGTAGAAATCCCAACACGGGGAACAAAAATCTTATAGCAAATAAAATGTTTTACTTCTCTGGTCAGAAAGTGTAATAATAAATCAATCATAAGTCTTTCATATAGTTTGAGAAAATGATTTTTCAACACTTTTCCATACAAATGTATAGGGACACAAATTTGACCGTGTCGTAAAAAGTCAAAGGTCATTCTAGGATAATCATTTGGACAAGCTTGGTAGACATTGAGGCCCGAAGCTATATACTGAAATTCAGCCTCAAAGCTTTCTTGGTTCTGGAGAAGATTTGAAGTATTTTTACCACATATGGGCATTGCAGCAATCTTGTTCAAAAGTACGGAAATATTTGACCAGTTGTTAATATCCCTTTGAGAGAAGGCCACATGTAAAAACTGGTGAAAACTAGTCAATGGTTTCAAAGGTAACGTTTAAAGATTACACAAATTTATACATGTTTATAGCCAAGAAACGGGCAGACAAACACGGGGATAAAACTTTGATTGTAACTAAAACGTTTTAATCATGTGTTGTAAGTATTAGCCATTAGTCTTTAATACATTTTAAGAAAATGATTTTTCAACATTTTTTCCATGCAAATGTATGGAGACGCAAATTTGACCTTGCATCAAAACGTTCAAAGGTCAACCTAGGATCATGATTTTAAACAACTTGGTAGACCGTGATTCCCCTGTGCTTATACTAAGATTCAGCCTTACAGCTCCACTGATTATAGTGAAAATGCAGTTTAACCATTTTCAAACGATACGTCCATGGGAACTTTCTATTGCCATGGCAAACAAACCAAGAAAACAATTGGCAAAAATTCAGCTATTTTAAATTACCCTTACTCAAGCAACATTTCTGCCAAATTAGGATCATACTGCTTCAGTAATTTTAGAGGAGTTGTTTAAAAAATCTGGGTAGACAATCATCGAACGATCATAACTGCAAATATGTTTCACATCACTTCATTGGTTATAAAGAAAATGCAATTTAACCATTTTCTCATTATAAGTGTACGAGAGTTTTCTGTTGCCATGACAATCAAATCGAGAGAGGCCGATTTGCAAACGTTTAATTATTCTAGATTGTCTTTATCTAAGCAACATTGCTACCAAATTAGGGTCATACTGCTTCATTTGTTTTGACGGAGTTGTTATTAAAACATTTTGCTATTTTAAAATTTAATGTTGCCATGACAACCAAACGAAAGAAACATTAGTCACCAAACACAAAAGTTTGGTACCCAATCATCAAATGATCATAATTGCCAAATAAAATTCACATCACTTCACTGGTTTATAAGGAAATGCAGCTTTAACCATTGTTCCATTATAAGCCTGTTGGGACCTTTCGGTTGTCGTAAAAACTAAACAAAAAGGCAGCTCACCATACTTTCAGCTATTTTTAAATCCTCCTATCCAAGCAACAACCCTATCTTATTAGGGACAAATTACTGCAATAGTTTTGGGAGAGTTGTCGTTTGAAAGTGTCAACGGATGGACGTTCTAACGAAAGGGGTATTATGTGACATTTTTGTGCGGACAACTGATGTTTAGGTGACTTATTTTATGTTACCCGTTATATAAAACCCAAATTGTGTCAAATAATACCAACTTAGACGGAATACATGTGCCAAGTTGAGAAATTGCGACCGTAAGTCACATTAATGTACGGACAACAATCAAATAACGCATTTTGTTGGCTCGGACGGACGGACGTTCTAGCAAATAGATAGTTATGTGGCTACTATCACTCTTTAGCATACTTATATGGCTAACAAACTGCCATGTAACAGAAAATAAGCCACATAAGATACTGATTTTATGTGGCTGACAGAATAAACTCCATTCAAATACAATGAAACTTCCATACATTTGTGTGACCGGACGGACCAACCGGCTAACGACGAAAAAAAGTGATCACTATAGCTTGTCCTGAGCATAGCTCAGATAAGCTCATAATAATAATAATAATAATAATATACTTTGCGAAGTAACACTGAAACATGGCTGGCCTTTTAGAATTCTGGAAATACAGAACAGTCTCAAATATAGATGCAGAAAAATATACCAGAAAGGTCGTTTTAATCTGGTTGTTAAATGGATATAAGTAGTAACAAATTATTTTCCAACAGTGACATGATCATTGTTGTAATAAAACTAAGGCACATACTGCTTAGGTAAATGCAAAAGGTTTGTTGAGACCATCAAAGTACACTGATCGGCTACTTCTGAAATATTGTCTCATACACAGGATCTCGCCACGCCGCAAGCAAATATCGCAACTATTGCATGTTTCTTGGTGTTGTTTACTGCAGAAAATAGTAATTTACATATTCTCAAAATATTGGGACAGGCTAACTCCTTTTGCACTTGTCCTAAACTTTGAACATGCCCATTTTAACCACCTGTTTCTATATCGAAAAGCTGCTCAGTGTCAAACGCTGTTGACTCCAATCTGGTTCTATATGCCCAAGTTTGTCTATCCCAGTACCTATGGTTAATACGATAGCCATCAATAAGATTGTTTGCACAAAGTACCATTATATTTATGTCGGACATAGTGTAGACGCACCAGAACGCATCGTCGGACTAGCGCGTCTAATGGTTTGTCAGAATCACAACTTTAGCATGAAAAACGGTTCTGATGTTACAATTCCCAATTTTCTTTTAAGGGTGAATTATGATCGTAGCGTGAGATATAAATTCATACAAATTTACGTCATATATCATTGATAAATAACTGAGCGGCAACCTTGCAAGAGATCTAGTATGCAACCGCCGTTTTGTGCCAATGGGCAACGAGAACCGGAGAGAACATGTTGGTAACAGAATGCCAGTCAGGTTTAACATCTTTAACATAAAGCAGTATTTGACCAGATCAAGAAAAGGATTAATTCTTTTCGCACCAGAGACTGTTATGGACCTGCTGTGTTTGCAGCAGGCAGGGAAAGGGGACATATTTTTATTTTCTTCTATTTCTTCACTGTCATTCTTTTTCCCTCAGTCTTCTCAGGTTTTCTCTGCCATCTTTCTACTACCTATTCTGTCCTCTTTCCATCTTGCTCTGGGAGATGACACAGAATAAAAACAAGGATTGATGTGTCATTTAACAAGAAAACAGCCAATCAAAGAAGCTTGTCAAATTTCAAAAACGAAATCTTAAACATCTATTTTGAACTTCTTCTCCTGAACCGAAATGCTAATTGACTAGTAACTTGGTAAAATGTATCGGGGTGACTTATAGATCAAAATAGCTAAAATCGTTCCGATCGGAAAATATATTTTGAACTTCTTCTCCTGAAACGAAAGGCCAACTGACTCGAAACTACGAGGTGTCGGGAAAGGTTGTTGATCAAATGAGCTAAAATTGTTCCGATCGAAAATCTGTAATGGCCGCCATTTTGGTCGTCATTTTGGAAATATATTTTAAACTTTACCTCCTGAACGGAAAGTTCAGTTTGACTCAAAACTTGATAGGAAGTATCGGGGTGACTTGTAGATCAATGAAAGTAAAATCGTTCCGATCAGAAATCCAATATGGTCGCCATAGCCGCCATGTTGAAAATCTATTTTGAACTTTTTATCTTGAACCAAAATGCTAATTTACTCGTAACTTGGTAGGAAGTATCAGGGTGACTTGTAAAATCAAAAATAACTAAATTGTTCCTATCGAAAATCCAAAATGGCCGCTATAGCCACCATGTTGAAATTCTATTTTGAACTTTTTTCTCTTGACCCGGAAGGCCAATAGGCCAGTTTCACAATCGCGAGTTTTACCACTCTCGCTAATCCACGCATAATCTCGTTTATCCAGAACGAGGCTTGCGGTGTATCACATATAACAATGACTGATCGTCAGACCGTGACTAAGTACACAATAGAAGATTTGTGGAAATTTCCGTGTAATAAGCAGTCCCTCTTCTTCTTCATGACTGTCTTCTACATTGCTTTTCAATTAAATTCAGTGCCCCACCCCAAAGAAGATCGTTGCTGTCTGTATGAATTGATCTTGAATGTTATGGATTTTAAGTGAAACATATTTTAATCAAAAGCTTTAATCAAAAGCTTTCTTATATGCTATCGCAAATTTGTAAATGAAATATAACCGCACATTCTGATCATGACCACCTCTGTTGAGCTTCCCGCAAAACGTCATTCAATGTTTTCATGTGCGTCAATATATGCTTCGAAAAAAATATCCGGGACTTGTCTTTTACTTGCTGGCATTTCGATCTACTGCTTTGGTTCTCGGAAACAGTCTTGATAATTTAGTTCTGTTTTTAATATGTGTCTGTTTTATATGCATTTCCGACAAGAAAACGCTCTACAATCCAACAAGGTAATAGTTCTTTTTTCTTCCAAAACGGTTTCCCCGCCACGCTGTCATCTGACATTACCATTACGAGCACGCGCTACCGTTATGAGCACGCGCTTATTTTCATGCGAGAGCTATAGAAAAAATTAACTTATAATAGAAACGCGAACAGTTCAGTGTATCGTCGTATGGTGTGCATCTGAGCATCCTATAAGATTAGACTCTACACAGGGTTGAGGTGGTACATTCGGTGGTACTTAGAAACAATTTAAGTGACCAGCAGAAATAACCAAAACATGATACCCGCGTGTGCCATACACGCCATAAGCTGTGGGCTAAACTCTGTGAGATAAGGCAAACTTTTAAGGGAGATTTGACAAAATTCTGTGAGATTTTCTTAAACATCACTTTGGAGCTCCTCCAATATAGTCTAAAGTCTTTTTCTGTCATGTATGAAGCTTATGAAACCACAACAATGTATAATTTTGGTTTATTTCTTCATAAAATCTATTGTAAAATGGTCTGAAAATTCTGCGAGATTTGAATTTTTTATGAGGATTGCCTTCCAGATGGGCCTAATTCTGTGAGATTTTATCTCACAGTGTGAGATATGGCATGTATGGTGTGCATCTCGGTGAATCAGTCGGTCGGAGGAGCCAATACACAATGAGGCAAAGGGTGCATACCAGTGTCAGTCGCAATGTCGACCAGTTTACGATCGCTGAAGTGTTAACTTCCAACACCTGTTTAACTACCGCTTGCTTAGCAAGTAAATAACGGTACAGTCGCAGGTATGAACAACACGCGGCAGATTGCTCTTTTAAGATGCTACCGACGGTAAGAATAACACGTTGCGGACATCAGTCAAGTAATCCAATCATAATAAATAGTAGTCCCACGGGGAAAAACATGCGTCCGGCGGACTCGGCTTTGGGAATTTTTAGGAATCCGAACCCGAATTTATGCGTCCAGGGACCCAATATTCCCCGAGAACCCTGAATTTATCACAGGTTGTAGCTAGTGTCTTTCATTTCCGCATTGTCAATACACCGCCAGCCTCGATCTCGATACATTTCAGAAATTTTCCATTCGGCAATTATCGGAAATTACAATTGTGACACGTAACTTGGTGGGACGCTTAAGGGTAACTTGTAGATAAAACATAGTTAAATTATTCCGATCGGAAATCCAATCTGGACACCATTGCTGCCATCTAGAAAATAATTTCGAAGTTCTACTACTTAACCCAAGAGCCCCATTGAATCGAAAATTGATAGGAAGTATCGGGGCTTCTTGTAGATAACAAATAGCTAAAATCATTCCAAATTGAAATCCAAGATGACCGCCACGGCCGCCACCTTGAAATCTATCTTTTTCTCCTTTACCGAAATGCCAGTTGACTCGAAACTTCATTGGACATATCTAGGTGACGTGTATATAAACGATAGCGAAAATCGATCTGATTGTAAATCCGATATGGCCGCCATGGCCGCCATCACGAAAATCTATAATGAACCGAAACCCTAACTGACTCGAAACTTTTTTTTGGTAATCAGGTGAGCGATACAGGGCTATCTTGACCTTCTTTTTATTTCAATCATTTTGTGTTATTCATTCGAAACTGATGCTGAAAATGCAACATCAGCATCGTATCTCCTGATTGTTTACTTTGTGGTTTACATGTTTTGAAATTCCTAGAGGCGACGTTTTTTGTGTACTTCAAACGTTGATCCATGCAGCACAATATTCCGTAATTTCAAACAGCTGGTTAAATTAAGACCATCCATGCCTTCTAAAATGCTTGAATTTTATCTATCTCTATAGCAGTTATGTCTTTGTTTGAGCCCTCTACGGTTAAACTAGTGGACTTCTATTTTAGCTCTGGCTGTCAATGTCCGAGGTATTTTTATGAGCCCTCTGCTTTGTTACTTACTGGAGCTATCCATGAGACTAAGCATTGCTACTTCTACAGACGTCGACTGTCTAGTGGTGGGGAAAGACATTGAAGTTATCGGCAGATCGGTCGGGAAACCACCCTAACCTAAAATGTGACAATCAAGTATTTTATTTATACATACATATTTTTATCTTGGTTATTTATGTTTTTTTCACCACTCGATATTTTTGCTAGGGCACTAGCGTGATTCGAACCTGCGCGATAGAGGTATGTAGTGAGCCACGAGCTGAAAGCGTTCCCGGCCGAGCTATTCGGGTATCCCCCATAATGAACCCCTACACTCCACCCCTCATCCCCACCCCACCAATACACACACACACACACACCGTTCGATCATATCATTGTTCCAATTTGATTTATGTTGTTTTCTGTGATGTTTCACAGCCTGAGTTATGGAACCACCATGTGAGCCAAACAATCATTAGGGTAACGATTTGGTATTCATATTCCTGAGCATGCGAAGGCAGCGGCTCTAGTCTTAGTGTTGGTCGTTGTTTGTGGAGCCTTGTAGCTGCTTGCTGCAGGGTTTTTCATGTTTTGTCCTGTTTGTTCTCTTATTCTTGTGATTGGTGGGTACTGTCTGACATTCTGGTCATCTCACGAGGGAAGAGAGAGCTGGTGTTTACGCAGATTCTCCTTTGCTGTCTCCTATACATAATGTCTACTATTTACCATTTCCTTCATGGAAGCAATATTCTGTTTTCTTGCGAAAACTGTCCAGCCTGGTCGATTATCTTCTGTGACATCGTTTGTTTATCACCTTTAACTTATCTGTTCTCAAAATGACAGGCTCTAGCGCACTCCACTGGAGAGGTTTTTTTAGACAAAGTCTAGTGTTTTTTTCATTGTTTTTCTTCTTATATTTTCCCTAACACTGCAAAATTGACATGTCATGCAAACTGTTATTAATAGAATTAATGTTGTGCATTGGGCGAAGGTTATTCCGTAAGACAGGATAAATCATAAAAGTCAATTCAACACTTAGCACCCTTTGTAAAAGTTTTAGCAGACAACATTTTGAAATATATTTCTCCCAGGAAACGATTTGACATTTCTAGAGACAATTTGCATGGCATGTCAATTTTGCAGTGTTAGGGAAAAATAAGAAGAAAAAAAAAATGAAAGGTCAATTTGTCATCTGATGAATTTGCCCAGAGAACGATAATGATCAATTCAATCGGCGGCTGGTAAACGGTTGGATTATGTAAAAGACAAAAGGGGAGGAGGGTGCCCATAAGGCCCTTTTCCTGCCCTGTAAGTTTTCATTTTTTGCTGATACGTTACCTATAATGTCACATTTGCTAAAACACTATTGATTTTGCAACGTAAGCCCTAGGTTTGGAGTAACATGATGATGAAAGTGGGTGGGATGATTCAGTATGAACCTGAGGTACCTGAGGTACCATATTTTAAACACCAGTTCTCTTTTAAAATATATCACACCCCGTTATACCTTCCCTAGACAAATGCCTTAGGTAATATCCTATCTCACTAACTCACCTTTAAAGAAAAATGTTGCATCTGCAGCATTTTTATGAAAATCTTCAATTTTTGTTAATTTTGCATCCTGGAATTCAATAAAATCTAGCCTTTCTCCGGAACTAAGTGAATCATTTCGAAACTTACCTGAATACAGTATTGGGACAGTGCAAAGAGATGACTAAGTTTTGGTGACCTTGACCTTTTTTAAGGTCACATGGGCTGTAGAATTAACAAAAGAGCAGATGCCTATAAGACTATTTTTTATGCAACTTAGAAAGTCTTCATTTACTCCTAATATATTGCTTATAATATATTTTTTATCTCTCCTGAGCATAAAGTGCTCATTGTGAGCTAAATTATGATGTGTCAATGTCCGTCGTCCATCGTGCATCATGCTGCATCAACAAGTTGCCATAAATGACCACTTCTCTTACACCCCTGGGCCAATTTCAGTTAAAATTCACAGGAATATTGCTTATATGACTCTCTACGAAAATAGTAAAATTGTTCCACACCAATGAACATAATGGCCGCCAGAGCTAAAAATAGAAAAAAAAATATTTTAATGATAACTCCTCCTACACCATTGAGCCAATGTTGCTTAGGTGACTCACTACTAATGGTTTTGCTCCAATGAACAAGATTACTGCCAGAGCTAAAAGCAGAAAAATTCTTTAAACGACAACTCCTCCTAAACCCTTTGGCCAATTTCATTCGATAATGTAAAACAGGATACTAACTGAGGAATTAGTCCATCAAATGGAAGTTGGTACAACTGGATGTGGCCACTTTATAAAGAGACACACAATTTACCGGCTTTATGTTCATACTTTTTATACCCCGCCACACGATAGTGGTTGGGTATTATGGTTTCATGTTGAATGTTCGTGTGTGTTTGTCCGTCCATCAGTCCTACATCCAGTCAGTCCGTCCGGACATGCCCACATGACATTCTAGGGTTTGGGTTTGAGTACAGTAGAATTTGACATTATGAGGTTCAATATGTGTATTCCGTCATTTTGGAGTTAAAATTGACATTGCGGGGTTGAAAATTTGCACTGTGTGGTTAGAAAAGATCAAAGAAAGATCAAAGGAATAACCTCACAAATGCCGTCTCGTAAGAACGTCCGTTTCGTCTGCCCGTCCGTATTTCGTTTCCGGGTGATAATTTGAGTAAACATCAATGGACTTTCACCAAACTTGGTATGTGCATTGATATTGTAGAGATCTGGTTTGGGATTGCTAATGAACAAATTCGTCAAATTTTGATGGAGTTATCTGCCCGAGACAGTTTCCATACGATGACCTGTGTAATAACCAAACTTGGTACATGCATTGATATTAAGGTGATCTGGTTTTGGATTCCTAATGGACAAATTTCGTCAGTGTTTGACAGAGTTATCTACCCGCGATACGATAATGGTGGGGTATTATAGTTTAACGTTTTTATTGTATGATACTTTAGGTTCTTACTGAATTACCCCACCCACTTTCATGATTGTGTGACTCCAGATCTGTAACTTAAGTTGCAAAACTAAAATGCTTCTAGAGGGCTAATATAGCCCTAAATCACTCACCTAAGTGTCGTGGTCTGACTCTACATGACCGTTATTACGCTGTATCAAGTGTTTGATTGAAATTGGCCCAAGGGTAAAGCAGTAGTTGCCATTTAAAGATTTTCTGGTTTGCGCTCTGCGGCCATCTTGTTCACTGGAGCAGAACCATTTTATCTATTTTGGTAGAGAGTTACCAAGGCAACAGTCTTGACAAGTTAGATCGAAATTGGCCAAAGGGTTAAAGAGTTGTCATTTAAAGATGTTTCTTTTTATAGTTCAGGTGGCCATTTTGTTCATTAGAGCAAAAACATTTAGCTATTTTAGTAGAGAGACACATAGGCAACATGCCTGTCAAGTTTAATTCAAATTGGTCCAATGATATAGGAGGAGCTGTCATTTACAGATTTTTCTATTTTTAGCTCTGGCAGCTATATTGTTCATTGATGCGGAACAATTCTAGCTATTTTGGTAGTGAGACACATAGGCAACATGCCTGTCAAATTTAATCCAAACTGGCCCAGTGATATAGGAGGAGCTGTCATTTAAATATTTTTTTCTGTTTTTAGCTTTGGGGGCCATCTTGTTCATTGATGTGAAATAATTTTAACATTTTTGGTAGAGAGTCACCTAGGCAACATTCATGTGAAGTTTGATTGAAATTGACCCAGGAGTTTAGGACAAGTTGTCATTTATAGCAAATTGTTGATCACGAAGCACGACGGACAACGGACGACGAACGACGCATATTGACCGATCACAATAGCTCCCAATGAGCACTTGTCCTCTGGTGAGCTAAAATAATATTATAGGTAATATATAAGGAGAAAATGAAGACTTTTGTTGAGTAACATAAAAATAGCCTAATAGGCACCTGCCTTTTTGATAATCCAACAAAGCCCAAAGCCCATCTGACCTTGAAAAAAGGTCAGGGTCACCAAAACTTAGTCATCTCTTTGCACTGTCCCAATGTTGTATTCAGTTAAGTTTCGAACTAATTCACCTTTTAGTTCCGGAGAAAGCTGGATTTTATTGAATTACAAGATGCAAAATTAACAAAAATTAACGATTTTCATAAGAGATGCTGCAGATGTAATTTTTATCTTTACAGGGAGGTAAATGACATAGGATATTACCTATGACATTTGTCTAACAAACAAAAGAAGGTATAACTAGATGTGATATATTTTAAAAGAGAAACGGTGTTTAAAATATGGTACCTCAGGTTCATACTAAATTACCCCACCCACTTTCATAATCATGTAACTCCAAAACTAGGGCTTACGTTGCAAAATAAAAAAATGTTTTTGTAAATGGGACACTATAAGTAATGTATCAGCAAAAAATGAAGACTTTTGTTACGGGGCAGAAAAAGGGCCTAATGGACACGCCCCACCCCCCCCCCCCCCCTTTATTTTTTAATATCATCATTAATTCGTACAGTTTAATAAAGTAATAAATGGCATATTTATCTTCCTTCTAATTATTTCGGTAGTTATCAAATAATATAAGAACATTTTTGTTTTTCTTTCTTTTTTTCTTTTTGTGTGTGTGTGTGTGTGTGTGTGTGTGTAAACCTATTGAATGTTTGGTAGTGAGTTGTTCCGTTTAGCTATAGAAAGCCGTTATCTTAATATATTTTGTGCATTTTTGTCATCGCAAGGGTCATGTGATAAACAGAATTTTATGCTTTTCACTGCGTGCCGTTTGCAACGTTTGGTACATCAAATCACGTGTCCGACATCCTGCTTCTAAAATTGCCTACTTATCAAATATCAGTTTACAACCTGTTCACTTCTTCTATATATCTAAAACTATTTTGACATCTTTTAGCGAAGTAAAATGAGTGTGTTTAGACATTTTATGAACGAAAAGTGTTTCGACAGTGCATTGACCTTTTTCAAATTGATGCTTAGAATCCCATGAGTTTTTTATTTTTCATGAACTGTCCTTAAATCTAGCGGCGTTCCTAGCATAATATTATGTAACTGCCTTAAAGTAAATGATACCCACTTATAAATCGTATACAGCATTTGATTGCTGGACACGCGACTGAAGTCATTTACAAAGAATGTTGGCAAAACTGACTATTCAGAACAATTTGAAAAATATCGTCACTCGCTATAAAAAAGATAGGTTACAGCATTGATTGCCTCGTGCAAACTACATGCATTGTTGTTATCCCAGTTATGGTTGATAAGGTTTAATCCCTCTTTGAATGCACAGTGGTAGGTCGATCGTCAGATAAGATGACGGCTCCCTCCGCAATCAGTTTCAGACGGTCGGTGCCTCACTATTAATGTATCAATGTCTGTGGTCAGGTCCATCGTGGTCCTGTTTGTGCTTTTCTTGTATTCTGGCTTTAGATCGCCATTGAGCCCCTTCGCTTCTTTCGTCTATTTCATTGCATTGTTTCACAGATGAGATAGAGGACCCATATGCGGGCTGAACACATATTTAGTTTAAACATTTATTTCATGTATAATATTAACATATTTGAACATATACAAGACATGTGTTTACTACATTACAATATTATACAATGGGATTCGGAAGAAAGTCAACAGACTTATGAAGTCCGTCTCCCATTTTTTGCAAATATGAATGTACAAATACAACATGTGACTTGAAATAGAACAAACTAACAGTGATAAAAAGGACAGAGTGAATTTCAGATAGAACAATCGTGAAGGTACATCTTTTCAACCAATGGCTGCTCCACGGGGATGTGGAAATACGTTTTGCACATATGAGTTGGATAAGTAAAATAATGAACAATAAATTAATTTATCGTCAGACTAGGTTTATGTAAGGTTTATTTCTCGACCACAACAAGATTTATCCCATTCCTTAAGAAATGGTACGAATTGAGATTAAAGAACATTTTAATTTTAGACGACTTTGCTAATTAATAGAAATTTTATTAAACTAATAGAAGCGATTTTACAATAGTTTTACTTACCATAGATTAATTATTTATCATTTCAAAACGTTTTGATTTCGTCAGGAACTCCTGTACGGCGAGGAATATCTGTCTGTTATCAGAGTCAGAGAGTTCCTGACTACCAAAAAGAAATACATTTAAGGATGGCTGAAACACCGGAGTTACTCTATTAACAAGTTCTTGTCGCAGGGTTGTATATCGTGGACAGGACATTAAGAAGTGCTGAGTATCTTCACGTGCTCTGCAGACACATATCGGACTATCGATAATATTTTTAGAAAATAAGTGTGCATTAAGAGTACTACATCTCATTCTTAATCGAGCATGATAAATTTGGCCAAGTCTTTTACCATCAAAAAAGAACCTAGGTACCGCATTGAGATCAGAATCAAGGCGATGTTTAAAAGAAGATAATGTAGGAGTGTTTCTTACTTCCTCAGTTAATTCGTTCCAGTCTCGTGTGACAGAAGGAAGAAAAGATTTATAGTAAAGTTGGGAATTTGCATGTACAGTATTAAGATTCTGTGCATTTCTCAAGTTATACACGGAATTGTTACCTACGTTGTCAGGCACTAAAGAAGAGAGATAATTAGGAGAAAGACCATTTTTCATTTTATAGAAAAGTTGCAATTTTTGTTTTTTTCTACGCGAGGCTAAAGTTTCCCACCCAGTTTCAGTATAAAGAGACTCTATGGAAACTAACTTTGTGGCTCCTGTTACAATACGGGCAGCTTCTATTTGTATTTTCTCTAACTCGTTCGCTTCATAAAGGGTACAGTTATCCCAGACGACATTAGAATACTCAATAACCGGTCTGATAAAAGAAAAATAAATGGTCTGTAATGATCGTCTGTCTAGTTTGTATTTAAGCTTTCTCATGATGTTAATGCGGGTCCAGGCCTTCGATTTGATATATTCCAGATGTTCATGCCAAGTACAATCACTTGATAATACTACCCCAAGATGCTTATGAGAAATTACTTCTTCTATCTGTGTTTGATCCATAAAAACAGGAGGATGATATGGTTGATTTCTTTTTCTTGAAAAAATAATTGATTCTGATTTGGCTGGGTTAAATGTCACAAGCCATGTTTTAGCCCATAAATGTATTTTTTGTAAATCTTCATTTAACTGATTAGCAGCATTGACTGGATCTTCTACCACTATGTAAAGACTTGTGTCATCTGCAAAGAGCCTTATAGAAGAGTGGATATTTTCAACAATATCATTGATGTATATTAAGAAAAGTAGAGGACCAAGTATCGAACCTTGGGGAACACCTGCTTTTATGGAAGTCCAACCTGAGGCTGTCCCAGGTAGCACGACACGTTGCTTTCTATTGTTTAAGTAATCGGTAAACCATTGTAAAAGAGATCCAGAAATTCCCACAGAAGAAAGTTTATATAGAAGACCCTTGTGCCATACCCTATCAAACGCTTTACTAATGTCACAAAATATAGCTCTTACTTCTTTTCCTTCATCTAGCGCTTGACAAAACGTATTATAGAGGTCTGTTAACTGGTTTACTGTTGAATCTCCAGGCACAAAGCCAGATTGTAAGGTAGTTATAACGTGATTTTCTTGAAAGAAATTAAAAATTCGTTTATGAACTATTTTTTCAAGAACCTTTCCAACGGTACTTAGAAGGGATATTGGTCTATAGTTAGATACCTCAGATGGATCGTCTTTTTTTAAGATAGGTGTGACATTAGCTTGCTTCCAAATAGATGGAACTTTACCTTTATTAAGAGAAAAGTTGAATAGGTCCTGTAAGGGAGATGCTAGAGGCTGCGCAAGCTCTTTAAGAATTTTGTTGCTGATTAAATCAGGTCCTGATGCTTTACCTGTAGGTAGAGAGAGAAGCGTAGATTTGACTTCTTCAGATGTAATTCTGAGAGAATGGAGGTTATAAAGAGGTGTTATCCTTGTTCGAGGCAACGAGGCATTATGTTCGTCCAAAATAGTTTGTTGAGTAAAAAATTCATTTAGTTTTTCAGCTTTATGTTCGTCTTTACAATAAATAATATCATTACTTTTCAGTGGCGGAATAGAAGAGTCTTGATCCGGCTTTATAAAATATTTTAGGGTTTTCCACCAATCTTTTTGGCAAATATTGGGATCTTTGAGTTTGTTTTTCAGTTTATCTAACTCTTCATTTTTAGCTTTACGAATTTGAAATGTGACATCATTTCTTACCTGTTTGTAATTATTAAAGTCTGTCTGATTTTTTGATCTTTTGTATTTATCATAAAGTCGTTTGCGTTTTCTCATAAGTCGTTTAATATTATTAGTTAACCAAGAAGGATCAGATTTTCGAATGTGTACAAGCTTGTTTGGAACATGTTTGTTTACAAGATACAAAATTCTGTCGGTAACATTTTGGGCATAAGTATCCACATCATTGTCTTTCACTAGGCTCCAATCAGTTTCAGTTAACTCATGAGAAAGCGATTGCAAATCACCCCTGTGATATAGATAAATTTGTCTAGAAAACGATGGGGTTATAACTTTATCAAAATTATAAACACAATAAATAGGGCTATGATATCTTATATTTTGGTCAAGAAATGGTTCACCAACCCCGCTGAGGAATACCCTATTCTTGTTTGATACCAGAAATAGGTCAATAATAGAATCAGAATTTTCTGTATGGTGTGTTGGTTCTGTTATTATTTGGTCCATATTAAACTGTTGACATAAGTCGTTAATTTTCCTATATAAGGCAGGTTTAGAAACATCAAAATTAAAATCACCAGTTATTGTTATATTAGCAATATTTGTATCAAATGCAAGGCCAATAGAGTCTTCAATACTAGAATAAATTAAGTTGTTTGAGCTTGGCGGTCTATAAAAAGTGCCGAGCAATTCTTTCCTATTGTGTAAGGAGATCTCAACCCAAATACATTCAAGTTGTGGAAGTTCAAGGTCACGCCTTCTACATGAAAATAGAGACTGATTTATGTAGACACAAATGCCGCCGTGATTATCACCAACGCGATCACGGCGATACAAATTGAATTCGTTTATTTTAATTGTTTCGTCAGAGGTACGACGATCAAGCCATGTTTCAGTTAAACATATAGCATCAAAATCTCTTAGTTCGGACTCAATTATGTCAACTTTATTACTTAAGCTTTGAATATTATAGTGAACAACAGAAAATTTGCCTTTAATAGATGATTTTTCAAAGATTCCACTCTCGGCTGAAGAGTTTGAGGATTCATCTAGGCGAGGTCCTGGATTGGTTTCTATACCCCCAATTAGTAATGCTGACATAATAATATATATCTCAAAATAATTCAAATAATCAATACCTTTCACCCTAGCCTGGCGACAATAATTCAATCCAATCCGCATCCTGTAGACTTGAATCTCAATCATGTTATGCAGTCAACAAGGAGTCGGAATTGTTTCAGTGATGCGGAATGGGTATGTTGATTCGTTGTACTTCCATGACAAGATAAATGGCACGTATAGATTTCCCCGTGGAGCAACAAGGCAAGCATTGGTTTATATGATGAACAACTATTCAAACAAACATGTAAGCAGTATATAAACAAAAGATTCATAATGTTACATGATACGGAAAAGGAATAGTTAAGTACAATTTGGGATATTATATTATACAACATACATGTAAGTTGAGTAATCATATTGCAGAACCCTATAATCATTCAACAGTGAGTAGCATACTTCTTAATATTACACGCTATGAAGATGAATTTATTAAACTCATTTATCGGGCAGACATTGTAAAAAAACAAAAAAAAAAAAAAAAAAAAAAAAAAAAAACACACACAAAAAAAAAACATTTGGGAACTCTTTGACTATTCAACAGTAAGTAAAATGCATATATGTTGTGAAGAATTTGCTTGACCCCTTTTCGAACAGACATTTTAAAATGCGCAGGTAGGCTGAGCAATCGTGTTGAAACCCCTATAGCAATTCAACAGAGAATAAGAAACATATATGGTACGGTGATTTTTCTAGACCCCTTTTTAAACCGACATTACAAAATAAAAAAAAAAAAAAAAAAAATGCATACTGTTAGATAATCGTGTTGAAAACCCTACAACCAGTTCAACAGTGACTAAAATACATATATGCTTCAAAGAATTTAGTAGACCTTTTTCAACAGACAGTGTAAAATATGCATGTAAATTAAGTAATCGTGTTGGAAATACAATGAGTAAAATACATATGAAATTTATTAAATCAGAATGAGAAATATTACCAAATATAGCATGTGTTATCAGAGATATAGACCGAAGCCGACAGTCCAATTCTAGATGAGACACCGCAGAAGGCACATATACACATGCATACACATACGCACATACATCTACGTATACATGCACATATATACATGTATATACATATATACGTACATACATACATATACATATATATACGCAAACACATATACATACATACCACACACACACACACGCATATATATATATATATATATATACATACATTTACTTCAAACTCGTATTAATGCACAACCTGACATTCGCAAAATAAAACAGTTCACATCCATTTAGTCCCACTCCTTTTCCGAAACGAAAGTGAAAAGGACTGTTTGGGAAAATGGATGACTATTAACGCACCCCCATTCCAATTCGCTTCGGCTCTTAGCGAAACGAAATGTAAGGGCCAAGAAATGGAATGGAAGTGAAGAGGACGGTAAATTTGGCGTTATTAAATTAAACGTTTGTTGTTGACGACTTTTATCTACAGCAACAACAATTTTGCGTACCCTTTTGGTCGCTTAATTTTTTTTATTAAATATCACCAGAAAACCAATAACTAATTAACTAATACAAACATTTGTTAAAAACTCAGATAACGCAAGCTACACATGATCAAATACTGTTTCGCTGTATACATGGTTAACATGGCGACTAATACTTGACTATAAGTAGAGAGAGAGAGAGAGAGAGAGAGAGAGAGAGAGAGAGAGAGAGATAACATTCTACAACAAAAAACAGAATACAGGATAAATTACACCTATCAATTTTCTAACACGAAGGCATGATATTGTGTAGCTATGAATATGATGGTGTGATGGGATGACAACTATCAATTGACTAACAGTAAGGTGAGGTACAGAGAGAGAGAGAGAGAGAGAGAGAGAGAGAGAGAGAGAGAGAGAGAGAGAGAGAGAGAGAGAAACATACAGACAGACACAGAGAATACAGACAGACAGACCGACACAAACAGACAAAGAGAGAGAGAGAGATAGAGAGAGAGAGAGAGTAATATTTATTATATACCATTAGATTTTAACGCTGCACCAATCAAGTTATAACACAACACCGAAAAAGTCAGCGTCGATACGTCTTCACGACGTCGAATCGTCACGTTCCGACGCTATGAATTCGAATCGTCGCGGACCCGACACCGCTTTGGCGCTGTGGGTTCCCCTGTTGTTACCATACTTGCAGCCGGCGGGGATGGGGAAAGGGTGGGAGGCTTTTTGAAATATCATTATTTTATAAACGTTTATACTCCTGTCAGTAAGTGTTATGGTTACATGCGCATTACATATAAGTACATCTTTTTTAACAAAGGAAAAGAAAGAAGAGAGGGAGAAACATACAGAATGAAAGGAGGAGAGAAAGTCACACATGAAGACAGACAGAAAAACAGACAACATACAAAGAGAGAGAGAGAGAGAGAGACAGAGAGAGAGAGAGAGAGAGAAGGGAATGGAATGAATTCCAACATTTCTTATCCGTAGGGAGAGACTGAGTAAATTCTAACATTTCTCTCCCGTAACTATATACGAGTACACCCTAAATATGTACATGTATTCATTCACAAACATTATCTATATAGTATTCATTCATAAACGTAAACAACGAGCGAGTGTTGACCATATTCCAGCAGGTACACAACGCAGACACAATGTCGAATCAACGTTGCGTGTCCATCTGGATATATGGAGGATATTTACTCTTTTGCTGCGAACACCATAAATATTGTCATCGAGTGCAATGAAAACATCAGTATTTTCACGAGTGCGAAGCACGAGTAAAAATTCAAATGCTTTCACTACACGAGATGAAAATTTCATGGTATTCACTAAAAAAGAGTAAATTTTCTTTTTATTTTATTGTTCACAAGTGCGCGTTTCTGACGTCATAACTAACGTCACCAAACGAAACATGTACGTCATGGCGTCGACGTTCAGTGCTTAACGTGAAACGCTGGAGAGACAAAAACAAAAAGTTTCGACAAATCAAAATAATCTTGATACCGAAATGTTCCTTACATTCTGACTAAGAAAATGCATACCAACACTTGATAGTTTAGTTCAGAAACAAAGAAGTTAGAGGTGTTCAAAACTCTGAAGTGGAGATAACACCCACTTCTGAGACAATGAAGAAAACCGAAGTCGCCCAAAGCGAGGAGTGAAAATATAAATCGTATCCGTCACCAGTGAAATGATACGATATCAATTCACTAGTGACTGATACCACTCTTATTTTCACCAGATATGCACTGATTTCACCGCTAACAATAAAATAAACGCTGTTTATCACTGTCCTGTAAAAGATTTGGAGCATCATGGTTAACATTGACATTAATCAGGTCTCCCCAAGCGGTTATCATTATCATATTAATGTCACTAACATCATCGAAACAATGATTATATAGACCTTACCACATTCCCGGGATCACTTGATATCAGTCGCATCCACCCAAGCCCCCGGACAAACAATGCAGACCCGGATTGGAGCGCGTCGTCCGATCATGGTCCATTCCGCGCACTTTCCACTCCGCAGTATTTGAACTTGTAATCAAATAGTGCTGTTGACGTTCAAGTTAGATTGTCCAGCAAGGTGTCCGAGCTCCTAGGCAGGATACGGCTGGTATGGTACAGTCTCAGTTTGAAGAAGATCAGGCAAGCACACACAACACGCATGCATGCACGCATGCACACACACGCACGCGTGTGTATGATGAATGTTTGCAAACATGTCAGTAATTTCAAATGTATCATATGTGACCTGATTCAAAGAGTCTGGTGAGGTGTTCACACACATGTGGAATATTTAGTACTGCAACAACCACAATCACTCGGACATTTACGCCTCCACAAACAGAGTATACCCAGAAAAGATTCCGCAGAGCGCAGCCTCTGATCTGGCTATACACTTGTACACTGTTTGCCTTACATGACGCAACACTCTAAATATTTAAAAAAAATCAGGACAGACATGGTAAGAAGGTGAGGTGTCCGAATACTTATGGCAATCACGGTTTCACTAACTGTTAATACGCATATAATTTTACCTGAGTTTTTAATCAATCAGGGGAACTATTTTACACGTGTAAAACTGTGTACCGCACCAATCCCAATAATTGGGACACACAGGCTTCCGAAGTCTGAATGGACCCAGATCAAACACCAAAGAATGCGGCGTCTGATCAGGCTCCGCACTGTTTGCCATACATGCTAAAACAGTCTGTACTCGCAGATGGTAGCAGACTGAATTATATCAAAATTTAGGACAAAAATGGTAAGTAGACGAGGTGTCCCAATAATTAAGGTAAGTACTTTACAACACACACTGTCGGCAGTAAACTATCTAAAGTACAGGTAATCTTACAATATAGTTAAAAAGGACTTTATGTGGAGGCTCAGTCCTCCAGATAACCACCTCAGGACGAAGTGACAAGACACCCGGAGAAGGCCCGGGCATTCCGCGCTAGTTCACGAAATGCGCGGGTCTTATCCGTCCATCAATATACAAATCAGGAAAATTCTACTGCCTAAGTGTCAATTTGCCGGCCGGTACCCTTCACCTCATATCTTTCGAGTTCGGACATACTTGTAATTCTAACTTTATTTCCTGCTACATCAAGTATGTGAGGGTAGCCAGCGTAGACCCATGTTTTTTTGATTTTCGAAGTTTTTGTTCTTATAATACGCCTGCATTCAAAGGCTAACAGTTTGCGAAATGGGGTTAGATCCTCATTTATGAAAATGTTTCTAATATTATCCTCGCGCAATTTCGCACGGCCCCTGAGAAGATTCAGCCTGGCAGCACTGTTTGTAAATTTGATAATAATTTCCCTATTTTGGAGAGGACGTGCGCTAGAACCCCCCGGATCCCTTTCCACTTCACCTTCCTGTGACCTGCCCACACGATGCGCCCGATCAATATCACCTGGGCCAATTTTCACATTGACTCGCTTAGCGAAATCCAATACCACTTTGGTAACATCTTCGTTTTGAGTTTCTGAAATACCAGAAATACGCAGGCACATTCTTCTGGAGTATTGTTCTGTGTCATCCTGCTTTTTATGTAAAGAAGCAACTTCTTCCTTCAGTGAATTGTATTTACATTTCAAGTCATCCAGTTCGGACTGTAAAGTTGCAGTTGCTGAGTTAACCTTGGCTTGAACAAGCTGACTTATTTCATTAATCAGCATGGATTTGACAGCGTGCGCAATTCTGGCTATGTCCTGTTCCGATAACGCTGACATAACAGGCTGCTGAATCTGCAGTAAGTGGTTAGTCATGGCATACTGGTCATTGAACACCACAGGATTCATCAACGACGGCGGTGGAGGTGGTAGCTGACTAGCTGCTAGTTCTGGTGCTATGCCCGACAGATCCTCAGCTAGGAGTGTCTGATCTTGCATTATTGAGCTTTGCGGTGTGTCTATGTAGTTAGAATCAGATGGCTTTCTACTGACTGGGCTTTTAGGAAGCGACAATGACTCGTCTGTCGAATCGTGCTCGAGTGTTAATTCGGTCTCCACGATAGAATGATCAGTCTGTGCTGTTTGACCAGAATCAGGAATATCTGTTTGATCAGCTGTCAAAGGCTTGTGGTGCTTGCTCTTTTTAGGCGAAGACTGTAGTAAAGGCGATGATTTGTTACGTTTTCTACCTTTACTTCTACGAGTCATACTACTTATTGTTTGATCACACACTTTAGAGTCATTACGGTATTTTGTTTACCAATAGTTTCCCGCCTATCAATAAAGTGTCAGTCATTGATCATAGCCGATAAAATCGATATGAAAATAGCCAGAAACAAAAAACAACATGTTCTAGTAACTCGGAAAGTAAATGTCACTCACGTATACATATCAAATTCCTATTTTCCGTATTTCCTAGAAAAAATTACATTTTTATCACATCAAAATTTCCGTGTTTACGAACTGACGGTCACGTGACAACACATATTTGTAATTTGGATTTGCGGCTGCATTAGATTTAAGGGTTCCCAGCCGGTACAACTGGTTAAAGTCCCCCATCCCCCACCATACGACCCCAACACCTCAGTAGTTTTCCTAATGACCGTTCCACGGCGGTTCATCTGTTGCGTTTCTTCTTTATTTGTATTTTGTATGTCGGTGGTTTCATATATGGCGTTTGTTTTGTCCAAAAGTACATAATCACTAACAAGAGATTCAGTGTTGTGCAGTAATCCTATGAATTTATAAAACTATACTTGGTCAGACTTGACATGTGGCTAGTTTTGTTTGGATGCAATTGAGTTTTAAACATTACTGTCGCGCAGCCCCTTCCACGTCTCTCTCTCTCTCTGTTTCACTCTCTCTCTCTCTCTGTTTCACTCTCTCTCTCCCTCCATCCCTCTCCTCTCTCTTTCAATACGCAATACTGAAGTATATCCTTCTTTTTTTTCTTTACTGTTGCTTTTCCAAAATCTTTTATACTGAGGTAATAACCTCAGTACTTGAAATTAATTTCAAAACTTAGTTTGTATTGTACAGTTATTAGGATATAGTTCCATAAACTCAGAGTATCACTTGAATATGATCTTCGCCTTCTTTTCACTGCTGTTATTATATAAGGAGAAGAACTAAATAAGTATCATTGCTTTCGTTCTGATCCTTTATTATGTATTATGTATTACCACAGCATAATGTTTGTACTTATGTATACTTTGTGAAATAAAATGTTTGAACCAATACAACCGAGACTTGATTCCGATTTTCGTTCTTGAATATATAGTTTTGTTTTCAAAAGACTGCTTTAAGAATTGATTGTTTTATTATTTCCGTTTATGCAAAAGAAAACAAAAAAAAAAAAACAAAAAAAAAACGAAGGACGCTTTTTATGATGGCATAGCGCATTCATACAAACGCATTTTATTTATTTATTTAATCAGCAGATGAGTGCGCGCAAACATATTTAATTTGACTGAGGGTTTTCTCTCCCGGAAGAAGCTGATGCAAACACGTCCTCGACGACCTTTGAAATTTGCATTGACTGACCGGAGAAAAAATTAATGTTCGAAAATAACAAAAAAGTACAAGAAATATGTAATTTTACTTTTTATACAAATGAAAAGCCCAGTAAAGGCAAGAATATTTTTTCGTAGTTTAATTCTTTCGAAAGTGAGCAAGATTATCGGCAAATTGCCGTACATCTGGTGTTGGGTTCAGCCGAAGTAGTACAGCCGAAGACGGGCAGCTGATGTTTTTGTTTCATCGGGAAGTTAATCATTATTCCACCAATCGCAAAAATGTAAAAACATTTGTCCGCAGCACAAACATACACCATAGGGTAAATCCTTTGCACATGAGTGGACTCATATCGATTATTGCGTATCATAGGCAGAATTTCGAATTTGTTTGTCCCGCTCAGTACTTGTATATATGAGCGCGTTACAGATATTTCGAGATATGTAAAATAATAACTGCAGTTCGATATAGTTATGAGAACACTTGTTATCAAATCTGAAAGTTCACCCTACGAGTGCATATATTTAAACAATGATTAACTCCGTCCTTTTCATTTGAAATAATTTTATTTTGGTATAAGAATTATTTTATGTCGTAATTTCACCTACTTAGAGCAAGCAGCCTTCTTCAAATGATTATAGGACTGTTATCATTAAAATGAAAATTAGGGAAATGGTTAAGAGGCAGACCAACAAAGAGCGATTTAAATATATAGTACAGTAATGCAAGCGTCTAAGGTGACTATCTATTTAAATCTTACATATAAAGAATGAAGTGCTTGTTTCATGTTACAGTCACAAAATAAGGTCCATTACAGACGTTAAGTTTCCTTTTTTCATAGCATGATTTGTTCTGTCCAATATCAGTGATTATTAAAAGTATATGAACCTAGTTTGTTCGTGTTAAAATACGACTACATATAAAAACATTTAGAAATTGTCGCTATTTTTTTCTGTCAGATTATGATTTTGCGAAATGTTAAAGCCATGAAACATGCATTCACTAGAATGCGTTGCAAGACGCTGGATTAATCCAAGAAAGACATTTAAAGACACGCTTTATAATCAAACCGCTTTCCCTGCTAGACATTGCGGAATATATTTGTCAAACATTACAGCGATTCACAATTACAGTCACTGATATTATCTTCCTTGTTGGATATTCATTTAGCGTTAAATGGAAAACAGCGTTGATGAAGAGTGTATCTGAAATAATTTCATGATCAAAATCCGTTGAAAAATATGAAAGTGGTCAGAGCTTAAAGACTTAAAATCATTTCTCTTAAAGCAAACAAATTCCCCTGCAATCATCGTAAACAGCATAAAAAATCAAATTTTCAACAGAACATATCTATTACAAACGCAAGACACTATTGATAACGCAAACAATCTAATACCATACGTATCAATCTTCAATCAACACAACCTAGAAATACACTCCGAGATACCAAAAATAAATACATTATTTTAAGAGATTATCGTTTGGAATCCCTATACAAAATCAAACTATTTTTGAAAAGTAAACGCCAACCACCAAATTTGAAGAAATTATTAACAAAAGCCAAATTCTCAAACAGTCAACCAAAGATATGTGAAGTAACAAAATGTAATGAACTATAGACTAAGCAAATATATAAAAGAAGGCGCCACATACAATTATAAATGGTTAAACGTTTACAGTAAACTGTGATATGTCACGTACAGTTAAGAACGTTATATATATATATATATATATATATATATATATATATATATATATATATATATATATATATATATATTTTTTTTTTGAGTGCAGGGGCTGCAATAAATGATCCCGCTTAGCGGATTCATAGTTCCATTTTTATAAGATGACATCTTTGACAGAAAAGAAAAAGAGAAATATTTTTTACAAAAATATAAAGCGGAATTAAATTCAGCTTAAAAAAATAAAAGTGATGAAACGAGATATTACTCATCATCCAAACGGTTTTACCATTTTCATACTTCTTTATATGCAATACGTCCCATATATAACACATACCAGAAGGAAGTGGATAGCGTCGTGTAACGTAAGCTCCCTTGGTCACATAACGCCATTAAATATTTGTTGACGTTTTTATATAAAGCGCTTCGAAAAATTGACTTTTGTCATATGCAAGACCAACATATATAACACGTTATATGCAACAATACAGTCATAGCCAAATAACACGTGTTTGGTAATATGATCATGTTTATATTTTACTCTTATTAGCATACTATGCATTACTTTTTCATTACAATCAACAATAAAACAACTTTCCAGAATTAGTTTAACTGGTTGACAACAATTACAAATAAAATTATTATGCAAATATAATACACCTGTGCGACCCGTCGGTAAAAAGCATAACTTAAATAAAGATACGTAGATACCGACTGGCTTCATTCGCATATCATTTAAAGGAGAAAACAGTTAGCTCCTTCTGGTTTTGAGAAAAATATTATTGTTTGTTACCATTAGATGTCACACAACATTATTTGGTGTTCCGTGAACATTCGTTATGTAATAATTAACAATAGTGCAGCAGCACTGCCATAGTCATAGCTTAGTTGTATCGCTTTCACGTTGAAATAATTTCCAAATATAACGTTGGTTTGCATACACTTTATCTATCGGAGCCTGAATTATAGGATGATTAGTCTTTAAGTGAAGAAAGATTGGGTAATAGTATTTGTTTTTCAGAACAATTCAAAAACGATTGTCATCCGTTACAATAAAAATATTACAACATAGATGTTTTTAACTGCATGCATGGATGTTTACACAATTATGAAAACTTTGTGTCTCTCTAATTGCACGGTGGTAGGTCAGACCGCCTTTGAATGACAGCTACTTCCTAAATCTGTTTCAGAAGGTTGGCTCTTCCTTGTCTTTCTTAGCATTTGGTCGGGACTATCGTGCTTTCTTTTGTTGCTTTCTTTTGTTTGGGCTTCAGTCTCTACTTTGCTTCATCATAGTGCCTATGATTATACGTGTTTACTACAATGTTCGGGATGAGGCTGCCCACACGGACCTAACACATATTTGTAATTATGAGATGCATCAGATAGATGGCCGATGATTCGTGTTAATAAAACTTATTTAAAGCCACCTGCCCGAGCCCCAACTCCGTCAGTTTCTTCTGCTAATCATTCCAAGACAGTTTCTCAGTTGCTGTTCGCTGACTGTTCCAAGGCAGTCCCTCAGTTGCTGTTCGCTGACCGTTCCAAGGTGATTCCTCAATTGCTGTTTGCTGACCGTTCAAGGCGGTTCCTCAGGTGCTATTCGCTGACTGATCCAAGGCTGTCCCTCAGTTGCTATTCGCTGACCAATCCAAGGCTGTCAGCGCAGTGTTTGCTGACCGTTCCAAAGCGATTCCTCAGTTGCTGTTCCCTGACCGTTCCAAGGCGGTTCCTCAGTTGCTATTCGCTGGCCGATCCAAGGCTTCTGTCCCTTAGTTGCTATTTGCTGACCGATCCAAGGCTATCCCTCAGTTGCTATTCGCTGACTGTTCCAAGGCTGTCCCTAAGTTGTTGTTCGTTCCAAGGTGATTCCTCATATGCTGTTCCCTGACCGTTCCAAGGCGGTTCCTCAGTTGCTATTCGTTGGCCGTTATAAGGCAGAAACTCAGTTGATATTCGCTGGCCCTTATAAGACATTCCCTCAGTTGTTGGTCGCTGACCATTCCAAGACAGTCTCTCAGTTGCTAATTTCTGACCGTTCCAAGGGAGTAACTCAGTTGCTGTTTGCTGACCGTTCCAACCCGACTCCCCAGCAGCTGCTGTATGCTTACCGTTCAAAGGCAGTCCCTCATTTACTGTTTGCTGACCATTCCTAGGCAGTCCCTCAGTGCTATTCGCTGACCATTCCAAGGCGATTCCTCAGCAGTTGCTGTTGGCTAACCGTTCAAAGGCAGTCCCTCAGTTGCTGTTCGCTGACCATTCCAAGGCGGTTCCCCAGTCGCTGGTCGTTGATTGTTCCAAGGTGTTTCACCAGTTGTTGTTCACTGACCGTACCAGTATAATTTCGCTGTTGCTGTTCGCTGACCATTCCAAGGTGGTTCCCCAGTTGCTGATCGTTGACCGTTCAAGGACTGTTCCTCAGTTGCTGTTCGCTGACCGTTCCAGGACGGTTCCTCAGTTGATGTTCGCTGACTATTCAAAGGTGGTTCCTCAGTTGCTATTTGCTGACTGTTCCAAAGCATTTACTCAGTTGCTGTTCGCTGACCGTTCCAGGGCGGTTCCTCAGTTAATGCTCGCTGTCCGTTCCAAGGCGGTTCCTCAGTTGTTATTCGCTGACCGATCCAAGGCAGTCCCTCAGTTACTATTCGCTGAACGTTCCAAGGCGTTTCCTCAATTGCTGTTCGCTGACCGTTCCAAGGCGGTTCCTCAGTTGCTATTCGCTGGCCGGTCCAAGGCTGTCCCTCAGTTGCTGTTCGCTGACCGTTCCAAGGCGGTTCCACAGTTGCTGTTCGCAGATCGTTCCAAGGCAGTATCTCAGATGTTGGTCGCTGTCCGTTTCAAGGCAGCCCCTCAGATGTTGGTCGCTGTCCATTTCAAAGCAGCCCCTCAGTTGTTGGTCGCTGACTATTCCAAGGCGGTTCCTCATTTGCTATTCGCTGACCGTTCCAATGCAGTAACTCAGTTGTTGTTCGCTGACCCTTACAAGGCAGTCCCTCAGTTGTTGGTTTCTGACCGTTCCAAGGCGGTTCCTCAGTTGCTACTCGCTGACCATTCCAAGACAGTCTCTCAGTTGCTAATTTCTGACCGTTTCAAGGGAGTACCTCAGTTGCTGTTTGCTGACCGTTCCAAGCTGATTCCCCAGCATTTGCTGTTCGCTTACCGTTCAAAGGCAGTCCATCATTTGCTATTTGCTGACCATTCCTAGGCAGTCCCTCAGTGCTATTCGCTGACCATTCCAAGGCGGTTCCTCAGCAATTGCTGTTGGCTGACCGTTCAAATGCTGTCCCTCAGTTGATGTTCGCTGACCATTCCTAGGCGGTTCCCCAGTCGCTGGGTGTTGATTGTTCCAAGGTGGTTCCCCAGTTGCTGTTCACTGACCGTACCAATACAAATTCCCTGTTGCTGTTCGCTGACCATTCAAAGGTGGTTCCCCAGTTGCTGATCGTTGACCGTGCAAGGGCTGTTCGTCAGTTGCTGTTCGCTGACCGTTCCAGGACGGTTCCTCACTTGCTTTTTGCTGACTGTTCCAAAGCGGTTAGTCAGTTGTTGTTCGCTGACCGTTCCAGGGCAGTTCCTCAGTTGACTTCCGCTGTCCGTTCCTAGGCGGTTCCTCAGTTTCTGTTCGCTAGCCGTTCCAAGGCAGTTCCTCAGTTGCAGTTTTCAAATGTTCGTGGAGCGGTTGACGTAAAAAAAACAAACTTTCGGCTTGTTTGTTCCGCCTCTGGTTTTCTTTTAGTGCATAGGGAAGACTGTTTCTGACTTTGACCATTTCAGGTAACTTCTTTATATTGAATTATCTTGATCAGTTGTATTCCTTTGATCAGAGGACTAAAACATGAAATCAATGACTCGAACTGCTTAGGCTGACCGTTTTCCCGAATTGTTTTAAATCACCTCTCTTCAACAACTAGCAGTTCGTCAGAGAAAATTTAATTAGCTTTCAAAATTAATCCCTTACAGTGAAGTAATTTGGTTTCGCTGGCATTTGAAGAAAATTATGTTTAACTTGAGGTTTCTTTTACTTTGGAACACTGAATTTACATGCTAATTTCATGCTAAATGCCGACAGTATTTCAGAGTTAATGCTATTTGTGTATAGAAACTACAGGAATAATAGCAAAAGGTTAAACTTTATTGGAAACTACTGACAAACTGTTTCGGAACATAAGCCCCAAAAGAACAGACAGTCAGTTGAAAGCTATTACTAGACACTGTTGAGTGGTGATTTTAAGACAAACAGCAATTTCTAGCAATATGATCAGATTTAGAATCAGCACTAACAGTAAATTATGACGCATGTTGTGTTTATGTTCCAGAGAATAAGTGCTCATAAATATTAAAATATTCGCGCTTTTGTTGAATGAGAACACCTGAATCTGTTGTTATCTTATTTCACGCGTAAAAAGTGCCAGATATAGTGGCAGCGTATATATGCAGAAAGAAGAGATTTGTCGTTCAAAATACAGCTTCCCTACTTTGGGTCCAAAAATATGGTATTAGTTTTTTTTTTGTGTTCTTTTTTTTTTTTTTCTTTTTTTTTTTTGTTTTGTTCTTTTTTTTTTTTTTGTTGTTGTTGTTTTTTTCTTTAAAGTACAAGAAAATATTGGCGATAGCAACTATCAATAAATAACTTGTGCTTACCATAATATCAATTTGTTCAAATTTGCCCAAGATGACATACACATTAAACTGGTACGTTATGGTTATAAATCGTTAAAATAGAGAGGGGGTTCACATAAAATAAAAAGATGAAAACAAAGTATGTATAAGAATCAGTAAGTAGATAAGTAGAGGTCAAGAAGAAAGAGAGATAGAGAGAGATTCCAAACCGGTTGGGCTGACTGCATTATCCATCTGTTGCACAGTTCTTGAGTTCATTCTCTAATATATGAAACAAACACATACATGTTTATTATAAAAATGGTATTAAGACACAAAAATTAAAAAAAAACAAACAAAAAAACTACGATCGATGGAATATGAGAAATGTAAGTATATACAGTACAAAATCAAACATAAGTTTATAATGCATATTTCAGCCGTAAACGAGCAATTTTCTTGATATATCAACAAATGCAGCCAAAAGTTTACAACACTGGTTCATCTTAAACTGAAAGGAAGGCAATTAAAGTTTACAGCAGTGGTTTATCGTAAATATAAAGGAAGGCAATTAAAGTTTACAGCAGTGGTTCATCTTAAATAGAAAGGAATTCAGTTATCAGGAATCGATACAATTACCTAGCGCCTTCTGTCCAAAGTAAGAAAGAAGCACTTAAAGTAATGGCTATACAATCAAAACACTACAAACAAAAAGCTAAAAGCACGGTTTTTTTTCCCCCAAAACTGGCCAAACGGTTATCCAAAATAAAAATTTCACCAGGACATGCATGCAAAGACATACAATGACAGAAAAAGTAAACTACAGCAGAAGCACCGCCTTGTAACGTAATGGGGGGTGGGGGGGGGGCGGGGTGGAAGGGGAGGAAAGTGGGGGGGCTTAAACAGATTTTTTACGTGGTCACAACCCTTTCCCTTATTTCTGTCATGGTATACACAAGACAATTGTTCAGTCCGCGTGAAGGGTTTCTAACTCATCAGTGCAAAAGTCTAAACCCTGTTAAGGCGTTTGTGGAGTGTTCTTGCTTGAAACATATCGGAGCTGTGCATTTCAAAACAAAAATATAAATATTGACACAAACAGCAAACCACGTGACGACAACAGTTACATTTGGGTATATAGGAACTGCTTACATGCAATCTGGTCAAATGTTATGTAGATACCAAACATTAGTAAGGCCTTAACTGTTTTAAGGCTTCTACCCCTTACTTTCTGAGGTGGACATTTCCACCTTCAAAACTTTATCCAAATGTCGTTACGAGCCGTCTACATCGTTTGCTGGCTTTTCTAAGTCATGCAATGCAAACACCCTGAATTAATTACAAAATACATTTAACAGTGGTGTGAAAACAAAACTGCTTCAGGAAGCTTCAGGAAGCCTATCACAAGCCGAGGTTTATGATTGTTCACTTTTCAAACATAAGAAAGTTTAATTCAAAAGAGTATCTAACGATGTAAAAGCTAGGTCTGAATAGGTAGTAATTAATCTAACCAATGTTAAAAGGCGCTGCCTACTTTAGTACCAAGACGGTGGATCGGGTCGCACACTCGGTGACAGCTCAGTCCTGACCTTACACTTCTGCAGTACAAGAGGTTGTCATTTGCTCTGGCTTTTAGTTTTAAGTCGACCAATCAGCTTTTCATCATAGTGTTGAGAAGTAATTTTATATCTTTTTGCCTCTCATGTGGATCTACTGATGGGCTTTGGAATTCCTAAGCGGACCGTATAATTATATGAAGTTGAAATTGTATCAGGATTAAGGGCGAGGATTGAGCGTTAGTGTAACAAATTTAAGACCATTCCTAACCCCAGTCGCAACCAATAGTTATGCTGTTGCGATCTTTTAGTTGTTTGTCTTCGCTTGTTCGTTCTATTTCATTGAAATGCTATTTTGTGATGCCAGTGCCACCAGCCCTTATCCGGTGCATTGGGAGGAGGAATGTGTTCCGTGATTATGGCTTTTCTTGGGCATTTCCATAATTTAGTCAGCAGAGAAGCAAACTGTCATGTTGGCAAGATAGTGTATGCATATTGAAAACAGATTTTGTCAAGATGCAAATCTATTCAATAAAATAACATAAAAGATGATGTCTAGGAATATGCAAAAGCGTAAGTAAATATGTGATCTCAGGAACTCATACAATCAGAGCCACATCAGTTTCTCATCATTAAAGGAAAAGACATACAAATAAAATTTAACAGCCACAAAAAGAACAAACGGCAAGCTGAGTTGGCAACCTTTTTTTTCAAAAAAGTGGAACTCTGTCACCAAAATAACTGAATATAGTTTTAATTTTCATAATTCTTTAAAGAAATACATTTGTAAGTGAAATACTACAGAAAATTTAACAAAGAGCACCACAATGAACGTACCGCCTTGGAACGATTAATAATACATTTCTTGGGGGTGGGGAGGGGTGGGGGTTCTATAGTGGTAACACATATATTTGTTCGGTCCTCGTGGTGGTATTCTAATTCATCCATGAATCATTACGGGCAACAAATAAACCACAGATAAATCCTATAATGAAGTGCATAAGATGAGGACTCAACAGAAACAACGTGTTGCGACACTTGGAGATTCCTGTGGGGTCAAACAACACCATGGAATACTGGAGCAATGAAAACCTGTAGTTGAAACCCGATGGACCGAGAAACAGATATAATCTTTTCCGACCCAGACCAAATGAAAAGTTTTTAAGTCTAAACCCGACCCTCTGTCGTACAATTAAATAGCAAAGTGGTCAACCGTGATTTGGTCAACCGCTAAGCGAGCAAACTGTTTTACGACATCAGTGTTATACTTCTTTCGCTAATAAAAGTGACAAATATACTAAACTGATCAGAAAATTCAAGTTTATCTATATTTTTTTCTAAACTTAGTCACCATAAAATTCAGGTTTCGCTAAGCTTTCCGGTATCGTATTAAGACACCAATTCGTAGTGTCGACGTTTACACTTAAAACAAGCTTGTTACCGATACCCCTGTTGGAGAGCTTTTGCCATTAAAGTTTTGTTACGAGCATTGACATCAGCAAACTGACTAGACACTCTTGCAAACCGAGTAAGGTGAGAAATGTAATAGGACACAAGGAACGTAGCCATCCAAAAACTGGAAACTAAAAATGTCAAAATCATAACCGTTGCGTTCGTAATAAATTTTGGATGATACAAACCCGTTTGAAATTAATAATGTAAATCCAAAAATGGGTAAGATCAGCTTTGTTCAATTGCAGTCAAGTACGATAAATGAGTGACGATTCCTTCAAAGTAAGGATTGTCGATATTCAAAAGCCTACCGATGATGCCAAGAGGAAGAGCAAACAAACCATTACAGACAGTACACAAGCCACAGACCACAGAAGACCAAAGCAACCCTCCTTCCCAACAAGGTTATCACAATGCTAGACAGGTTCCACTAAATACAACATGCGACAACAAACAGGACACAACATGAAAAAACGCCACAGCGAGCAGCCACGGTACCATATAAAGAAGAGCTAACAGCAGGACCACTGTCTTAGAGCGACCAGTAGTATAACGTATTAGTTAGTTTTTGAATTGGACATTTCCAGCCTTGAAATTAGACATACCCACAACCGTAAATAGGGATATAATTCAAAAGCTCTAAATGGCAAACAGTGTAGCTCCTGAAAAGACGGATCGTTACGAGCCGTCATATCTGCATCAACACTATCTGCAAGGGTACATGGTTTTGGTCTGCAAGTTGAAAAGGTTAAGGGTGTGAATACAAAAACTCACAATAGTTGTTATCGACCTTCTACCAAACCTTAAACACTAACTTTTAACTATAGGTGCAAATAATTACCGAAGCCGTTCAAAATTTCAAAAGCTGCAAGTAATACCCGAAACAGAAGCAAGCTTATAAACTAGGTGAACTGAAAAGAAACAATCTACGCGAAGACTATAGACACAAATACTTAAGCGACAAATAACTACGGACATGAACAAGTAGCCCAAGCTGGCACGGATCATCCAGCTGTGCACATGTTAACAAGATGCACAGAAAAAGAAGAACATTATTAATGTCAAGAATGGATTTAGTAGAAGTAGCAGCCATCCCCCTAGTTCTGAAGAGGTATAATCTGTCTTTCATCATAACAATCGAGTACTAAGACATTAAGCTATATGTAAACGAGCAATCGTTGCCGAAAATAAATTTAATTTATTTAACAGGAAAATGATGCATAGCCAATTTTGCTTCGATATTTTTTTTTTATTTCAAAAGTACACTTGGAGTGTTTTAGTGCATTCAGTACACGTCTTTCAGAGTGACCCATTAAATGACCTCAACTGAGTCAGCAGAAATCTAGTTAACGTGTCAGCAAAAGAGTGAAAGCCCAGATCGACTTGCGCAGTGTCATAGTCGCATCAGGGTTTTTTACTTTGCGCGAAGATCCTGATATATCTAGTAAAGCAGATCAGACGCTGGTCTGAACTAATATATTCACATTACATTATGTCCCTTTTCAATTATTGTGTCTTATTTCTGACAGCCGATTCATGAGAAAAGGTGTCTTGGGGTATATGGGAACCAATAATAACCTACTCAGTCAGCTAAGCCGTTCAGCCTGATAAGGGATTTCCTTCACAGTAATATATTTCATATCCGATGGCTCTGTAAGTGCCCTGGTTATACTGTGCAGCCTGATCTGAGCCGTGCCTGTTTGCGTAACTCCCAAAGGCACATTTTTGCAGGGTGCGGCTCATTCTATTTTACAGCCGCTTACGGAAACTTGATAGATTGTGAGATCCCCTGCACAGCAAGTCCCTTCTAAAAAAAGGTGTCTACTCTAAAAGGAAAGAATTATTTTCTTTTATAGTAGGTCCCTTTTTGGAAGAGAAAAATCGATTTTGACGGAGTCGTCGCCCCTTAAAATGTATTCATTTCCCTTAATTTATATCAACAAGCTTAATGCATATAACTAAGCTCAATCTTATAACCAAGCAATAGGTGAAGAAGAGATTTTCCAGACGATACAAATCAGTTCAATGATGAATGACGGTCACATTTTCACTCCCTGCGCATATTCTGCACATTTACACGATCAAAATTTCGCGACCGCATCGGTTACCCAACCACAATTCTTGTCGTCAAGAAGGGACACCGAAAGAACGGAAACCAGATGTATTAGTCTACGGCGCCATTTGCAAATTGCATTGGATATATATAAACAAACGACCGTCAATTTAAGTCAATCATGGGAATGATAAATATTTATCAAATGTCTGCAATACAGGTTAGCAGTCATGTATTTATCGGCGCCGGTTTCTCGACGTAAGTTATATGTCGAGGTTTTAAAAGAATAAAAATCAAAATTAATATGACGGGCATCTATTACCAGCAAACACTTGTTATCGGGTATTCAGAAATAACGGCCCCGCCCATCGCGACCGGTGAAATTGATGGGCTGCCTTGTAAACGTTTAGCAGGGTCTGGTGTATCATGAACCAACAGGTCGGGTAAAAGACCAACAAATATTAGAAGCCATTCCATACAGGACTATAATGTTGTTGACAGGTGTTAAACACAAATTCAATCGATTCAAAAATCAAGTGTAGCCAAAAAATATACTCAGAAATTTGCTTTATATGGCCTATGGGCTGGGACTATTTTCTTGGATTTGGAATTTTAAGTTTTACTATTTTTTTTCTTTTTGCGAGGGCTGGGGGGGGGGGGGGGGGGGGGGGGAAGAAGGGAGGGGGAGTGAGGAATGACCATTTTTGGAGTCTGTCAAAATTCTCGGTATTTCTTGTGTATTGAAACGGGGCTTAAAGCACTTATATTACCAATTAATACAATCTTTACACAGGAAAAGTAAATGAAAACCACACTTTTATAAAAAAAAAAGAATGCAAGAGGAATATTTTTATATTTTTTGGGGGGTATGCTAATATATATAGTATGTATGTATGTATGTATGTATTGTTTACCACTATATATATATATATTTGTAAATACTACATACTTGGGACCAGCTTATATAGTAGGCAAAATTCAGAGTACCCACCCCCTCCACCCGCCCCCCCTGGGATCTGTAGAGCAAAAATACTGAAAGAAAAGAAAAAGGCAATAAATTCACACACACACACACACACACGCGCGCGCGCGCGCACACACACACACACACACACACACACATACACATTTATACCACCAGTCTGACCACTTAATTGAACTAACTAAATATTAAGGTAACAGGGAAGCACTGAATTTATTCATTTATTGATAGTGGTTAACTTTAATTCCAAAGGAAGCAACCATTCAGATTCATACAATAAATGACTTAATAATGAAAGTGTCACATTTTCATAATATTGGGTCCATTTATATCTTTATAAGTAGCACTGTGTACTTACCTGAAGTAACCAAAGTTTGCATTTTGAACCCTTTATATATACTCGTACAAAACTTGACTCTCAAAATCAAGTGAACATAAGAAATCCTCAAAATGATTGTCTGCAAACGAAACTAGAGGCCCAAGTAGGCCAGAATCGCTCACATATATTAGGCTAAGCATGATATATTACAGTGTGCCATAATGGCCATCTTGGCTATCCGATCAGATTGCCTTAAGCAATCCAGATCCAGAATCTGATGTTGTTTGAAGAGTTTCAAGATTGCCACAATGTCCGCCATCTTGGATATTTGAACTGAACGATTTAGCAATTCTGAATTTCCATGTCACCCCGATGCCTCCCATCAAATTTTGGCTCAATCTGACTTACTGTTTGGGAGGAGCTGTGGTTTGAAGAAGTTCAAGATGGTGGCCATATTGGACATTGGAACAGAACGAATTTAGCAATTCTGAATTTCCATAACACCCCAATGCCTCCCATCATGTTTAAGCTCAATCAGACTTCCGTTCTTGAACAGATGTGATTTGAAGATTTTCAAGATGGCTGCCATGTTGGCCATCTTGGATATCAGAACGGAACCATTTTAGCAATTCTAAATCTCCAAGCTGCCTCGATGACTTCCATCAAGTTTCCGCTCCATCCAACTTACTGTTCGGGAGCAGATAACAATTGAAGACTTTCAAGGCCGCCATCGCGGCCATCATGGATACAATTCTGATGGACATGTCGAAAATATGAAAAGTTACTGACGGACATACGAATGAGGGGCGGGCCATGGTCAACAGACCACGGCACAAGCTGGCCTAGAGCAAAGCTCCTGGGGAGCTAACAATAGAAGCTCTTCAAAATAGCTGCTCTTGCGGCTTTTATAGCTGTCTTAACATAATGTTTTTAGCAACTGTGAATCTCTATGTCGTCCCAATGTCTCCTACCAACTTTTGAATCAATCTGACGTACTATACGGGAGCAGATGAGGTTTGAAGATTTTCAAGATGGCCACCTTGGGGCCCTCTCAGGTATTGGACCAGAACTATTTTAGCAATTTTGAATCTCTATGTAGCTCCGATGCCTTCCATCTTGGCTCTGCTTTGCAGTTTGGGGGGATATCTTTTGAAGAATTTCAAAATGGTTTGAAGTTTTCAAGACGGCCACTATGGGGGCCTTTCTTGGATACTAGAATGGAATAATTTTAGCAATTCTGAATCTCTTTGTTGCTCTGATGCCTTCCATCAAGTTTCAGCTCAATCCAATTTACAGTTTGTGAGGAGATATTGTTTGAAAATTTTCAAAATGGCCGACATGGCGGCCATCTTGGATATTTGAAAGGAATGATTTTAGCAAATCTAAATTTCCATGTGGCCCTAATGCCTCCCTTCAAATTTGGGCTGAATCAGACTTAGGGTTCGGGAGCTGATATCGTTTCAAGATTTCCAACATGGCCACCAAGGTAGCCAAACGGGATGATTTTAACAATGCTGCATCTCTATGCAGCTTTCATGCTTCCTATCAAGTTTCGGCTCAATCCAACTTACGGTTTGGGAGGAGACGTCATTTGAAGCATTTCAAGATGACCACTATGGCGGTCATCTTGGTTCACGGAAGTGAACAATTTTAGCAATTCTGAATCTCCATGTCGCTCTGATACCTCCCATCAAGTTTTGGCTCAATCCGACTTACGATTTGGGAGGAGCAGTCGTTTGAACAATTTCAAGAAGCGTATGTCCGGGATTTAGGAAGTCTACTTATGGCGCGTCACTGGCAAAAATATCAGAAACAATTCTGGATACTGCCACATTGTAGGGATTGACTAGATCATGATGTCTCCCATAGAACTTCTTAAGTGTTGCTACCAGTTTGGTTTTTTGATACCCCTGGCGCAACAACTTTTGAGTGAGCACTTTCCCACGCTCCATGAAGTCCTGATAATTTGAACAAGTTCTGGCATAACGGATTAACTGTGAAACGTAAACGCCGTATGCTGGTGCAGAAGGGATATTACTGCTCAGGAAAGGAAAGTTAACGATGGGAAAATTGAAGTCATCCCGTTTGTCGTAAAGCCTAGTAGTAAGCTTTCCATTGTCGATGTAGAGATAACAATCCAAGTATGAGGAGGAGGCTGAAGTCTCCGTTGTTTCCTTTATTTCAAGTTCACGTGGGTAGATGAATTCTAAATACTCTGCAAATTTTGTGTTTTTCAGAGACAATACATCATCTATATATCTGTAGGTGAAATTGAATTGTTGTGCGAGGTGTTTCTTGCCTGCTTGGAGGAGACTTTGTACAAACTCCGCCTCATACGAGTATAAAAACAAGTCGGCAAGTAACGGTGTACAATTAGTACCCATCGGTATGCCGATTGTTTGTTGAAATATCCGACCGCCGAACTCCACAAAAATATTGTCGATTAGATATTCCAGCATCTTAATGACATCTGCATCTGAGTATTTTTGTGGTGCATCAGAGTGATCCCGAATGAAGTATGTGTCTTTGTAGCCAATGACAACATACTGAAATCGACGGTTACCATTCTTGTGGAAGAAACACTGGTTGATAATTGCCTTTAATTTAGATTTCAATTTATCATGAGGAATAGTAGTGTAAAGAGTAGAGAAATCGAAAGATTTTATACTGTTGACGGAATGAAGAGATTGTGCCTTTAGGTTTTCTAAGAGCTCTTTGGAGTTTTTCAGGATCCACATCTGATTAACACCACTTCTGGCATATGCAGTGTCACAATACTTCTGAAGGCCTTCTTTAACTGCGGTTAGTATTCGTGTTAGAATCTGAGAAAGAGGCTTGGTTGAGCACTTAGCTGAACCAGCAATATATCTCTGCATGTACGGATTCTTGTGAAGTTTAGGAATCCAGTACAGTTTGGGAAGGTCAATATCTTCCTCTGGGAGGGAAATTCCAAATGTCAGCATCACCGAATGGTGGTTTTGTAGAATTTCTTCCTTGGACATAGCAGTAAGATTATATGTAGGGTTTCCGGTCATGGTACTCATACCAAGCTCTTCCATTAAGCAGTTTATATAGTGTGTTTTGCAAACAAACACAATGTTGTTAGATGCCTTGTCGGCTGGAACAACGACAAACTTCTCATGGATTTCAGCTAACTCAGCAGCAACATCTTGATCGTCAAACACCGATTCATGTCGGCGAGACATGGTTCTGCTGAGTACTGAGACACGTCTGTTTACCAAGGGCATTACCGATTTAACCCATTCAGACAGTGTGTCAACTTCTACGTCCTCTTTCTTGGCCCAGCGTCGTGCATACTCTTCAACAGAATCCAATATTAATTTAGAATTCTGTTTCCAAGTAAAAGACCTGGGTTCCCTATATTTAGGGCCTTTGGAAAGAATGTCCCTGAGTTTGCTAATCCTGACTATATTGAGGTAAAATGAAATAAATACCAGGAATATTCAGCTGAATTGGCTATCTAATAAATATTCCCTCTAAATTTAGCTTTTTTAAGATATGGTTACAATTGTCTTACGACTCATTTACTACACTTAAGCCACCTAGTGTGCATTTTATAAAAATATGACCAATAGTTTGTTTCTGACTGCTTGCCAGGCAAATACAAATATATATAATATCTGATAGAAATGACCCTTAAAATCTTCTAATGTTCAAGAAATGGTTGAGTTTAGCTACAGTATGACTTTTTATATTAGGCCCGGTGTTTTTTTCTTGCTAGACACATAAGTTTTACATTTTGAAATAAATTGATACAAACAATCCTCAGATGCATGGAACAGCATATTGAAATTGACTGCAAAATGTGTCTACATTTCAAAGTACCAGATTACAGGTAAATGTTTTTCTTATTACTCAAAGAAAACATATATATACTGCGAGGCCAAACTAAGCATAAAGATAACTATTTTTTATTTGTCACCGGATTTTACATATGTACATTAATCGTTGATATCATAATTAGGAACAATGATTTACGCATAATTTGCAACAATTTTCAGGAAATTTTATCAATGAGCAAGGAAATGACATTTACGGAAACGAATAAGGGGTATAAATCAACATTTGCGTATGAGTAGCTTCCCTTTAAAAGTCCCTTTTTGACAAAGAAACTTACAGTAATAAACTTTATGCATTTGTATTGCATTCAGTCGATAGAAGGATAAAATGCTATAAGGACTTGTTTCATATTCAAATGCATAACAGAGTACACTGTCAAATTTCTTTACCAAGGACATGACGTTTTTGTCATTTTCGTTCCTCTTCTGACGGAATGCACTGATTTTCTATGAGATATTAATTGACGTTATTCTGTTAAAAAACGGTTTTAGGAGATTTCATTTCTATGTGGTACAAGGAGCCAAGCAACACTTCTTCGAAAAAGTCAAGTGAAAACGACCAACGCCACTTCAGATATAGACACTTTAAATTCACTACATTTTTCAATCAAAGAAAGATAATTTGAGACGGGAAGAAATTCAGATTTAGCTTGACGTCATTTGATAGGAATTTTTTAATTAAATAACGTTGTGGTTTTACTCACAGACATTTGTGCAAGACATTTATGAAAAGTAAAATGACATTTGTTTTATACAAAGTGAGTTATGACTGGAAATAATGTTTTTAATTAAGGGCTCATAACTTCATAATTTATGACTGCGAAAGAATTACCTTTGTGATTTTCAAAGCCAAAACGTTTGACAAAAATGACCATGAAAACATTTTAACGAAAAAAAGTACAACACGAGCCGGCACTCAATTCTCGAAACTGTATACTTTTTTTATATATGTGAGTACTTATTAGTAGTAGCTTGGTAACATCTTCTAAAAAGTACCCAAAACATGTTTGCATCGAGAAATAAAAAAAAGTCAATACTTTTTGGTGATATTTGCACAAATTTGGCACTTTTAAGTAATGTCTAAAATGTCTTTTCTGGTGTAACCTCAGTTTAGCTACATATATTTTTGTAGATCAGGCTCACTACTCCAAAGACACAATGTATTTAACATTTAAAATACAATGAGCATAAAGGATCTTGAAATTGATGCAATAAGAGGGTCCTGCAAAAAGTTTTGTCACTGGGTTCGGATTACTTCAGTACTACGTTTTATCAAACATATTTTATTACAAACCTTCAAAGTATTCCCCCTATACTGAAACATATTTTTGTAACCTTTTTACCCAGTCGCAAAAAGCAGATAAATAGTCTTCTTTTGGTATCTGTTGGAGACACTGATAAATAGCGCTGCCAAGAGAACTTCTAGACGTATACTTATTTCCAGAAAGCATTTTCTTAAGCCTTGGAAATAAAAAGAAGTTACAGGGACTCAGATCAGGTGAATAAGGTGGATGGTTTAAAACTTTTACCTTTTCAGAGGCCAAAAAAGACTTAACAACCTCACACTTATGAGAGGAGGCGTTGTCATGTAAAAGGTGGACTCCTGACCATCCTTTGCCTGGTCGTTTCTTATTGTAAAACTCTTTAACTTTCTTCAGTACAGAATTCTTGTAGAATCGGCCAGTGACTATTTGACCAGACGGACAAGGCACTTGAACGACTGGCCCACTTGAATTAAAGAAAATTGCGTACAACATCTTTTTCGAACTTACGGTTCTCTTGGCAATACATGGGCGTTTTTGATCTTTTCGCTTCCATTGCTTATTATCAGCCCTTCTTTGTGGCTCAAACATGTGCACTCAGGTTTCATCACCTGTTAGCAAATAACCCGACAATTACAGCCTTTGTATGTTTTCAAAAGTTCCCGGGCACATTTAAGGCATTGTGTCTTTTGCTCCTCAGTGAGCAAATGAGGTATCTACCTAGTGCAAACCTTTCTCAGGTCCAAACGCTTTTTAAGAATTGGTTGCACACTGCCTTCTGATATGCCAGTACAACTAGCTATATCTTTGACAGACAATCGCGCATCCTGTTCGACCACAATCTTTACAGCAGCGACGTTAGCCTTGGTAACAGAGGTTTTAGGCCTTCCAGGACGGGTATCTTCAACAGAAAATTTCCCAGCTTTAAAAGCTCTAACCCACCTAAAAACTGTGTGCATTGAAATGGTCTGAGGTCCATATATACCACACAATTCATTAAATATCTGCTTTGAATCTATATTAAGCCTAATGCGGCATTTAATATAGCTAAGAATTTTAGTCTTCTGGTCCATGTTCCAATGTAACAAGTAAATTGGTCAGTGTATATGACTGCATCTATTTCAATTTGAAATTACTCGGTCAGTTGGAAAGCAATTTGCACGAAATAAACGGGTATCGTTAGCTAGTCAACACACCATTCAAGAGCAGTGAAGCATTTTAAAATATACCTGGGATAAAACTTAGGAAGCCTATTAGTGACAGAACTTTTTGCATGACCCTCGTTTCAGATGGAAAATGACAAGTGCTATTTACATTTAGGTGCTCTAGATTTATCCAGATAATTTATCATTATTATTTCTACACAATTACATATTTTGATTGGTACTAGTTAGAACGTCCTTCACAGGGTAATTCTAACTACTTACAGAAACTATTTGGAATAGACTGAATCTTATGAAAAAGCAGTTTGTTTCACACACATACACACACGCACGCACGCATTATGTATACAAACCTATACGAAATGTGTTGTACTATGAATTCTGCAGCATGTGATCTGGGTCTACACTGTTTAAACAGACGATTCTGTCCAAACAATTAAGGTTAAATCGAATTTTAGAGAGAGCAACAGGGAATAAACAATCTCCAGACTAGTTATGTTTTTAAAATTCTGTGATAATTTGACTCTTCAAAGGAGCCTTGACTGTGGCAGGCATTATAAGACTTAAGTATTTTGAGAAATGATACAGAATCTTGTGGTTATCTATTTTTTTCCCTAATTTTTCAAAGTTCAGATGGTCGAAAAAAGGCACTACAAAAGCTTTTACATTAAGAAATGTGCTGATTTTAGGGGCAATTAACTCTGCCAGGGTAAATTTGTTATGCCCGGTTTAAAAAACAAAAAACAACAACAACAAAAAAAAAAAACAACAAGAATTTTGGTCTGTCTAACCTCGTTCTTACTAATTTGGTTCAAATGAGATAATAATGACTTCAGTGCACGCATTGTTAAAATTTGTGATTTTTCACAGTTTCAGGGTTCATAACACTTGTATATGTAATACAGTATAGCTGCTTCGAGAGATGAAGTCACGCCTTTGATTTTTAGTACTTAGTGCAGTTTGATGAAAAACAGAATATTCTTGAATGTTTTATATAGCGATTTGGTACAAATCATATAATGAATAATTAACTGTGTACACATCATGTTAAAATTAGTGATATTTCACCATTTCAGGGGTCTTATATACTCAAAATAAAATAATTTAAGTGTCACCAGTTTCAGTTTCCTTTCGATTAAGATTCAAATGGGAACTCTCAGTTTGAATAATTATAATGTGGGCAAAACTACTATGTGCAAGCCTATTTGAATAAGCTCAATATGTTAGCAATATGTTCAGTACGAAACTGTCAATGGCGTGAATGAACATTGTCAGTCTAGAAGATTCTAAGAAAAATGGGAATTTCTGAAAAATATTTGTTAACCCCAAAATGATGTTGTTGTTTTTTTTTTTTTGTTTTTTTTTTTTTGTTTTTTTTTTTTGTTTTGTTTTTCAAAATATTTGAAATTTTCTTTTTTTTAGTCAAAACAATGTTATATCTCAAACAAAAGTTTGCCAAAGTCATTTGTAGGGAAACAAAGACACACAGATATGGCTAGAAAAAGAGGTTAGCCTTTAAGAGACTGAAATTGCCTCGATAAATCCCCATAGACCGTGAATGATCTAAAGAGGGTACCTCTAGGAAAATATGTGTATCTTGATTAAAATTTTAAAGATTTCTCTATTTTTTGTTTTCACAGTTTGAAGTAAAGTCATCACTTATCATGATCAAGTATCAATTTTCTTTTTTTTTTTTTTTTTTTTTTTTTTTTTGGTAAACAATAACTTTTTGTTTGCGAATTTTAAAGTGAAAATTTTGATTTCATTTTTTTTTGCTGGAAACGCTCATTTTTGGGTTCCACTTTAAGACATCATTCAAGAATGTTTCGATATATTCTTTGGTTTTGCCCATAGACGCGGTCAAAGTTTGCACATATGAAAAATTACACTAAATAACCCTTAACTTATTTTGTTGAGTATATGTAATACAATATGGCTGATTCAAGAGTTGAAACTAGTTCTTTTGACTATCTAATACTTGGTATAGTTGTATGAAAAGCAGATAATACACCAAGGCTTTAGGGCCACACTGGCTTTAAATCTGTGATTTGTTTTTTTGGTCAAGGAAGGTAATGTCATATCAAAAATAACTTGAAAATTTGAGACCTTTCAAATTCATTCCAGGTTTTGATAAACAATATTAAGTTCAATAATCTGAAAGACTATAAGGAAAAGTTAGAATTTACAAATACATTATTATGTTCTGAATTATTTTTGTATCTGTCTGCTGTGTTATATCGCCCAATACTTGGAGGTAAAATAACTATTTTATGGTTAAAATTTAAAGATTTTGCATAATCCTAGAAGATTTACTGGATATTTTTAAAGCAAGACAACCTATATATTCCTTCTGTGCCGATGATAAGTTTTTTATAGATATGATAACAGCTTTAGAAGTTTAAGCAAATATTGTGCAATAATTGTTTTTTTTTCTGATATATTTCCCCCGAAAAATGCCATATTTTGGTTCATAGATGAAAGAAATGCATGCGAACATACATGGGTTTGACAACTCTTTAAGAACTAATATTCTACAAAAGCTTAAACAGTTTCAAGAATGTGTGATTATAATATCTTTTAGAATATTGAAGAAAATTTTTAAAAATGACGTTTTCCCAATTAATTTTATTATAAAGCATTTCGGGGTACTTAGCATTTTAAACCTGTATCGCCAAAAAAAAAAAAAAAAAAAAAAAAAAAAAAAAAAAAAAAAAATGCACGTGAAAATATGATTGTGCATATATGTTCAATTCTTTTATTTTGTGTTTGTTCCAGGTAATAATACCATTTGTTGTAAAATAAATCTTTCAAACTTTATGCCACTTATAGCAGAACGGCTAAGAGCCATATTTTCAATGGATTGTGCTATTCCGGATACAAGCATGGTTTTTGGCACAGTTGTAAACCATGACCGACTAAGCATTTTTAGATATAGAACCACCTAGACAAATGTTCACTGCGCATGCGCAGTGCATTTTCGCGCAACCCGTTTTTGGTATAAACATGAAAATTGTGTAAGATACAACACCATGGCCTACCTTTTTATAAGAATAATGAAACTTGGTACAGTTGCATAGCTTGACTGACAAAGCGTTTCCAGATATACAGCTCACTTGGAAAATGTATATTGCGCATGCGCAGTCTATTTTTTGTTGAATGCGCGGTCCAGTTTTGCTTGTTTTGGTCTGTTACCGAACATGCGTTGAATTGTAATAGGTGCAGTTAAACTATGATTTAAGCGGAAACGTTGTACCGTTCTTGAAACATTTTCATAAATAAACAACTGCATTAGAAATTATTAATTGCGCATGCGCAATGCCTTTTTGGCTGTTTACTATAAATAACATCGCTATAAATGGTCATAAATGCAATAAATATGTTTTGCGTAGATCTATAATTGCGGAACTTATCCAATTTGAGTGACGAAGAAAAGCCTGTCCAGGCAAAGGTTTATTTGTTTGTTTTCATGTAGGCTTTACGTCCCCGTCAAATTCTTATTTTAGGTCTCTTTGGAGACGTTGTTCCAGAAATGTGGGACTTTTACCCAACTAAAGGATGAAATGACATCCCAAGCCCTACCGTCCACAAACACCGCTTACGGAACTGCTGTGATCTACGGTCGGTCCGACTCTCATCACTTTAGCTGGGCAGGCGCTGGATCGTACCATACCTGCATATTAATTTTGTTTATAGAGACGGCTGTTGGGACATACTACAGGAGTAGGGTGGTCTCTCATCCCAAGCCGGGAAAGAATCCAAAACAAATAATTGGAGGCAACGTCTCTTTAATGTACTTGACCGGGTCGTATCTCCTCAGCACAGGCTACACGAAAAAGCCGATATGTTAACGTTGTATTTACCACTGATGACGTCATGCCATTTCGCATTGGGAAATGAAAGTAGATTGAAATTTTACCGTGACGTCATCAATACGGTTACATCGTAGACGATACAGCCACGTGTTCAATCTTTCGTTTGAGGTTTTTTCCACAAACTGAATTAGTAGAATCAATATGGCTAAACGCATTAAATTAGCTGAGGCGGCCTCACTTTCGCCGCCTGCTTCTTTCAGTGATTCGCATTCTAGTTCTGACTGGACAAAATGCATTATCTGTCAAGATGTGACAGATGAGCGCCTCGAGTGTCCAGCAGACTCAAAGAGAAAAGACGCAGGTGCGGGTTACAAGTCTTTTACAGAAAATCTAATGAGACGACGAACTTCCAGTCAAGATCTCGTTAGAAAGACTTGATGATGGCGATGGTATAGAAGCAACCCTGCGTTGTCGAAAAGCCTCATGGCACAAATCCTGTCGCTGCAAGTTTAATGCAACTAAATTGAAAAGGGCAGAAAAGCGCAGGTCTGAATTTCGAGGAGTTGGACTCCGTTGGCGGGAAATATACACGGTCTCAGAAAAAGCAAAAGTAGACATAAAAGTTGCATGTCTGTTCTGTGACCAGGTAATCCATGACGAGGAAAGCCGTGAGGCAATGATATTCAAAGTTAATTCTCGAGCTTTGGAAAGTGCTAGGCTTCTCGAAGACGAGGCTTTGCTTGCAAAGTTGAGTGCAGGTGATGTGATGGCACAGGAAGTTAAGTACCACCCGAAATGCCTTACTGGTTAGAAGTCTTGAGCGCAGCAAACGCGCAGCAGTAAGCAATGAAGATATGATTAACAGCTTGGCACTGGCAGAACTTGTTTCATATATAGAAGATGCTCGTACAGAGTCTTCAATAGCTCCTGTTTTTCAGCTGTCTGATCTGGTAACTCTTTATACATCTCGCATCAAAGAACTTGGTTTGAATGTAGAAAAACGAGTGCATTCTACCAAACTTAAAGAGAGAATCTTAGCCAGCATTCCTGATCTAAAAGCTCATCCACAAGGAAAACAGGTTGTGTTAGCATTTGAATCCGACATAGGACATGTGTTGAGTGCTGCATGCGATATGGATTACGATAATGATGCTGTGGTTCTGGCGAAAGCAGCAAGGATTATCCGAAGGGATTTGTTTGATTTAAGGTCTTCCACAGATGAATTCAGTGGTAGTTTTGATGATGACTGTCAAACATCTTCTGTTCCCGTGTCTTTGTTAGGCTTAGTGCGCATGATACATGAAGGTCCGAATATCAAAGATCAGAACGCTCAATCAAACAATGCGCTTGCCATATCATAGCTTATTGCTTTCAACACAATAAAACGAAAACGAAACACATGAACGCCATATGCGATCCTCCGAAACGCCCCTTTCTATTTACCTTGGCCTGCTTTTGCATGCACATACACGAAAAAAAGACCTTGTCGACAAACTGTGTATTTCATATGATAGAGTACTTCGGTTGTCTGCAGACCTTGCAAATAGTGTTTGTAGACGTTTTGAGCCCACCGAAACTCAGAACAAACCTCTTCACAACAGCGGCTGTTGACAATATAGACCATAATCCGAGTTCAACAACAGCCACAGACTCGTTTCATGGAACTGGCATATCAATGTTTCAGCACCCAACAGCTGAAAATGAGGGCCAATCTCGTGATGTCGTAGTCATTGAAACATCCATTGAACCAGCAAGGTCATTAACACATTACAAGAATTGTACACAACTGTACCGCCTTTGATTCTCCCATCATCTACTCCCGTGGTACCGCCCCAAAATGGCGATCTTATAGGAAACGGTATGTCTTTACCAAATGCCTTTCAATGCGAAAAAAGCTGGCTAGAAAATGTTTTCGAAAAACTGACGCAGGGCGACGTACAAAAGGATGAATACATATCTTGGGCAGCTTACCATGCCAGTTTACATTATGAGCTGTCTCAAAGTATTTCTCTTGGAGCTATGCTCCCCTTGTTCAAGGAACAAGCTCACTCTCCTGCAATGATAAGGCAGGATAAGAGTGTTGTTAGAATGGCAGTCCAATTTCCCAACCCCGGCCAAATTCCAGTTGTTACCTTTGATCAACCCCTCTATGCCATTGCCAAACAAGTACAATGGAACTGGCCAGAGCAATTTGGTGAAGACCAATTTGTGGTGATGTTAGGAGGTCTTCATATCGAGATGGCAGCTTTCAAAGCCCTCGGTGGATGGCTGGATGGCAGTGGTTGGACAGACTGTCTTGTACAAGCAGGGGTTGCTAAAGTTGGTATGGCAGATTCTTTCCTTAAAGCCAGCCACATAACTAGGACTAGGCATGCTCATCAGGTAACAGCCGCTGCATTGTTTATTTTACAAAAAACATGCATATGAAGAGTACAAGACTGCAGCCAGCCCCGATGACATGTTAGACTTTGATGGCTGGTGTGTGCAGCAGCAACAGGCTATCCCACAGTTTAAATACTGGAGTCTCACTCTCGAATTGATACTCACCATCTTGATTTTCGTCAGAATTCTCCGGACGTCCGATTTCGGTCTATACATCGACTCACTGACACAGCTTGTACCTTGGCTGTCAGCATTGGATCACACCAATTATGCAAGGTATTTACCAGTTCATATACGGGATATGATTGGTCTTGAATCAAAACATGCAGAAATCGCAAACGAGTTTAAGGCTGGCAAGTTTACGATTCAGAAAAGTCAGAGATTCTTTTCCGCAATCGCGATAGATCACGCACATGAACAAAACAACGCGTATGTCAAGGGGATGGAGGAGCTGTGGGTTTAACAGAAAATCCCGGTGCACTCCGTCGATGGATGCTGGCGGGTCCAGAGATCACAAGAATAATTGCTGAATTTGAAAACCAGCTAACGACCGAAGATGTCGATGAAACATGTCACCATGAACAACAGGGAGCCGTTCAGAAAACATTCTTTGAACAAGTGACTGCTTTGGTATCCTACTTCGAAGAATCTGGTAATCCATTTCTGGAAGCAAGTAGTGATATAATATCTCTTGACACGAAAGATATTGCTGACTCAGCCATGCGGAAAACTGTAGATGAAATCAAACGAATCGGTCAGGAGCAGTTTGATACATTTGTTGAGGAGAGGCTCTTTCACAGAACGACGCCACTGTATGACAGTATACCGAGAAATAAGTTGGTACTATTTAACAGTCAGGATAAGAAGGCGCAACCGAAAGGCAAAACTGAGCTTGCCCTTGCCAAGAATGACAGTGCTCTATTTTCCAAACTATACATCGGATGTCAGCATAGAGGTGGTGATGTTAATGAATTCTTCAAACACGAGAACCAAGCCTTTCCACCGTCTTTGTCCGACTCTGGAAAATTACGATTCTCTGCAAAATCACATTTACTTTTCTGTTTTGAGACACTTGTCCCTTTTGTGACAGAATCTCCTCAGGAAATAAGTGCAATCATTTTAGATGGGGCCGCAATCGTTCAGATGCTCAAACCTATTGGAGTTACCACATTTGAACAGTACGCCCAAGATATTTTCAAACCATATATCATGTCGCAACTAAATGCAGTTGACCGAGTAGATATCGTCTGGGACACATATAAAGTTGACAGTTTGAAGTCCTCAACACGAGAGAAGCGTGGAAAAGGGATCCGTCGGAGGGTTACCCCGTCAACAGCCGTTCCAAAGAACTGGCAAGATTTCTTGCACGTTGATGACAATAAAGAAGAATTATTCCACTATCTCTCACAGGTTTCTTCTGCTTGGGCGTCCGATTTAAACAAGGAGATTGTGGTCACAGACGGTATTCAAGTGTTAGTTTCTCCAGTTCGAGATACAACATCGCTTGCTCCATGTTTGCATGAAGAGGCAGACAAAAGGATGTTTGTTCATGCTGCAGATGCAGCGAGCAGAGGGCATAAGAAAATGATTGTTCGCACTGTTGATACAGATGTTGTAGTGCTAGCTGTGTCTGTCTTTGAACAACTTGGAATAGATGAACTTTGGCTTGATTTGGTGTTGGAAAACATCGAAAATACATTGCATCTCATTTAGTGGCACAAGCGATAGGAAGAAGGAAATCTAAATGTCTTCCATTCTTCCACGCGCTAACAGGCTGTGACACGACCTCGTCCTTCCTTGGCCATGGTAAACGGAGTGCTTGGGAAACTTGGGTAAGCTTCCCTGAAGTATCAGAAAGCTTTGAGCAACTATGCAAAGCTCCAGAAAGGCCATGCACAGCTTGTTTATCAAGCATTGAACGTTTTGTCATACTATTGTATGATGGAACAAGTACTTGCACAAGTATTGACTTTGCTAGAAAGCAATTATTTACAAAGAAGGGTCGATCAATGGAAAGGCTTCCTCCTACGCAAGCAGCATTGCACCAACATATTCTGAGAGCAGCGTATCAGAGAGGCCATATCTGGGGACAAGTGCTGAATCTCTCGCCAGCATTACCAAGTCCAGATGAGTAGGGTTGGATTGTTTTGTCCACTATGGACCACAATTCCACAGGCATCATTAACTTCACTTGAATTAGTAAGGTGTGGCTGTCTCCAGGGTTGCAAAACTAAGCGTTGTAAGTGCAACAAAGCAGCCCTGCAATGCACGGCTCTTTGTGCCTGTGACGGTGGCTGTGATAGTTAAGGTAACTGCCATTAGGTCTTTGCCTTTCTGTGGCTATGTCTATCTAAGCACAAAATCAAAGACAGTTTCTGAAGCGCAAAACAAATTTCAGAAGTTTCATGTACTTTTTTTCTGCGCATGCGCACCCCAAAAACGTCGGGGGACCAAACTAAGTGTGTGTTTATTCGTGTTCTTGTAAATGATCTCCAAAAATATAACAAGCACAATTTTATGGAATGATCAAATCTTAGACATTAGGAAGTTCAAAGTCGCGAGTTTAGGTGCATAAGTTGATGAAACCATTGGTGATTGAAATGTAATGTTTTGCGCATGCGCATACATACATTGTTAGTCAGTGTCCTGTTTCCATTTTCTATCTACTGTAACTCGTAAAGCTGTAAGGATGGGCATCATGTAAAACATATTTATCTGTTTAAAAGAAGGCACGCATTTGTCCCATTGATCAGTAAAACGTAGGAGAAATTATACACTAAACCGGAAGTAGGTTTTTGCGCATGCGCAGAACTATCCATTATTGTCAGGGAAATAATTATAAGGTATATGAAGGCATAATGCACCCTTTGAGTCAAATTTATTGACACCAGTTGCAAGTATTTACCAGTTTACTCAAATTTGGTGCAAATTGTATACACCGGAAGTGAATTTACTTCGCGCATGCGCAGAGGAAATTTGTCAAGGTGGTTCTATATCAGAAAATCATCGGCTTAGCAACCTTATCAATTGTGGAAAGTTTCATGCTTGTATCCGGAATAGCACAATCTTGGCTCTTAGCCGCTCAGCTATTATTGATAACATAAAATTGAGTATATTGCACAAGCTTAGAAGCTTTGATGGGTTTGTTTACTTTAAACAGTATTTTATTTGTTTTATCTGTTCTTTACAGAAAATACAAAACAGAACATAGCATATATGGTATAAATACAAAAGGGATCCAGAAGAAAAGTATTTAGATCTGTATCCCAACTACAATAAATAAGGTAAACTAAGTTATGTGATTTACATAATCAGAAACGTAACACTCAGTCTTAATACATCATCACGAAAACATACCTATATAAATTTGACCCCCATAAACCCCACTTTTATATAGTAAAACTGGGGTTTACAGGGTATACATTATTTTTCTTATTTCTGCTCAAAACATAGATTGTGGATACTCGTTAGAACCGCCTCCCCTCGTTAGAACCGCCTCGGGGAGGCGGTTCTAACGAGTACCCACAATCTATGTTTTGAGCAGAAATGTGAAAAATATCAGTATTTTTTATCTGAAAATTTTCATTTTTTGGTGGTAAAATTTTCAGTATATTTGAATAGGCTTGTTTTCGTAATGTGTTGTTATTGTTTCCTGATAATTTATAACAATAATTGACAGATAAATATGCTCCACGGGAATCGGAGCTTATGTCTATTTGCACATCTGAGTAGGTTTTCAAGCATCACTCTCACAAGTCTTACCACAAGTCCACAGTCGGGGTTAAAGGGTCCAAAATTAAACGACAGGCATATTAAAAAAAGAGTGCTATTACACGGGGTAATTTGACGTAGAAAAATATTGTTGTGAATGTATAACTGACATTAACAGAAGCGTTTGGTTCCTAATATGAAAGTATGAATAGCAGTGAACATTGATATGTTTGTTTCATTCGAAAGGGTAGGATTTCCATAAAGGAAAACGTCTAGCCCTGGCTTACAAAACCGAGAAATAGCAGTCAGCATGTCATATCTTATATTGTTATAGAGACTTCATTCCAGAACAACAAAAAAAAATGTTTGTAATCCTTAACTCCCTCGCATATACATAGAGGGCTCTGAGTGATGTTTTCGGAGTACAGGTGTTGATTTAGTGAGCTGCATCTTGTTCTTAAGCGAGTGTGGTACGAGCGTATATATGGCCTAGTCGTTTACCTGCATTGTAATAATCATGTGGGAGGACGATATTAGCGTTTAGGTGTCTTTTAGATGAAGCTTTGTCGACCGAGTCTCGTGTTTCTTGCGGCAGTTCGTTCCAACTTCAGATAACTGATGGCAGAAAAGAATTGTAGTATAGTTTAGAATTCGCTAGTACAGTTTCAATGATATTTGCATTCCGCAAATTGTACGCAGAATTTGCACCAACAGAAGGAGGAACAAATAATGACAGATAAGAAGGAGAAAGTTCAGAGTTCATGCTCATGCCACGAACATTCACCGTTTAATGTAATGCCTAAATGTTTGTGTAAGTTACCTTCTGCGATATGTTGCTGGTTCATGGTGATTTCAGGATGATGCACTCTGTTATGTTTCCTAGATAGAAGGAAGGATTCAGTTTTAGACGGATTGAAAGTTACGAGCCATTTAGTTGCCCATTGGTGAATCGCTCCCAGATCACTGTTACGTTTACGAGCAGCATCGATAGGATTATCAACTATATAAAAAAGCTAGTATCATCTGCGAATAGTCTAATTTTAGAATTATATGTTTTTAATTATGTCGCTAATATCAACAAAACATAGGAGAGGACTAAGGATGGAGCATTAGTGAAAGTCCAACGAGATGTAGCACCAGGTAAGACAACTCGTTGTTTCCTGTTATCGAGATAGTTAGCAAACCAGTGTAGTAGAGCGCCGCTTGTACCAACTGAACGCAATTTGAACAGAAGTCCCTTGTGCCAGACCCTGCCAATTGCTTTACTTAATTCGCAGAATATGGCACGTACTTCTTTGCCCTCGTCAAGTGCTTTGAATTTGTATAAAGTAAGACACTCTACTTATTCCTGTGCATAAATTTGTACATATATGGTTACTGCTTTAGAAGTTAAAGCAAACATTGTGCAAAAATTATGTATTTTCTGACGCATTTTTCCCATATAATGACATATTTGGGTTATTAGCTAAAATTATGCGCGCGAACCTATATTGGTTTGACCATTTGTTGAAAGAAATTCATATTATACAAAAGCTGTCACAGTTACAAGAATTTGTAATTATAACATCATACTTCAATTTGCACATTATTTCAATCCTAATTTCTATGTGTTTTGACCATCATACCTCCTTAAGTAAGACCTGTAGAACACAACCACATTGTTCATTCTACAAAAGTGCCCATGCATGTTCCTAGGCCGGCCTCGGTGGCTCAGTTGGATGCGCCGTCCGACTGGAGACCAGGTGGTCGCGGGTTCAACCCCCGCCGAGGTCGGCAACATTCTCTCGTGGAGATTGATCATGAAATATTTTCTACGGTCATTCTCTCCCTTCCGTTGATTTAAGAAGGGCAGTTGTCAGTTTCTGGCGAAAGAATGTGCACAATACTGGTTAACCGCTTACAGGACTAAGCCTGCCCAGTAAACGTGTGGTTAGGTAAATTGACTGCGCTCGACATGACCCCATTGGGTTGACTGGGCCTTAAAACCTCAACACAAAATCAACACAAACAAAGCATGTTCCTAGATCTGATTTTGTGTACGATCAGCCGGATCAAAACACGTAGGTGCATCGTTCTAATCTTACCGAATTAATATAGCCAACAGGAGAACCAAGCCTGCACATGCCGATGGTTACTGTCAATATTCATCTTGAATTATAAACAAGGATTCGTTGTCCCATTGCTTGGCATACAACGAGATTTTAAGGAAAATGCGCGCACAAAAATGCAAGTAACTTTGTTGAAGTTGCTGTCCGATCTCTGAGGAATGGTCTTCTATAAAAAGGTAAGAATGTGCTCCCAAGGGGATATGCCATTTATATCAATCTGTGATTTTCAAACTACATTTTTTATAATAAGCTCGAGTTTCCTCAGTTATAGAAATTATCGATCGAGCTTGACGTACGACTACAGTAAAGCTCCCGTACGCAAATGTAATCGTTTTACGTTCAAGTAAATTTAAATTTACTGTTATGATGTTCCAAGTGACTCTTCAAACCTTCATATCACGTAAATCCAGGTGAAACAAAAAAGTACTTCTTTATTGTATAAAAAACGTAGATCCTGAAAGGTCTGCTGCTTAGTGCAGTTCGATAAGGTTATTACTATTTATTCATACCAAACACAGAGCACGATATGCGCAGACTGGATTGAGTCTTCGTTGAGCACATATTATATAAGGTACATTTTCTCACGTTGCGGTTTATATATCATATAATATAGTAAGACTTCCGATGTTACCGAATCGGGTGACAATTAAGCGAATGATTTGGTTTGAAGATATAAAAACTGCTTGTATGGGCGCCATCATATTTCACGAGTCTTTGTGGTATCATGAAGCCTTAATTAAATATGCAGAATCTAAAAACAATAAGATTTACAACAATAAATATCAATATTTGCATATATAACTTCTTCTGTAGGCATTTATGGATTTTGCTTGAAACCTGCATGAATTACGATCAGAAAGAAGAGTTTTATTCAATATTGTGTGACGTTTAGAATCTAATTAAATATTAAAAATGGCCACGTCCTTATAAATGGTTTTGAAATTTCCAAACATTTTAACTTTCTCAGCTTTTATTCGATTTTGTCAGTTGTGCATAAAAATGCATTCTTTGTCAAGGTATTTCATCTCCGATACATTTTTCAACAACCTCGCGTTTCCCTTTACCTTTCTCATTGTAACAGTTAAAATATATTTGTAGAGAAGTCGGTCGGCATACATGATTGCCTGCATAAAGCAATATGAGAACGGCGAATGCCCAGACATGCTTTGCTCCAAATCAGGATTGTTCACAGCTCTCCCTTTCTCATAAACAGTATTTGAGCTTAACTAAACAACGAAGCTCAAACCCTATTGTACAGCTGATTTCGACCTTCGCTGTTCGCACACGGTATTTTATCAGTTTTATGCTGAATGGATTCTTCCACTATGGAGATCTGACAAATTGGGTTTACTATTTAATGTGATAGTTTCAATGTGGCAACAGCCTTCAGTATATTTCAATAGCAAACAGAGCAGACACAGATTGGCGTGTCTGATCAGGATCTGCACTACTTGTCTGTTTCGAGTACATTAAGCATAAAAGGGTTAATTATGACCGCCTCAAATTCGTTCTTAATTTCACATGGTTATAGAAGACATAAACTTAAATTTGAGTAACTCGTTGGCTAACTGATGATAATGTTGGCAGACTCATGTAGAAGTCCAAATTTAAATAGACTTACCAATGAAGGCGAACAAAATCCAGAATTTAATAGATTTACTGATAGTTATTACTGCCATACTGTTTCCTCTTCATATATATCCTTTCTGTTAAAAGCATTGTACCTCGAACAGGATGTCTCCGAGCAGCAATTCAAACTGTCTCTCAGAATAATATAGGGTCACAAAAGCAACTGTTCACAGTACGTCTTAACATCACAGTTGTAGTGAATTAGTATTTCTACGCAGAATGTAGAAGATATGGTTTGATTAAGCTGTACACTTTTTTGCGTTACTTTCTTTGTCGTTGCCGTTACTAAAGTCTGGATTTTTCAACCTGAAAAAAATCACAAATAACATAAAATTATACAAATCATGTACCTTATAACAATTTTGGAAATTTTAATGTAACCATTTTGATTTTGCTTCTATCTAAAGCTTCTATCAAGAATGCATGTTTTGTTAGGCTATCTTTTACTCAATTTTTCTGACATTAATTATTTCAAAACATCGTAGAATGTTAAAATGACTGCATTCTGTGGAAAGAAAATGCGTTGACAAGCTTTATGTATTCGGAAGATTTAGTGTGAAAGACACAAACACAGTTTATATCTCATAATAATTCGAAATTTCAGACTATTTCACTTAACCAAATTAATTGAGACGCAGAGGACATACCTAATATAGAATGTTAGTGCATTGTGCTATATTGAATATATGCATTAACAATCAAATGAGTCGCAATATGGGAATCCGTACCTTCTGGAATAAGCGCCTGACAAAGACTCAAATTTGCCCGCGCATCCGCGCAGTCTGATCAGAATCTTCGTTGCCCACATGAAGAACTTTTGCATTCTTGGCTATCCAAAATGCGCAGTGAACATTCTGGTCAGACTACGCCACTGTGCAGGCTGATATGAATCTTCGCTGGGCGCCGAGGTCCGAAGGTACGTTTTCTGACGTTAAGGCTCAAATGATGTGCAAGGCAAGAACACGACCCTTTTGCCACGTGTAAACGTCGGAGAGGCGGATCGGCGTGCGTAGTCTTATTCGAAAATAATTTAAATAATTTATTTATTGGTATATTATACAATATACATTCATTCTATAAACGGACCACGAAGGACCCGGTACAAAAATGTGGAGACTGATTTGGGCCTTCCTTGTCTAATGTATAGCATAAGGGCCCTTCTTGGAGTTGCGCATTAAATTATCCTTATACCGCTACCGTCAAAAGTGTGTACGGTATCAGTTAATTTACCAGTTAATTTACCATCATATCAACAGCAGAATACCAACAGGAGTCTCCCCGTACTGCATATCGGGAACATATGGGCACTGTTATATTTTTTCCTCTTCTTCTTTATTAACATTTTTTGTTTTAAGTTTCGATCCAGTTTTCGATCCCACGCCCAACACTAGTTGTTTCTGCTGACCGTTCCAGGACAGTTCCCCTGTTGCAGTTTTTCTGTATATGTCGTTTACTGCATTTGTACCATCGTATCTTGTCATTGTTTGTTCATCATCTCTTCTTCCAGGAAGGCTGACTGTTCGTGAGTGTGGCTTCTCCTTGGTAATTTCAAAAAAGACAGCCGGCAGTTCTTATGAAAATGCCTTACTGTGTATTGGATTTACTGACATGAAGGAGTCATGCCATATTTATACTGCCAATATTATAATTCCAATATGGATTTCCGATCAGAATGGTTTTAGCTACTTTTGATCTACAAGTTGATCCGATACTTTTTACCAAGTTTTGATCTTATAAGTTGCCCCGATACTTCTTCCCAAGTTTCGAGTCAATCAACCTTTCAGTTCAAGAGAGGCGCAAAATAGATTTTCAAGATGGCCATCGTGGCGGCCATCATGGATTACCGATCGAAACGAGTTTAGCTATTTTTGATCTTTAAGTGCCCCGATACTTCCCAATAAGTTTCAAGCCAGTTGCCGTTTTGTTTAGGCGAAGAAGCGTAAAATAGATTTCTAAGATTGCAGCTATGACAGCTATCCTGGATTACCGATCGGAACGATTTTAGACAGCTTGGATCTACAAATTGCCCCCGATACCTCCTACAAGGTTTCGGTTCAATTGGCCTTTTGGTTCAGGAGAAGAAGCGCAAAATAGATTTTTTCAGATGGCGGCCATGGCGGCCAACTTGGATTTCCGATCGGAAAGGATTTAGCTCTTTCTACCTACACTACTTCCTACCAAGTTTCGGGTAAATTGTCTCAGGGGTGTAGGAGGAATAGTCTTTTAAAGCAAATCGTTGACGACGCACGACGGACATAAACCGATCATAACAGCCCACCTTAAGCATTTCGTGCTCAGGTGAGCTGAAAAGGGAATAGTGTGTAATTCGAGTTAGTGTAATTTGAGTTTGTTTTTTTTTTAATGAAAATTACTGACTGACAATATTACAACTTAAGTTTTAGAGTAGAATTATAGTACATTATTTCATAGCCTGTTGTCTGTGATTTACATTTTTAATAATCATATATAATAAACTTTCTAATTGAGTGTCAAGTTGAAAGTAAGGTCCCTCCACACCATACCTTAGTGGCTAATAGTGGCTATCTTTATGTACTTTTACAAATTCTAAAGATAATAGTGGCCACCTTTGGTTTGTATTTTATGTTGTCAATATGTTCATATTAGTGTCTCATAAGCCTTTCTGAGTATGAAGTATGTTTTAGTGTATTGCAGTACTTTTTAATAAGTATATTTTATGTGACATTTTCATAAACCATTATTTATTTACTTACTTACTTACTTACTTTACTTACTTACATACTTGCTTTTACTTACTTACTTACTTGCTTACTTACTACGGTCTCTATACCTCAATTTTGCTAACCTTAGCATCGGAAAGATATATATTGTTCGATATAGGAGGAAAGCCTGTACATGTATGTATATAAAACAATTGTATAGCAGATATGTATACATTGAATGCACGTTTCTTAGAGGCTCATTCGACACTTAACAAATTCTAAGTATACAAAACATTGTATATTCAGGTTAAAATCATAAAAACGAAAGGAAAAAATGCTCAAAACAGAAAGCAGAATGTTCTTTTTCTCATGCACATATGCAAACATGACGTCACTAGTGACACCACGGTTGTTTTCCGCATTTAAGGGTGAGTACACCGTTTTCTTGTCTGACATCGTTTTAAATTTCGCTTGCAAACTGCGTTTCAAATAAACCATGGATTAACACAAAAAAATGTTCGATTTTTCGTCCAATACGCTACAATAAACCTGTAAGAAATCGTTTGATTGCAAATTTTATGACACCATTTTGAATAACACAATTTAAAATCTACCAGACATCTTTCGTGCATTCGTTTATATATATATATATATATATATATATTTTTTTTTTCTTTCTTTCTTTTTCTTTTTTAATAAAATAGAACACTGTATTGTACTTACGCAAACATGCATGTTGAGGGGAATCGCCGCGCATTTCTTCATGTCAATAATTTCAAAAATATTGTTGACGAACTAGACTGGGTAAGGGATATGTGTTTCTTTTTTATGTCATTCACCATAGGGGGTCGGGGGACATATTGTTTTTAGTGCGCATCCCGTCGGCGTCGGCGTCAGCGTAGTCTCTTTTCTGTACTCTATCTCCTTAATGAATATTTGTATTTTGGCCAAACTTACATAAATTTATTATTGGGTGGAGGAAAAATGCTGATTAGATTTTGATGACCTTGACCCCATTTTCAAGGTCACAAGAGGACTTAGATTGTTGGAAAAAGCTGGAAAATTGCTTGTCTGCACCCTATCTCCTGAAAGAACAATTGGCTTTTGACCACACCTGCACATCTAGATTGCTGGGACATGTAAAAGAACTTATTAGATTTTGGTGACCTTGACCCCATTTTCAAGGTCCCATGATGGCTTAGATGTTTAGAAAATGGCTTGTCTGCACCCTATCTCCTGAATGAATGGATAGATTTTTACCAAACTTGTACATCTATATTGTTGAGACATGGAAAAGAGCTGATTAGATTTTGGTGACCTTGATCTCATTTTCAAGGTCACAGGAGGGCTCAGAATGTTTGAAAACACCTTGTCTGCTCTCTATCTCATGAAGAAATGGATGGATTTTGACCAAACTTGCACAACTTAATTGTTGTGACATGAAAAATAACTGATTAGATTGATTTTGGTGACCTTGACTCCATTTTCAAGGTCACACAAGGGCTTAGATTGTTGGAAAATGGCTTGTCTGCACCCAACCTCATGAAAGAACGGATGGATTTTGACCAAACTTGCACAACTATATTGATGTGGCATGAGAAAGAACTGATTATATTTGGGTGACCTTGACCCATTTTCAAGGTCACAGGAGGGCTCAGATTGTTGGAAAATGGCTTTTCTGCACCCTTACCCCAGAAAAAAATGGATGGATTTTGACCAAACTTGTACTGCTATATTGTTGAGACAGGGACAAGAACTGATTAAATTTTGGTGACCTTGACCGATTTTCAAGGTCACAGGGGCTCAGGTTGTTGAAAAATGGCTTGTCTGCACCCTATCTCCAGAATGTATGGATGGATTTTGACTAAACTTGTACATCTGTATTGTTGTAACATGGAAAAGAACTGATTAGATTTTGCTGACCTTGACCTCATTTTCAAGGTCACACAAGGGCTCAGATTGTTGAATAAATGGCTTGTCTGCACCGTATCTAATGAAGGAATAAATGGAGTTTTACCAAACTTGCACAACTATATTATTGTGACATGAATAAGAACTGATTCGATTTTGGTGACCGTGACCCCATTTCCAAGGTCACAGAAGGGCTCAGACTGTTGTAAAAAGGCTTTTCTGCACACTATCTCCAGAATGAATGGATGGATTTTGACCAAACTTGTACAGCTATATTGTTGAGACAGGGACAAGAACCGATTAGATTTTGGTGACCTTGACCCCCATTTTCAAGGTCACACTAGGGCTTAGATTTTGGAAAATGCACCCATCGACCACACACACACACACATACAAATAATTTATATATACAACCTTTTTCAATGATAGGTCTGTTCAAACTGGTGGGGGACATACGTTTTACACTGTTCTAGTCGTTTCTTTACTTTTCTTTTCTTTATTTTAATGCGTTCGAGCGGATTATTAAATTAGTGATAGGTAGGAATGAATCAGCTATTCGTTCCCACCAATTAATAACTATTCATTTGTTTACATCAAATAATAATTCGTTCTAATGAATCAATCATTTATTCCACAATTATTAGTCTGTTCGAACGATTTATTTGGCGCTCTTATTGGTCGCAATAATTCATTATTAATGGGAGATAGTAGTCAGTTAACTCCCCTGAGTATTATCTGTAAACAACCAGGTCCAGTCATTTGTTTTCCTCGGTTTTTATCATTAGCATCTTCATTAAGTATAGCTTCCTTTGTCTGGGAAACAATTTAATTATGCTCATATGCCAATAAAGCTTCCAAAATATCAAAAAGAAACAATTTTTGTGCAATGAAATATATAATAATAATATCTTTTTTATATGGATATGGAAAAAAAGAAAGTTAAAAATTATTTAAATTCAACTGAGAGCCTGTAAAAAATCAGAGTATTCCAATTAGAAAAGACCTAGTTGTTAGACCAATGGTCTACCTTGCACTTTATATGGCAAGAAAGAATATAGGAAAACTAATGCTGTCTCTCATTAGTTTCGAATAAATGCTGCCTTCTCATTCGCTACTCTGAAATTGGCTACAAAAATGGCGGATGTTAACTCATCCAGCTGTATTTTCATTTAGATATGAAGACACTGTTTATATTAACAGAAATCACACCTTGTGTATACATGACGCCATGAAGGCATGAGGCTTTTGTGTTTCGGAAAGCCGAATAAATTCGACCAAAGGAATCAATCTTTCTTGTGAAGTTTCTATTCTGACTAATCAGTGAATGTTATATATAGCTTGAACAGATTATCAGTTGTCGCAGATGACTTATTTCTTCTTAGGAACGAATTTTAAAATTCGTGGAAACAAATTTAAAAATGAGAAATACATGCTCTCTACCGACTACCCAGTTTAAATTTCTCCGTCCTATCGGTCCTGACTACTGAAATACGTTCACACTATACGAACGACATGTACTTTACAGACATGTTCCTGCATTACTACCTTTCCGATACATACATACATACATACATACACACATGACCCACAAGGGTTGATGTGTCGTAAATCCCCAACACACTCAATCAATCGGAAAAGAATTTGCTCCCGCCGATGCAAAGGCAAAAGAAAACCCCTCTTCAAAAGCATTTTGTATGCGAGTATCTAACTAGAAAGTAACTTTCAATGTAAAAATGGCGAAAAAATACCAATTATGGGGCACTGATACAGTTTTAAGGAGGTAACTCTTTCTAAATTAATTTTTACTGAAAAAGGGTCTACTCTAAAAGAAAATCATTCCAAAGAGCAAAGTCTTTCCTTTTGGGGTTGACGCCTTTTTTAGAAGTGGCTTGGCATACAGTAAACCAAACAGGAAGTCGTAAATGTCTCCTTTGTGAAAAATGTATCATACATACTTATCTAACCCCTTAAATAAAGTTAATAGAAGCGATATCTGGTCCGCGCCATGAACTCTTCAATTTCTATCTTAATCCACTAAATCAGCAGTAATTACTTGAGAGATTTTTTTCTCTTTTTTTTTTCAACAGAAAATAAGGCTTGATACCGTTATAGATTTTATTTGGCATTGCTATGAATAACTAGCACTAAATTATGTTTTGCCCCAAATCAAAGTGGGTATAATAAACAAATCAACAAAACATAATTAAACAAAATTAAAATGTTTACTAAATTATACCTGGCTTAGAAGGCCCTAATTCGCTCACCTGAGTGTCATTGTCTCTAGTTTATTTTAAAAGACTATGATTTCTCTTCACAGGACTATGTACGTTTAAAATTTGTTGAAAAGAATGTTTTCGGATGACAGGCTTGGGGTGCTGGACAGAAGCATGATTACATGGTGCCTTATTGATAAATAGGCATGTGAACGAGATGAAGCTATGTAAGCAAATATCAAAGGCCAAGGCCTTCTGGTTTTAGGCGAAAAGATTTTTAAAGGTTTTCCCTATATAAGTATATATAAAACAAGATGGCGGCCATGGCGGCCAAATTGGATTTCCAATAGGGACGTTTTAGCTATTTTTGATCTACAAGTCACCCCGATACTTCCTACCAAGTTTAAAGTCAATAAACCTTTTGATTCCGGAGAAGAAGCGAAAATTAGATTTTCAAGATGGCTGCCATGGCAGACATCATGGATTTCCGATCACTAAGATTTTAGCTATTTTTGACCTATTAGTCAACCCGATGCTTCCTATCAAGTTTCGCGTCGATTGGCTTTTTCAGTTTAGGAGAAGAAGCGAAAAATAGATTCTCAAGATGGCCGCCAAGGCAGCCATCTTGGATTTTCGATCGGGACGATATAAGCTATTTTTATCTACAAATCACCACAATGCTTCCTTTTAAGTTTCGAGTCAGTTGGCCTTTCAGTTCAGAAGAAGAAGCGAAAAATAGATTTTCAACATGGCGGCCATCTTGGATTTCTGATAGGGACAATTTTAGCTATTTTTGATCTATAAGTCACCCCAATGCTTCCTACTAAGTTTGGTGTCAATTGGCTTTTGGATTTAGGAGAAGAAGCGAAAAATAGATTTCAAGATGGTCACCATGGCGGCCATCTTGGATTTCCGATCGGCACGATTTTAGCTATTTTTGATCTACAAGTCACCCCGATGCTTCCTACCTAGTTTAAAGTCAATAAACCTTTCTGTTCAGAAGAAGCAAAAAATAGATTTTCAAGATGGCTGCCATGACGGCCATCTTGGATTTCCGATCGGAACGATTTAGCTATTTTTGATCTGTAAGTCAACCTAATGCTTCCTACCAAGTTTGGAGTCAACTGGCTTTTGGGTTTAGGAGAAGAAGCGAAAAAAAGATTTTCAAGATGGCTGCCATGGCGGCCATCTTGGATTTCGATCGGATCGATTTTAGTTATTTTTGATCTACAAGTCACCCCGATGCTTCCTACCTAGTTTAAAGTCAATAAGCCTTTCTGTTCAGGAGAAGAAGCGAAAAACAGATTTTCAAGATGGCTGCCATGGCGGCAATAATTGATTTCCGATCGGCACGATTTTAGCTATTTTGATCTATAAGTCAACCCAATGCTTCCTACCAAGTTTGGAGTCAACTGGCTTTTGGGTTTAGGAGAAGAAGCGAAAAATACATTTTCAAGAAGGCTGCCATGGCGGCCATATTGGATTTCGATCGGACCAATTTTAGCTACTTTTGATCTACAAGTCATCCTGATGCTCCCTACCAAGTTTGGAGTCAATAAGTCTTTCGGTTCGGGAGAAAAAGCGAAAAATAGATTTTCAAGTTGGCGGCCATGGCGGCCATCTTGGAATTCCGATCGGAACGATTTTAGCTATTTTTGATTTACAAGTCACTCCGATGCTTTCTACCAAGTATCGAGTTAATTGGCTCAGGGGTGTAGGAGGAGTATGTTTTCAAAGCAATTGTTGACGCCGCACGACGGACATTGACTGACCACAATAGCTTACCATGAGCACTTCGTGCTCAGGTGAGCTAAAAAAAAACTGAAGCTATAAATAGAAATAATGTTAGTATTCAAAATATTGTGTAATCCACTGATTTACTACTTTATATAGTAACAGAACTGGAATCAGAGGGCTCAGAAAATATAAAAAGATCGTGTGATGGCATGTAGCACTGACTTCCGGACTGTAATCGCATCGCAGTACATTGTCTATATTTTCGGTAAACCGTGTCTTTCAGCATTCAAATCAGCATCTATAAAACTTCAAGATGAACCAAAATAATCGAACACTCCAAAGAACATGGAACTGATTATTTACTTGAGCCTTTCATCCCAAATATTTTGTAAGTGGATTATTCCATGTTCGAATTTAGGCACATCCATTATTGCAAATAGGGATGTTAGTCATAAGAGCAAAATGGCAAACAGCATAGACCCTTACGAGCTGTCTTATCTAAATCTACACCCCAAAAGTATCTGTGCAAGTCTACATGGCTGAAGGGGCTAAAACTACCCTTTCAAATGAAAACTGCAGAGTAAAACTCAAGGCTACATTTTAAATGAGTGCACTTCTGCAGTAGACGTTGATAATTAACGCAGTCGAGAATGATAGGAGGGAGGAGTATACCAAAGTAATAGAAACCAGTGTGACCAGTTTGACAAATCTGTGATTCAACAACAGAATACGCTTTTGTTGGCAAACGTGAGAAATATAAAGATCGAAGGTTTGTATTTCAATCCTAGAGAAACAGCAACACAACACGTACTGCATAAATCATCCTTTACTCATTATCTTTGGAACACAATGTACGGAAGTATGAGCCACATAAAACATATATTAACCCTGTCAGCCTGGAAAACCAAACCAGATACCTATGCAAACTGTGTTGATCTATCCTGTTTGTCATTGTGTTTCTGATTTTAGACTTGAACTCCTATTTGCATTCATGGGAATGTCTAAATCCAAGGACGCAAGAGTGAAATTAAAGTATAACTAAATCCAATAAGAAATGTATTACTGTAGTTTTCTGTATATTAATTATATTCAGTATGGATCTAAACTTAATGTCACCTGTCATTATTTGTCCTCCTTTAGGTGCCTCGGTAGGGCTGTGCTTCGTGATTATGGCATTTTGTAGGTATCTTCATTTATATTTTTTTCTGTGGTATGTCAAAGTTACGTAACTACCCTCAATCCTTTCTTACGACTAAAATGCCGTCTTAAGTAACTGGAATATGAACATTTCAATAATGTTTTGAGCAATTTATTAGTGGGTTTCGCACATCAGACACGGGGCCACAGCCGTAGTACTGATAGGAAGGCGAAACCGTAGTTAAAACATATCTTAAGATTCGCGCTGACACCGACTTGCTTGTTTATGACAATTCTCTTCTTACTGTATAAAATAGAAGAGCAGCTCTGAACAAGTCTAGTTTCTTCATATTCCTTTATCATATTCATTTCGTGTAGGAGCAAAATTTACTGACATTCTAATTTCCTTAATGTGCCCATATTCCAGATTTATTATTCTACAAACGTATGCAGGTTGTGTTTATGGTTAGAAACAGGCAATACAAATTCATTTTAAGTCTTAGCGCCTAGCCTGCTGGGTAAAATTTTTAGCAGACGACATTTTGAAATAATTTTCTTTTTTCGTGGAAATTGGGCTTTGACAGTTCATGCAAATTGTTTCTAAGGCAAACATCTTGCTTTAAATGTGGTAGCCTATTTTTATTTCTAAAAGAATAAAAAGAAACATACAAACATTTGATCGTCTGCTGAACTTAGCAAAAGTAAATGCATTTGTTCTGGCTGTCTGTATTCCACTGAGAGGCATTATATTTGGTTTATTGGTCATCAACAAACATAAGTGTCTTTAAGGAAGGTACTTACACTGATCTGTTAAAATTTTGTGTAAACGACAGACAAAATCGGCTAGCCGAGATATTTAAGTGTATGACACAGGACGCTAAACACAAAAGCAACATAACTTACTGTTTACCCTAGATATCGGGAAAGCTCAATTTAATTTATTGCCACACTTGTACAAACATTTTAGTGGTCATTTTCTACCGTTTTATGTGTCTGCAAATTGCTAGCTATACTGTTGTAGTTAGGCCTGTCTGTCTCAGTCCTTAGAGTTACCACCATGAGCAAAGCATTTCTGACAAAAATGATAACCATGTCATGCACCATGAGAAAAAGATTCATTTCCCATTACCGGCCACAAATATTCCAGACCATCTGCGAGTACGCGCGGTCCGAATGGAGCTTATATAATCGTTATATATATGGACAAATAGATAAAAGTCGACTGACAAGGCTCTTATCAGTCTGCAAATGCGTAGGTTTTTCTGGTTTTAATCAGCGCCTCAGCTAGAGATGTATACATTTCACATTAGTGTAATCATCGAGGCATCTCTTTATTGTCAATTGCTGGGAATATCCTTGCTAGGGTCCTACTGAATCGACTGAATGAACACCTTGAACAGTCGGGGCTTCTGTCGGAGAGCCAGTGTGGATTCAGGAAAAACAGAGGAACAATAGACATGATCTTTACAGCACGACAGCTTCAAGAAAAATGCCAGGAACAGAATGTGGACCTCTACATGATCTTTGTCGGCCTTGCCAGGGCGTTTGATGCAGTCGGTCGTGAGGGACTTTGGAAAATTATGGCAAAGTTTGGCTGTCCTGCCAAATGCATAGCAATGGTGCGGCAGTTCAATGATAGTATGCTTGCAAGGGTCCAAAATGATGGCGAGTTTTCTGATCCATTCCCTGTGACAAATGGAGTTAAGCAAGGCTGTGTACTAGCTTCAACACTGTTCAGCATGATGTTTTTCTGCCATGCTTACAGATGCTTTCTAGGATGGTGACAATGGTATACCTATTAGGTATCTCTTTGATGGGAAACTTTTCAACCTAAGAAGGTTGCAAGCTAAATCCAAGGTGCAGACAGAGGTGCTAGATGAGTTCCACTTTGCTGATGACATGGCAAAGGGTGCTCCAACAGAGGAGAAAATGCAAAACAGGTGTGGATCAAGTATCTGATTCATGTGACAGCTATGATCTCACAATCAGCATCAAAAAGACTTAGTATATCAGCCAGCACCTGGAAAGCCTTACAAGGAACCTACCATCACAGTGAAAGGTCAACGACTGCAAGTGATATACAAGTTCACCTACCTTGGAAGCACATTGTCTGGAGTTGTGCACACTGATGATGAAGTCAATACTAGGATTGCCAAAGCTAGTGCAGCATTTGGCCGGCTACGTGGAAGTATTAGGGACCGAAGTGGAATCAGACTTGACACAAAGCTGATAGTATATAGATCGGTGGTGCTGCCAACACTATTATACGCATGCGAAACTTGGACAGTTTACCAACGGCAGGCATGCCAAAAGACTGAACCACTTCCATAAAAGCTGTCTTAGAAAACTTCTAAAGATCAAGTGGCAAGACAGGATTCCAGACACAGAACTCCTGAAAATGGCAGGGATGCAGAGTGTACATACTCTTCTGAAATTGGCATCTTAACAGGCCATGTTACCAGAATGCCTGATGAACGTTTGCCAAAGAAAATCCTCTATAGAGAACTACAAGTCGGAAAACGCTCCCATGGTGGACAGAAGAAGCGACACAAGAACACCCTCAAAGCCTCCCTTAAAGACTCCAACATACCAACAGAGTCGTGGGAACAGATTGCACAGGATCGAACAAAGTGGCGAGGCCTCATAAGAATGGGAGCTGATGAATACGAAGCAAACTGAATCAGCGAAGCCGAGCAGAAACGTGCACAGCGGAAAGCCAGAGCTAAGATATCACTAACAGAGCTTTCTTCCTCAGATCTCTCTTGTTCTATCTTCAACAGGCAGTTTAGAGCTACGATTGGTCCCATCAGCCATTTTAGAACACACAAATAATAACACATTGCACAGTTAATTAGGATTGGTCATTCTCAGTAATGACAGACGAACATAACGGAATGCTGACAAACTTACATTTAAGGAAATCGATACCATTTTCAGGGGAAGCAACTATGTCAACACTTTTTGCCTCCCTTCTTAAAAGGGATCTATCTGAAAAAGAAATAAGTTGCTCCCTTTGAGAGCAAATTCTTTCCTTTTAAAGAAGACCCCTTTTTAGACTGCATAATTCACAGATAAATAACCTGGGCTCAGTTGTTCAAACTAACGATGTCTTTAGTTAACGTATCGTTAAAACATTGATCATTAAATATGGCATATATGCTGATATTTTTGCTGAAAAAAAAGTGAGTAGCTTTTGTGCAAAAGCTACTCACATTTTTTTCAGCAAAAATACCTGTGAATTAGATATTGTACTTACTAGAACAGTTAACATTTTGATCATTAACAAGCTCGTTAAGCTAACGATGCTTTAAAACAACTGAGCCCTGGATGTCACAAAGGTTGTCTCCCCTGTGGCGGAAAATCTAACAAGTGTATCCATTGTTTTTTTCGGTCCGAGCGTGGGTGTTAATCGGAAATATCTGGCATTATAAGAAGTGTTAACCAAATGGTTGTGTCTCAGTTCACTATTGTCTGCTAGTTCGCTTTTTGACCACTTTAAGTCATTGCTCCCTCTCGACCCCCAGCCCCACCCCACCCACCAATGGTAACTGTTACCAATTGCTTTAAATTGATTGTTACCAAAATAAACTAATTCCGAACCGAATCATTGATTGCACGCAAACGTGTAATTTGATAACTGTGTGCTTTATGTCTTCCAACATGCGCTACGGCACTTGGATTCGGGATAACCATCTTATTTAAATTCAAGTATTAGTTTGAACAAAATGGCGATGTCTTTTGATTATAATAAGGTTGAAGGAATCTGAAATCTACTCGTGTCAGAGAATATCGCACTAGTGCATTTGGTAAAGTGTCCACTTTGCCAACGAAATGTTGCGGGTTCGAATCCCTGCCAAAGACACTAAAAAGTGTTAGTTGCTCTTTCACTTAGCATACAGGGTAAAGATACTCGATATATTCTGTAAGGAGGGGTTCTTTGGAAGCAAGGCACATTTCAGTGAAACTATAAAAGTAGACTGGGTTTTAAGTTAGTCTGTTTATAAATAAACAAGAAATAAATATATAATATGTTTATAAATGCAAGATGTCTTGTAACCTGTTAGACAGCAATCTACCTTATGGGTTAAATATATTTTATTTAGTAGCTGGAATAAACGTGTAAAAATGTTAACATTTCAACAGGATTAAACACGTAATGGCAGGAAAACAAAGCATACATGTTTTATTGATGTTAACATAATATAGTGTTGTGTATATTCTTCTCGTAATTCCAGTGAACAGAGGTGTTAACACTTGCAGTTTGTACACTATCGAAGTGATTAAATGACCAAGTTATTTAGAGTAGAGGTATTTGTTTTTGAGTAAAAGTATTAGTATTGGAATACACATTTGTCAAGTGACTCGATATGTAAAGAACTGAAACATGATAATAAGGATATGAAATCACGGCTAGAAGATTGGATAGAAGTTGAAGTAGAATAGATTCTAAAAGGAAGATAGATAGATAAATTCTTTATAAATATGCCACGTGATACAAAGTATACACACAGTCATGTAGGCTTATGAGACCCAATAGAAACAGACAAATTAGTAAACATAAAACTATTAGGGAACTAACAATATTTTGAATTATAGCAGATGGATGTTAAGTGAGACCTTAAGAATGTAGATTTGTGATGAAAAGTTCTTAATTGTACAGAATAGAATTATGTAGTAAATATGAATTTTGTAGCTAACGAATAGTATTTCGTATACAATGCTTAACCAATTGATGTTCCATTGTCTCTATGTAAATAAAACTTAAGTTAATTTTCAATAACCGAACTTTTCAATAACCAAAAATTATACCATAGCTGGACCATGGGCTTATCGATAAATTTCAGTTTTGAAAATTATCCCATGGTTTATTTATTGATCTCACAGTTTTACTTGAGAATGATTGTCAACCCATCTGTGTATCGTAACCTTTTTCACTCTCTGGGCTTATTCCGCAGATGACGACAAATTGATGAAATTATTTTTGAAAAACAGGAAAAAATAAGAAAAATAATTAAAAATGTTTTACTTTGAAGGTTTTACTTGCTCAGCATCAATTTTCAGCAGATATTTTAAAATATTTTCTTATTTTCCCCAGGAAACAGGATTTTACATTTCATACAAATCGTCTCCAAATGTCAAAAATTATTTCAGGAAAAATAAAAGTATCATCAATATGTTGTCTGCTGAAATTGCGCAGAGAGTGCTAACGATCTTCAGCAGATAACATTTTGAAATAATTTTCTTAAATTTTCCCAGGAAACAGGATTTGATATTTGTCTCCAATAGAAACAGTTTGCATGAAATGTCAAATTTTGTTGGCTGGAAAAAAATAAGAAAAGTATCATCAAATATATTGTCTGCTGATACTGCCCAGAGAATAGTAAAGATTAGCCGAACTTCAACATTACTTCTGCACTGAACAACTTTCTATCTAAAAATGACACATTCAGTTTTTGAATAAAATACATAAACCAGACAGTATGTCTAGAGTATATCATAATGACCAAAGCTACAGCTGACCAACCAGGTTGCACCAAAATTTGACCAAATTAAGATGCTGATGTAATTTCTTATGACTGACATGATTTCCACCAATCAGATTTTAGCAGTAGTGCCTCAGTCAGTTTAATTAACATTACGAAAACATACCTATTCAAATATACTGAAAATTTTACCACCAAAAAAAATGAAAATTTTTCAGATAAAATATTCTGATATTTTTCATATTTCTGCTCAAAACATAGATTGTGGGTATTCGTTAGAACCGCCTCGGCGAGGCGGTTCTAGCGAGTACCCACAATTTATATTTTGAGCAGAAATATGAAAAATAATGTACACCCCTGCAAACCCCAGTTTTACTATATAAAAGTGGGGTTTAAGGGGTAAAAATTATATAGGCATGTTTTCGTGATGAAAAAGGCGGGTGTTGCATCATTTTAAGTAAACAAGGTCAATAGGTCCAGCATTGCATCAGACCAGATGTTACCACTTTACAATAAACATATATAATAATAATAATAATAATAATAATAATAAATAAAAAAAATAAAAAAAAGGAGAAAAAGAAATACTAAATAAATAAAGTATATGTTTTGCAAGAAAACAAAAACAGTCCCATACATTGGTTAAAACAGATAAACCATGTTATTGTCTCGGTTTTGGGACTACTGTAAATTTTATCATAACTTGGTGACCTTTCACTGTCTGACCCAAAAACGGCTTCGCCTCGTTTGGGGTCTGACAGTGAAAGGTCACCAAACTATGGTATAATTTACAGTTTACCCAAACCCTCGACAATAATCATGATTAATCTATAACTTATTATTCAACAAAACACACAGCTGACGATTAAAATCCATGTTTCTAAAATCAGGATAAACTGATATAATGTCGTTATAGAGAATATTACTGTGATCTATGTAAAGTGGACATTGGAAGATGAAATGCGTTTCCGATTCAACACAATTTGTATCACAAAATTTACAGTCTTTCGGCTTCTGCCATTCCTTCAACCCATTGAGTTTCGATACACAGCGGCAAGATTCCACATCGGATTTGAGCTAGAATTGACATTTGTGCCAGAGATAAGTCCATATGTACATAATCCTCTAGTTTAAATTCAATTTTAAACAATCTATAAGTACGTAATTTGGACATTTTATCTATTTTATTTTATTCCATTTACGCGTTTTCGCATCCATTAAAACAGTTTTAGCATGTTTCAATGTACAATTTTAAATCAAAGCTTTCTCTGTTGTTGTATATGTCTATTTATCAATGTCAGCAAAAATTGTTTAATGTCAAGGAATGACCCTTTAGAGAAATAAACGCACTCAAAAAAAAAAAAAAAAAAAAAAAAAAAAAAAAAAACAACTGAAAACAGCTAAAGTGACCAATCTTCTTGCCCGGACTGGCTAGTTTCGGCCAATTAGATATCATCAATAACGTACATATAAATTTGAAGCTCGACTGGAATCAGGTTACCAGATGCAAGGATATGAATCAGCATGTCAATGCGAGATGTTTGTGTTTTTTTTTTTATGCGAGTGTATATGTTGATATGTTGTATGCATCAATAATGCTTTACAGAATTAAATGATAGGTGTTTTCTTCAGAGACACATCTGGGATGCTTAAATCTTTTAACCGCTCGGGTAATTTAAAACTTTTTGAGTCCTTTATAAATGTATAAACGACTTCAAATATGGTATGTGTTAAGTGCATTGATAATGTGTTTTTCCCGTACCACAGAAACTGAAGAGTGACAGGTTTGTACTTAGAAAATTTGAATTAATTCCACCCTTGGCTTGTTATAAAACTGACATTGCAGGAAGAAGAGCTGAGTATTTTCAGTATTGCCACAGAGAGAGAGAGAGAGAGAGAGAGAGAGAGAGAGAGAGAGAGAGAGAGAGAGAGAGAGAGAGGTAAATCAGTAATGCTTTATTAATCGCATCATTGTTTAAAGAACAGTATTTTGTTCTTAGGTGTGCAAGTGTGAATTTGAAACCGTTTGTCATAAGTATGAAAATACAACAAGACTGGAACACGACCTCCGACAAGATGCTGTTTGAATGGATCTACATATTCTTCGATTTTTGATGTACGACTGTGTGTAACGACATGTCAACCCTATGTAGGCCAATAAATACAGCCTTATCCTACCTGCAGCAAGTACAATAGGTCCTTACTACCACCCTACTACCCACAGGTGGTAGAATGAGGTTCGAAAGGTAAAGCTGCGTAAGAGAATTGTACAGCTTATAAAACAAATATAATGTGAGTTTATGTTTGCTACATCTGGATTCAAAAGTCTCTCATTCAGTCTTCTCGAAACGTTAAGTGAGACCTGTTATTATGCGCGTTGCTCTGTTTGTATTTTATCTAAATATTGTTTTTTATACTGTGTGTAGTTGTCCCATATTATGTTCCTACATCCTAAAACAGGTCTTCTGAAAGTGATACGAGGGGCGTTAATTTAATGTTGTCATTGGGGTTCTGCAGGGCGCATTATTAATACCATTCACATTTCGTTTATTTCAACCCTTCGAAGTATTCTCTCTTGACAGAAACACACTTTTCAAGTCTCGAAATCCATTCTGTGAAGGCAGAGAAGTAGGCATTTTAGGTATACCCTGAAGACACTGGTAAATAGCACTACCAAGTGCACTTCGGGATTCATAACGACGACCAGAAAGGGTTTTCTTTAGTTAAGGAAACAGGAAAAAGTCGCAGGGACTAAGGTCTGACGAAAAAGGTGAATGAGAGAGCTGAACTACCTTTTCCTCTTTCAAGAAGTCTTGGACAAGAACACACTTGTGAGCAGGTGCGTTGTCATGGATAAGACACAGACCTCTTAACGCTTGTTTTGTTTTTCATTTTGCATACAGTAAGGGTTGAGTGTATATGACTGAACCAACTTGAACTTTCAATAACTTTTGGAACACTGAACGGATTAGACCGAAATTTCATCCTATTACAGGAAATTACTCCCCCGTAACATCACCGCAGTTTCCACGTGCTCCTTACAGCCACGCGGTATGGTGGGCCATTAGTGACACAATTAAATGAACGCCCCTCGTATAATTTGTTTGTGTGTGTGCTATGTGCAGTAATTTGTAAGAAATATTCCAAGGTGTCTGCGAGGCTTAACTACAACAATAACATGAAACAGGTTGAGTTATCCAGAAGGAGCAAACAAAATATAATCTGCACTATGATGAAGTACAGCGGGGGCATATTGTACAGCAGCCTGACAACAATATTTAAATACTACATACCTGAGAGGGTCACCCTGAGGGAAAAGTTATCGATAATCATTTACAAAGGATGGACATTCTTACTATCACACTCTCAAGAATGTGGTATTTATTTTATTATATCGAAATTACTTGTAGTCTACTGTCACTCTGAAACATAAAAACAACTAGACAGTAGTTATTGACGTAACGGTCAAAGGTCATCCTGATATCATCATTTGAACGAACTTAGTGGACTTTGAGTCCCCGATGCTATATACTAAGATTCAACCCCAGAGATTTCTTAGTTCTGGAGGAGAAGATTTTTAAGTGTTTACCATATATAGGCATGGCAGCCGTCTTGTTTAATAGCGTGTAACCATTTGAACAAATTGCCCACACCCTTTCGACAGAGGGCCCCATGTAAAATCTAGTGAAAATTGTTCAAACGGATTCAGAGAGGAAGACGTTTAAATATTTGTTGATTTTATACATGTACATAGCCCAGGGACAAGGCCAGATAACCCCCAAATTGTTGACGGTAGCTAAACAGTTTAACTTCTTTAATCATACGTTGCATGTTTCAGCCATTAGATCTTAACACATATTTAAAAGAATACTTTTCGTTATTTTCATACAACATATAGGCGCAAATTTGAACTTGCCGTAAAAAGGTCAGTGGTCAACCTACGACCAACATTTAAACAAACTTTGTAGACCTTGGGTGACCAATGCTATATGCCAAGATTCAGCTTGAACGCTTTGTTGCTTCTGGAGAAGAAGATTCTTTAGTGTTTTACCATATATGAGCATGGCGGCCATCTTGTTAGTAGCGCGGAACCATTCGAACAAATTGTCATTACCCTTTCGACGGTAGGCCGTATGTAAAATTATGATGAAAATTGCTCAAACGGTTTCAGAGAAGAAGACATTTAAACATTATTCACTTTTATATATATCTATAGCCCAGGGTCAATAGCAGATAACCCCTAGGGGACAAAAATTTGAGTGTAACTGAAAAGTTTTACAACTTTAATCATAAATTGTAAGTTTCTGCAATTAGTCTTTAATATATTTTGAGAAAAATATTTTTCAAAATTTTCCCCATATATTTTCAACCTATTACCATCATTTGAACAAACTTGGTAGACCTTTAGTCTCCGATGCTATATAAAATGAATAAGCCTCAAAGCTTTCTTGATTCTGGAGAAGATTATTTATGTTTTACCATATATGGCCCTGACGCCATCTTGTTTAATAATTCAGAACCATTTGAACAAATTGACAATATCCCAGAAGGCCCAGTGTGAAATTTGGTGATAATTAGTCAAGCTGTTTCAGGGAAGATGTTTAAAGACTACGAGATTTTAAACATGCATATAGCCCTGATTCAAGGCCAGATAACCCCGGGGCACAACATTGTGATTGTGTTTAAAAGGGTTTGCTACTTTGATCATGCATTGCGAGTTTCAGCCATTAGTCTTAAATACATTATGACAAAATGATTTTTTTCAACAATTTCTTCATACAAATGCATGGGGACGCAAACTTGACCTTGCCGTAAAAAAAAAGGTCAAATGTCAACCTATGGTCATCGTTTGGACAAACTTTTTGAACAAACTTGGTAGGCCTCAAAGCTTCTTTGTTTCTGGAGAATATTTTTAGCTCACCTGAGCCAAAGGCTCAAGGTGAGCTATTGTGATCACCCACCGTCCGTCGTCGTCGTCGTCGGCGTAGTCGTCGTCCGTCTGTCCGTCCACAATCTTTAAACAACATCTCCTCCTAAACCACTGATTGGATTTTTACCAAACTTCACTGGAATGATCCTTGTTTGGTCTTCTTTCAAAATTGTTCAAATGGTTCCGATCCATTGCATATCTGGGTCACAGGAGCTAAAAATAGATTTTTTAACTAAAAATTTAAAAAATCTTCTTATCAAAAACCACTGGACCGAATTCAATGTAATTTTGCAGAATTATTCCTTTGGTGATCCTCTACCAACATTGTTCAAGCCATTTGAATTCGTCAAACAACACGGCCGGTAGCGGGCGGGGCTTATTTTCCCTATTTATCTATATAGAAAACTTTAAAAATCTTCTTGTCAGAAACCACTGGACCGATTTCAATATAATTTTGCAGAAATGTTTCTTTGGTGATCCTCTACCAAAAGTGTTCAAGCCATTTGGATTCGTCAAAAAACACGGCCGCCAGGGGGGCGGGGCTTATTTTCCCTATATATCTATATAGAAAATTTTAAAAATCTTCTTGTCAGAAACCACTGGACCGATTTCAATATAATTTTGCAGAAGTGTACCTTTGGAGATCCTCTACCAAGATTATTCAAGCCATTTGGATTCGTAGAAAAACATGGCCGCCAGGGGGCGTGGCTTATTTTCCCTATATATCTATATAGAAAACTTTAAAAATCTTCTTGTCAGAAACCTCTGGACCGATTTCAATATAATTTTGCAGAAATGTTTCTTTGGTGATCCTCTACCAAGATTGTTCAAGCCATTTGGATTTGTCAAAAAACATGGCCACCAGGGGTCGGGGCTTATTTTCCCTTTTTATCTATATAGAAAACTTTAAAAATCTTCTTGTCAGAAACCACTGGACCGATTTCAATATAATTTTGCAGAAATGTTCCTTTTGTGATCCTTTACCAAGTTTGATCAAGCCATTTGGATTCGTCAAAAAACATGGCCGCCAGGGGGCGGGGCTTATTTTCCCTACATGTATATATCTATATAGAAAAATTTAAAAATCTTCTTGTCAGAAACCACTGGACTGATTTCAATATAACACGGCAAGAATGTTTCTTATGTAACCTACCCAGATTGTTCAACGCGTGATTCGTCAAAAAACATGGCCACCAAGGGGCGGTGCTTATTTTCCCTATATATTTATATAGAAAACTTTAAAAATTTTCATGTCAGAAACCACTAGACCGATTTCTATATAACTTGGCAAAACTGTTTCCTTGGTGATCCTCTACCAAGATTGTTCAAGCGGTCATGATTTGTCAGAAAACATGGCCTCTAGGGGGCGGGGATTATTTTCCCTATATATCTATATAGAAAATTTTAATGATCTTCTTGTCAGAAACCACTGGACCGAATATAGTATAACATTGCAGGAATGTTTCTTTTGTAACCCTCTACCAAGATTGTTCAAGTCGTCCTGATTCATCAAAAAACGTGGCCGCCAGGGGGCAGGGCTATATTTCCCTATATTATCTATATATAGTAAACTTTAAAAATCTTCTTGTCAGAAACCACTGGACCGATCTCATTATAACAGCAGAAATGTTCCCTTGTTGACCCTCTACCAAGATTGATAAAGTTATCATGATTCGTCAAAAAACATGGCCACCAGGGGGTGCGGCTTATTTTCCCTATATATCTATATAGAAAAGTTTAAAAATCTTCTTGTCAGAAACCAATGGACCGATTTCAATATCACTTGGCAGGAACGTTTCTTTGGTGACCCTCTACCAAGATTATTCAAGCCGTCAGGATTCGTCAAAAAAAAACATGGCCGCTAGGGGGCGGGGCATATTTTCTATATATATCTATATAGAAAACTTGAAAAATCTTCTCGTAAGAAACCGTTGGATCGAGTTCAATGTAACTTGGCAGGAATGCGGCTTTGGTGACCTTCTACCAAGATTGTTCACGACCTCATGATACGTCAAAAAACATGGCCGCCTGGGGCGGGGCTTATTTTCCGTATATATCTGTATACAAAACTTTAAAATTCTTCTTGTCAGAAACCACCTGACTGATTTCAATATAACTTGGCAGGAATGTTTCCTTGGTGACCTTCTACCAAGATTGTTCAAGCAATCATGATTCGTCAAAAAACATGGCTGCTAGGGGTGGGGCTTATTGTTCCTATATATCTAAATAGAAAACTTTAAAAATCTTCTTGTCAGAAACCACTGAACCGATTTCAATATAACTTCGCAGGAATGTTCCTATGGTGCCCTCTACCAAGTTTGTTCAAGCTGTCATGATTCGTCAAAAAAATGGCCGTTAGGGGGTGAGGCTTATTTTCCCTATATAGCTATATAAAACATTTTAAAAATCTTTTTGTCAGAAACCACTGGACCGATTTCAATATAACTTTGCAGAATTGTTCCTTTGGTGACCCTCTTTCAAGATTCTGTTCAAACCATCATGATGCTTGAAAAAAAAAACATGGCCACTGGGGAGCAGGGCTATAATAAAATTTATACAAAAATCTTAGAGCAGTGAACTTGGCTGAAATTTCAGTAGTAAGTATGCAAAGCTGTTTGCTCAGGTGAGCGATATAGGACCATCATGGTCCTCTTGTTAATTGTTTTACCATATATGGCCATGACGGCCATCTTGTTTAATAATGCAGAACCATTTGAACAATTTGACAATATCCCAGAAGGCCCAGTGTGAAATTTGTTGATAATTAGTCAAGCTGTTTCAGAGAAGTTGTTTAAAGACTACGAGATTTTATTCATGCATATAGCCCCGATTCAAGGCCAGATAGCCCCGGGGCACAACATTGTGATTGTGTTTAAAAGGGGTTGCTACTTCGATCGTGCATTGCAAGTTTCAGCCATTAGTCTTTAATACATTATGACAAAATGATTTTTTTCAACATTTGTTCCATACAAATGCCTGGGGACGCACAATTGACCTTGCCGTAAAAAAAAAAAAAAAAAAAAAAAAAAAAAGGTCAAAGGTCAACCTATGGTCATCGTTTGAACAAACTTTTTGAACAAACTTGGTAGACCTTCTGGCATACAGATCTCCGATGCTATATACCAAGATTCAGTCTCAAAGATTTCTTGGTTTTGGAGAAGAATATTTTTAAGTGTTTTAACTAAAGATGGGCTTGACGGTCATCTTACTTAGCAGACCATGCCCATCTGAACAATTTTTCATTCCCAAATTAACTGAAGGCTTCACGTGAAATTTGTAGAAATTTAGCCCAGAGGTTGTTCAAAGGTGTTAACGGACGGACAACGAACGTACGGACGGACTACGGACGGCAAGAGACAAGCTCATTTGAGCTAAAACTCCAAAGGGCAAAATCATGAAATTATTGTGCATCATTGTTGCGTATGTGATTGTAAAAAATATCGCAGAGTGTTTGTTATAATTATCAACCGATTGTCTACGGGCATTCAACATTGAAGAGTCACGTGAGTCATAATAATAGAAAATATCAACTGATAGTCTAAGGGCATTTTATATTGAAAAGTCACGCTAGGTGTATTGAGTTTAAATAGCGGTAACAGTAAATATTATGAATATGCCTATAGGGAAAGACACATTTACCGTACAGTTCTGCCAACCGACCGAATAAGGTTGGAAGTACACGAATAGACATCACAGTACAGCATTCTAACGAAAGCAGAATGAATAAAACGAAGAGGGATCTAAACAGAAACACCTCTTTGGAGCAGTCAACAGTGTGCAGATGTAGTTTTTACGAGCACCGCCCAACACACCTCAATGATTGTCAGTAACCAAGATAAACTTTATGATTTAAAGATGGAGTATTTATGTTTTTACTATGTTGTTAAAAAAATCTCACTTTCTTGTAAACCATTCGAATTGCCTTAGAGAAATTATTCTTAAAGGATCTTAGTACGTAAATTATCTCGAAGAATGAAAGGGAAAACACAGCTTATCTAGCGCATTGAGGGGTTTATTACATTTCAGTCAAGGTTGAGTGAATGCTTATAAATATCAAGTATGTACATGAATGTCAAAATCTGCAAACTTTACTTGTTATCTTTCTTTCTTTATATCTGTTTTCTTTCTTTTTTATTTATCTCTTTATTTGAAAATCTCCATAAGTGTAGAAAAAATACTCAGTATTGCGTTCATAAGACGTTTTGGAGATGCCGGCGCCAATCTTCTCTACAATCTTTATCTTGGATACTTTTATAAAAAAACAACAACAAAAAACCAATAGTTAAAATAATTTGAAAACAGAAAAAGAAAATGCTACGTGTGGACATTGACCTCTCTGACAAATTATTAAAAGCTGTGCGACCTGTAAATCACATTCTGCAATTTGCTCAGGGTCTAAATTGCTTGCTTAGTCGGGTTTGTAAGAATAGGGTAAATACGATATTTATTAAGTAGTAAGTAGATATAGAACATTTCCTAAACGGCTGAATATTGGCTAAGCGTTGTTTCATGAAAAAAGACCAATATACCGGTAAGGATTTGTTACTCATTTACTGACAATCCAAATATTCATCATCCCTAGCGAGTGCTGCAATTATGGAAATATCTTAAAATAATCAAAGTATTTACTAAGGTTTCAAGAGTTATAGGTATTTTCGCTAAATGACACAATTTGGCCTCGGCATTGCCATTGGTCAAGGAAAAGTGGCATTTGGGAATTCAGTTGTCTGGATCTTGTCAGTATTAATATGTATACAATTCTTTATGAAAATATCCAATATGGTTGAAAACCTACGGCGACTTCCATATTTCCACATTTTTTTTTTTTTTTTTTTTTTTTTTTTTTTTTTTTTGCTTCGGCGTTGCCTTGGTTAAAGAAAAGTGGCATTTGGCAAGTGTATTAGCTATATCTTGTAAGTCAGTTATCAGTATGACAAAAATTACCAAAATATTCAAAATATTCTCAACGATTTAAGCGCTATGTCCTTTTTTGCTAATTGACGACGGACGTTCAGACGGACGGACGGTAAGACGGACTCGCAAGGTAATTATAGGATGCTCTTCGAAAGTCAACCTTTTAATCTGTCGACTTTTCTACGCGTCGTGTAATAGTCCAAGCGGTTTAAAAGTTATAGCGATTTTCACAAACTGATTACAGACGCGCCTCGGCGAGGCCATTTACAAAGGCATCTGACATTTGACAACTCCGTTGGTTCAAACTTATCAATATGTAGCTGCATGCCAAAAATATCAAACTATGTCAGGCGGTTTAAAAGTTATAGCGATTTTTACAAACTAATTACTGAGGGGCGGACACGCCTCGGCGAAGATATTTATAAAGAAATCTTGGCATTTGGCAATTGCCACTGGTTAGGTTTTGGCAATATGTATCTGTATGCCAAAAATGATCAAATATTGTCAGCGGTTTAGAAGTTATAGCGATTTTCATAAACTGATTACGGAGGACATGGGGTTAATAGGGCACTCTTCGTAAGTCTTTTCGGATGACTTTACTGCGGGTCGTGTAATAGTTTGTACAATGTACGTAAGCTGTTCTATCGTTCTGAATACTCCCTGCTAGATTGGTTCCAAGTCATATAATTAGGTTAGTACAGAGTGCAGCTAAGTTGGTTTTAATGCTTGGTAGATTGTGACGATTAACGCTTATTCTTATAGAATGGAAGGTGGGTAAAAAATAAGCTACTAAAATGATTTACATATGAGCTGGGGCACATCATTTTATAGCATTATAATATAAGATTGCATATGCGCTCAGCAAAGACTCAAATCGGTCTACAATGCCATACGGTCTGATCATTCTCGCAGGCCACTTTGCGCGAATACGCAGGCTGATCTGAGTCTTCGTGGGCGCAGATACAATCTTGTAAGATATGTCTTATGTTCCGCTCTGATGTATTTTATTCGCTACCTATGTACCCGAGATGCAGTCGCATTTGCCACTTCTGATATTACACTTCGCGCTGCAATATAGATGCTGGTCCGAAAACGGCTTTTTAGAATAGTTTACTATTAGTTCGTGGAATGGTCAGCTGATAATTTGAGGAGTTATAAAACATACGAAACTCTAATATTCGACATAAGCATTTTTAAACAGTATCTGTGGCAGAAATATCTCACTTTCTGGGAATTAATTGTGTCGGTAACACCAACACCGAAAACAATTGGTCATTATTTGGACCTTCTTTATTATAGCTTTGTTGTGTGTTCTGTATATGCAGAAAGTCTTGGTTTCGTAACATCAAAAATATTAAATAAAATTAATCAAGCTGGGTGATACATGCTTAAACACACATGGGGTATAACATCGAATAAATACTTAGATGGGTAGTTGTCTGTAGTTAGAAAATGTTTTGCAGGAAATGATACAAAAGACTTTGGAATCGTCGACAAAATAGGATGCGAGAAATACGAAGTAGTTACAGAAAGGCGATTAAACCTTTAGCTGCATTTTATTTTATGAAGAAACTGATTGCAATCTAAAATTCTAAATCGAATTTAAAGAGATAAAGCAGATTGTGACTTTGGAGGAGACTTAAATTTGAATTAGTTTGGCTTATATCTTACTTACTATCAACTGCAAACTATTTAATATAAACTGTGCACTTGGCCAGAGATCATCGCTACCATGTTACTAGCAATTATGAATACACGTATCGGATTAACAATGTTGGTTTTTATTCTCAGTATATCTAACATTATTGTTCCCCACAAACAGTTCTAGCGGTTTGTAAGTGTATTAAGTGTGTTAACATATATATCAGAAGTAGATCTGGCTCGAAATAACTTTGATGATTATATTTTTTATGGAATTCTCTGTTCAGCAAGAAACTGTAATCGTTCTGGACACGCTTGCTTGATGTGACTGATATGCTTGCTGTATCAGTGAGTGACAGCCACAATACTGTTAGTCAATCATTTTCTAATCTTCGTGTTCTTCACGTGTCGAGAGACGATTGATACAAGCTTTATTCACCGCATGCAAAACAAGAAAACATTTTAAAATAAGAAACAATATGGCCAAAGTTGGGCACCTCCAAATAGGTATGAATCTTAAGCTGGACCATACAAGAATGCCTCAGTGTTTTGGACAGAAGAAAACAATGTTAAGGATTGTCCGATGCATTACTTACATCAACTCTCATAATTTAACAATTTAGGTTCTGTTTGTTGCACCTCAAAATATCTTCAGTGTTACACCAATAAGGAACCCTAGGAAAACTCTTAAACAACTCTTTTCATATTGCTTTGTAAAATAGAAGGGAAGGCAATGATCAGAAATCGATACAATTATCCCACACCTCCCATCTGAGACATCAAAGGGAAAGAAACATAATGTTCACATAAAATCTGCAAATGCCGTAGGTTAAACTCAGAAATGGCTGAATGCCTGTGAAATAATACTGGCTACTAAAAGCAGACATTTGAGCAAGTACAAATAAACACAAAGCACAGATGAATTAGTTATATCTGATATAGAAGGTTGGCTGAAGTTGGAAGTAAAATAGTGATATAAGGACAATTCATATAAAAATAAATTTTGCAAAGATGTGGTAAAGAATGAATTTATTTTAGTGACAGCCCAGCCAGCACATTTGTTATGAAGTTTTATGTGTCTGATAATTATAGTGGTCTGCCAATCAAACAAATGTCGGAGATGCTAAGATGTATATTACTAAAGCTCAACAGACTGCTCCCCTTTCAACATATTTCACAAAGTCGATTTTTGCCTGGCGCTTTAATTAGAAGAAGTAAATTAGCAATCTTTTTTTCAATGCAAAACCTGTTGTCGTAACTGCCTATGTCCAAAAAGGGTTTATTCTCTTCATTTCTTTTTTTTTTTTACAAAAAATCGAAAATTCCCATAGTGGTTTCAAATTATGCAAAAATCGATTGGGTAGGTAGTTCTGATGTTGGTTATCAATAAGTTCCACTGGTTCACAATTTCTGAAAATTTCAGAATATTGTTATGGAACATCAATAATAATTACAAAAAAGCAGTGACGTAAAACAAAAACAAAAATAATTTCTAATAATTGTTTTCAAAAAAAACAAGTTTACTATAGAAATTGGATAGGTTAGACCCACTTTGACCGTTAGATTAATTTTACAGTAAATATTTAAAAATAAATCGAAGAAACAGAAAAAAAGACAAATGGTTTCTGTGTACGGTCAGTCTGAACAAAACATTTTTATTTAGAATAAAATACAAATCGAAAACACATCTACCCAAAGGATGTCTAAAGGACAGTAATGGAGTAGCTGATGATCCACTTAGATGTAAAGATGTGATATTGTCGTTTGAAAATTCCCCTCGATATAAAACAAATTTTAAATTTCTTAGCCTCAAAAGATTGATGGCATTTTGTTTTGTCAGTAATATAAATTTTATTGTATTTCCACTCGAATAAAATAACTTATTTTCCCCTGAAGCATGTTTCACTAGATAAACCCAGTAAAGAAGTTTCTTTAGATTTTATCTGATCAGAAAGATGTTAACAACAATGTGAAAGAGTGATTACAGGTGGTAGCTTTCACCTCCAACTGGACTGTGGTGCTCGAACAAAGGACTGAAGAAATAAATCTGAACAGTGTCTTTTGAGTTTCTGTAAATAAAGGCCATTTGGCTGTGTTGTTTTAGCGATTGTCCCTTTTCACTGCATTATTTTTACTACCCTAAACAATAAGTATTTATTTATATTTTTCAATTATGTCTTGAAAAGATAATATTTTTCAACAAAACTTTCCTTGTTCATACCCTGAAAGATGAAAATTTTACAGCTGTATATGCAACGTTACTGCCTTTAGTAAGCCGATGAAGTTAAGACCAACCAGGTCCTTGGTTTAATGTCATATGTTTTTTTTTTGTTTTTTTTTTATTTATTTCATTATAAAACCTAGGCTATTCAAAAAGATTTAAATACCTGTAGATTAACGCCGCTTCACGTTAAGCAGTCTGATTTAGTCCATTTTATTGTCATTAAATATCTGAGATACTCAAAAGGGAACGACCATTTGTCATACCTTTTGATAAGCCTGAACACCCGCGGGCTGACATAGATCTACGCTGGTCGTATTTGCCATAGGATCATTTTATTAATGACAGATTAAATCTCTATTTTGCTGCTACTACAGGCAGTTTGACACCGACTTTCACCGCCATTGAAATTTGCGGGAAATAGCAAAAATTATTAAAATGTTCTTGTCTGAAACTAGTATATTTGGTATGCATCGTCATCTAGTGGACCTCTCCAAGTTATTCAAAATAAAAGCGGTGAAAAAGGACCATTCACGGGGTCTTTTGTTTTACATAGACTTATATAGGGAAACATTTTAAACGTTTTCTTATGTAAAACTAGAAGGTCTGGGCCTTTGATATTTGGTTTGTAGTTTCACCTAGTAAAACTTCATCAAGATTATTCAAATAATAGCCTAAGAGTCAAAACTGGCTCAGTCTCAGGGGTCACCTGTTATGTATCCTGAGTACAATGTGCTTATAGTGAGCTATCGTAATCGGTGACCATCCGTTTTCGTTGTGCGTCCCTCCGTCCAATCACTATTTCTCAATTGTATGGACTTTGATCAAACTTGGATGCAATGATCTTTGTTTGGGGTCTTCTTTGATACTTTTTCAAAGGGCGGATAAAAATATGTCACTGTTTGCCGTATTAGTTATTCCATTTTATAGGACCACCATGTGACTTTTGAACATAAACTGTATACAAAAATCAAAGAAATCTACTTGTGTGAAACTTTAATATAAAGTATGCAAAATATGTTAGCTCAGGTGATCGATATAGAACCACCATGGTTCTCTTTTTTTCATCTACTTATATCTCGATGTGTACTTGAATGCATTTGTTATATTCATAAAAAATCCGAACTCCTTTAAATATAAGTGTTGTATATTAGCGAGAATAACTGCTTGGAATTTCAAAATCATGCACGTCTAATGATAATAGGTATTGCAAATACAATAGTTTATAAATACATTAAATATCAATATGTCTTCACTTGGTTTTCCTCGCTCCTACAAATACTGAAACGGGTTTGGTACCAAAACAAAGTTTGAGCACTGGAACGGGTCAAGAAAGGGATTTGTTGATGATTGTCAGGACAGTAATGCTGTCAAACTTCTAATTTCAGATGTTGATTTCACTTCTCGGGTTGAGGCGTGCAGTATGGTTGACAGATCATAAAATAAGATGCCACCAAAAATGGAATTCGAGGGCAACAACTAGAGTTTTAACAGTCCCATAGTCCACATAAAGTCAACATAATTCAAATAGAGCATATTTATTTTCCTATGATGTCGAGATTGGCTTACCTCAGTTGTTGACAACCAGCAAAGTTACTCGTATGTACAATAATTTACTTCCGAAACTGCACCTAAGATATACTGAAATAATAATCAGGCTAAACTGTGCTAAAATGCTAGCGAGCGAATGAAATCATTCCTCTTGACACAAATACCTCATAGACAATTTACACGGACAAATTACTTTGCTTCCCTCTTTGATTGCATGCCATCGGGTCGGGCCTCAGACTATGACGGCTCCGGCCTAAAGACTGTTTTAGTAAAATAAACTCCGGCCTAAAGACTGTTTTAGTACGTCGGTTGGTGCCTGATGCTCTGACTCTGGTCGGGCCAAGAAAGACACACTTTCTACAACTTTGGTTTGTTTCAACTTTGTTTTGTTTCGCAGACAAGAGGTCATGTCATCTTTATATCCTCCACCAGAGATCGAAGCTTATTATTTTCGATCCGGATCCCATTGCGTTTGCACTGGCATCGGTGACAGTTTTTTGCGTGCATATTATCTCTTGAACCGGTTGGTGGATTTAATAAGACTTGTGAGGATACATTTTAGGTGAATATTTGGCGCTAGTTAGGTCTTGGTGAACTTGACACGTTTTGCATGGTCAGTGCAGGACATAAAGTGCCATACTTAGCCGTACTTAGCCAAATTAGGTAAGCGTGTATATCCTGTATATGTGGTATCTTGAATGCGAAGCTTTGTGTGCATATTCAATGTTATTTTTGATTGAATATTGCAGCTGTGTGTATTATAACAATTTTATTTCTTTCTTTTTGCTTTTGCTTTGCTTTCTTCGCGCAAAAGATGGGTATATTTCATATTTGAAGGTGTAAACCTAGAAGAAGAAATAACCTGGACAAAAATTATTAATCATAGTACGTAAAAGGGTTATCACTCTCGGATATCTGTCATGTTTTGTCCACGGAAGCACATAGAAATGGAATAATCTGGCTATTTTTTCCTGCAAACACTGGTTGGATTTCTTTATAACGATATTTGTGTTGATGGTATGTTCATGCTTTTTGTCATGTGAATTAACTAAAGATTTGATGATTATCAAACATATTTCGACATCAGCAGAAAAAGTCAAAGGTACTTTTCTTGTTATTTGCTAGTCTGGAGCTATACAGTTATACTATTCTTAACAATTATTCATTCAAGCTTTGATTTAAGGGTGAATTTCGCGCAAATAGAACCGAGACTTCACTTTTCATTCCTTCTGACCGTTTCCAAGACGGTTTCTTCCTTTGCAGTTCTTTGGTTTCATATATGGCGTATATTTTTGTCATTATTTGTTCCTTGTCTCTCCTTCATTTGGTGTCTCGGGAAGACTGTGCTTCGTGAATCTTGCATTTCCTGGCTATCTTTACTTTAATATATTTTTGGACTTTTTGTTTCAATAATAGAATTTTGACTTTATTACAGCTTAAGTGCCGTGTAGCTAATATAAAAGATCTACCTATTCTTCACCATAGTTTAGTTTCTATTTTTATTTTCCTGATATCACTGGGCCAAATCTAGTATCTTAGAACACCGAGTTTAGCGTAAGCTTGTGCTAGAAATTGTATACAGCCCTGCAACATACATTGATGTCAGTATGAAGAGCCTCAATAAATGCCAGATCCGATTGTTGTTATTTTTGTGTGCTTTGTTTCCCTTATTTAAACTTTATTGTTTTTATTATATGACCGGATAGGACAACAGCAAGCACGGATATACCCGTAAAGATCAGCATCTCGATACACAGCCATCCCAAGGCATCAGTTGAATGTACGTATAAAACATCACAAAACGACACGGTCATTAAGAACCTCTATATTTGTAATTTCTTCCCAGTACTCTGGAAGTCGGTATTTAATATATGCAAACTTTTGCACACGGTTATACGTTATGGTACATGTTTTAAGAGTGTTCTGTTTTGGGTTGTTTAACACCTGTGGAAGCTGTGAGTCACATTAGGAGACGTCTTCATCAGTTCGGAAATAAATGCTTACTACACTGTGTGCTATATTGAATATGCTATCCGAGAGGTTGGGTGATAAAGATCCGGGACAATACCAATATGCGGAAGTATCTGCATAATACATAATATTCGTGTCGTAAGTTAACATGATTTATCAGGGCCCTTTTCCGGAATAGCGTATGATATGTTATTACTTGCATGATATTAACAATAGATAAATTTATTTGTGTCCCTAATTTAGCTTAGAGAAGCATTTAGAAGTCGACAGATAATTTGAAGTCATCATGTTGCGTCAAGCCTTTTTGAAATAGTGCTTCTAAAACAGTTACACTCCCGGTGGACCAATGCGAAACAATCTGAAGATTATATTGGTTAAACTATTAGAACATTCCCCGCATCTTAAGTAGACATAGGGACTTGGAATAACAATTTGTATGTTTGGCGATACACGATCGATTGACAAAGAAAGATAAATCCTATACATACTGGACGATGGTGTCTGTAAGAATACATTATTTTATCACTGATGACTTTTTTAGAGAGAGAATGCAATGGTTCAACACCTCGCAGTTCCATTATAACGGAACTGTACTACTTCGTATTACACTGTCAGTAATGGAGTGTTGCTTTCTTTTCTGTTTATCAATACCACAAAATGTAAAACATTATGTGCTGACTCATTGTTAGGGGAATGGATAGACTTCCAGGGGAGAAAAGTATGTCAAAAATGTTTTGTGGCCCTTCTAAAAATGAATCTACTTTAAAAGGTAGAAATTTGCTCCCCTATCCCTTGGAGCATTTTTTTCCTCTCAGAGTATACTCTTTTTCCAGAGAGGATTTGGTTTGCAGGACAGTAAACAGGAAGTCACAAAAGTTCTCTCCTTTGTTTAATTGCGGAAACGTGACCAAATGTATTCCTCTTTAATAGATTGTGTCCGCCACTTTTATATTTCAAAAACACTTACCGAGTGTCACTTTAAGAAATTATTCATAATTTGACTAAATAGTCCGGTTGTTTTCTTAACGCTTTTGTACAACTCTCGTAATTGTTATCTTTTTCCATTTAGAATTACTGTCAAATTGGAATATCATTTAGCTTATCAGAAAGAAATAGACATTTTGTTTATTTCTCAGACATGCTCGAACGATAATGCTACCTTGACAATAGAACACGATCTGTTTATTTCTCAGACATGCTAGAAATATAATCACGGGGGTAATACCAAACTCGCTACCTGTGCTGTCGACCGAGCCGGTACTGCGTAAAGCTGCTGTCGACCGAGAAATACGGTTTTCGACCGAGTAGTACGGATGTCGACAGAGGAACGACTTCATTAAATGCGCTGTAATTGTGTTATTTTAGTGTATGTTTCTACATTTTTGGGGTTCAAACCGTTTCTAAAATAGTTTGCTATTGTTTTAAGTGTTTTGGAAGTTTGGCTAATAACCTGTTTTAACGCTGAGCGGAATTAAACGGGAAAATATATAAAGTAAGTATTTCCGGGGAAATGCGTGGTTCTTATTCAGTGTCATGGCAAATCGAGGGCGATATAATGCAGATACATCATAAGTATACATGATTACCTTTTATTAGTGTGTGTACATGCGCTTATATGCATCTGTGGTACGTTTTATATTTTCGCCGATACTGCTGTCGATGAACTGAAAGTTTGCAGGGTACAATTGTCGACGTTACTGGATACGGAAGTCGATGATTCAATGAGAATGTAACAGACAGATTTACTGGAAATTAACCAGTTCAACAATAAAATATCTGTTACATTCTTCGTCAGTCATTGTGTTCTTAGAAAGGGTTACAGCTTTTTGATTCACATGTCAGTCTAGACGATTGTGTCGCTACAAGTGCTATGATTCATTTATATAGGGCCGATTTCAACGAATAAAATGGATGTATGCAGTTTGTACGTTCTGATAACTGCAAAACACCGTTATATATCAATTATTTTTGGCACAAGCATTTACTCATGTATAATAATAGCAAGTCCTGTGGTTTGTGAACTCTTCAAGAACAGTTGAGCAGATAAAAGTGTTTAATGATTGGTACGGACCGTTTAGGTCGATAATTTGGATCAACAGCTTGTAAGGAACTATTAACTTTAAAACGAGGCTATGAGCTGATCACGTCATAAGATTACAATCTCATATATGAAATAATAGTCATTTTGAAGCAAATACGCTCAAAATTGGCAGCATCTAGAACAATGCCAGATAATGGACAAATTGCATTCCTTGTATTCAGTGCAATGAAAAATTTCTCTTATTGAGTGGAAACCCCGAAACGTTTGCTGAAAATATGTACTTTTCTTTGATCACGTCAAAAATATTTCAAAGCAGAATCAGCCATTGCAAATTACACAAAGGGCCATATCTGCTGAGCAACCCTACTAATTGTCATGATATTTGTTGCGAAATGTTCCTCTCTCCACAGGCGCTTGAAGTACTGTGCTCAAAAGCCCCTCAAAATGCTAAACATCAAGGTTAATATTGACGTAGTCTATATGCAATTTCGTAATGGCTCATCTAGCCGAAATATTTAAAATTTTTGACCTGTTTTAGCATTTAAACTTCAAGCGCCTGTGCTCTTTCCGACATTATTCTTCAAGAGTATTCGCACATGTTTGCAACATAAATTTTGCAGTCATGTTTTTAATCTGATTTGGCCTTTATATGTTTAAGTATTTATATCAGTGACCAGCCTTGTAGTCTGTTGTTTGAACTATATATGGGAGAGTTAAGGGTGGAGTTATTCTTGGCGACTGTTGCGACTTTAAGACACCAGTCCGCACAAAACATACAATTTTCTTCATGGTTCCCAGTGAAGTCTGCCTTATAGTGCAGATTTCAGTAATAGTCATAGAATAAATCATATATTTTATCACCAGTACATGAAATCTAGTTTTCATATTTCGTCGACAGCCGTATCATTCAGACTACGATACCATCGACGGTCGTATCGCTGGTCATCGACGTCCGTATCCCAATACTTTTCAAAGGTCCATAAAATCTCCCAGAGTACATGAATTATGCCAAACACACACTTTGTTGTGGAAGCGTAAATGGTAGATGAACTATATAAGGCGTTTTATTGCTTTCGTACCTTTCATAATGCATTAGACTAATGATATTCTATGCAAACTGATTTTTTCGAAGGAACCGGCATTTTATAGTGTTTTCCAGCGTCACAACTCTCTATAAGTGAACAGAAAAATAACACGTTGTCTCTTTAAAAAATCGACAGCTTTGTAAATGTTAAAACTTACCTTTTCGCCTCTCCAAGGGCGTCAAAATCATGTTGTCCCTCTGTCGATATCCGTATTGCTCGGTCGAAAACCGTATTTCTCGGTCGACAGCAGCTTTACGCAGTACCGGCTCGGTCGACAGCACAGGTAGCGATTTTGGTATTACCCCCGTGATAATGCTACCTTGACAATAGAACACGATTTTGTTTATTTCTCAGACATGCTAGAACGATAATGCTATCTTTCAATAATGAACGTCAACTAGCTGACATGCAATAATACTGCAATAGGTAAGCGTATACATCGTCAATCTGAATAAGATTCGAGTTTATTCAATACAATTATTCGTTGCGATAAACAGTTTCATCAGGTCGTGCTCAGGCAGGGTAATTTTTTTTCTAACAAGGGCAATTAACTATAACTTACTTTCCCAATTATTCACGTTTTAAGATGTACGAACACGTGTACAATATCGATTGTATGTAGAGAAACCGGTAAAACGGAATAACAATCTACATACAGACGTACAATCATCGTTAATTCTTGGCAAAATTACTTTTGTTACAATTTAAAAATGCTGTCACTCGCTACAAGAAGGCAGGTTACAACATGATTATTCTGCGACAAACTGCACGCATGGTTGTTAACCAGTTACTGGGGATTCCTTCAGTTGCACGATAGTAGATCGGTCCTCAGACTAAATGATGGCTTTCTTTTCGAGCTGTTTCAGTTCTGGCTTCAGATCGTCACTGAGCCCTTTGCTGTGTTTCATCACATTGCTTTTTATTATATGTATGTCACTTTGATGTTTAACAGATGAGGTAGAGGACCGAACATATATTTGTACTTTGGGACTGCATCAGAATAAAGGGTGAGGTTCCGCGCGGGTAAAACTTGTTTAAGCGGGGAACACCTCCCACCCAGTAGTTTTCCTACTGACCGTTCAAAGGCGGTTCCTCTGCTACTCTTCTTCTTTGTGTGTGTGTCTGTGTTTTCATATGTGACGTTTTCGTTTTTTTTTTTTTTAGTTGTTGATGTTTTTGTTTTGTCATCATTTTTCTTCATCTCTTCTTGTTTTGGGTCCGCGTGGGAGGAACGGGAGTGTGGGGGGGACTGTGTTTCGTGTCTGTGGCATTTCCTGGATATCTCTACTTATATTTTGGTGGTCGGTCGGTAGTACTATTATACATTGCGCAAGGAAAACTCTATACGCAAGTTTTTATGCCCCCGCCATTTTAAATGTGTGTGTGTGTGGGGGGGGGGGGTTGGGGTGGGGGAGGGGGGAAGGTGGCGGTCATATAGTATCACCGCTGTCCGTCCTGTCCGTCCCGTACGTAACACAAATGGTTTCCGTGCGATATCTTTTGAAAAGTTAGGTGTATTGGATTGAAATTTTATACACAGGTATATAATCATAAAATGTAGGTCAAGTTTGATTTAGGGTAAAATCCATCGATTATTTTGGGAGTTATGGCCCTCTTTCAACTTTAAAAAATTTTCAACTTTGATAAATGGTTTCCGTTCTATATCTTTTGAAAAGATTAGTGTATTGGATTCAAACTTTAAACACAGGTATATAATCATAAATTGTACGTCAAGTTCGATTTAGGGTAAAATCCACTAATTATTTGGGAGTTACCGGACCTTGATCTGTAAAATGGTTCCTTCCATAACTTTTGAACGTTGAAAAATAGTTAAAAACGGTTTCCGTTCGATATCTTTTGAAAAGATGGCCCTTTTTCAACTTTGAAAACTGGTTTCCGTTCCATAACTTTTCAACGTTGAAAAATAATTAAAAAATGGTTTCCGTTCGATATCTTTTGAAAAGATTAGTGTATTGGATTCAAATCTTATACACAGGTATATAATCATAAAATGTAGGTCAAGTTCGATTTAGGGTAAAATCCACCAATTATTTGGGAGTTATGGGATTTTTTCAACTTTGAAAAATGGTTTCCGTTCCATAACTTTTGAAGAGATTAGTGAATTGGATTCATATTTTATACACGAGCATATAATTATAAAATAAAGGTCAAGTTCGATTTAGGGTAAAATTCGCCAATTTTGTTTTGGAGTTACGGCCCTTATTCAACGTTGAAAAGTAGTTTCCGTTTGATATCTTTTGAAAACATTATTGTATTGGATTCATATTTAATACACAGGTATATAATCATAAAATAGAAATCAAGTTCGATTTAGGGTAAAATCCACCCATTATTATAGGAGATGGCCCTTTTTCAACTTCAAAAATGTTTTCCTTTCGATATTTTTTTTTTAAATATGTGTATTGGATTCATATTTTATACACAGGTATATAATCATAAAATACAGGTCAAGTTTGATTTAGGGTAAAATCTGCCAATTATTATGAGAGTTATGGCCCTTTTTTCAACTTTATTTTTTTCAAAATGCCTGCATGTGGGTGAGGATGGCCCTGTGCGGGGGCATCTGTGTCATACTGATACATTTCTAGTCTTTATCTAATGTCTCCCCCGCCCCGTCATCACTCATCTCGTAAAATGGAGATTTGTAAGAGCGATAGATACGAATATGCTAGTATTGGTCCTGCAACTCCTGTTATTAGTTCCTGTTATTATTACTGTTAATTCTACTATTATAAATATATAAATTCACTCATAAAAGGCCATAATCACAAAGCATAGTCTTCCCGACGGAAAGAAGAAAAGACGAGGATCAAACAATTGCCATTTAGATCTGTTACGAGACTGTGAATGTGAGAATCAAAATTCTTGTTAAAGAATTTGACAAACCACCACCTCAGTCTGAACGAGCTAAGATGCATTCTCTGTAGTCGTCTTGTCCTTTATTAATATTCCGCCTGATGTGAATTGTATATCCAAAAGACAACGATTTTGACAATTTTGTGTAGTACTTATGTACATTTTGCAGATCAATTCGTATTGTTTTCTAACTATTCATTTCTAGATACGCGACATTTTGAAGAGTTATAATAGACTTTTATATTTCCACAGTTTTAGCGGGATAATTCCAAAACTCAAAAAGTGCATTTCTTTTTTACAAAATCCTTTTAGGTTTTTAGTTTAGATAATTTTGTATAGTTTTTCTTTTCATCGATTTTAAACACAGCTTATTGACTTATAGATGGAGCAATTGAGATTAGATGACTCGCTCAAGGATACAGCTTATTGGGCCAGGTGGAGCTCAAAATATATATAGGGATCGGACAGGGTTTTGTTAAGCCAACGTTATATTAAGAAACAAATTCCTACTCTTGATGATAACATTAATTACCTACGACTTACTCTTTGTTGCTTTGTGATTTATTCCATGAGGCGATTTGTTTCGTGTCTTGCCTTGTGTTATTTTGTTCTTGTGTTTTTAAGTCCTTTAAGCATTGCAATTACCTTGCTTGGGAAAGAGAGAGCTAATCTTAGTGGTTTTCGTATGCTTCTTCGATTTGCGTTTGTTTGGTTTTGTCTGTTTTCTCTTCCTCTTGGTGTCTGGGAAGGGCTGCAGCTTGTGATTGTGGCACTCCCTGAACTTTTCTCTTATCTTTCTTGTTTAAGATGTATAGCACTTAGAAGTTCATGACAGTTGGCAAACTGAATATGGTAGTTTGATAGCAGCTGAGAAAAGTATGATATAAATTATAGATAGATATGATCCACTAATTACGAAGAAATCTATTCGCAACTATCCTCCCTTTCGAGACTATCATATATATATATAGCACTCTACAAGCGAAATAAGCAAAAGGTCAAATTAAATGACATGGATCAAAGCAAGTTATGCATTATGCATTATAAACCCGCTTAGTTATTGGGAAATGAGTGCGACACCGGTATCATATAAGATCCCCTACTAGTATCCAGAGATCCAGCAAGTCAAGCACAAAATCACGTTACAAAGTCAGTTATGTCACGTAATAATGTCAGTGTATGCCCTCTCCTTCCTCATTCTATAGAACGTACAGGAACCTAACACACACATATTCAGAGAGAGAGAGAGAGAGAGAGAGAGAGAGAGAGAGAGAGAGAGTACTATTTTTTTCTATAATTTTTGCCGGTCGAAAGACCGCAGTAATCTATCGGATCAAATTGAAGGAGCGTAGAAGCATATCGGCCATGGAACCAACAATTTTGCATATATGTTTTATATCGTAAGTGGATTAGTCGGACATAAAATTTCAGCAAACAGTGTGGTTCCAGATAGAATGCCACGAATCAGAAGTCTTCACTGTTTTGGCATTCATCCAGCAGCTTTTTGAGATATCATCTGTTCGTAGAACTGAGTTGTTATAATTTTCCTCAACCTTTACCATTCTCTGAACTAAAGTTAAGTAGTTGGCAAATTGAAGATATGATCCTTCCTTTCCCAAGAAAAAAAAAGTTTGAATGTAATTTCTGACAGCTTAAGTTAGAAAGTTATTTCCAACTGTCGTTTGCTGACTTTTTACCTGACAAGCTAAACGTTAAAGTAATGAAGCCTAGACGGCAGAAACAAAGTTAGGATCATCGTTGTGTTATTTTTTTTTTAAATGAGTCAGATTACCCATGGATATGTGGTCTTCTTAAATTAACACATTAACAGTGATTATTCATTCGTAGGTTTCTTCAACTACAGAGAGAGAGAGAGAGAGAGAGAGAGAGAGAGAGAGAGAGAGAGAGAGAGAGAGAGAGAGAGAGAGAGAGAGTCAGTTTGTACATTTTAATGCGACCTGCAGTCTAGTACACTATACTGTAGTACTTGGATTGTCAACAGTCCATGTGATGCTGAATGTACATAAAGCGTGAAGCAAAAGACGATTTCAAAAACCCCTTAGTTTTGGATAAAACGTTTATGTTTTACGTCAGTCAAATTTATGAAGTTGATGGTATAGGAAAACAACACTAACTTACAAAGGCGGCATCTATAATCCAGCATTTATACCTAATTTTATCAGAATCTAATTCCAACATTTAAACTGAAAGTCGTCTCTGTTTTTGGTTTTAAATCCTTTTACTTTGAAGAACAGTGTCGGGAACATAAAACAAGATTTCATTATGATTACATTTCCGTCTGCACAGAACCCCACAGATGTTTCTATTAGAGTTAGAAACTGTTCGATATCTGACCTGTTATGTTGTAGAGCTTTGATCCGGTCTTATTTCTATTGCTAAGGTAGCAGGTCTGAAACGAGTGATATGACAAGAACAAGATACATATCACACAAAAACGAGCCATGCCGCTCAATACGTAAGCGGAGGTCTTATTCTGCAATCTGCTCGACGCAATCTGATCAGACTGATCCCTTCTATTTTACATACTTTAGCAGGCAAACAACGAGTTTCACAATCCCAAGACTGGACGAATGCCTTCGATATTCTCGTTTACACTAAGGGCCTGTTTTACTAGACGTGACTCGATTATGATAACGCTACAATGCTGGCATCTGAAGAAATTAATTTTGCTAAGGTTATGTCAGAAAACCAAATGAGCTTTAGCATAAATCAGGTTCCCTTATGCAGGAAACCAAACTATGATCAGATGACACATTCTTATCTTTTCTTACAGGACACCATTTTCAAGTTGCCAAACAGTAAACGTCCTGATCTAAGATTAGATTATAGGACTATTACGGGATTTCGTATAGGTATGATTCCCTTTTCTTCATATCCCTAGATATATCAGAATCACAGATACGCATTTATTCCAATAATAGTTGTTCTGTGCAGTCAGCATCCGCGTATGTACATTCAGTATGTTATAATTACACTAAACCAAATAACATTTAAAGATACCATTAAAAATAACGTCTGTACTGTTAGACGATGCACTGATTAATAGTTCCAGTAGCGTATGTATGTTTACATCAAATATATGGATAAACGTCATAAAACAATCAAAAACACAATCTTTTGGTTCCAGCATAGGCTGTTAAACAGATTCTAGACTAGCTCATTAATTCCACATTGTGTTAGGCAAAATAATAAAATTATTATATCACTATCAAAATATTAATAGCCATCTTTCTACTTCTTGTAATTAATACATGTATGTTTTATAATAGGCGCATTTTATACATGCATCTTACTTGGTTCCTTAGCTTTCAATTGAAATTTGAATGAAACCAAGTACATAAAGGAGCGCTCCCCTTATGATTAATTTGGAAGCTACTGAATTTACCTTAGATATTGGGATAGAAAGGCGTGTGTAAATAGTAAAGACCCAGATCAGAACGCGGCGTCTGATCAGGATCTACAATGTTTACCACTCGTCCTGCAATTTTGACACATCACCAGATAGACGTGTTTAAATTCTCTAAGAAGGACATGTGTCCGAAAACCCAGGGTAAATATATTATTCGGAACATAAAAGCGCAAACAGTGAAGGCACGCGTACAGACCAGTCTAATTGTATATATATGACGGATAATCAAAGAAATCTCTGCCAATGCACTTTTGGAACGACCAAGAGCAAAATTGTGCCAATATTTCTCAATAAAATCCCCCTTTGCCTCGATGCAATTCATACAATTTTGTTCCAGTTTGCTTATTCCTTCTAAAGAGAAGCCTTCCTCCGAGTCCCTCAAGTAGTCATCAACAGCATTTATGACGCATTCAATTTTTCCAAAGGTCCTACCAGGAAGGTAGTTTTCAGATTTGGAAACAGACAGGGGCTAAATCTAAAGAATACGAGGGATAAAGGAAGGACCTCGAAGCCGCATTTAGTCGCAGCAGCCACAGCAACTTGAGAGGTGTAGACTGGTGCACTATCTTGCCAGAGTAAAAAAGGTAAGAGAAAAGTCCAGGGAGTACTACAATCACAAACCGCAGCCCTTCCCAAACCCCAAGAGGAAGAGGAAACCGACAAATCTAAACAAGCAGAAACCAAACAAACGTACGAAAAGCACTAAGATTAGCTCTCTCTTCCCCAAGCGAGGTAATCGCAATACACAAGAACAAAATGACACACGGAAAGACATACAACAAATCGCCTCGTAGAGTAAACCACAAAGCAACAAAGAGTAAGATTAACACCGGGACCACCGCCTTAGAACGGTCGTTAGAGCAAACCACCGGGGGGTTTAAAGCACTTTTACAGCTAGCTAACTTCACCCTGGGTCCCGATGCTACTCTTAATACAGAAATACATAAAAATTCGGTTCGCATAAAGGCTCCTTACTCAGTCAATGCATCAAAGCGAAAACATAAAAATCAAATTAATCACTATAATAAACAAAGACGAGTACTCATGGCTAATTCTACTATATGCCAGAGTAAATGAAAACCAATAGTTGAACCACGGCGGGCCAAGCCAAAGACATATCGTCAAGCCCCAACCTACTTGTTAAAGTTTTACGAAGAGGCCGTCATTGACTCTGAGGCCCGAACCGCCGTCGTGCAATTAAAGAGTGAAGCATAGTCATCAACAGTGATTGGGTTGACAACTAGGCATGCAGTCTGCCGCATAATATCCAGGCTATAGCCAATTCTTTTTATAGCGGTTAATAAGTTTTCTGAATTGCTCCGAAAAGTTAGATTTACCTACAATTTTTCTAAATCCGTACACTAAGTCACCGTAAAATTCGGGTTCCGATATACCTTGTTGCAGAAGTGTTTCCAGACTGACGCTATATTTTTCTAACAAGGTACTGTGTCTGCGATAAAATATCGAAAAAGCCTTACGAAGTTTAAAATAACGATAGCTCTGCCTAAGAAGTTTGGCAGTAAGGGCTTTATTACGGTAGTTAAAGTCATTAAGATTTGAAAAAGCTCTGGCGAATCTTATAAGTTGAGATATATATACCCCATATGAGGTACGCCGGGGGACATCGCCATCCAGAAAAGGGAAATTGACTATATCAAAATCAAAATCGTCCTGTTTATAATAAATTTTGGTGGAAACTGTATCATTAGAAATACATAGATTCAAATCCAAAAAGGGTGCCTCGGTATCGGAAAAATTTGCTCTATTTAATTGGAGTTCTGTAGGGTATATCCGGTCCACCATTTGGTCAAAGTAAATATTGTCAATATTTAACAAATCGTCAAGGTATCTTGAAGTTGAATTGAAAGCCTCAATAATGTCAGCCTGATTTTCACGTGAGAGAGACTTCATGAAATCTCTCTCATAACAAAACAGAAACAAATCTGCAACAAGAGGAGCACAATTAGTTCCCATCGGAATACCAATAGTTTGTCTATAAAGTTTAGTTCCAAATCTAATAAAAATATTATCCAAAAGATAAACAAGGGCATCACAGACCTTTTGACACGACCATAAATTGTGATTATTATATACATCAGAAGTGAAAAAAGCACATTCTTCGTTGCAAGCCAAATATTGGGTATTCTCCCGAATAAACGTTCGGTTAATTAAATCAATAAGTTTACCTTTTATAAGATGATGAGGTAACGTAGTATACAGTGTAGAAAAATCATATGTAGACAATTTAGAAGCTTGAAAGTTTTTAGATTTAAATTTATTGAGAACATCATTAGAATTTTTAATTGACCAAAAATAGTTAATTCCGTCCCTTTCGTAAACAGTATCATAGTATCTAATCCAATGTTTTTTACAGCAGTAAGGCATGAAGTTAGCAGTTTGGAAAAAACAGTAGTCGTACAAGAACTAGAATTAGCAATGAAACGTGCTTAATAAGGTCGTTTATGAAGTTTCGGTAACCAATATAACGTAGGAAGTCTGTCTTGCTTTTCTTTAATACTCACTGCAAACTTTGCAGTAATATCGATAGAATGGGTATTGACAATAGATCGCTCGTCAGTAGAAATCCGTTCATATGTTCTGGTACTACCAAGTTCTTGTTTTAGAGTATTGATATAATAAAGTCGTCACACAACAACAACATTATTAGCAGCTTTATCAGCTGGAGCCAAAACATACTTCCTATGAAATTCTTGGATACCTTGTTTCAAATATCGAAAAGATAATTTAGGCTTAGGAGGGAGAAGATCAAGGTTAAAACACCTCAGGTCAACTTCTTTTCTTCTCCATCTCCTGACGCAGTCGCCTTAGTTCTTCTGCATAATGTGCATAATTCATCATCTGACCTTCCTCAATATAATCTATATTAATAACGCCCTAACTATCCCAAAAGATAGAGGTCATCACCTTCCCTACTGAAGAAACTCGATGAAATTTCTACGGAGGGAATGAGGCAGGTTGATTCCATCGCATATTCTGCTTTTTAGCCTCGGGATCAAATTGATGGACCCAAGTCTCATATTGGGTCAAAAATCGACGCATAAATTCCTCAGGGTCATCTTCATAGAGAGACAGTAGACATTGCCTGCTCTTCTTCTGATTTTTGGTCAACATTCTAGCTGAGACCTTAGACATCCCCAACATACTGGTCAAGATCTGTCCCTGAACTTAAGCCTATTTGTCTAGCTATATTACGCAGGCTGCTTCTCCTGTCACACATGATCAGATTATGCACAAGTTCAATGTTTTGTCTGTAGAAGCCTCTTAAAGTGCGCCCAGAACGACGTTCATATTCCTCCACTCTCGCCTTCCCTCTCCTAACTTTACGCAGGTCATTCTTTACCGTGCTAAACGTAGGAGACTCATCCCCAAGGGTTTTAATGAAGTCGTATATATATCAAAAAAATAGTTGAAACTCTTCGTGTGACGTACATTATAGTAAAAAGAGAAATAAGAGATAATTAGCTGAAGTAGTCTAACCTTTGTTGTTTATTTTTTTAAGGGCTTTCACAGCTACTGCTGATCTTCAGACAAACATATTGAACATGTATATATATATAGAAAAAATCGTTGAAACGCTTCGTATGACGTACAATATAGTAAAAAAATCAAATTAGAGATAATGAACAGAAGTAGAGTAATTTTTTTTGTTTATTTTATTATTATTATTATTATTTTATTTATTTTTTTTGTGAGCGCTTTCACAGCTAATGCTGATCTTCAGACAAACCTACTCGTATTGAAAACAACTATCATGCTTGTTTTCAATATGTTTATCTGAAGATCAGCATTAGCTATGAAAGCGCTCATAAAAAATTAAACAACAAAATTTACTCTAGTTCTGTTCATTATCTCTACTTTGATTTTTACTACATATATATATATATATATATATATATATATATATATATATATATATATATATATATATATATATATATATATATATATATATATATATATAACAAAATTTGCGACCGTAAAACCGCCGATTTACCTCCCCAAATGACAAATTTGGATGCAGTTATCCCCTAAGTATCAAAGTATTAGACTACGACAAAAGGAACTTACAAGAGGAGGAATAAAATATTTACTCTTGTCTTGTCGCTATATGAGCAATAAATGAGCTGTGGTACATGAAACAATAAACAAAAAGTTTTTAAAAGGACAGTTGCCGATTGTACCAGACCCTGTTTCTTTTTTGGTACCAGACCCTGTTTCTTTTTTGGAAGATATCTGACGTTTAGCTTAGCAACCCCCGTGCCGTCACCTTTTCAGATATGATGCTCAATCATTTCGTTATAGAATCCTTCATAGTGATGGACAGGCATCTGATCAGGCCAACTCTGTTATATGAATACAGCTCTTGTTTTGTAAGTAAGCAGACTGTAAAGCACTATTCAGTCCAGATTATGGCTCGAACCTTGGGATGGGATAAAATATCAACATTTCAACATTAAAAAAAAAAAAATGCGAAAAAGTGAAAAAGTGTAGAAAAGTGTATGCCTAAGAATGTATGAAACCTTTAAAAGCGGACGTGCTAACTACTATGCTACAGGGAAGTTTTTTTTTTTTTTTTTTTTTTTTTTTGTGTGTGTGTGTGTGTGTGTGTGTGTGTGTGTGTGTGTGTGTGTGTGTGTGTGTGTGTTGTTTTTGCTTTTTTTTTCTCTCTTGGCGAGCTCTCCTCATCTGGAGATCAATAAACTACCTATATGGAAACCTAACCTATCTACCTTCGGCAAAAAAAAATTCAAGTCTCCATGCCGAAAACGTAGACAGCCGGAAGTAAAGTCAGAATAAAATCCACCAGCTACGGATACAAGAGGGCCAAGATGGCCCTGTATCGCTCACCTGATTACCAGACAAGTTTCGAGTCAACTTGCCTTTCGGCTATAGAGAATTATAGATTTTTAAGATGGCGGCCATCTTGGATTTCCAATCAGAATGATTTTAGATTCTTTTGAACTACGATTCACCTCGAAACTTCCAATCGGTTTTGGGTAAATTGGCATTTTGGTTCAAGATAAATAAGTTCAAAATAGATTTTCAACATGGTTGCTAAGGCTACCATCCTGGCTTTCCGATCAGAATGATTTTAGCTATTTTTGATCTGCAAATCACACAGATACTTACTTTCGTGTCGAGTCAGTTTGCCTCTCTGTTCAAAAGAGCTTCAAAACAGATTATCAAGACGGCAAATGTGGTGGCCATACTGGATTTCCGATCAGAACATATTTAGCTGTTCATCACGAAAGCATGCCTATATAATTTTGACCCCCTTTTTAAACCCCACTTTTATATAGTAAAACCGGGGTTTACAGGGGTATGCATTATTTTTCTTATTTCTGCTTAAAAACATAGATTGCGGGTACTCGTTAGAACCGCCACGCCAAGGCGGTTCTAATGAGTATCCACAATCTATGTTTTGACCAGAAATGTTAAAAAATATCAGGGTTTTTTTATCTGAAAATTTTCAGCTTTTGGAGGTGAAATTTCAATATATTTGAACAAGCGTGTTTTCGTAATGTTAATCAACAAGTCGCCAAGATACTTCCTACCAAGTTTCGAGTAAATTGGCCTTTCGGTTCTAGAGAAGAAGTTTCAAGATAGCGGCCATGGCGGCTATATTTGATTTCCAATCTGATCGATTTCAGCAATTATTAATCTACAGTCACCCAAATGCTTCCTACCAAGTTTCGAGTCAATTGGCCAATGGGTGTAGGAGGAGTAGGCCTTTATGGTAAATTGTTGACGCCTCACGACGGACGACGTACGACGCACGGCGCACGACGGACGCCGGACGATGGATATTGACCGATCACAATAGCTCACCTTGAGCACTTCATGGTCAGGTGAGCTTATAAACCATATTCTTATGGTGCTGAATTCTAACTCGAGCAGCCATTTAAATTCTCTCTTACCATTAACAGAGCTTAGTATTTCATTTTCATTTGAGGCCTTTACTATGAGAATAGTTTCAAACGTGCGGCCCTTCTCCTCCCCTATCAAAACTTTCTATAAGAAGAAAACTGTATTTTTGGCGTCTGCTATCTCCATTTCAGCATGCACAATATCTAGATTATTATACTAACTCACGTGACTTTATAATGTAAAATGCCCATAAACTATCAGTTGATTGACTGGCGCAGGAATCGCTTATAACTTTGGATTTTTATATATGGTAGAGTATTCGATTAGCTCACAAATGATTTTTTATATATTTGCCGGTATCGTCGGTGTTTGACGATCCCCGCAAATATAAGAAAAGTCTTATAACAAACTGTGTTATAAGCAGATTAATGTCTTTTCTATTTTCATTTCAGTCTTCAGAAAGCTTAATAAAAGCATATATCAAAGAACCACATTGTTGTTCTTTTTTGACCTGCCACATTGAAAATCTATTAAAGTTTAGTTTACCCTTGTCCCACATCTCTAAGTAAACATGAACAGAATTGGTTTAAACAATATTTTATTCATTTAAGTTCACATATATACATCGCATAATGTTATATGGTACAGGATTTGATAAAAAGCTAAATGCTTATATAAATCATCTCCTGAAATAGAAATAAAGGCATATTTACAATACGTGAATGGTAGATAATAATGATGTATGTTTATGAAGTACAAAATAATAATAATAATAATAGTAATGATGATGATAATAATAATAATAATAATAATGCCTACCGTCGTCCTAATCACCATCATTATTGCAACTCCTAATAATAATAATGATAATAATCCACTAACAGCAGTAATAATAACAACACAACAATAATAATCATTGCGATTATTACTGTTGTCATTACCATTACCACTACTACTACCAATAATATTAATGATACAATCTACTACATTGACTTGAAAGAAACGACGATGATGATGATGATAATGATAATTATGATGATATCAACGGCGACGACGACGACGACGACGATGATGATGATGATGATGATGATGATGCAAGGACATGCCATAGTTATAGTGATATTTTAGTTATTTACATCGGTACATATATCGAGAATTTCTTTGAGAACATGTGTTCTTAGCCCAGCCAGCATTCCTCACAAATCCACATCGGCCACTATCGGCCGACAACGGCCAGCTTCAGAATTATGCAGAATGCTTACTGGGAGGATGCTCATAAGGATATTTATGTTACAATTACGACATTTTGTCCTCGCTCAACATATACGATGTAGCATTCTACACTGTCGATCGACAATACCCGTTAAAGTTTCATTTTGAATAACGTTGCATATTTATTTAAAGTGTATTTAGTTTATCATTTGGTGCCGCTTGATGTGTATTTTTGTTAAAAGATCAAACGAAACGTTTAGAATGTATTATGAATGTTTGGACCTGAGAAAATAAAGCTTCATTCTCTACCACAGAAGCATCAGCTATACCATAAAGAGCCTGATTAGTGTTCAGGGTAGGAAGATAGTTCGAAAGATACCTTCTTCTGGTGACTGCATAGTTTGGGCATTGGAAAAAGAAGTGATAGGTACTTTCGAATCCCCCACATGAACATTTTGGGCTAGGGACGATATTTTTCCTGTATAGATGCGCATTTAAGGAACTGCATTCCATTCTGAGTCTTGCATGCAAGATCTGGCCAATACGAGAGCCAGTATCGTAATATTTCGGAGGTTTTTTAAGATTATTATTAAGTCGATATTTGAACGAAGCAACAAATGGTGCGGCCTTATTCTCGTCAGACAGATCATTCCAGGCACGTATTGTTGATGGAATAAATGCATTATAAAACAAGTTTGTTCGCGCATGAACATTGCGAAGATCGCTGGAATTTCTCAAGTTATATGTAGTAGTATTTTGAATAATTGGTGGGATAAGAGATTGGAGATATTCAGGTGTAAGGCCGTTTACCATTTTATAAAAGATAATTAGTTTGTGCTTCTCGCGCCTAGCTTGTAGAGATTCACAGCCGAGGTCATCAAGGAGGTTCTTTATGCTACAAAGTTTTGTTCCACCTGTTATAATTCGCGCTGCTTCGTTGTGTACTGCTTCTAGTTGTTTTTTACTTTCTACAGAGGCGTTGTCCCAAACTGCGTCTCTATATTCAAGCAAGGGTCTAATAAATGAGATATAAATTTTTTCGAGGGCATGTCTGTTAATTTTAAATTTCAGTGAACATAACAAATGTAGTCTAGTCCAGGCGGCTGCTGTGATATTGTTGATGTGTTCAGCCCAATTGCAGTTATTGATGAACGTCAAGCCTAAGTGCTTGTGCGATGAAGCATCAGTGATAGGTATTCCGTTAATATACAGGGGTGGATGCAGGGGCGGGTTACGTTTCAATGATAATATTTGGGAAATAGTTTTAGCAGCGCTGAAATCAACCAGCCACTGCGCAGCCCATGTATCGATACGGTTCAGGTCATGATTTAAAATGGTGGCTGCAGTGTTTGGATTTTCAACTATTATATAAAGGCTTGTATCGCCTGCGAACAATCTAACTGATGCTTGGAGCTCGTTTACAATGTCATTGATGTAGATGAGAAATCATAGCGGCCCCAAGATAGATCCCTGGGGCACGCCGGCTAGGACATATGTCCACTCAGATGTCTGACCGTTTATGACAACTCTTTGTCGTCTGTTGGATAAATAGCTAGAGAACCAGTTTAGAAGTTCATCGCAGCAGCCCATATCTCGTAGTTTGTGTATAAGACCCTGGTGCCAAACCCTATCAAAAGCCTTGCTTATATCACAGAAAACCACACGAACTTCCTTACCGTTATCGACAGCTTCGCAAAACAGAACAGAATTTGCGCCGGTACTTAGATATTTTGTTTTGTCGTATGTTACTATCACCCTGCGATAAGTTTAACTATCACATGTGCAACAAAGATGCACGTAGGCCCTACGGTTCATTTTTTTTTTGCCCATTCGAGTTTTCTTTCTATGCGAAAGCTGAATTGAAATTTGACTAAAATTTAACGTAAAAGCGATCAGCTGTCGATTAAAAATCATAAATATAAGGACTAATTCACTGTTCAAAGCATATTAGAGTAAGTACGAAATAGATCGGAACGATAAATATAAGCACACAAAGGGCCGTGAAAAGGACCGTTTTTAGGTGACATTTTCCGAGTTGTTGATTGTTTGACAGGGAGGCTGTTCGTAATTAGGCTTATCTGTTGTAGTTTTTTTTTTTCTTTTTTTACGTTTCAAGGTGACAGTACATGTAATTTCGGTATACTAAACTCTATACTACTTTCCTGAGAGGGTGATAATAAGGACTATATTTAGATGACCCTGTTAGCCAGAAATCGGCAAAGCTTTGAGGTAATGAACGACCTCTATCGAAAACAAGGTGACGAAGTAGCGAAAAAACTGATTGTTCATTAGGTTTAAACTTCTCGCCTGAAGGCTCGATATTAACAAGATCTGTCGCCAGAATGATAGCTCTCCTGAACTCGCGCTTGTCAATCAAATGAAAAGCAAATAATGAGGTCTTAAAAACTTTGACGTAAAATTTAAACATGAAACTTCTAAGTCTAAGACCTTGACCTTGACATGACCTTAGATAGTTGGGATGGTACTGCGCAAAAGTTTGGACCAATATGTATAGCCACACCAAATATGAATCAAATCGGTGAGGTTTAAACTTCTCGCCTGAAGGCTCGATATTAACAAGATCTGTCGCCAGAATGATAGCTCTCCTGAACTCGCGCTTGTCAATCAAATGAAAAGCAAATAATGAGGTCTTAAAACCTTTAACGAAAACTTTAACATTTGTGGACGCCGACGCTAACACCACCGCCGACGCCGAGGGTAGTACAATAGCTCTACGTGAACGTTGTTCGGGCGAGCTAAAAACTAATCAACAGCCTATACGTGATACAGACTGTTTTAGGAAGTCGCTGGGAAACTAGTAGACGTGAAGACAAAGTATCGGTGACTGAGTTATTATAAATAAGGATATTTCAGAAATATAAATGAAGCCATAAATTCGTGTAATCTTAAGATACAGATTTTCAATATATGTATACATAGTAGACTTCTGTCAAGACCGCTTCTACCAAATACTCTTCTTGTTTCTCTTCTACTTTATCCTAACAACATATTCATGGTATTTTCTTTGATTCATTATTAGCATTACTTAGTAAATATGTAATGCTAATTGCGCAGTAAATATCACAAACACTTCTATTGAAGTTGAATAACAAATCGAGACTCCATACACACACACATTACCATATTTTATGTTAAGTATTAGGACAGACAGGCATGAGCAAACATGCAGATCTTGATCAGACGCCGACATCCAATCAGACAGTACACTATTTGTCATCCAGCAGTAATTTGGACACATGAAAAGGTTAGGGAAATGGACTTGTTCCAATGTTAGGACAAGTAGGGTAAGTTAAGATGTCCGAATATTTAGGGATATATACGATACAAAGCATGATCTAAACTTATACAATGGGCATTCAATAATAGGGCCACCCCAAGCGAAAAAGTGCCTTCAAACATGCGCAGAATGTGCTGATTCACATCATCCTACACATGTGCAGTCTAATGCGGGCATTTGCTCTCCATTGTAACATTTTATCGTATCCAATGGTGTTTACGGACAGCGAAGCCCCTGATCAGACTGCGCGGATGCGCAGGCTGACTGGGCCTTCGCTGTCCGCATGTGCCCGAAGACACGTTTTCTCATGGCACGGCCCAGTTAGTGTCTCAGATAAAGCAGCGCAAAGATTTTTCGTCATAGCTAATTCGTTGCAACATACAAGTGTATGTATTTAAACATCTCTTTTAAATATACTCGTGAGATAATCCAAAGGTGTTACACGTTTAAATTTTCCGAAGCAAGACTGGGTTTGACACTACCCTATCTATGATGGCTAACGGAACAAAATATGACTTCCTTGTACAAAGTGCTTATGTCCCTATCAGACGGTAATCATGAGCAATACACAACGTTAAACAAAGAGTCCATATTTATCCTGTTTTGCCGATTCACGAGTCGATCAGAGTCATTATTTAGTAAATGCTTGTTAACTGGACAACTTGTGAAGTGTTAACGCTGAGAAATAAAGGAGGGCACTAATGAAGGCCTTTATTCCAAGAATGAGAGGATGTAGCGGTAATTTTTATGGGAAAGGGGGGTGGGGGGTGGGCGTTGGGGAACCATTGCATTATTCTGATGAGCCATTTATGTTTATAATATAGATTAAAAAGATAATTGTTCCGTTTTACATGGACTAAAGAAAAAAGTAATCTGTGAACTTGAGTAACTCATTTAACTATGGTGACGTTGACTCGAAACAATTTAAACCGGAACAAATTCACAATGTTGTTCACCCAGAGCAAATGATTTGTGATAAAATATAACAATAAAATTGTACTTTCTACGAACCATTTAAGAGCTGTTCAATTGCTTTTTAGCTAAAGCCCTCTGATACAAGTGGAATCTATGCTCGAATTTCAAAAGGACACAATACCGTTAAAACAAAGATCAGACCAGTGAATGCATGACGACCTAAGTCAGATAATGAAGTCATTAACTATAATACAGAAATACTCCTGGCACATTTTGTAGCAAGCTTCGCACAATGTTTTTGTAGGGAGCACCACAAACAAATTTATGAAGCAGAATTATGGACATAAAAAATAGATTGGAAAGTCTTTGTAGTCTGATTATATTCGTTTGATTCAATACTTTGTTACACTGATTACTGAATGGCCCTCGTATTTTAATATAACTGTTTATAAACTGAAAAGCTAAAAGGTTGCTTTTGGAAACAAAGAACACACAAAAGAACGAAATCAGAGTCTCTTCATATAGAGCAGTGTAGTATACGCCTTCTAACACCAGCTTAAGGTGTATTCAACTTTCAAAATAACCAGAATAAACTCAATGATCCCAAAGGAAATGGAAATAACATCTGCACTATGATGAAGTACGACGAGACTTTTTACGACGCCATACGGCACTAAACATCAGCTACCGTGAAGTAAAATAAAAATCTAAAAGATTGCCTTTTGGGAAAAAAAAGAACACAACAGAAAATCGGAGACTCGAATTTTCTATTAATTCTCTTCATATACAGCAGTGTAATGTGCACGTCTGTATACGCCCTTGCACCGGCTTTAGCGGTATTCAACTTTTAAAGTAACCAGCATGGGCCGAATGATCCTAAAGGAAATAGAAATATAATCTGCACTATGATGAAGTACAAGGAGACTTTTTTACTGCCGCCACATGGCTGACCAGCTGCAGTAAAGTAAAATCTAAAATACTGCCTTAGGTAACAAAGAACAGAAGAAAGAAAATCGGAGACTTGGTTTTGTTAACTCTCTTCGTATACAGCAATGTAACTCGCGAGGCTGTATACTTCCTCTAGCTCCAGCTTAACCAGTATTCAACATTATTCAACTTTTAAAGCAACTAGCATGGGCTCAGTGATCCCACAGGAAAATCTGCACTATAATATCTTTTAAATTCTAACACTCAAGACAAAAACACTCAATTATAACACCCATAGCATTTTATATGGAGAATAGCATATTCTTTATTTCTTGCGAAAAGTACTTTTATCTCATATACGAGCAGCGACGATCCATATCATACCGCGCATCCGCAGTCTGATCAGGACGATACTGTTTACAGTATCTATAGATTCTGTAAGCGGGCAACGAAACCCTCTGATGAGAATCTGCGAATGGGCAGGCTTACCTGGGCTTTCGTTGCCCTCATATGGCATAATGGCTCTTTTCACGCGTTAACCATCATTTCTTATGCGGTTTCGGGGTGTATGGCATATCATGCGCTCGTACTTTATATCGGGGCACGCCAGTTTGCTATTGTTATGGTGGTCCGTGTGGAACTGAGGAAGTGCGGATTAAGTATTCATATGTGGCGTTTATTTTATCATTATTTGTTCCTCATCTTTTCATCTGTTAGTGCCTAAGGAAGATGGTGCTTTGTCGTGGTGGCATTTCCTGAATATCTACATTTATGTTTCTTTTCTTTTTTTTTTTTTTCTTTTTTTGTTTGTTTGTTTGTTTGTTTTTATGTTAAGCGGCAAACAGGCAGTAAAAAACGGGATACAACTGGCAATTTCTAAATTTTCTTTGTCAACTATCGACATTCCACTTTGATTTCTTTCGAGTTTAGAAGCTTGAAATAAACTCTATCTGCCTGCATTTTATAAATCAAAGTAATACATGTATGTCAGTGTTTCATTAGCTGCTTATACTTCTAACAAGGTACCGTAATAATATTAAGTATTCAGAAAGACAGTCCAAACAGGTACACCCTGATCAGATGTTTGATCAGAGTCTACACTGATTGTTATTCACCCAGAAGTATTTTAGACACTACTAGGTACTGAAATGGACATGTGCAAAATGTAGGATCGTAGGTAAGAAGTTGTGGTTTCCGAATACTTAGGATTAATATGGTAAACTAATAAACAACAGAAGAACATGAAAAGCTTATGGATGATCTTAGTGATCAGTGGTTGGTTATTAAATCTGATATACCATTTATCTATGAATGTATGGCGTTAGGCAGAAACAAATCTGTACAACTTAGATATCATAATATGCCAGCCTTCTTCATAACCTGTTTATTTTTTTGTTTGTTTGTGTTGAGGTTTTACGGCCCAGTCAACCCAATGGGGTCATGTCGAGCGCGGTCAGTTTACCTAAACACACGTTTACTGGGCAGGCTTAGTCCTCTAAGCGGTTAACCAGTACATTCTTTCGCCAGAAACTGACAACTGCCCTTCTTGAATCAGCGGAAGGGAGAGAATGACCGTAGAAAATATTTCATGATCAATCTCCACGAAAGAATGTTGCCGACCTCGGCGGGGGTTGAACCCGCGACCTCCTGGTTTCCAGTCGGACGGCGCATCCAACTGAGCCACCGAGGCCACATGTTTATTTAGATATGTCTTACAGGAATAGAAATTATGATAATATCTCGCCTGATATGACGTGTTCAGGTTAAGGACAAGTGCTTAGAATCATCGCAAAACTAAAAACAAATAATATCAATGTATCAAACACGATAACGTAAACTGGCGGAAAATTGATAGTTTTTTCTCAGTTCGTTATTTGTACAAAGCGACATAAAACACAAAATGTCGTTGGAGTCCAATCTCTAGCCCAATGACAGTATATAATTGTATTTCCTTCCGTCAGAATTATGTGCGTTTTATTATGTCATGGCGAGTTAAGTCGGCCCAGTTCCGAAGCCGCCGCGTTTCTCGGCGTCGGTTCTAGGTCTACACTGCTGCAAAAGGACATTGTTAGGGACGGTAATCATTTATAGGTTGTACAGCCGTACACCAATCTATCAGAAGTCAACAACAAACCCATTAATTTTGTTATCCTAATTACTTTTCACCGGGTAACTAATGAATGTTAATATATTTTATCGACTATTAAAATGCGTAGCGAAATGTTCATGAATGAAATAAGAAGAAGAAAATCAACAGACTATAAATCAATCTTTCTGGATGCATATCTTGCGTGTTATGGTGTTCTGCAAATAAATGAAATATCCTGACAATACCGATGCATTAAAGAAACCCTAGGTTGACCGACCAATTACATGTAGCTGTTATTGTAGCAGGATAAAGGGTGAGGGTTTCATATAAAACCAGGTTGAAGCCCCTTAACGGTTTTACTGCTGATCGTTCTAAATCCATAGTTCTGATACAGTTTGTCCGTGCTCTTTGCGTTTTGTGTGTTCTGTTTTTGATGAAGTGATATTGTTGTTGTAAGTGTTTTGTCATTTCATGTAATTGATTCCTTATTCCGTGCTTTGGGAAGGTTGTGTCCCTGATTATGGCCAGTCCTAAGTAGCTCTATATTTAATTGCTGTCTTGTTTCGCACTTAAAAGGGGGATCCGAGATTGAGATTTCCTTAATTCTGCTGGACACCAATGGCTGGTATTTTTTTTCTCACCAATAAGAACCAAAAACAACATTGTATCTGCATTGGTACTTTGTACACGATGTGATTACCTTGTGTGGATAACTACCCATAGGGTATTTGACTAAAGGATTTGAAACTCAGCAGATGGTTATGATATTAGTAGTGTTTCTCAATTCCTGTATCTTGCAAAAAAATGTAAACCAAAGCATCGGAAAGATATACGGCTGAATTTTAGTAAATTTAAAACTGGGCCTCCATAGAAGTGTGAAAGTTTTCGCAAAATGCAATGTAAGCATACAGTGTATCTGCTTACAGTTGTTTTATATACAGACAAGTCCAGGCTTTCTTTCTATATCGAAATAAATCGTATATCTTTCCGATCCAGGGTTGGCAAAATGAGTATACATGTAACATGGCCTGTACATGAACTTTTAGCTTATTGTGTCTCTTTTTCCTGGAATCTGTCCTATTAGTTGGCGTGTGTGCGTGGCTGCGTGCGCGTGTGTGTGTTTGTTACGATCCATTTGCAAGTAGACATCGTATTTGTAAAACACCATGCCCTTAATTACATCTTGCTAGTCAAGAAATCAGTTTTAGCCAGCTGTCATCAAAATGGTTGACATATCAATTTTTAACAATTCTTTAAGATTTGTCTACCAACTCAGCAGATTCAGATGCTGACAACAAAAAATAATAAGTGGACATAACTCAATCCAAAATTGATGGATACAAAAACAGTAAAGATGTAATCTCAAACGGCACACTATCTATTAAAATTTCAGCTTCCAAACTTTCCGAAGTCATTACTGTTGTATTTGTTTGAAAAGAGACATGATTATTCATGTACGAACGTGAAGGAACAGAAATAATAACCATGCAAATGGTTTACTTGTAAACTACCATCAGTTTTCTAGGTAATCTGGTTCATAATTCCAACGTCGAAAAAGGGCTGTACCACATTCAAAACTTATTCAGTCCTTAATCAATCACAACAGCCCAAAATATAACTAAGGTCATCTGCATCTAAAGCCTAAATCTTCACAACTAATACCTAGAGCTCAGTTCAAATATTTTTTTTATGAAATCATGTTTAAATACTGTTCTTATGTTCTTAAGAATTTTGTTTTAATACGTAGGCACCATGTAAACTTTCTCATAATTTCTGATCGCGCAATCCTACCGCCCTCAAAGAAGTGAAGCGGGGTGTTTCACACCAGTTTCTGAATAAATGAAGCATTTATGTTTTATGAGTGTGGTTAAAATTCAGAAATAAAATTATAAAATCATTTTTTTTTAAATAATACTCTCAAATGAAAGGAGACGGAACCTTACTTTGCTCAAACACGTTGAAGTAGTTTTGAAGTTGAAAACTTATACTTTAGTCTGCTGAATATAAGTCTGCCGAATGCTTCAGTCTGCTGAATATACTACATTAAAATATTTATTTATTGTTCAGAGAACAATTAGACGATATCTGCTACTGAAAAAAATGAAAAAAAAAAGAAAAAAAGAAAAAAAACAAACAAATACGAGGTGTCATTCCTTATTTTCCGTGCAAAATACGAAAACAATCACTGCTTATCAGCTGATGATTTAGCCTACAGAGTGCTGAAGCATAAAATGTGTATGTAGTGGAACGTGCAATTTATAAGTGCATTTATAATATGGGCCGCGCCATGCGAAAACGTACTTTTCGAGCATTTACAGACAGAGAAGACCCAGATCAGCCTGCGCATCCGCGCAATCTGATCAGGGTATTCACTGTCCGCTAACTTAATCATTTGACACTATAAAATGTACCTATGCAAACCAAATGCCCGGATGAGACTTTGCGCATGCGTGCGATGAATCTGAATATGTGCATTTTGCGCATGCTCAAAGACACCTTTTCGCTTGGCGCGGCCCAAATGACGTCGCTATTATTCAGTGGATACCGTAATGTTATAAGGCCAAACGTTACATATCATATATCTCGCCGTCCTTGACAATGTTATGTTTTCTGTTGAAAATAATAATAATAATAATAATAATAAATAAATAATAATAATAATAAATAAATAATAGTAATAATTATAAAACAAAAAAAAAAAAAAAAAAAAAAAAAAAAAAAGAAACGTTCAGCTTCTACGGCTATAAAAGATAGTTTAAAGTCATATGATAGATAGAATCTTACATCATTTTAATGAGTAGGGATTTTTACCTACAAAAATACAGGTGAACATACACACTGAAAGCCATGATAAAAAAAAATCCAAAAAAAACATGACACAAATTCTACTGTTATGGCCCATTCAAGTCAGACTAGTAAACACCTACATGTACTATGATTATAGATAGGAATAATCGTATACATGTAGGAACGCAATACTTGTTAACAGATACATTGCAACTGATAAACCTTTACATGTCGGCAGGAAATGTGAAAAGTGTCATTTTATCGTGTTTGCAGCGATGATCCGTATCTGCGTATGGCTATCTACTAATAAGATATGGCCCCGAGGTTATAAAATTTCTTTCATGTTTAACTCAGCTGTGCATGAACTTTTCTCTGTTAATAAATATGAAAATGCCAATAAGAGTTAGCATTTTCATATTTATTAGCAGAGAAAAATTCATGCTCAGCTATGTTTAGCAAGAAAGAATTTTCAGTTGTTAGTAATTTGAAATTTATTAGCAGGACAAATTTCATGCTCAGCTGAGTTAAGCTTGAAAAAAGTTTTATAATCTCAGGACCATTACATTCTACCATATCTTGTTCCAGTTAGAGTGAAGAGAAAAACTACGATAACTATTTTCTGTCAGAGCTCAAGAGCAATCTTCTTTTTTCCAGACTCTTGTTCTGCAACATTTTTGCATCCCGTATATATCAACATTGTGTTCTAGTGCCTTATTTAAAAATAACAAAATAGAATAACCTGTTAAGTTAAATGGGTGAGAGTCATTTGAGTACTTATACCGATGGGGACATCGAGTCGCCTGCCATGATAATTTCTAGGTTCTCAACAAGGCAGTACTGAGAAGTATGCTATGTGTCTGAAACTGTTAACACAGAAAGTACTCACTCTCTCGCTATTAAAATTTCCAAATTTCTTACCAAGTGTAAAGACAAACCATATAGGGACAAATGGTTCAGAGACATTAGAGTACTTATACCGAATGGATCATCGAGTCGCCTACCGTGATAATTTGAAGGTTCTCGACAAGGCAATACTGAGAAGTGTGCAATGTGTCTGAATCTGTAAATACAGAAAGTACTCACTCACTAGGTATTACAATTTCTCAATTTCTAACCAAATGTAAAGTTCATTATCAGCATTATCGGATCCGCTTTCGAACTGTATTACTACGGACATACAAAATAGACCAATTCTATTGTATATCAGAAATTCTATGACCAAAGAAAGTTGGATCAGCAACGCTAGCCTTATTAGATAAGCTAATCCGGTGAGGGTTTTCATCACACAACAACTGTCTGGATGAATCCATTATATTATCCGTGGCACGTCAAGTGTAATAATGTCTCCTTTAATTCCATCTGTGCTGCAATTAATTGTCTGAGGATATGTTTAATTTATACTCTGGTCCGCTCCTTCAAAATTGTTCGACTTTTTCGCAAGTCGTCGTTATAATTAGCATGGCATCTGTGTCTGTGAGATTTCAAGAACCATGAGTGTACGCAGGCAAAGTTCATTGTTTAAAAAAAAAAAAAAAAAAAAAAAAAACAGTAACAAAAAAACAACAACCAAACTTTGAGACCAAAAGTATTGTCTTTATATTAGTTGCAACGTCAGAAACGAACCTTGGGACATATGCGCTCAGTGAGGATTCAGATCAGCCTGGCGTTTCTTCCTTAGGACAACGAAGAGTCCAACTAAACTGCACAGATGCACAGGCTGATTTTTGAAGACTTGTACAGGTCACTGATAAGAGCTAATTGGCCGAACCTAACTAACTAGTATGGCCCAGAAAACTTAAATTTCAACTGTTTGTAGTATTCAGAGTGGCAACATGCGTGCCCTGTGACGTCAGGCTACATAGTTTAGGGTCGCGGCCATTTTGAATTTTGTCCTTCCTTCAAAAAATAGTTCCATCCATTCTCCCAGTGTTTACAAGCTAAGCAAGATTTGTTTTGTGCATGTGCTATACTTTCATGTAATTTTTCAGGTAAAAATGTGCTCTACTCTCTTTTTTGTGATAATTTTAAATACTTCAAGACACTCACTGATCCGACCCTATCTTCGGCCATACACAATCCAGTAACTTGTGTCGAGGCCACATTGATGAAACAGAGGTGCTGGCTCACATGTAAAATCTATCTAAACTATATATACTATTCATTAGCTCATGCAGTATTTGCTTGTGGTTAAAATAAACATTTTACTCAGAAAAAAGGGTATTTACATTACATCGAAAGGAGATTTCAAGATGGCAGCATCTTTGCTCGTAAAAATATATAGCGTCACAAGTCACGTGTTCCCCAGCACTGAGTATTGTGAACATGTTCATTGCTCTCAAATATCATTCATAGAATATATTTATCCTCACTTCAACTGGTGTTAGTTCCGTCTCACCGTACTTCACCAAGATGCATTTTATACATTTGGTCGCTTGTGGTCATTAAGTATATTCTGTCATATATGAAAATTTATATAAGGTCACTGATGCGACCTGATTGGCTGAATCTAAGTAGTCTGGCCAGAAAACTTGACACTTCCATTTGTTGTCAGTTTCGAGAGTGTATTCAGTGCTCTCATGGGTATTTCCTTTTATAATAAGATTTTTTATTAGTTTTTCGTTCTGAAAAGTTTGTTTAAAACTAACGTATTTTAAGAAAAAAAATGGACTAGAAAAGATAGATAAGGCTGCCTATTTCAGCATATGTTTAGCCAGGTCCTGTAAAAGGGATTGTGTACATGTAAATGTGACTTATGTCAATGACAAAGAATCTATTTTGATAAACATTTGACAGCAGGACAAAATTAAGTAATATTTTGTGTCAAAACTGTGTTGCATAGATCGAAACACACAGTTGCACTAACTGCGTTTTGGTACCAATAAATCTTGCCTAGCATAATGCAAAACAAAACGGTAGATTTTAACACTTCAATTAACTTGATTATGCATTAAAACCATCATATATACTAAATTTTTGATAGCATTATCCGCTTTTATATTTATGTGTTAAGACTGTCCGACATTTTCAGCAAATTCGGCTCTGTATCTTTTTATACCCAGCCACTAGATAGTGGCGGGGTATCGTGGTTTCCCGTCGGAGGTCCGTGTGTCCGTCCGTCTGTTCGTCCGTACGTCCGTACGTATGTCGACTTTCCGTCTGTATATCGTTTCAGGATGATAACGTGTAAATATAAATGGATTTTCATCAAACTTGGTATGTACACTGATATTGTCAATGATCTTGTTTGGAATTGATAATGGGCAAATTTGGTCAGTTTTAAGTTATCTGCCCGCCACATCTGTATTTTCGTTCATGATGATAACTTGAGTAAATATCAATCGATTTTTGCCAAACTCGGTATGTGCATTGATATTCTGGACATTTGGTTTGGGATTGCTGATGGGCAAACTTGTCAATTTTAACTGTCCGCCACAAGATAGTTGCGGGGTACTATCGTTTCACGTTTTTTTTTTTTTTTTTTTTTTTTTTTTCTTTGTTTGTTTTTTGTTTTTGTTTTATATATATATATATATATATATGTGTGTGTTTCATGTGCACTTAAAGGCTCCTGACCATTTGCACAATACTTGTTGTCATTAAAGTCACAGTAGTAATGTCATGATTTCATTTCTAGTTTGACCTCACTCCTTATCAGAGGGGCTCACTCGTGGTTTTCCATTTGTAGAGTGCCGAGGAACTTGTTGAAACCCAAGCCCATAAGCTTTGTACGTTTTAGTTCATAAGTAAGCTTTTATGTAATATAAAATATTGTTTTTAAAATAATATTTGGCATAATACATGGTTGTAAATACATTGCAACACGTTTTTATGTAATAATTATAAATAAATTCAAGGTTAATAGATTTCTAAAATGAACACACACACACAAACTGAAAACAGCTATAGTGTCAAATTTTCGGGTCAGGCTAGCTAGTTTTGGCCAGTTAGCCTTCATCGAGGGCACTTCTTTAAATTTTAAAACTCCCGGGAAAGTCTCAATGATCTTAAAGGACTAGAAAACACAAACTACACTAAAATGAAGTAGGGGAGATGCTTTACGGCCGCCACACGGCTGTAGTGAAGACAAATTAATTCTAAAAGGGATGACCCCTAAGCTATCAACAAACTCAAAACCTGAAAACAGTTTTAGGGTCACGTGTTTAGGGCCAAACAAGCTTGTTTTGGTCAATTAGGCCTCATCAGTAACTCTCATATATATTTAAAAAAATCCGGAAAGGACTCAGTAATCACAATGGACCAGATGATATACGAGTAAGCTATATCATAGTGAAGTAGGGGAAACGTTTTACGGCCACCATATGGCACTTACACAAAATGTGTGGAAAAGGTAAAAAAGACTCTAAAAGGAATGAACCGTGACAGCAATGAACACCCTTAAAACTAAAAACAGCTGAAGTATCAGATTTTCTAGGCTACACTCCTAGTTTCGGCCACGTTGAAATATTTAAGGTGATTAAACAATGCCGTTACTACAGCAGGGATAAACATACTGTTTTGATAACCGTTCTTATTTTTCACTTATATGCCTAGAACTGTCACCACAGAAACTTTTATAGTTACAATAAAAGGTTCGTTATGGGGAATGGCTACACCTGGTAGCTGTTCCGCCATTTGTCACATGAAGGTTTACGACTTCCTCTTTGCCGTCCCGCACACCAAACGTCTTCTAGAAAAGGTCTACTCTAAAAGGGGAAAATTCTTTTCCTTTTCAGAAGGGAGCGAGAACAATTTTAACAGAACTGTCTCCCTTGAAAGTATTTCCTGTAGCCGTTGTTGAAAAACACAAATATCATCCTACTAGTATGACGGAGACAGTTGTTGTTCAAGTAGACGTGTAGATATTTGTTATTTGGTTATTTGTATAATATAACTAGACTTTAAAATGTGATTTTGTCATATAATGGGCATGATTTCAAACACTAATCCGTGTCATGAGAAAATGATCTACATGTATATCTGGACAATCGCAGCTCAGATCTGTATTCAACCCAAGCAATCTGATCAGAGCATTCTCTCCTAGTCGATACTCGTATATCCTGCCAAACAAAATATTGTCATAAGTGGACTGACTTTGATTTTTATTTCCCCATATCGGTAAAAGAGCATGTTCCAGTGACAGGGCTCAAAATATGTAAACATAATACAGCCATTAATCAGATTTATTTTCATTTCTTTATGTATGTCTCCAGATCTTGTTTGTGAAATTAACGATAGTTGAACGTAACTGGAGATCTGTTTCGACTCGAAATTAATATATCACTTGAAAGCAGATATTCTGCGTTTTTCGGAAACTTAAGAGCGAGAAAAATCGATATAGTAAGCCATTCACACAAGACTTATATGTCACCGAGTGAAAGTCTGCATTGACAACCGACCGCAACCAGGCAAGCCCCGCAACACACGTACGCACACGAGCGTTTGCCTACATATTCTGTGTTTGAAGGATATAGCATGGTAAAAAGACATTTCAAAGAAGTTACTTCAATTCGAAACACTTCAAAACTACTATTGACCAATTTTCTCTCGGCAAAAAGTTGTCTTTCTTTCTAATGGAAACATATTAAACGTCAAAAAGATTGCCTTTGGAAACAAAGAACACACTACGGATTAGAAAATAGGACAACCCTTCAGATACGATATTCATTTTTTATATATAAAAAAAAAGTTGACTATTTCATACGTATCCAAAGTAAAGGCATAGCATTGGTGCTTCTAAAAGGTTAGCGCGATCCAAACACGTCATCAGTGACACATCATCGATGATTTCACAGCCAAAATGTTTTAGTCAGAGAGGATAGCATTTTATTTCATAATCTGTTTTTATCAGCAACGCCAGCAACTTCATAAAATAATATCTTAAAAAATCTAATGACTGCGCCTTTTATAACATCATTGTCTCTTCATTATAACTATGTACCAAGTTTCACTAAGGACATGCCAAAGTATCAGACATGTACTCAAGAATAACGTAAAATATCGAACTTTTTTTCTGGCAATGGAGTAACGTTCATCTCATACGTTATGATCATGGCAACCGAATCACGATCAATAAATCTTTTCTTGTTAAATAGCAAACGAAAACTATTATATTGCTAAGTAATGTAGAATTAATGTAGCGTCAGTAATATTGCTAACAGCAGGATATTTTACTGTTCAAAAGCTTAAGATAATTGGTCTAATCGGGTACGTTTTATGTTTCCTGTTTTTTTTCACGCCATTTCAATTTGTTCGTCATTAAAACTATGATAAAATAGTATTCATTCATCGTTACGAACAAAACACCGATGCAAGATTGTAATTACTATCTCTATCAGACAGTGCGCGAAGTAATTAAGGTGACTTGATTTTCGGCCATTTTAACAAATACAAATACAAATAATTTTATTTCGGCATTAAACATTACAGAATGTTTCTAGCCTACATCGGCAATATGAACAATGAATACATGAAAAAATAGTATGCAATACATTTTAACATAGGAGCAGAGTTTAGCTCATCGCCATACAACATATTGCAGAAGAAACAAAGTTTCTAAAGAACAATCAACCAAAAACAACGACAGTAGTAGTAGTAGTAGTAGTAGTAGAAGTCGAAGTAGTAGTAGTAGTCGTAATCGTTGTAGTATTTTGCTGGTGCAGTTGTTGGAAAACGGAAGCAGCATTATACTTCGCAGTAGTAATGGTAAAATAAAATAGGATTAAGTTCTCACGCTCAGCCAGGTTTTCCCATTCACAAAATTCCGGGTCAGTCTGGCGCAAGAAAAGTGTACAGTTGTAGATACCGACAGCCAGTCACAACAATGGCAACGGCCTATGGAGAAAACTTGTCCTATCACCACTCTAGATGTAATCACGTTTACCTGATGTGATCGTCTGCCGTGTCAAGCCGTGAATATTGTGAATGGGAATATTTATTAATATTTATTCATACCAGTTTAAGGATAGTCAACATACTTGTTAATGGCACAAATCATAAATAAGACAACAGATGGACAGGACGGCTCCATGCAAAACCCTCTTCGAGCACAATGCGACAGCGAAGGTCTAGGTCAGCCTGCCGCATTAGCACATTCTGATCAGGCCCTTCACTTCCACTGTTTACAGTTAACCCGAAGACACATTTCCATGTCATGGCTCACGTAAAGTGATCGGTATTATTGCATATCATGTGATTTGAACAAAATCTCTCAATCTCATAGCATAAAATACAAATTTTGATAGATTAAGGATAACATGTTTAGATGTTTTGGCCATAAGATCATCGAACTTATTCATCGTTGGCCAGTGACAGTAATAATTCTGAAAGTACTTTTTTCTCAAATCTCTATACAGTGGACAGACTAACAGGAAATGGTACTCGTTTTCTATCATGTTAAGGTTACAGTATCTACATAGCCTATTATTTCTCTCAATATGTTCAAATCTTCCACGCTCGATCGCTAAGTCGTGGGAGGACTGTCTAAATTTTGTAAGAGCAATTTAATATTTTTTCTCAGTGATAAAATCTAAATAGTGTTCCATTTCAAACTCATGTTTAAATCTTGCATACATAAGAAGTCTGGATGAATTATTAATATTTGCATACCAGCTTTGTTTGTACATGTCCATGATTCGTTGTTGTATTAAGTCACATGGTATATTGATATGATCTTGTTGTACCCAGATATATACTGAAAGGAAAAAGAAACGCAGGGTAGAGTTTTTTCCTTCTTATTTTAACCATTTTTTACGGCGTTTACTATAGCCATACACTTTTACAGATTGTCCTGTGAATGTGAACCGCGGGTATACGAGTCTTTGGTCGATGTGCTATCTACCCAGTGTGTGAAATCATTCAACCGTGCACTACACAGTGCATTGCACGGACAATACGGAAAGCCAAAATTTCGTGCAAAACAAGCATGTTTAAACCTTCAGCACAAGATTTCCTCACACTATTTGGTACACTTCAACGATACACAACGATTCTTTTACCGATTTTTCTTTTCATTTTTACGCTACTTTGAACTTTTTTTTCGATCATGGTACGATTGACTGATGTTCAGAGGGGTAAGGCAATTGCGTTGCTGATGCAGGGTCAGAGGCAACAGCAAGTTGCCAATCATTTTGGGGTTAACGTCTCAACAATTGAACGTCTTGTTAGACGTTTAAGAGAGACAGGGCATTTAGCAGACCGACCGCGGTCTGGGCGCCCACGCGTGACGTCACGACGTCAAGACAGGACAATCCGTCTGGCACATTTGCGGAATCGTCATCTCACTGCTACCGAAACTGCCCTTAATACAGTAGGTGCGCATAATCGACAAATTTCTCCGAAGACTGTTGGAAGTCGATTGCGTGAGATTGGTCTTCGAGCTCGTCGTCCATACGTTGGTCTGCCTCTGACCCAGGCACGTAGGTTGCGTCGTATGGCCTGGTTGACGGCGCATGCGCCCAGGCAATTTTCGATGAGGCAGTGGAGACAGTTGATTATTGTTGCGGGCAATATGACCGCAGTAAGGTATAGGGATGAGATCTTGCGTCCTGTTGCAGTCCCACTTGTGCAACAACGTAATCTGATTCTGCAGCAGGACAATGCCCGACCACATGTTGCCCGAGTTTGTCAGGATTTCCTGGCAAACAATAACATCGCACCACTAGCATGGCCACCGTACAGTCCAGATTTGACCCCAATAGAGCACATGTGGGATGAGCTGGACAAAAGGGTTAGGAAGCGCCGAAATCCCCCCGCAACTCTCGCACAACTAAGGAATGCGTTGATCGATGAATGGAATAACATCCCGATGCGAACTGTCAATGCTTTGGTTAACTCTATCCAAAGGAGAATTAGGGCAGCAACGGCAGCAAGAGGGGGGTACACCTGATATTGATTTTCAGTTTGATTTTGATTTCAAGATTTGGGGGGTAGCTACAAATGAACTTCAATAACTCGAGACTTGTTGATCACAAACCAATGAAATTTGGAGCTTTTGTTCCATACATGTACTGTTTTGTAATCATAGTAAAATATTTAACAAACTTTTTAAAACTTGAATGAAATTTAGGAATAAAATTTACCCTGCGTTTCTTTTTCCTTTCAGTATATGTTAGACCTAGCTCATCTAAAAGTGATTGACCTGAGAGGCCCAATTTACATTATTTTCAGCATCTTTTCTTAACATAAAATAAATTTTCTTGGGTATGGCATTTGCATCTAATTTCAATAATTTGGCCCAATACTTTATCATTCTTATTTTCCTGGTAATTACAATAGGGACTCTTCCAAGTTCTCCATATAGTCCAGTTAAGTTTGTAGATTTCCTGACATGAAGAATCCAACGACAAAATTTTGTATGAACTAATTCAATATCTTTTGCTTCAACTGCACCAATAATTTCCGCGCTGTAATTCAAGATTGACCCTACTAGAGTATCAAATAGTTTACATTTTTCAGAGACTGGAAATTCAACTTGGCTAAAAAGTGAAAACAAGTTATGTAGAGCATATAATGCGTATTCTGCGATTCTTTTTTGTGTACGAAACAAATTCCCGTTCTTAAAGAAATGAATACCTAGATATTTGAATGAAGTTACAAATTCTAATTTTACGTCATTAAGATAAAAATCATAGGTAGAATGTCGACTTTTTTCAAAGATCATCGTTTTAGTTTTTGATGTATTAATTTTTAGACCCCACGTTTTACAGTACAACTCGATATCGTCTAGAATCGATTGCAGCGTTTTCGGAGATTTTGCAAACACTACCGCGTCATCAGCATAGAGAAGCATAAATAATTGAAATCCGTCTATGGTGATGATATCATCAATGTCAGAATTAATATTTTGTATGATGTCATTGATAAACAGCATAAACATCAGAGGCGAGCTCGGATCTCCCTGTTTTAAACCGATATTAGAGTTTAGGAAGCCCGACAATGACGAGCGATATCGAATGCATGACTTAACAACAGAATACATTGCTGATATTGCCTTTACAAGTTTTGAACTGACATGTTCGGAAACTAGTTTCTGCCACAAACAATCCTATCTATTTTGTCAAATGCCTTTTCATAATCGATAAAGGTACAATAAAGTTTTTCACCCGAGTGTAAAGTTTTAGAGATTACGGAGTAAAATGCAAAAATGCAATCTACGGTTGATTTTCCCTTTTGAAAGCCAAACTGATTTTGCGATATCGTGTTTTCTTTATCCGACCATTTAGTCATCCGGTTTAGTAGTATTTGAGAGTAAATTTTCGCTAAAATGTTAATAAGAGTTATTCCCCTGTAATTTTGTGCTTCATCTATATTACCACCTTTAAATATTGGAATAATGATTCCTTCCCCCTATGCACTCGGATACTCGCTATTTTGAAATAACCTGTTATAGAGTTTAAGCAAAAACGGAGAAATTATGTCAAAGGATATTTTAAATAGTTCACTATTCAGATTATCTATTCCTGGGCTTTTATTAATTTTTTGGTAAAAAAAACTGCATTTCTCAGTTCATTTTCCGTTATTTCAGCATCAAGTTCGACGTGGGTCGTGTTTGAAAGGCCCGGCTGGGATGGGTTTGGGGGTGGGGGTGGGGGTGCTGGTGAGGACTGAGAAGTGTTTACAGATGTGTTGGAATCATCGCAAAATAACGTCTTAAAATGGCTAAGCAAGTTTTCGGCGGTTAAAGTTTCGGATTGCGAGGACTTTGGTTTAAATTTTCTTTTTATCTCCTTCCAAAATTTTCTCGGTTGTTTTTTCGCTATATCACAAATGTTTTTACCTTATTTTGTTTTAAACTTTTGCTTTGCCTTGTATTTTGTGCGGTTATATTTCGTGCGTGCCGCTTGGAAACTTTTTCTATTTGTAGCATTTTTTAGTCTCAAAAAGGTATTTCTAGCTCTTTTGAATTCATTTTTTACCTCCCTAACCATTTATTTCGTGGTGGATTTAAGGTACCTTTTTCACTGACATGTGTTTCTTTTCCAAAAACAAGTGCAGTTGTAGCAAAAAAATATTCTGTGAATGAATTTACTACGCTATCCACCGGACTACTATCGACAGAGCTATTCAACCGTTGCAACGCCTCATTATTATTCATGAGTTCTGACCTAAACAAAGCAGCTTTTGATTCGTCATAAACTATTTTTTAACTCGGTGCGTGCTGCTTGCTTTGAGGCGGGTTTATGTGACAAATTGCGTGGCAACGATAGAAAAACTGGTGCGTGATCAGAAAATTCATTGAAATTTAAGATTTTAAAATTGGATAAACATTTCAAGTCGGACGGATTAGCTATCAAATAATCAACCGTGCTCATTCCATTTAAGGACATAAAGGTATGTGCACCAATACTGCGGTCTTCATGTACACGCCCATTGGCTATAAATAAACCTGAAGTTTGACACAATAACAATAGACGTCAGCCCTATGTATCTAACACGTGGTCACTATTTACTCTAGGTTGTAAAATAATGTCATTCAAAAAGGTATCTTCATCGTCGAGATATCTATCAAAGTCGAGACAGTCTGATTCATTTGCGCTGCGGAAGTTCATGTCGCCTAGCAAAAATACCTTTTGTCCGAATTTATTTGTATTTTGCAATGTCCAGTTCTAACTGTTCGAATATATCTATATCTTGGCTATTCAAAACTTTTGATCCCTACGGAGGAATATATGTTACGCATATATAAACATCTTCATCGAAGAAAAATATATCTTTGGAAATTTTGATCCACATGATACCAGTTTTACTTTTCTCTAACACTTTAATTTTATCATTAAGACAATTTTTATAGTACAGAGAAATTCCTCCGCTAAATCGACCCTTTTTAGCACCCGCAGATTTGTTACCAAAAAGATGTTCACACGAATAACCTTGAATATCTAGGTTCAAACTATCTTTTTGGGTCACCCAAGTTTCGTTTAATAGTATGACGTCATAGTTCTGGATGTAATTTATGAAATCAACGTCAGATATTTTTCTCGCTAAACCATTGACGTTCCAAGATATGATATTAATATGCTCCCGTTGACCTCCCTAACTCATGTGTTGCTGCTGCTGTTGTGGCTGCTGCTGTTGACCCGGTACTTACTCGACCCCGTTCACAAATAGTTTATCCCTGACAAGTTTAACGGTTTTACCATTCAATTTCTCTTGCTGCATAATCGGATACAAGGCTTTTCTGGCTTCACGAACATGCTGCGGCCATTGCATTCCTGCACCAAGGTTTACTTCTTTGAGTTTGTCCGCATGATCATATGACGCTTTTCGTACGATTTCCCGTTGTTTAAAATAGTGGAATTTCGCTACAATCGGTCGTACCTTGTTGTGACTAGGGTTCCCCACCCGGTGTACACGATCGAACGCTGAAGTCTGAGCTTCTTGTAATTGCAACTGTTCAGCACATACTTTCTTAACACAGTATTCACAGTCCTCGGTCTCACCCCCTTCTGGTACCCCGTAGAATAACAGATTGTCTCTCATTGACCGCGACTCAAGGTCAGAGACCTTAGCCTCTAATTTTGCACATTTTTCCATGTAACTTTTGGAGCTATTTTCTAGTTCACTGCATTTACTCTTTAGATTTGTAATCTCAGATTTAGCTCTTTTTAATTCATTTATCCTGTCATCGTTCTCACCACTAATGAACTAGCATGAATTTTCAACTGAGGTCACCCTAGTTTCCACTGCATTCACTTTTGTTTCTAAGTCTGTGACTTTCATGTGAATTGAGTTTACAGTTTTTTCTATTTCATTTAGCTTACACAATGATTGTTTCATTTGCTTCACATCATTTATCAACTCTATAGCCAAGCTCGGTGGCCCAAAAGTTTGTGACTGGGGCATAGCTACTGGCGTCATTTGTGTTGGTGACTGGGTGGGAGTTTTGGTAGGCTCCGGCCCCAAACATGGGGGCACCCCCTGATTATAAGGTCCAGGTTGTGAGAAGTTCATTATAGGGATTGTAGATTGTGATTGTGATTGTGATGATATAAAGTTTGAAAAGTTATAAGCACTCACATTCGATGGTCCATTATTCGCGCCATTATCCGCATTCCTTTGTTCATTGTCACTCAATGGCGAATTTGCTTTACGTTTATGTTTTGGCTTTTTCCTCGGTTTTAGGTCACAGTTTTGTTTCGAATTTTCACCCGACATCAAGTTTAAACTCTATGCACACGAAGTCTGCATAATTCAGCTTCCAGAAAGTAAGTTTAATCACATTTTTTAATATTTTCATCAGATCACCAAAAATTTCATGTTCTCACTATTCAAGGGAGATAATTCGTTCATTTCCGGCCATTTTAACAAGGGACATCTTTCGTGATTCCGTGTATGCTTACCTGCACCCTAAGTCCATTTTATAAAGGGAAAGAAAAGAATTTGTTGCACTGATAACAAATTATTTCCTTTCAGACTAGATCTTTTTGCAAACGAAAGGCAAAAATCAACTTTTAAATAGTTGCCTGCCTGAGTATAATAAAATTATGTTATATTTTAATTAATTTATCGTAAATCGGTAAAATGTCATTTTGTTTTCTTAAGGTGCTCACACAGAAATTGATGTAGATATAAACTGATGTTGATTTAGCTACCTACTTGACAGCTCGATTGCCGGCTGAATAAAATATTTACTATTGTCGCAGAAAAACGGAGGAGGTTACCATTGTCTGTGGAGAGAAAAAAAGACACGGACAGACAGAAAGACAGAGATCAGTAAAGAAACCTGCTCTTCACCTGTAGAATTTCAAGTAATGAGGTGTGCTTCAGTTGTTGGAGTGTCGACGATTTCTGGGCTAGATAAGATTTCCTTTAAGAGTATACCCCTTTTTACAATGAATTAAAGGTAAAACAAATTGCCTTCGGAAACAAAAATTACACTACAGATTAGAAAATGGGAGTTTCGGTTTTATTGAGACTCTTCATAAGCAGTAATGAAGTTTGCATCACTGCTTACGCCCTCAGTGTATACATGAGCAGAACCCGTTTTTCAAATATACCACAATGGGCCCAACGATCCCAAAGGAAATGAAATATAATCTGCACTATAGTGATGTACGGGGAGACGTTCTACCGCCGCCACACGGCACTAACACCAGCTGCAGTGTAGTAAAATAAACGTCAAAAAGATTGCTTTCGGAAGCAAGACAATTTGTATAGAGTTGTACCCACTGAATGTGTATCCCAAAAAAACACTACTGAACATTGTAAAGCTTGCAAACTCATCATGCGTTAACACCCGCAATAAAATCCATTGGCATTCTTTTGTGACGTGATACAAATGTTTATGATATAAATCAAGTACAAACCACGCCAAGCTCCCTTATGTCATTTCGCATCTTTTGTGACGTGACACAAATGTTTATGATATAAATCAAGTACAAACCAAGCCAAGCTCCCTTATGTCATTTCGCATCTTTTATGACGTGACACAAATGTTTATGATATAAATAAAGTACAAACCAAGCCAAGCACCCTTATGTCATTGCGCATTAAATGTCTATCTCAGCTGATAAGCTCTCATCAGCAAGTTTGATTTCCACTGAACTAGTGCAACGGAGAATGTGTATACCAAGGATCGGTCAACAGGTCCTGTCACAAAACAAATTAGCGACTCACTAATTGTTCGTCCAAATAAAATGTAACTTAGCTATAACATAATAAACGTCAAAAAGATTGCATTTGGAAATAAAGAACCCACTACGATTTAGAAAATGGGAGTATCGGTCTTATTGAAACTCACCACAAGCAGTAATGATTTTTGCAACACTGCTTACGCCATCTAGCGTATACATGAACAGATCTCCATTTTCAAAAATACGTTAATGGGCCCACTGATCCCAAAGGAAATGAAATATAATCTGCACTATGGTGATGTACGGGGAGACGTCACAGGTACCTTCTTGAAAGCTGATTAAAAGCAAGATGATTAAACCCTTACTTGTGACATTTCCCGACATTGTCCGAATCGACATCTCCAATCCGGAGGTCTTAACTGTTGTGTATAATGGATTTAACATAATATATATTCACAGAAAACATAATATATATTCACGTACAGTGCAACCTGTATGCATCAGCCAACACTGGAAATAAACAAAAATACCTATTGTAAGAAGATGACTGTTATAGAGAGGTTCCATTTATAGTAAATCTGCTTTTAGGAACTAGAATCGGCTGTTATAGGGAGGGAGCTGTTGCAACGTGTTAACCCTTAGTGAAGGATTCATTGTATTTAAATTGAGAGGTGTAGTTTATTATTTCTGCTGAAATAGCACGATTTTATTTTATGTCATCGAATATTTATTTTCTAATAGACCTTAAAAGCCATAGACCGCACTTGCTTCAGTTTTTAAAAGAATTTCAAGTTCCAAATTCAATTTACTACTGATGTTCTGCTATCGTTAATAATAAATATGTGACAAGTCCTTTAGTCTCCTCACTGAGCGTGCTAGTATCCCACGGATCGCCCATAAAATCTCTGCTTAAAGACTGGACATAGCAAGTAGATCCAAAGTAAATCTCTTTAGCGCTGCGCAGACTGGCATGAAGCTTCGACACTTACATATATGTCATGTTTTATTTCAAGCCCTAAGTATGAGTCTAGTCAAACGGAACGGTGTTTTTATCCATTACTTCCCGTTTACACAACTTGTTATGTTAACAAACATGCGTAATCTGTAAAGTTTCCCTCTGGTGTATCACCAAACCCGGGGTTTAGCCCATATATTATTAGGCAAATTGAAAAACTATGTAATTCTTACTTAAACTGCGAGACCAGTCCAGGAGATTATCTATATTTGGATGGGACTGCTTGTATGATGTCATCAGAGTTACTTTTAAATATTCTCTAATAGCCATTTTTTCTGTTTATACGAGTCAGAGAAATACACTCGAGTACGTGTACAGGAGTCAAGGAAGAAATAACAAATTTGTTTTGTTATCAATTTGAATTAATTATGCAAGCACGTGTAATAACCAAATTTTCGACATTTCCCTTCTCTTAGATAGTGTAAAACCATGACGTAGAAGTTGAGTGTTTGAATATGTGTGTATATAATCACTGATTTCAAACAGTTTATAGTATCTGATGATCATGTGAGCTGACAGCGAACCCCTAAATTGGACTGCAAAATTGTGCATATGAGCTACATCTTAGGCAAACGCATATGCCAGAAGACATCTTTTCGCATCGCAGAGTCCATATCTACTTGTCAATATAAAATTCTGCATTCCTGTAATGAATTATTTAATAAAAATGTCACGAGCACGGTGAGAAATGTAAAAGAAAATGTGTTATTTGCTTGACAAGTTGCCAAATTAAATCCCAGACTGTGCCATGAATAGAAACTCTCAATGTACAGTTCATGGTACTTAATAAGAACATTTAAGCGTTTCATTAGCTATTACCATATTTACGCTCTATTCGAACAGACAGGCCTAATAAAAAAGTTTAAGCCCTGATCAGGCGCCGCAGAACGCGGACCTAAGCATGGTCTACACTGTTTATATCCAGCACTTTTAGACACTTCAGCAGCTAGATGATTTGTTCAAATGCTAGGACAAGTACGGTAAGGAGCGAAAGGTTCCGAATATTTGGGGTATTCACGATACTTTTAGACTTCCCTGTTACCAGTTTTACAGGGCTGGTGTCATGGAAGAACAAATGAATTTCTGACAGATAATTTAAAACATAGCCGTCAAAGGAATGATGTTTCATCCAATTTACGTCTTACAATGTATCTTACAATATATCATGTCATTGGGTTAGCACACTTATCTAAACTGTACTTCTCAACCAGTTCTCTAGAAAACTGAATATGATAAGCAAAAATATTGATATTTTGTCTTATTTCAGTAGAAAAACGTATGTTGTAGGAACTTATTAGAAGCGCCTTTCGAAATTCCCTAATGAATTCAAAGCCGTAAAAGACGAGAAAATATATTAAGCTACACTATAATGAAATACGGAGAGACGTTTTACGACCGCCACACGGCATTAGCACAATTTGTGGTAAAATAAATACTAAAAGGAATGAGCCTTTAGAACACTGAACACACAAAGAAAATAAAACTTGTTGGAGTGTCTATGCTTTCTGGGCTAGACAAGCTAGTTTCGATCACTTATACATCACCTGTGACCCTTACATAAATTGTCGAAAGTCCCGGAATAATTAATAAGGACTAGTAATTATAACCTACACTTTATTGAAGTGCGGGGAGACATTTTACGTCCGCCACATGATACTAACAACACCTAGGATGAAGATAGTTAGATTGTAAATAGAATTACCCTTGAGTAGAGCAATGAACACACACAATAAAAAGTAAAAGTGGTTGGAATGTCGTTGTTGTCTGGCCCTGATCCACTAGTTCCGGTCAGCTAGGCCTAGCTAGTGACCCTCATATATATTCAAATTGCTCGGAATGAGCTCAATGATCACAAAGGATTGAGAAATGAAACGAGTAACAGGGAGACGTTTTACAGACGCACACGATACTAATACCAGCTGCAGTGAAGAGAAATAGATTTTAAAATCAATACCCTTGAGAGTAATGAAAAGTAACAAAAAATACAATTGATAGAATGTCGTCCACAAAGGTGTTTTAATCTATCTTGCTTATGTTGTTTCTGAAGCTGAAATGCTTTAAACGTGTACGGTTGCAATTTATTTAGATTTACATAATATCATGATACGAATGTCCTACCTAACAGCACACAATTATTAAACCATCGAATGCCTGGATGTTGATTTTGTATAATCATAACAAGTATTTCTGCCATATTAATCAAACAGCGTGTTATAGTTGTCCTACATACACGCAGACAACAAAATAATGCAGAATTGTTTCGATTTTTATACCCCGCCACACGATAGTGGCGGGGTATTATGGTTTCACGTTGGAAGTCCGTGTGTCCGTCCGGTAAATTTCGTCAAATTTTGACGGAGTTATCTGCCTAAGACACGCCCATATTTTCATTTCCGGACGATAACTTGTGTAAATGTCAAGGGATTTTAACCAAGCTTGGTACATGCATTGATATGAAGGAGATCTGGTTTGGGATTGTTAATGGGAAAATGTCGTCAGTGTTGGACAGAAATATCTGCCCGGGACACGATAATGGCGGGGTATTATAGTTTAACGATTTTATTTATTTCCTTGTGATATTGATTACTGTCACGACAACGATACTTATGTTGAGATAAGTCACAGAAACCTGGCTTAAATATCCATTAAAACACTTGCGTACATACGTAGCTTATCAAAAATCAAAATAAATAAAAAGTTTTACAGCTTTTCCATATGTTAAAAAATGAAAAAGAAAGAAAGAAACTAGGAACTTTAATTTTGCTCGTTAAATAATTCTCTGTTTTGACTATTCTGAGAATTATTTTAAATTTATGTATCTTTTGTCACAACGTACTTATAAAATGAGCATGTAAGTTAAAATGATTTATCCATTCACTCTTATTATTCCAGGACATCAAAATGTTAAACTTGGCTAATTCCCATTCTCATAATCATAGATGCATTGCAGTGCAAACGATATTTGTAGATTATGAAAATAAACAGCTCATACGTTCTTTGGGTACGTTTAAAGCTGACACACAAATAACAGAAATAACAGAATACCCCCAAAAAAAGCCACAATCACGGAGCACAGTCCTCCGAAGGCACTGAATAAGGCACGAAACAACCCCACAAAACACCATCCTTACTAAATTATAAAAAAGAAACCGAAGAGTTACAGCAATAAATAATACAACTAAAAAAAGAAACACTGTTTGAAAATAAATCAGGAAAACATGCCTATATAATTTTGACCCCATTAAACCCCAATTTTATATAGTAAAACTGGGTCAAAGGGGTATACTATTTTTTTTATTATTTCTGCTCAAAACATAGATTGTGGGTATGGTTAGAATCGCCTCGCCGATTTCATTTTTTAGGTGAAATTTTCTATATAGGCGTGTTTTCGTAATGGCGAGTCATACAGCATATATGTATAAATTATCATGGGTCCTTTTTCGCCGCGTTTGATGTTGAATCGGTAGTAATCCTATGATGCTTTGTATTTGTATATTGAATCAGCGATCACTAATTGGTGTTGTCTGTGTAGCCAGTAAAGTGTTTGCATAGCTATGTACATATATGAATAGCTTATTATATGAGAGAATACTAAGTCCCCGCTGATTTCATAACAAGAAAATATTCTACAATTATAGACAGTTTAACCAATATATAGTGCGTTACCATATAGCTGCATATTATTAGCCCGAGAAACATTCATAGAAATAATCACATTATCATGATTTGTTTTAATTTCAAAATTAACTCACAGCTGATTAAAGGTCCTTATGCAATAGGAAACAGTGAAGAACCCGATTAGTCTGTGCATCAGTTTATCATGCTGCGTGCATTGCATTTCATTTATCAATCTTTAAATCGCTAGTCGCAATAACATCAGACGATACTTTGATTTTTTTTCTTTTCTTTCAGAGAAAAATAAGGCTTCACATTTGAAAATAAAAACGTTAAACTATAATACCCCGCCATAATCGTGTCGCGGGCAGATACTTCTGTCAAGCATTGACAAAATTTGCCCATAAGCAATCCAAACCAGATTTTCTTCATATCAATGCATGTACCAAGTTTGGTTTGAATCCCTTGATATTTACTCAAATTACCGTCCGGAAAACGAAAATATGGGCGTGTCTTGGGCAGATAACTCCGTGAAAATTTGATGAAATTTGCCCATTAGCAATCCCAAACCAGATCTCTGCAATATAAATGCACATACCAAGTTTGGTGAAAATCCATTGATGTTTACTCGTTATCATCTGAAAACGAAAATATGGGCGTGTCTCGGGAAGATAACTCCGTAAAAATTTGACGAAATTTGTCCATTAGCAATCTCAAACCAGATATCTACAACACCGATGCACACACAAATTTTGGTGAAAATCCACTGATGTTTACTCGTTATCATCCAGAAACGAAAAACGGACGGACGGACAGACGGACGGACAGACACACGATCGTCCTATGAAAAACCATAATACCCCGCCACTATCGTGCGGCGGGGTATAAAAAGAAATATCAAACTTTATTTTCTCTGAAAAATAAAAAAAAGTCGATTTTTTTTTTAATATAATTATTAAATATATAGTACAGAAAAAAGCTTGACTTTAGGTAATTCTAGATAATCGTTACCAATATTAAAAACTTTGTTCAGAGTCCAAAAGACATATTTGATTCAGTTTAAACTGAATGCCTTTTTTTAATTACAATCTAATTGATCATTGTATGCGATATAATGTACTTCATATAAATCCCGACCAGAGAAACGCACATTCCGAGTAAAAGTTTGCTCAGAGTCCTGGATACACTTGGTAGAACTTCCGCATTTTAACAAGGTTAACAACTTGTTTAACTTTCACTTTGTTTTACTAAGTTAGTAGATCCCTTTTCAGAAGGGGTTTGGTGTCCACCAAGCGCCTTCTGAAAAAGGATCTACTAACTTAGTTGCTATTTATATCCTTTTAGACTTCCCTTTTAAAGTAGATCCTTTTTTTCAGAAGTGAGACAAAACAATTTTGACAAAGTTACCTCCTCTGAAAGTGTGTTCGTTCACCATAAAGAATGTACTTTGGAGTAGATATGACTGGTTACAATAACATTGCTGTTTGAAGTAATTTGAAACAATAACTTACAAGTGTTTATTATATTAACTGTTTTTATAGTACATAAATTCCAATGCAAGAACTGTTGTAAGCTGTGTGTTTCAGAAGCACAATGTTACGTATTAACAAGGATAGTTACGTGATGTTTAAGCATGGTTTTACAGAAACAGTACTCAGGGCAAAATGTTCCTTTGTATTGGAATAGTGATGACATCCTATTTGGTATTACATACGGTGGCGGCGTTTGAATCCTGCCCTTATTAATTCATTTGGCGCAAAGCAAGTGTTTTCGGAAACAAAGACCCAAAGTGACTTGTCTTGGCAAGATGGTTATTGATTCAAATTACGACATATTTACGAGGTCCCACCAGATTGAACGCTTAGAATTTGAGCGTCAGTGTTGGCGGATTTTGGAAACTGTACATGCATATGCCGATATTTTTTTTTCTGGAATAATTCTGCCTTTTAAAACGAAGTACGTGGTAAGGCATGATTTAGACCAGATTATGATTCAAACGTTCGAATGGAATAAAATGTCGACTATGATGGTCAATATGATTTATAATTAAAAAAAAAAATGAACGAAACATGATGCATGCCTGCCTCGGGGATCAAACCTAGGACCAGTTACGTAGAAAACGAAAATGGGCGTGCTAACCGTTACGCTAAAGAGAATGTTACCTATCTCAAATGCAGAGCTCTCTTCAAATGGAGAACGATAAACAACTTAAACAAGTGAAAACCTAGCCTTATATCATATCAGCAAACATGAGAAGCATGACAGTAGGAATTTGCTATACACCAGCTGTAAATGTGTATAATAATAATAATAATAATAATAATAATAATAATATTATTATTATTATTATTGCATCTTATCCAAACCATGAGGATATAAATGTATCCAGGCAAACATTAACGCTAACGCTCATGCCCATACCAGGTTATTATACAGTCGTGCAGTCCTCATCACCAAAATATTAATAATAATGATGATAATAATACATTAAAACTACATATCTCAGTCCGAAAGACAAATTATAGGTCTGACGTTTATTTTCAATCAGAAATAAGGGGCAGCTTAAATGAGAGAAACTAAGAGGTATTAAATACCTTTTGATTCAGTTGCTTAGATTCATACATTGATTCGTTTCTCTGACCAGGTTTGTTTCATATTTTATTGATCAGAACAGATAAATTGAATGGTCGGTGGTATACTCGTACGAAAGGGAAGTTTTTCTTATAATTGTTTGTCAGTCACTTAATGATCAACAAAACTTGTCTTTCCGTTGTAACTTCAGTCTCAGACCCATATACAGACTGAATATATCAGCTGTTTACTCTAATCGGCCTACATAATTATTGTAAGGAAAGGGAATTTTCTGGATGTATAAAACCATAGGGCTACTGACTAGACTATTATGACAAAGCACAAAAGCATCATCCCTGCAATGTTTTAACACTGTATTAATGTCTCGGCGACCTTAGTAGCGGCATCCCATCGGGATCAAGATAAAGTGATATCATGCTTCCAAAACACCAAATTCTGATTTTCATTATTGAGTGAATGCATTTGGGAAGAATAAGCAATTAGCACTGTTCGGAAATCTTCGCATATAAATTGAAATTAGCGCCCGTATCTTCAGTGTCACAAATCGTATTAGATATATACTGACAGAAAATATGTTTCCAAAATCAGGTTCCAAATTCGACTGTGTTTACATAACAGTTCTAGCAGATGTAATGGTGCGCAGGACGACAGTCACAAGGACTGTTGACGATTGAATAGTTGAAGGTAACTCTGGAGAAAATAAGGAAACATAAACTTGAGAAAATGTACCTAAGCGGATCAGATACAATATGGAGGCAACTCTGCCAAAATGAATTTACCGCACCACATCAATTCTGAAAAAGGGTACACTCAAAAACGGAATATTTTGATTCTAAGGGAAGCGAGTTATTTTTTGTAAGACAGACCCAGTTACTGGAAAGTAAACCGGACTTCACAAAAAGTGCCACCCTTTTAAACTAGACCTGTGATTGTCAAATACTTTGTCGTAACTGTAGCTTTTTGTTCAACACAACTTCTGCTAATATGGTGGATACATAAATCTAAAACTATACCAAAGCTCAGGGCTCCAGGTCAACAGATACAAAACATGATTTGAAAGAAAGCTATCAGGCTTATCACTGAAGCTACGGTTATTAAGAGGAAACGTGATGTAAATCTGCAAAGCCAACGATCATTCAAATGTTTAATGCATCAAATACGAACAATATACTATAATCAGCTTCTTTGCCATCTGGCTTAATTGCTGGAAAATGGTACGATCAGAAAAGGGCCATAACTCCACAAACAAATAAACGGATTTTGCCTAAAATCTAAGGACACATATGATTAAGATTGAAGGTATCCGATTATTTAGGGTTTATACAGTAAATTGAACTTTGACAATGCTATTTAGTTCTATATCGAGATTTCCGTTACTGAAAACCATTTTCCTGACGATTTGATAGACAAACAACTTATAATTAAAGCAACAGTTCTATTTCAGTGGAAATACTTCCTACAACAAGTGACATCCTTAACTTCTTCTTTGTGCCAAACACTAAGACAATGTTTTAGAACTATAAGATGTACATGGCTAGGAAGACAACGTAAAAAAGGTAAGAAAAAAGTCCGGGGAGTGCCACAATCACAAACCGCAGCCCTTCCCAGCCACCAAGAGGAAGAGGAAACAGACAAAACCAAACAAGCGAAAATCGAACAAACGTACGAAAAGCACTAAGATTAGCTCTCTCTTTTCCCCAAGAAAAAAAACTGCGACAAGGTAATCGCAATGCTAAAAGGACTGAAAAACACAAGAACAAAATAATACAAGGTAAGACATAAAACAAATCGCCTCGTAGAATAAACAACAAAGCAATAAAGAGTAAGACTTACACAGGGACCACCGCCTTAGAACGGTCAGTAGAATAAACCACCGAGGGGGGGGGGTGTGTGGGGGGGGGGGGGGGGGGGGGGCTTAAAGCTCTTTTACAGCTAGCCAACTTCACCCTGGGTCCCGATGCTACTCTTAATACAGAAATACATAAAAATTCGGTTCGCTTAAAGGCTCCCAACTCAATGCATCAAAGCGAAAACATGAAAATCAAATTAATCGTAATGATAAACAAAGACGAGTACTCATGGCTAATTCTACTGTATGCCAGAATAAATGAAAACCAATAGTTGAACCACGGAGGGCCAAGCCAAAGACATATCGTCAAGCCCTAACCCACTGGTTAAAGTTTCACGAAGAGGCCGTCATTGAGTCTGAGGCCCGAACCGCCGTCATGCAATTAAAGAGTGAAGCATAGCCATCAACAATGATTGGGTTGACAACTAGGCATGCAGTCTGTAAGCCATATGCAGACCTAGATCTGTCTGTGCACCAATACAGTGATCAGGGCCTTTTCAATTCGCTTATGTATTATACACGACGCTGCAAGCTGGCAACCTTGATCGGATATGCGCTAAGTATCTCACATGATTATATTGAATCATTACAATTACATACATTAATCTATCAAAGCCATGTGGATCATTGTATCTCTGTTAGTGCTGGTCCATTTTTAATTCAAAGAGAGTCTAGTTCGGTTTATCTTTATAATTTATTTTACAGAAATAATAATTTCATGTAAGCAATAATGACCCTGGTCAGACGTCGTGTTTTATGGCGTGTCTGATCTGAATTTACACTGCTTGTCTAGGCCTCAGTTTGGGTCACGCTGGCCATAATGCGTTAAGATAACAACAGCGCAGAAGAATAGCGGTGTACAAAATAATTCCAAGAAATGCAAAAGGGCATCGGTATTATAAACTAAATAAAAAACATGTTCTAGCTTTTTAACGCCACCATTTTGACTTAATTTCTAAATTTAAATTTGGTTTGAAAACACTTCTGCACAAATGTTTATCGGTTCCCCTAATTGTATAGTGATTTAGGCTATAAAATTCGTAATACTTATTTCTCAGAATATTTATCAAAGCGACTCGATACAAAAAAAAAAAAAAAAAAAAAAAAAATGAGATAGGATACAACATACATGCTCTGTGCCAAACTGCATGCAGGGATGTTAATCCAACTTTGTTTCCCTTTTTAAATGCACGACGGTGAGTGAAGCCTCATACTGAATACCTAGACTTTCTTGGGTAACTTCATTTATGTCTTTGTACGAGAACAAACATCGCGAAAAGTCACCTCTGAATAACAAGTATTTTTCTAAAAACAAGAGGCCCACGGGCCACGGGTCGCTCACCTGAGTGACATAGCCACTGTAGATATGCAGATGTTATGCAACATTTTTCCAATCCTGTCATCGCAGCTAATGTAAAGATCATCATTTAAGCAGTTTTTAATTTTAAAGAAGAATATATATGGTATGGCAGTCAACAGAGCGTGATCATTTGAACAAACTCTCAATCACATTTCAACAGTAGGTTCAATGTAAAATTTGGTGGCAATTGGCTAAGTGATTTCTGAAGAATCATGATTTTATACATGTAAACAGCACAGTGGCAGGAAATATAATAAACATAAAGAAGATGGCAGCCATCTTGGATTTCCAATCAGAATGATTTTAGCTACTGTTGATCTACAAGTCACCTCGACACTTCCAATGAACTTTGAGTTGATTGCCCTTTCGGTTCCGGAGATAAAGTTCAAAACAGATTTTCAAGATGGCCGCCATGGCCGCAATTTTGGATTTTCTATCGGAACGATTTGAGCTATATTTGATCTACAAGTCACCCCGATGCTTCCTACCAATTTTCGAGTCAACTGGTTCAGAAGAAGAAACGAAAAATAGATTTTCAAGATGGCCACCATCTTGGATTTTCGATCGGAACAATTTTAGCTATTTTTGATCTACAAGTCATCCCAATGCTTCCTACTAATTTTCAAACCAATTGGCCCTTTTGTTCAGGAAAATAAGCGAAAAAAAAAAAAAGAGTTTCAAGATGGCCATGGCGGCCATCTTGGATTTCCGATCCAAACAATTTAAGCTATTTTAAATCTACAAGTCACTCCAATGCTTCCTACCAAGTTTCGAGTCAACTGGCCTTTCAGTTCAGGAGAAGAAGCGAAAAATAGATTTTCAAGATGGCTGTCATGGCGGCCATCTTGGATTTCCTAAAAAGGACGACTTTAGCTATTTTAATATACAGGTCACCCCGCTGCTTCCAACCTAGTTTAAAGTCAATAAGGCTTTCGGTTCAAGAGAAGAAGCGAAAAATATATTTTCAAGATGGCCGCTTCTTCCTACCAAGTATAAGTCAATTGGCTTTTGGGTTTAGGAAAAGAAACTAAAAGTAAATTTTCAAGATAGCCACCGCAGCGGCCATCTTGGATTTCCGATCAGCACGATTTTATCTATTTTTGATCTACAAGTCATCCCGATGCTTCCTACTAAGTTTGGAATCAATTGGCCTTTCCGTTCAGGAGAAGAAGTGAAAAATAGATTTTCAAGATGGCGGCCATGGCGGCCATCTTGGATTTTGGATCGGAACGATTTTAGCTATTTCTGATTTACAAGTCACCCCGATGCTTCCTATCAATTATCGAGTCAATTGTCCCAGGGGTGTAGGGGGAGTAGACTTTTAAAGCAATTGTTGACGCCGCACGACGGGCGACGCATGACGCACGACGCAAGTCACCCCGATGCTCCCTAACAAGTTTCGAGTCAATTGGCTTTTGGATTTAGGAGAAGAAGCGAAAAATATATTTCCTATCGGCACGATTTTAGCTATTTTTGATCTACAAGTCACCCCGATGCTTCCTACCAAGTTTCGAGCCAATTGGCCTTTCAGTATAGGAGAAGAAGAGAAAAATAGATTTTCAAGAGGGCGGCCATGGCGGCCATCTTGGATTTCGGATCCGAACGATTTTAGGTATTTTTTTATCTACAAGTCACCCCAATGCTTCCTACCAAGTTTTGAGTCAGTTGGCTTTTGGGTTTAGGAGAAGAAGCGAAAAACAGATTTTCAAGATGGCGAGCATGGCGGCCATCTTGGATTTCGGATCGGAACGATTTTAGCTATTTTTGATCTACAAGTCACCCCGATGATTCCTACCAAGTATCGAGTCAATTGGCCCAGGGGTGTTGGAGGAGTAGATTTTTAAAGCAATTGTTGACGCCGCACGACGGACGACGCACGACGCACGACGGACGGCGGACATTGACTGACCACAATAGTGCTCTTCGTGCTCAGGTGAGCTAAAAAAAAAAAAAAAAAACAGTTTTCTGATTTCACAAAATTATCCTTTTGTTTATAGATTTATCCTCTCAAAATAGCTACCTCCCTACAGCATACAGGTTTGTGACTCCCAAAGATTGCTAAGAGTGGTTTAGAGAGTGTACTGAAAATTATAACGGATATACTCGTATACTTCTGTTTATTCCGACAAATGTTTGTATGTATCAACATCAATACAGAAACTTGAACAGGTCTTCCATAGTAAACATTCTCAATATTTAAGTCGAATTTTACACATCAGACATCGTCAGTCTGTTAAACCGCAATGCAATAAATCCTAATTATGGAAATTCTTGACGTAAAGGAGATTCTGAGAAACTGGAACGCATTTCAAATACTGTTTTGTAATTGTTTTTGTTTTTACTTATTTTTATGTACAGTAACATAAATAATATTAAATAAATGTAGAAATACTAAAAGTTTAAATCGTATTGAGTGTATTGTGTCCGTATTTATTACAAATTATCATGTTTTTATTTATTTGTTTATTTATTTATTTATTTTCAGTTTGACAAATATGTGTGTGTGTGGAAGGGAATGGCTGTAGGACGGATAAGTCGACAAAATCTCAGTAATATTTCACTTTATTATAATGAGAATTAATGCGATCTAAACGCAGTTTGTTTTGTTTCCTGATGTTGATGTGTTCTTGATGATAGTAATAACAGAGGTTTTGATTCCTGGTCAACAGAAACACAATAGCCTACACTAACAGCTGATGAATCTCAAAACAGTGGTATTGTAGCTTTCAATTCAACTTCGAATCAAACCTTTCATCCGGAATATCTATTCAAAAGAAGTCTGATTAACAAGCAAACTTTCCAATATCATTACAAATTACTGACAGGTACAGACAGATAGTTTTAAGACGTTTTCGTCCACGTGGTCTAATTAGGACGTTGTTGATCACCAGTACATCATGCTCTACTCAAATACCATTTAGATAAGAACTCTCTGATTGTCACGAAGTGTACGCGACATAATGTATTTTAAGAGGAATGGATACTCATGGTTTGTGTTGCCCATTGTACCTCTCCTGTGCGTGTATCCATTCCCCTAAAGTTGCATGATTTCGAACTGTTAAAGCTGGTTTAACTGATACTCACTGAGTACAAATAAATGCAGAGACAGCATAAGTACGCGGTTGTCACCGTCTAAATAATACCATGCTCCATGAATAAGCTGCATTTCGTAACTATCCAAATATACACACAATGTTTGCCTGTATATTGCTGTCTAGAAGTTCCCAAAGATGCGAACAACCTCTTGGTCTCCGGTGAGCTACACTTATCGTTGAGTCAGTTTCAAATTGGTACGCCAACAGTACATGCCTGTATTGTATGTCTTTAGAACAATATTTTATTATTTTCCGTTTTGCATTTCTTATTCTGTTTCATTGAATTACGTCGGGTTAGAAGGTGTTACACTAATACAAAACTGTACTGCGACAAACAGTACTGCGACAAACTGTACTGCGACGAGAGTACAGTTACGATTCTACAAATACATTTTTAATTTGAAAAATTCAACACCATCTGCTATGATTTATGGTGAGCTTGGAGTCATGCCATTAGCTGTAGATATTCAAACAAGAATGATATCCTTTTGGGCTAAACTTATACAGACCGAACAAGATGAAATTTACAAGTTATCGCCTTTTATTTATAAAATAATATATGCACTACATAATGATAAGGTACTCAAATCTCAATGGGTAGATAGCTTAAAAACACTTATCTGCTCACATGGATTTGGAGGCATTTGGTATTCGCAGAGCTTTATTAATATCAAATGGTTCACAAAAGCATGTCAAAACATAAAGGATGTTTTTATCCAAGATTGGTTTGCGTTAATTGAAATTTCCTCGTCTAGTAACATATATAGACTTTTGAAAACAAAATTTGAGCAAAGTCTGTACTTGTCTATAATACCATCTTACTACTGTAAACGTTTTTTATCCTTCCAACAAGAAACCATCGTTTACCGGTTGAAGTAGGAAGATGGAGAAGCACACCGTTACAAGAAAGATTATATACATATTGTACTGATGATATAGGGGACGAGTTCCATTTTGTCCTAGTATGTAAACATTTTCAAGAATATAGGTCAAAATATATACATTCATACTATTATAGACATCCAAACATTCTCAAATTTGAACAACAAAGCCTAAGAAACTTAAAAAATTATGTATGTTTATAGATATCATCATGAAAACAGTAAATGCAAGTTAAGAAGTATTACAAGCTCTCGAGCGAAACAAATAATATACAGATAATACTTTGGCTTGTAGATGTGCTGTCTAGTCAATGCCTGGGTTGTCTGCCCGGGCTACGACAACCCCATCCAAGGTCATTAATTCATGAAATAAATTAAAGCGGAAACCACACGTCAAGAATGTTAGGCTGATTTGAACCGGGAAGGCCCGGATCAGCTTGCGAACCCAAACTGGCTGATCTGTGCCTCTGCTGTTTGACAATGCATATGACAATGTCTCATGGTTATATTGGCAGCAGCTGGGGCCGGGGTCGGACGGTGCATTCGAACTTGGCCCTCGCTGTGCGCCTAATGACATGATAAGCTTTGATGTATGATATAGCTGGTAAATATATGCATACTTTTTGTATAGATTAATAAATAGCTAGTTGATTTCCGATATTAGTTTATGAGGTATATTATAGATAGGAAATGTAGTTCTTATAGCCTTAACTACTTCCTTTCATTTCGTTTCGGTAAGGTAGTAGAAACGGCTAATGTTATATAGAAATGCAGGAGAAAGCAGATATATAAACAAACCAAGGTTACATGTGCGTACACGTATGTGTGTGTGTGTGTGTGTGTGTGTGTGTGTGTGTGTGTGTGTGTGTGTGTGTGTGTACTGGCACGTGTAATGCATGTCTTTATAAAGCGTTTAACATGATTTGGCCGTCTGGTTCTAATATGTTTCTTTGTCCGTCGACAAAAGTGACGATGAAGTACCAACAGCTGTATCTAACATTTTATTTCATCCCCAACCGTTATATGGTATGTTAGGACGTATAGATTAATTTGCTGAAATTGGTAGTTAGTCTCCCAATGAATATTATATTGACAAATAAACCGAGAAATTACTTCTGATAGGGATGGAGGTTGCATAAAAATCATTTTCAGGATCTCCATCCTGATCAGGAAATTTGGTCAGTATTCCGAAATGGTTGATACTATCTCCAATTGAAATTGTTTACTCTGTAGATGTTTAGTTAAAGCTAGATTATGTATATGACTCTCTTGCTGTATACTTTGTATACCAGAGAATAATAAAATTTTGACTTGACTTGACTTTGACAAACATGACGAAAATATACCTATATAATTTTGACCCCCTTAAACCCCACTTTTATATAGTAAAACGGGGGTTCACAGGGGTATACATTATTTTTTTATTTCCGCTCTTAAACATAGAGTGTTTGTACTCGTTAAAACCGCCTTGTTAAGGCGGTTCTAACGAATACCCACACACTATGTTTTAAGCAGAAATATGAAAAATATCAGAATTTTTTTATCTGAAATTTTCATTTTGTGGTGGTAAAATTTTCAGCATATTTGAATAGGCATGTTTTCGTAATGGGAAAGGGTGTGTTCTGACATATAACAAAAGACGTAGATTCACATCATCGTCTGCATCAGCACGGGTATCATGTGAACTACCTCATAGTGTTTGACCTCTGTTGGCTACCCCACTCCCTTTTTAAATAATAAAGTGTTGAATTTAATAAATAAAGAGCTGAATTTTGAATAAATGTAATAGTAATTTTTATGGTTTTGTATAAAACCTCAAAAATAATGTATGTACCAGTTTCGTTTATTACACCGCCAACTGACAATAGACAGTTTCAAATTTTTCCTGCTGACTACAAATTAAGATTAAAGTAGATATTTTTTCCTATTTGTAACAGAGAGTAGACGATATTTCATTCTAATTATCTCCGAACAAATTGAATGAAATGTCAAATTTTATTTTCTGTCAAAAATACCCATTCAAAATATCTCCTCTTAAGGAATTTGTACAAATTCCCTGAAGGAGATAATTTGAATGAAATGTAAAGTGTCTTATTTCAAGTAGTAAAAAAGAATATCACTTATTTTCATCTAACGATTTAGCCTACACATTGTATATGAAACGAAAGATATAATGATGTGATCAGAACACTAACCTCATATTGACACTGTCTACTATAGTATGATTATGTAAGTGTATAGTAAAGGACTTATTCAAACTGCGCGGATGTACAGCCTGCCCTAAACGATTGCTGTCCCTAAATTCGCTAAGACATGTTTACGCTTGACGCTACATAAGCAATATTATTACAATAGTATAATAACATTTGAGTCGGGCCACACCATTTCCTACAATATTGCTTGTGCGCCCAGCAAAACCTCAGATCAGCCTGCGCATCCGCTCTAAACATCTACCCACAGAATGCCCTGCAAAATCTTTGATCAGACTTCGGATGCTTTGCGAACATGCAATCTTATAGATTATGTTGTGACCGGCTCATATAATTTAGGCATACATTACGTTGTGCGAGTGGGTACGTAATGCGCTGTTTGACTATTAGCGAAAAGGAAAAGTTATGCACAGAACAAATATAAAAAAACACATCTTTGAGGCCATATAAAACATTCTTTAATTCATGTACCTTTCATATGATAATAATTAAGTCTCTTAAATTTGAAATTATTCAATCTTATAGGAGCAAAGTTCGCAAAGGTACGAATCATTGAATTTTTTATAAGTATCATATTAAACTTGAAGCTTGACTGAAATCTCCTCTGTTTATATGCCTTTACATATATATAAATGCTAAATTGTAAAAAGATTATCTTAAAGAGTAACCGCATTTGACATGTATGCAACTGCCTTTGGAAACGTACCCCTTTCAAATTAATAACGCTTCCATGAGACACACAGTGCAAATCGCATCTAAATATGTTTCAAAATATTTTATATCCCATTAGTCTCCCATTGCAGAATTACTTTGATTGCAACGTTTTAACCCTAATTATAGGGACAGGTAACCTGAACAGACATGTAGATCCAGATCGGACGCCGCAGCATCTAATCAGTCTATACTGTTTGTCACTCATCCATTGTTTAGATACAGCAAAACGGTAGCGAAAAACTGACTTGTTCCAATTTTAGTACAAAACTACAGCTGAAGATACCAAAGAAATGCCACAATCACGGAGCACCGCCGTCCCGAGCAACCAAAAGAAGGAGAGTTGAAGAACAAATAATGACAAACAAACGCTACATATGAAACCACCAACCCACAAATAAACAAGAACTGCAACAGAGGGATTTACCTTGGAACGGCAGTAGAATATCTATTGAGGGCTTAACCTAGTTTTACCAGCATGGAACCTCACCCTTATAGTACGGACTCCAATGTAAGAAAATTGCATAGAATCAGAAAGATATACAATTTATTTCGATATTATAAGACAGTTTGGACATGCCTGTATATAAAACAACTATACAGCAGATATTTGTACATTGCTACAGCGTGAAAATCTGCATGTTTCTATAGAGGAACAGTTGATAATAATGTTCAAAACAGAAGCCAGAATGTGTGTTTACATGTGCATAAAACAGTGAAGCAAAAAGTGATACTGAGGCTGTTTTCTGTATTCAAGGGAGCGTACCCTTGTTTACTGCCTGAAGCCAATTTTAAAATTTCGCATGCAAACCGTATTTCAAATACATCTTCTATCGTTTTTTCGATTTTATGCATTAAAGGGTTCATAGAAATAAATTGATACCAAAATATTCGATTTTCGATCCAGTATGGCTGCTACGATAACTTGCAAGAGAACACTTGTTTTGGAAATTTTACGATATCGTTTTTATTGACACATTTTAAATTTTACCAGACACCTTTTGGACGTTCGTGCTTATGAATTTTCTATCAGATTAATTCGTATACTATATAATTTTATATTTCTTTAAGTCTTTAGGATGTATGATGAGTGAGTTTTCTGTAATGTTTGTCATGTCCACATTTTTCAAACATTTGTTGATTGACTTCACTAGATAAGAATATATGAAGACCAAATACAATAAGTCAAGTATTTTCCGCAAACAAAACTGTTCATCGTAATTTCAGAAAGTGCAAACCATTTAACAGAAACGCGACAAGAATTTTAAAAGTTCAGTACTCGTTCAACTGTATAGATAATGTTATCGCTAGACGGATGTGTTTTTACCTGTTAGTATGTACCTTTTTAATCTACACGTAACATTACCAACAAGTGCTGGGCAAAAACTTTAACAGTACCATGCAAAATGCATGCCTTTCGCCAAAACGCAATTAGTTTAAGATTGCTATACAGTGGTTTTGTATCATGCAATATCCAGACATTATATATTAAATAAACACCTGTATATCTTTCCGATAATAGGGTCCTTTTTTTTTTGTTGTTGTTTCTTTTTTTTCGCAAGATACAAGAAATGAGAAACCTAACTATTAAGTATGATACTTATTAATATTTCCCACTATTTAAGGTAAATACGATATTTAATCGAAATAACTCCGACTATGCAGGAGAATAGCTTTCAAAAAGCAATTATCAGCTCTCAGTCCCTGGCCAGATACCGCTTTATGTTTTATAAAATTTACCGGAACTGTATATAACAAGGAATTAACCAATGCAAACATACAGACAAAATTGCAAACACTATTTCTAATTCATTAATTCACATTTCTGTCTCTGATTCACATTGCCCACTTTTAATATGAGTCAAATGTAATTTTACACGATTTTGTAGTAAGCATTATTGTGCCATGGAAATAAATATTCCCTATTGCAGCTGCCGTTTGGTACATTTTTATCATTAAGTGGTACACGCGGCACGATACAATTAGGTTTGCTTTTAGTTAAAACAGGATATCTGTTTAATTTATATTTTGTCAAATTCTTGTATAGTGTTTTCATCACACGTAGTATATTCAAGTGGTGGTATAATTTCAAGGGTAAAATTATGAGAAGCAGGATTCAAACGCAGTCCCGCTAGATCAGCAGACAAACGTTAAGTCTACCGAGCTACAATGAAGCACAGAGCAGCTGGTGCTCCGATCATCCTATTGAATCAACCCAGACTCCTTGCTACGACAGCAATTGAACAACCATCATGTATTATAAACGCCCTTTTTGAGACAATCAATTATTATAAACACTCGACTCTTATTCTGTGTGTAAATGTTTCATGGGACAGCAGACAATACCTAAGGGACAAAACATTTGAGTGACAAAATCCGGCACCAGAACCAAGTGAATGATAAATCATTTATTGTTACCAAAAGCTTTTGTCACTTCAACCATATTTTGTAAGTTTGAGAAAATGTTACTATAGACTGTGATTGTATACGTTCTTTCATAATGTTATACGTGTATATACCGCAAGCAAACAGACAGATGGATCGCAGCTGTAGGCGGATGCAACAATATGTTGTAATTTTTTCTTTCCTTAGTCTTCAACTCGTTTAGAGCAAATGATTTTTCCCTAACTGTATCTTGATATGAAAAAGGTTTGAGGTCACACCTCATACGCTCGAAGCAAAGACTCATACATTCTAAGGTCTGTTAACACGATTGTTTATGATTTCTTACCATGTATGCGCACAGCCGCGAAGGTGGTCGATAGGCCACAACCATTTCAGCAATCTTTCGCTCCCCTAACAAAGGAGGTTCCACATAAAATTTGTTAACATAAAACGGACCAGTGGCTTCAGTAGAGAAGTCGTTTGAAAATGTGCACGGGTGACAACGGACAGGCGATGAACAAAAAAAAAAAAAATCATAAACGCTGTGTAACAATCGTCCAGCAGTTTTCCACTAGTCAACATTGACATGTTCAAAATTTTAAATAGGTATGGTCAATATGGTAAGCAGTTAATGTATGCGAATATTTAGAGTAAATACGGTACAAACTTGTTACATGAAGTTATTATGATAGTTACAATGTAATCTTTAATCGCAACCGCAATACACGGCATCTGATCAGTGTTTACACTGTTTACCACTCACCCAGCAGTTTTTAGACACCAAACATGGGCTGGAAAACAGACTTGTTTACATTTAAGTGCAAGTACGATAAGGGGTGAATGCGTTCGAATATTCGGGGTAAGTGGTTTGCAATTTACTTTTGTTCTTATCAAACTGTACACGTAAAAAAGTGTTATTTAATATACTAAAATCGACTTTTTTCAAAATTTTGGATAAGTATGGTAAGCGTTTAGATATTCGAGTGTCTACAGGAGGCTATAGGTCCAGATGTCCGAGTTTTTACGGTAGGCTATAAGTTCAGATGTCCGAGTATTTACGATAGGTTATAGGTTCATATGCAAATTAGTTACGGTAGGCTATATGTTCAGATGTCCGAGTATTGACGGTACGCTATAGGTTCAGATGTACAAGTTTTTACGGTGGGCTATAAACAAGATAAAACACATTGGCCTCGTTATCCTGTTTTATGACATCTGAGAGCAGTCAATGCAAACTAGCAACAGACGGCGAACAAACTGTTGAGCGCCCTAGAGCACTTGTTATCTGAATATGACATATTTCCTGAGGCATCCTAATTTGTACTTTAGGAAACTTTAGAATCAAAGTTTTTTAGCTTCAGAAGTTAAATGAACACTTTCCTTATGACATTTGCGACATTTGATGTTAGTTTGTTCTCGTCAAGATTAACCCACTTTTTAGAAGGTGGCAATGGACGTTTTCTTTCGCGTGAAAGTAATCCGCCTTGAAATTATCCATACATGTAGCTGTGTAGAAAACCTAGACCATTGGAACTGCTTACAATCTTTTTTATAGAGTAGACCCCTTTTAGAAGAAGCTTGGTGTGCGGGGAAGTAAACAAAAAGTCACAAAAATGTATCAAGTCTCCTTAAACGATGTGTTAGCATATGTACAATATAGTCCCAGTATTAATACTAACGGACCAATAAAAACAAACATATCTAGATATTGTTTCAAATGATGTTCTAGACCAAATGACAACAACCTTTATGTTGAGCCCCTCAGTACTGATCACTGATACTTTAATTAATCAAATAAGTAAATTGATGGTATATATTTATCAAAAAGTAGATCTTGGTGACCAACGTTGTCTATAAGCCACTTTGAGTCGTGGGGTTCATGCGGTAATAATGATATACTAAATTGACTGGGGCCGGCAGATTTTAAACTACAACACAAAAATCCCAAGTCGCTGGTGTATTTGGGCAAATTTTTGATGTAGTGGCCCACTCTTATACGAATGACATGGACATGTGTGATGTGTCTACTAATTATGTTCAACACTTATGGACAGTCAGATACGCGTTCGATCCCATAAACATAATCGATGACACTTCAGCAAAAGTATATCATGGCGACCTACTTTCATGCAAATGATCCTGTGTTTAAGGGTCTGGGGCCACGCAGTTTAAGACAGAGGTTAATCCCGAATATTTTGCTAGTGAATAAGTAAACTGGATACAGGTAGTAGATTTCCCGCCATTCTTAAAAGGGGTACAACATTTGTGATTTTCTTGTTCCTATTGAAAAGGAGATTACCTAAAAAAAAAACAAAAAAAACTCCCTGTTCTTTTAAATCCTATTCAGAAGGGGACAAATATTTTGTGAGAGATGCCACCCCTTAAATAGTATATCTATTTCCCTTAAAGTCTGTGACAATGTCCTCATTTTATAAGAACTGACCATGAGTCCAGTAATTAGCATTCACTTGTAAAATTTCAAGTTTCTGGGATGACGGTAGTCCAGATAAAAGTCTTGTGTATCTTTACATGGACGGACGGACGCACATACGTGCGGGCATACAGATGTACTAACACCATATGCATGCCATGTCTCGCCCGGTGGTCTTGTGTCTAACAACTGTCGAAAGAAAGCACTGAACTCCTAAAGTTTAGTGCGTCAGCGTGTATGCACGTTTTTACCTAATTGGGTTAAACTAAAACAAGAGAAAAGGACTCTCAGTCACCTGGTGGAAGATCTGTATTGCGAAAGTAAGCGCCTCTTGCTTGATAAGACACATCCACTCTGATGTTGCACGATGCAGATAACAGCAAAGCATTAAATATTTGCTTTGCTAATAAGGCCACGATGTGAACGAAATGTGCTGCCGACTTCATACAAACAGATGGCCTCTTGAAATACACTCATGACCAAAAGAATAAGAGTTCTGGTAAAACTTTTTGTTTCTCAAGATGCAGGGATATGTTACTTTACATTTGGTGAACAAGACATCAGTTTGTGTCACCATTACGTTCACAAGATCTATGTAACAGTTATCCTCATGTTAACCCATAATATAAAGTGAAAAAAATGGGCATTATTAGGCGGGTTTTCAGATTTACAGTATTTAAAAACCTCATTCTTGTAACCTGTTTGCCACACAAATCAATTTAATGAGTTAAAAAATAAACGTTCTACTCATTTCCCATTGTTTACGCTGACGATGGCAGGCTGACACTGCTCTGGATAAGAACATATATTGTAGGTACTCATTAAAAGCGTCTCCTGTCAGAACCGCATTACAGAGTACCCACAACATAGTTTTGTTTAGAAATGAGCAAAACTCAATATATTTGTTTACAAGTGGTTTATCAAGAGCTCTTGATAGATAGCACAGGTGTGTTATCATAATGTACAAGTTATATTATATAACAGTTAATACTATGGCGTATTTCGAGGAAATGTTGTGGAAACACTCAGAATCATTAAATAGAAAATATTGTGAAAACAAGGTAAGAAAAACGTTCAGGGAGTGCGACAATCACAAGCTGCAGCCCTTCCCACACACCAAGAGGAAAAGGAAACAGACAAAACCAAACAAGCGCAAATCGAACAAACGTACGAAATGTACTAAGATTAGCTCTCTCTTCCCCAAGCGAGGTAACTTCAATGCAAAAAGGACTGGAAAAAAACAACAACAAAATAACACAAAGCAAGTGTTGGTCTTACTCTTTGTTGCTTTGTGCTTTATTCTACGAGACGATTAGTTTTAAGACTTGCCTTGTGTTATAAATCACAAAGCATCAAAGAGTAAGACTAACACCGGGACCACCGCCTTAGAACATTCTTATTTCATATAAAAGACGAATGCATGTCTCACCTTTTTGTCATCTAACATGCAATCCTCACTGACACATACAATCATTATTCGAGAATATAACACTGTTTAAAGTTTATAGCCAGTAAGTAATTATTGATTTTGTCTTTATAAAGAATTTTTCCTCATTATCAAGTGTTTATTTACATATGTAACATATTGCCGCTTGTAACATGTTTTCATGTATATTCAACTGCCATAAAATCGACATCGTCTAAACGCTACAACTGACTTTTGTTCGTGTTTTGATGAATCGAGACAATAACCGATAACAATAGAACTAAAAGCCTCCGCATTTAACTTAAGATATTTTCCAGTTAGATTACATAGCAAAGCACTACCATAATGGATGGGTAATGCGGCCTTCTAGTTAAATTTCCAGAGGGTTTCCGTGCCATAAATGTTTTTTGACAAGAAAGTCCTTGCTTCACTTATAGATCTATCCCGTTCTTTTCCATTTACCTTTCTCTGGGAAATCCCTCGACATGACTGAAATAATGTTGACAGCCCCGTTGAATTTCAACTGAAGCTAAAGCATATTATAAAATATACACCTACACTACTGAAACTACAACTGTGCCAACAATCTATAAAATGCCCAGCCATGCGTGATGCCAGTTGCTGCAGCCCATGTTGAAGGGCCGAGATCTCAAAGTCATCAAATGTGAAAGATAGATCAAGATCAAAGTTGCGCATGACTTTGCTCGAACTTATACCTTATAGTACGTTTTAGGGTATTACGCCTTTTGTTACACATATTCCTCTAAATATAATCAGCACATATCTAAGGTGAATGGATATTCTTGGTAGAGTCGTCTCCAATTTTCACAGAAGAGACATTTTTTTGCGAATTCCCGTTTCATGTACACTAAGCCCCTTAAGGAAAGGGGTCCACTCTGAAAGGATAGAAATGGCTCCGATAGATATGGGAGCAAATTTTACCTTTACGTGTAAATCCTTTTTCGGAATGGAGTTTTGACAGTTGCCTCCCTATAAAATGTATTCATTCTTAAAATGACTATTAAGTTTATGCGTCAAAATGCACTTGGATGGCTGAGCTTGTCAGCATGCAACTGGGTGGCTGAGCTGAGCTTGTCAAAGTGCACCCCTGTGGCTTGAGATGAGCTGAGCTTGTCAAAGTGTACCTAGATGGGTGAGTTGAGCCGTGCTTTTCAAAATGCGTCGGGGAGGGGAGGGAGAGCGGGAAAGCTGGGCTAAGCTTGTCAAATGCACCTGGACGAGCTTGTCAAAATGCACCTTGATGGCGAAATTTAGCTGAGCTTGTTAGAATGCACCTGTATGGTAGAGCTGAGCTGAGCTCGTCAAAATACACCTGGATGGCTGAGCTGATCTAAGGTTGTAAAGATACACCTGGATTGCTCAGCTGAGCTGAGCTGACCTTGTCAACATGCTCTTGGATGGTAGAGCTGCGCGAACTGAATCCCAGTTATAATATGTTCATGTTGACATGTATTGTATCTGTATTTATAAATAAAATATGTTTAAACTAAATGTACCTGGATGGTAGAGATGAATTTGTCAAAATGCATCTTGATAGTAGAGCTGAGCTGAACTATTTTTTCATGTTCAACTCAGCTGAGCATGATAATTTTTTGTTAAGAAATATATAAATGCCACCAATAGTTGGCATTTTAATACTTATCAGCAGAGAAAATATTTATGCTCAGCTATGTTAAGCAAGAAAGATTTTGGAATCGTTAGTAATTTGAGAATTATTAGCAGGACAAATTTCATGCCCAGCTGAGTTGAGCAAAAAAAAAGTTTTATAACCTCGGGGCCTGGATGGCTGAGCTAAGCTGAGCATGTCAAAATGCACCTGAATGGCTGAGCTGAACTCGGACGGACGCGGTATACACCCAGGACCTGTGACGCTGTCGGCTTGTGTCAAAATAAGTAGCAATTTCCCGTCAGTGATTTGTTACTGAGACAAATATGTTGATTTCAAGGGCAACAGAAATTAAAAAAAAAAAAAAAAATACATGGAGCTTTTAATATCTCGAATATTATTATTACTTTCACGAAGCATAAAAGAGAGTTCACAATAACGAATAAATAATTTAGGCTGAAATTTCGTGTTTCTATCAGTCTGGCTCCTCTTATGACGGATACTTTGCTGTGGGTAAGAATAAAATATAGTTATAAAATACAGGAACAGTCAAACATCAAAAGACGCCTCTTTTCTGACGTCTACGGCTGCAATGTTTTGTGTGTTATGATAATTGCTGTATGTTCGTTGTGGTGATGCATGGTGGTATGCATGGTGGTATGTAATGGGATGCATGGTGGTAGCTGACACCTGTTCTCCAATATAAGTTCATCTGAAGTTATGCTCCAGGTCGGCTTATACAGTGGCCTGTTGTTCGTCGTCTGTCCGTCGCCCGTCCGTCCGTCCGTCGTTAACTTTTTTTTACATTTTACAAATCTCCTCCAGAATCGTAGGTCGGATTTAGCTGAAACTTGGTGGGAGGCATTGGTGCTACATGGAGATTCAGAAATGCAAAAATCGTTCTGTTCCAATATCTAAGATAGCCGCCATGGTTGTTGGATTGAGCTAAAAACTTGATGGGAGTCATCGAGGAAACATGGAAATTCAGAATCGCTGAAATCGCTCCTTTCCGATATCAAAGATTGCCGCCATAGCGGCCATCTTTAAATTCTTCAATCCACATATCCTCTCAAACCGTAAGCCAGTTTGAGCTGACACTTAATGGGAGGCATCGGAGCGACATGGAGATTTAAAAGTACTAAAATCGTTTCGTTTCGATATCCAAGATGGCCATGGCGACCATCTTGAAAATCTTCAAACGACATCTGCTTTCGAACGGGAGTTGGATTAAGCCGAAACTTGGTGGGAGGCATCAAGAAGACATAGAGATTCAGAATTGCAAAAATCGTTCCGTTCCTATATCCAAGATGGCTGCTACGGCAGCCGTCTTAAATTCTCCAAATACATCTCCTTCCAAACCGAAATGTGGATTGAGTCGAAATTTGATGGAAGGCATCGGAGCGACATACAGATTCAGAATTGCTTTAAATCATCGTTGTGATATGTCCATCTTGAAAATCTTCAAACCACATATGCCCCAAATGGTATGTCGGATTAAGCCAAAACTTGGTGGGAGGCATTTGGGCGACATGGACATTCAGATCTGCTAAAATCATTTTGTTATGATATCCAACATAGCCGCCACGGTGGTCATCTTGAAAATATTCAGCTGCTATCTGTTCCCGAACGGACTGAGCCGAAGCTTAGTGGAAGGCATAGGGACATCATGGAGATTCAGAATTGCTTAAGTCGTACCGTCCCGATATCCAAGATGGCCCCCATGGCGGCCATCTTGAAAAATCTTCAAACCACATCTGCTCCCGAACAGTAAGTCGGATCGAACTAAAAGTTGGCGGGAGGCATATGGACTGACATGGAGATCAGAATTGCTAATTTCGTTTTAAAGATGGCCGCCATGGCAGCTATCTTAAAATTCTTCAAATGACATCTCCCAAACCGTAAGTGAGATTTTGAAGGCATTTGAGTGTTATGGGGATTCAGAATTGCTAAAGTCGTTCTTTTCCGATCAAGGTAACATTTCGTTTCAGAATAGCTAAAAACAATCTGATCTGCTAGCCAAGATAGCCACCATGGCACAATTTAACATATCATGATCAGCCTAATGCAGGTAAGCGATTTATTGCCAACTTGGCCTCTAGTATTTTTTTTTTTTTTTTTTTTTTTTCTGTTTGTGTTTTAAACCTTTGGGGTTTAGTGCTCCTGAAAGAAGTTATTAATTTTAAAGAGTGATTATTGAGGCTCAGCGTGGGAACGTACATTCTGATGTGTGCGTCCAACGAAGACTCAAATCAGCCTCTGCTTTGGCTTGAAGACATTTTGCGTCCTTAGCTATCCAACTGCGCTCATGATACTGATCTGAGTCTTAGCTGGGCGCATATGTTCGAAACAGTTTTCTGAAGTTGCGGCTTAATAATAATTGCGTCCAACGGGAACTGCCGAGCAGTTCCCCGAACGAAGCGGTTCGGCGTGCAGACGCACTAGTATAGACTACCGATGTGACCAATGATGTGTGTGACCAAAAATGTGATGGTCCAACAAACGCTTGGGTGGTTCAGTGCTTATCCTGAAAAACAATAAGCGTTCCATGATTTGGCAAATCTGACACGGCGGCCGTGCCGATAATAGCAACAAAACAGCCAATAACGCCAAGTATTCCAAATTGCATGGGGTTGAATCACGAGACTTATGACGTCAGCCTACAAAATTTTCGATCGCGGCCTTTTTGAATTTTATCTTCACTTCGAATTTTATTTCTCTTCATTCCATTCTCCGTCTGTTTACAAGCTAAGCATGATTCGTTTCGTACATAAGGTACTATTTGTTTGACCGGTTTGATTTATGTTATAATTGTTTTCTGCTTTTCATAATGTGTAGGACTCACAAAAGTAAATAAATAAATATAAAAATAAATATTAAAAAACAAGACCAAAAAGAAACAAAGACAAAAACGCACAAACGGTCAAATATGTTTAGGAAACATCCTGAAACAGTAAAATGGATTTTGGTAAGTAAGCGAATGATAGTATATTGTCGTTGTACCTGTCATCCGCATACACTAGTTTTCGGTATTCGGAGAGCATGGCCCCCGCCCATTGGGGCCCGCGAAATAGATGGGCTGCCTAAAGCCTCCATGGCAGAGCTGCTAGTAACTAAGCAGGACCCGAATTCATGTGATCGGGTCGGGTAAAAGTTCCACAAATTTGGAGGCAATGTCTCTGAACTACTGAAATATTGTACGATATATCGCAATTCATGCAGTGGATTCAGAAGTCAAGCGTGGTCTGAAATCAAATTCATTTAGATCTGGCCAACCCACCTATGAAGCATGTGATGATAATTTGGACGCACGGATATAGGTAGCACCTATTAAATTTATATTAGCCACAATAAGTGAATTTAGAATGGTCATGTTTCCAAATATTTAGTATTAAAGGCTGTCGAGTTTGTTATTGATAAGGTATTCTTGCATCTAACACACAACACTTCGTCGGGTAATGTACATATACACAACCAGGGGGTCTTTGCTGTTTGCTTTCGCTTATCAGTACTTAGTATTACGCTGTTGGTACTGGACTTCAGCACTGGTATCAGTACTTCGGCACTGAGCTGAAATTGATCTTGTACTATAATGTTATTAACCAAGTAATTTCATACTGGCCCTGTTATAGGTCCGAGGTCTGCTGTATTGGCCCGAGGCTGTAACTGTAACTGTAATGACAATTTTATTAATTAACTTCAATAATGATAATAATAAAAACTTGGGGAAATGCAATAACTTGATTCATGACAATTTGTTAATTAAAATTCTATTTTCATTATTGTTGTCTTTAATGTGATGATAGATGTCCAATAATTAATAGCGTTAATTTGAAACTTAACTGTGTCTAACTATCTAGAATATTTACTGCATTTGTGACACAAAACTACCCATCTGCTTGACAGCCAGGGTGCCAACTGACACCTGAACAGGAGGAAGTTTTGGGATGTCATATGGCGGGCAATGTCATGTGTTTTCGAAGTGGTGAAGAGGACATGAAAATCCCAGAATCTGTTGCTGACTCAAGTGGCTGTCACATCCTACCGAAACCTGGACCTGATTTAGGTCCATGGAACTGTAGCAGGTGAGATACATTTGATTTCTTATCATTGTTGCCTATGGAGAAATTAATAGGGGTGTGTAACCAGTATGCTTATTGATAAGACGATAACAATATAACTCTACCTTCAACTCTATAAATGAAGATAGCCAGGAAAGGCTACAGTCATGACTCACAGCTTTCCAGAAGCACCGAAAGAAGATGAGATGTAGAAGAGACAATGACAAAAGAAAATATATTTGCAATAACTGAACAAAGAATCACTGCAACAGAGGGGCGGTAAGCAGAAGATCTATTTCAGGGCTTCGGACTAGCTTTCGCATTTGGAATAAATGTTTTGTAAGGGTGACGTAGTGTCATATTTTGTGGTTAAAACCCCTGCTCAAGTTATCCGATGATTTCAGTGAGAATCTACGTTTGTAATTCCTCTGTGTCCAGTTCGTTGGTAACTGTCCTTGCCTCCTTGCGATTATACCTTTTGTTACTTCTGCACATGATTCCTTGGGATGTGATTTGTGAGTGTAACCTTTCGCGTGTATACTCGCTTCAAGCCATAAACATACGCATAAACTGCTAGCTTAAAGACATTTGTCATTATATTTACTAAAGTATCAATGTGTAAAAATTAGTCACAAGCGCATTTATTAATTGATCTGCCAATCCAGCATACCTTATACCTTTCTTGTTTGTTGTTCCCTACTGCACAATACTACACAACAGATTGTTCTATTATGGTGATAAGATACAGCTTAAAGATATAGCATTCTAAGTTGGAACGTTTTATCTTAATGTTTGAAAGGGAGACCACTGCAACAGAAGAGAAATTGCTTCCCTGATATAAAAAAATAATCCCTTTAGTGGCAATAATAGAAGTAAGACCTTATTTCCGGGGAAGCAAATTCGTTCTTTTAGATCAACCACTTTGAGTAGAAAATAGTGCCTGGACGATTCAAAATCACGTTCATGATCGTCACTGCATTGTATAGCCCTATAAAAGTCCCTTAGCTCTGCTTCAAATAATTTGGTTCTGTCTTTATACAAATAAGCTTCTAAAATAAACATGAGAATGATATGTTCTTAACCCTTAGTAAGCTGATGGTAGAGATACCAGACAACAAATTATTGGCACCTTCTTCTTAGAAGAAGAGAGCTAGAAAAACTAAAAAAAATGGAAAGCAAGCGTTAGAAAAGTGGACTTTAGCACGCCATATGAAAGCAGGGGGCGTCAAAACAAAATAACGTTCCGATACTGTGTAATATTTCAATAGTTACTGTTATCATCATACCGCGAATTACAAAGGTATAGGTGGGGTTTTACGGAATTGCCATTGGTAAGACCTTTGAAGTTAAACATGTCGTCCACCTTTAACTCTTTAAACGGTGTTTTTAAATACAAAATGTTGTTAATGTTCTCTTGGACTCGAAGTAATTCAGTTCTATGTGGGTTTGTGTTGACATTTGAGAGTTTATCCTTCAACGAGGGGCTAGTCTAATATAGTATTCTGAAAGATGAAAGATGGAATCACTTCAGCAATATCAGTTTTAAGGGTTTAATGTTGACGTTGCTTAAAAAATTAATCTGTTTTATTGCAAACATTTCAACTTATTTTCAACGATATATTGCCTTTGTTTAAGTCTATGATTTTCTGTTAAATGTTCATCAAAATTTCACGTTTCAACTGGACTTTCTGGGGTAAAGATGTGTTTTGGTTCCAAAAAGTTTATTATGAGAACTTCGCGGTTTAATGCAGTTATTTATTTAAGAAAAGAAGCTAGCTGCCGTATAACCTGAAATACTGGACTGTAGCATTAGTATAGTAGATTACGTTTCTATTTTTATTTTTCGCAGACAGTAAGACGACATTTTATGCGAATCGTCTACTTAGGAGAAGATTTGCTTGAAAGTCAAGTCACAACTGCAAGTAAATAATAGGAAAATATGTATCATTTGTTGTGCGCTAGTTTTTACAAGCGTAGTAAGTGTTAAGAGTTTTCTGATACTTATGCTATTAGAAGCTTATTTTAGAATCAAACATAACAGCTTAATCAGATCTTGTGTCAGGGGAATTTGGTGGGGCTGTACATAAGTTCTCCTGCCTGTGCACTGTCTGACCTGTGAGTGTTCACAAAGGAATTACATTGATCAATCAATGTTGTTTGCATTTATAAAATGTCCCTAAAGCGCATATTTTCACCGTGCAATAGATAGTTGTTTTTTCCTCCTTTCTTGTTTTAATGTTACACAGAAGCTGTCTTGTCAGCTTTTCCAGTCGGTCTTGTCTGTTTTTCCCATCGTTAATTATTCACAGGGGTCATAATAAGTACATAACTTATTTGTTTAGAGACATTTTTTTATACAAACTTTGATATGAAACGCATCAGAGCCCTTTTAATGACTCGTATTTCACCGTTATGGTGCTTTCATTATCAGCCATATCTGTTTTATTGATTATAGATATAGCTGTCATAAGTAATGTTATCATCCTACTAACTAAAGTATGAGGCAAGGAACTTAATGGGACTGGATACACTTGATAGGTGTTCTGCGTTCTGAACAAGAGAAACATCTTTTCAGACTTTGGGGTCTGGGAAGAGCTGCGGTTTGTGATTGTGGCACTCCCTGGACTTTTTTTCTGTTTGTCTTGCTGCACACCAAGTCGCTTCTAAAAAGGGTAAACTCTGAACGGAAAGAAGTTGCTACCTTTTCAGACAAGAGACAAAACAGTTTTGACATAGTTGCCATCCCTGAAAGTGTGTCAAATGACCATAATAAAGCTAACCTGTATGGTTTACTAAACCAAAATTTCCCTTCAATTCATTCTTTAAGATATTTAACTGACACTCACAATTATGTCAGCAGTTCACAATGCAGTATGGCTATGCTTCACTCTTTAATTGCACGACGGCGGTTCGGGCCTCGGACTCACTGACGGCCTCTTCGTAAAACTTAACCAATGGATTGGGGCTTGACGATATGTCTTTGGCTTGGTCCGCCGTGGTTCAACTATTGGTTTTCATTTACTCTGGCATACAGTAGAATTAGCCATGAGTACTCGTCTTTGTTTATCATTGTGATTAATTTGATTTTTATGTTTTTGCTTTGATGCATTGACTGAGTTGGGAGCCTTTATCCGAACCGAATTTTTATGTATTTCTATATTAAGAGTAGCATCGGGACCCAGGGTGAAGTTTTCTAGCTTAAAAGTGCTTTAACCCCCACCCCCCTCACACACACACACACACACCACCACCACCACCACCCCCGGTGGTATTTCAAAACCGTAATTGTGTGTTTGCTTCAATATTATAATAGGTTTTAGGTATTGAAAACTTGGATTATTCTACTGACCGTTCTAAGTCGGTGGCCGTGGTGTTAGTCTTACTCTTTGTTGCTTTGTGGTTTATTCTACGAGGCGGTTTGTTTTATGTCTTGTGTTATTTTGTACTTGTGTTTTACAGTCTTTTTAGCATAGCGATTACTTCGCTTGGGGTACTGAGAGCTAATCTTAGTGCTTTTCGTACATTTGTTCGATTTGCGCTTGTCTGGTTTTGTCTGTTTCCTCTTCCTCTTGGTGTCTGGGAAGGGCTGCTGTTTGTGACTGTGGCACTCCCGGGACTTTTCTCTTACCTTTTTTTCAATTTTCCCTTCGCCCACTATGCCTGTTAGCGTAAACAGAGAGTTAGAATAATATGGAAATATGGGAATAAATATCCGGGGCTTAAAAAGTCTGTTCATGGATTGACTACAGAGGATCGCCAAAACGTTAAAAATGAAATGAGAATGTGAGGTATCTTTTTATGTATATGTTTAATGCTATTACCCAAAAGATTTGTTCTTAATTTCGGATATGTTCTTTCAAAACGTTTTTTAAGCGACCTACATATTTCGGAAAAACTGAATATGAATTATTCAAATATTTCACTAAAATAAAGTAAAGAAAAAAAATAAATGAGCCAGTTATAGTCACCGACCGACCAGACGAAACATGTATCCGAATTAGGGCGAACATCTTAAGGTCAGTTGTATGTCTAACCATCCAAAACTATCAGTAACCATACATCAACTTGTGTAAGCGTATGTCGTACAGTACAAGAGATATGTACTGGAAAAGCTGATTGTATGAACTAGGTCAAAGGTCAACATATAGGTCACAGAGAACTACCTTTGTTACGCGACGCGCCGTGTAATAGATATGCAACAGACAACTGTTTTACTTTGGTACACAACACACATTATATAAACATTGGTAAGCCAAAGCTATTCAGTACAAGCGACCGTACGAGTTAACATATATATTACACAGACCTACTTTGGATATCGTATCGTCTTCCATAAGTGTATTCTTTTAGCAAAGTTAATAAGGACAAGACAAAACAGGTCGCAGTATTTACAAAAACGAATCAACTTATAAATCGCAGTAACACGCTTAAAATACGTAACGTAGTAGTTGTATCAAATCATTCAAAAAAAAGGGTTCTTTGGTAATATAGAAGGAACGAAAAACAGAAAATAGCAGGATCGGTTTAATTTAACTGTCTATGAGTAGTAATGAAATATTGCACCATCCCTGACGTCAGCAGATTTGGGTGGAACTTTCTATTTAACATAATGGTGTTATGGGCTCAGTAGTCATAAAGGACCAGAAAATCAATTATCAGAAGTAAATCAAAGCAGGGGTGATGTTTTACTGCCTTCACACAAGCGTCCTGGGTCGTAAATAATATTACAAACCGCTTTGGTACGAGTATGCATAGGCCTTACAATACATGACATAAATGAAGCAAGCCAGAGGAATGCAAAACATCGTCTGCAGTAGAGGTTCCCATACATCAAATGTAACTAGAGCTGTCAGAGGACCTGACCCTAACTCCGCTGCAGCGCTATCAGAGAAGAAATACCCATACTGTTGAAATATTTTGAAATTATGCTTACCAGATAACATCACAATAGGAATGGTAACATGGCAACGTAAAACCTATCAAGGGGATTGACTCCATGAGTTATGTGCCCTTGGTCCTGATTCACGAAACATCAACCCACTTTCCATGTATGTACGAGGTTTCAACTTTGTTACTCTTACAGTTCTTGAAAAAAGTATAACATTTTTTTTCATTAATTGCAAATTGTAAAACATATCAAAGAAGGTTACTCAAAGAATTGTAGGCCCTTTGCCTAAATCTGGTATACACGATACAACAGCCCATTGTCCTTGTCTGTTACAAGTTTCAACTTTATTGCTTTCATACTTCTTGAGAAATCTGTAATGCAAATTTTTATTTAAGGCAAATTCTAAAACCTATTAAGAAGTTTAACTTCAAGAGTTATTGGCGCCTGGTCCTAATTCTGGTATATGCAATACACCAGCCTACTGTCCTTGTTGTACCAGGTTTCAAAATTGTGAGCCTTACAGTACTTGAGAAAAGTGAGACGAATTTTTTTCAATAATGGCAAATTATAAAACCTATTTAAGGAAGTAACCAAGATTTATAGATCCTTGGCCCTGATTCTGGTACATACAATACATCAGTCCACTGTCCATGTGTGTACCAAGTTTCAACTTTACAGTTTCATAGTTCCTGAGAAAGCTATAACGAAAATTTTTCATTGATGGTAAATTGTATAACTTATCAACTTTTCATTTATGGCAAAGTGTAACACCTATCATGAGATTCAAGTCCAAAAGTTATGGGCCCTTGGCCCTGATTCCGGTATACACAACACATCAACCAACTGTTCATATGTAAATTCAACTTTGTAACTATTATAGTTCTTGAGAAAAGTGTGACAAAACTTTTCATTGATGGCAAATTGTAAAACCTATCAAGTAACGTAAGTTCAAGAGTTATTGACCCTTGGCCCTGATTCTAGTACACACAATACATTAGTCCATTGTCCATGTATGTACCAATTTTCAACTTAACAGCTTTTATATTTCTTGAGAAATCTGTTACGAAATTTTTCATTTATGTTAAATTGCAAAACCTATCAAGGGACGTAACTCCAAGAGTATGGGTCCTTGCCCTTGATTCCGGTAAACACGATACATCAACCCACTGGGTATGTGTGTACCAAGTTTCAACTTTGTTAATTTTACAGTTCTTGAGAAAAGTGTCACGACAATTTATCTGATAATTGAACAGAAGATAGGAATGACGGACGGAAGGAATGACGGAAGGACAAGGCAAATAGATTTTTTTTTCAAAGCGGGGTTATAATAGCCCTAGGTCGTATTGTATGGTAAATATGCGCCGAATAAATGCGTTGGTTAAAATTAGGCTATCGATAACAATGTAGGGACCTACATTTGAAATATGCCACATCATCTTCGGTAGACATACCCAATAATCGAATTCTGTCAATTATATAATACAGGACTAACGGACTGGTAATTATTTTTTTCTTAAGTAGGTCAGAGATCAGAATATAGATCACATATTGGTTTGGTACGGGACACCCCTCCTCTTTCGCAATTGTGTCTCAACAACATATTTGTTAAGTTTAAGCCACAAACTACAGGACATATCCAACGCTCACTTTTTATAAACTAGATCAGAGGTCACTGTTACCTTGTATAGCTATGCGACACAAGCACAGGCGAGTAAAGTCAGGCACATGCTATCTGGAAATATTCAGCGCGATCCACCGTTGTGCAATTAAAGCGGGCAACAAAATAGTTAATACAGATTTGATCACTGAGCATGCGGCATGTTGCTTAACATATACATTATATTTCATTATTTGTATCGATTGAGATGTCTGTGAATTATTCTGCAAAACAGACTGACAAACATTCTCCTGAATCTGTAAAGAAAGTCACAACAATAGCTCGGGTTCCGATAGGCCTTGTTGACGTAACTATAATTATTATTAATAATATTTTGTCAAGCTGAGAAAATGAGAATGTTAAATGTAAATAGGAAAGTAATTTTAAAATAAGGATAATTATCTTTGTTATAATTTTTATTTATTAGCCTTTTTATTCATGAGTTTCTGAAGTGGACTATTCCATCCTTGAATTTGGACTTGTCCACTAATGCAAATGGTGGGGGCGGGGGGAGGGGGGGGTTTCAGTCTAAAAACACAAACGGATTAGCAATCAGTGTAGATCGTGATAAGACGACTCGTTACGATCTGCACTGTTTTGGTCTGCGGGACTGTAAGGGCTACTATATACTTGACACGGATTCTCCTCTCCGTAGTCGTATCAGACTTGAATGTTGTAGGCATTTGATGACAGCATAAGATATAGTATAACATTTAACTGTCTGGTGACCTGAGACTTCTGGTTTCCAGCTGTATTACGTCAAATAAAGAATTGAAACCAGACGCCATAGGTCTCCGGACAAGGTTATATTTAGCCCTATATTGGTTTTACTTTGGAAGTTAAAGGGTAAACAATAGATATATTGCCCTGGATATAAAGGCAAGCGAGTACAGTATTTCCTATGATAAAGATTGATTGGTTCTTTATTGATTGATTCTTTATATCCTCCTTACAGAAGAGCACATACAAACAATTATAAACAAACATTTACAATACATGTCACTAAATTACATGGAAAACAACATATGTACAAAGAGATGAAATATGAGTGGTATAATTACTAACACCAGCCCGGAAAGTAAGGAAGAATGAATGATCATTCTGCCTTTTTGTCAGCGTCTTCATGATACATACATTAATATATAATCAAATATAGGTATAATACCTGCATGAAGAGCATAAAGTATCAGATTATTGTCCTTGATACGAGATAAGTTTGCATTACTGTTTAATGTTAGCCTATACTTTGTCCTTCACAAGTATTTTGAGAATATGAACAAAACGTGCTATTGAGCAATAAAAGTGTTCTTTACTGTCAACGTTTAAGACGTCCTGTAACCAGTGCAAAGTTGCCAAACAAGACAGACAAAAGTGTATCACTGTCAAAGCCTGCTAGTCTAATACACAGTTCCACACCAAACGTCTGCCATATACTAATCCATATTTTCTGTCTATGGTTTGCACCAAATTATGTAATGCAACACATAATCAATTGTAAAACTTTCGCATGCAGAGCGAACCCTTTCAGGGAGCCTGTTGAACCACAGTGAAGTTGATTTCACAACTGATCTGCAGGGTTCCGTTATATTGGGATGTTTCCTACAAAGTTCCTAGAACATTAACGGTTTAACCACTGGCTGGATAGCGAAAAATACTTCGAGTCCCTCGTTCAGTGCCTGAGAAATTATATCACTATCTGAATGTGATTTTATTTTCACAATTACTAGCTTTTACCAAGTATACTTTGACAAGATAACCCCAGAGTTCATATGATCAGTGAGTACTTATTCTATGTCAGAACCTTTGAGTAACTGGTATACATCTGGGATATATTCGAATTCAATATTTTTATACAGATAATGTGACGATAATCTGTATAAGAGGGGTTTTTTTGTTTGTTTTTTATTTTCTTCTTCTTCTTCTTTTTTTTTTTTTTTTTTTTGCAGCATAAGATGTGTCAAGCCTGCACAGTTGGCCAAAGAGCGTCAATTTACGTTTCACAATGAAATAACAAATTCGTCACCCCTAGGGAGCTCAGGACAACGCACGTAATTGTATTTCGGTCCTAATCTGCATTTTTTACGCAAAGCCGATGTGATTACTGCAGTAATATAATATCATTTTGACTACAACGCCCTTGAAAATACAATTGACTCATAAATACGTTTCAAAATTAACGCATATAGAACTATTTCACTGAAACCACAGCTTACGAGACCAAAGAATAGCTTACAAATGCTCGACGCCGATTCGTTACATTCTGTTTCAATTTTGCGTACTTGTTAAAGACAATACCCAGATACTTATATTTAGTTCCTTCGTGTAGCCCTTCATTTCCCAGACACAAACACCGCCCTGAACGGTTGTATGTCGATAAATGTTCATTGAATACTATAACCAAACAGTTAAGCACTTTATAGTCGAGACGCCAGATCCTGAAATAAGCGACGCATATATCCAGAAGCTTCTGTAGTCCATTCTTTGTTAACGATTGTACAAGCATACTATCTGCAACACATAATCAAGTCAGATTTATTCCGTTAATGATGAGTCCCAAGTTAGATGCAATCAGCATTTCGAGTAAATCGTCAATAAAGCATAGAAACATGAAAGGGGAGAGAACACCACCTTGCCTTGTTCCCCGAAGAATCTGGAATCTCATTGATTTGAAAACACGGAAAAAAACATAGCTATGAAGATCACTGCGTAAACTTTTATATCATTGTGATTAATGTGATTTTTATGTTTTCGCTTTGATGTACTGACTGAGTTGGGAGCCTTTAGGCGAACCGAATTTTTATGTATTTCTGTATTAAGAGTAGCATCGGGACCCAGGATGAAGTTGGCTGGCTGTAAAAGTGACCCCCCGCCCCCCCCCCCCCCCCACGTCCCCGGTAGTTTTTTCTACTGACCGTTCTAAGGCGGTGGTCCTGGTGTTGTTCTTACCCTTTCTAGGTTTTTCTGTTGTTGTTTTTTTCTGTATGTATTGTGATGCTAGCATTGTAGTCACCTTCAACAGCTGTCCATTTTGCTTTCTGTTTTACTTGTTGTGATTAAGATTTGCATCGGGACCCGGGTGAAGTTGGCTAGCTGTAAAAGTGTTTAAAACCACCCGGTGGTTTATTCTACTGACCGTTACAAGGCGGTGGTCCAGGTGTTAGTTTTACTATTTGTTGCTTTGTGGTTTATTCTACGAGGCGATTTGTTTTATGTCTTACCTTGTGTTATTTTGTTCTTGTGTTTTTCAATCTTTTTAGCATTGTGATCACCTCGCTTGGGGAAGAGAGAGCTAATCTTAGTGCTTTTTTACGTTTGTTCGATTTGCGTTTGTTTGGTTTTGTCTGTTTTTTCCTCCTCTTGGTGTCTTGGAAGGGCTGCGGTTTGTGACTGTGGCACTCCCTGGACTTTTCTCTTACCTTTTTTTTCTATAATCTTCCACAAATAATGGTCCAAGCCCCTTCCATACAACTTCAGCAGCAGCCCATCGTGCCATACTTTATCAACCGCTTTTTGTGCATCAAGGAAACATGTATACAATCTATTATTGTTTTCTTTTGAGTACTAAGTACTTTCTTGAAGAATGAACGAGGTCATATTACATCCCATATTTTTCTGAAAACCGCCTTGAAGGGGATTCAAAGGTCTATTGATGCTCAACCTATACGCGTGTGTAACAGTCTTTCAAACAGCTTTAATATCGACGATGTAAGAGGTATAGCTCTGTAACTATGCGGATCGTCCTTGCGTTTCTTTCCTCCTTTATAAAGGGTAATAATAACTTCAATTTTCTTTTTTTCTTTTCTTTTGGGATATGAGACCTAAGCAGCATTGCATTAAAAACAGCAAGCTAGTCTTCCGAAACAATGGTCCACTATGAACGATATGCTCGTTATCAATTCTGCCTTCTCTACTAGCTTTACCCCTACTCAACTCTGCTATAGTAGTATTCAATTCCTTTTGCTGATCGAAACCAAGCAATTGTCTTTTAGGGCGTTCTGTTTAATAGCATTAAGTCGTGCTGTAACATCATTAAAGTGATCGCTATCATAATAAGCATTTTTAGCGTCGCTGTACAATGAACTGAAGTAACTACCCCACGCGTTATATCTCCTCTGAGTCCGTCATGCATGTTTTATCCTGAAATATTATTTCACAACCTACATTGCCGGAGTTATTGATCCTTGTTTGTTTTTTTTTTTTGTTTTTTTTTGTTTTTTTTGTTTTTTTTTTTTCCGCTTTTTCACAAGTCTTCAGAAGTATTCGCTACTAACTTCAGCCGCACGATCTGTTTCCTCATTGAGCGATTAGATAGGATTTTCAGCACATTTACGATGGTATTGTCTCAACATACGTTTGGCTTGATTATAAGCGCGACATGTTTCATAGCAGTTTCCCGTAGGCCTATCCTAGTATCCAAGACCTACGCATATCCCTCATTGACTTACGTGAATCTTTTAAAGTATCGTCCCAGGAAGGTTTTTAATATCGCTTAAACACTTTTCGATATGGAAAATGTTCCTCGGAGGAAGATAAGACAATTGAAATAACATCCTTATAGTAGGAGTCAATATTCTGGACAGTATCAATGGTCCACAAGTGCATATTCATACTCAAACACTGGTTTTTAACATTTTACCGGTAGTTCAATATTTCTTCCGCTTTAGCAGCTTGCCACTGAACACTTTGTCTCCCTGAAATAGCTGCCTCCGTGGTTCTCTCGGCACGCGAAAGGTTCACACGACAACATATAGGTCTGTGGTTGGACACATTTAAAACATCATCGTCTAATATCTCGCAACATGAGATCAAATTAACCTTTTCAATAGGAAAGAGAATCAATCATCGAAATCTGTTCACCTGAGTATGAAACGAAAGTTGACATGGCACCGGTGCACAATTTAATCGAAAGCAAATCATTACTTGCCAGCTTACTTCGCCTATCATGAGGTTTAATATTTTTCCCCATTAAAATTGGCATTGACACGACCCAAGCATCCCTTTTCAAAGGGAGGATCTCTTAAATGGAACTATTTTTATTATTTAAGAGTAGACCTTTTTTTTCTTAATATTACCTGCAAGAATTTTGTCTCTATATCAAAAAAGATCTATTCTTAAACAATAAAAACAGTTCCATTCAAGAGAAACTCCCTTTGAAAAGGGATGCTAATACGTTTCTACTAGAGAGGCCTGACTTTGTCAATGGATTCAAATACTTTAAAGTTAGAGTACCCGATGTTTGAGGTGTACCTATACCTTTTTGTCAAAACATTTCGTTGTTACAGTAATTATTTATGTTTTTATTAGCCCTTTCATTCCTGGGTTTCTGAAGTGGACTCTTCCATTCTTGAATTTGGACTTGTTCACTGATGCAAACAGGGGATTCAGTCTAAAAACACGAACAGATTTGCAATCAATGTAGATCACATAAGACGACACATAAGTTTTGGTCTATAGGACTGTAAGGGCTACTATATACTAGACACAGATTCTCCTCTCCGTAGTCGTATCTGACTTGAATGTGGTCGACATTTGATTACAGCATAAGATATAGTATTACATTTAATATTGTCCGGTGACCTGAGACTTCTGGTTCCCAGCTGTATTACGTCAAATAAAGAATTGAAACCAGAAGCCACAGGTCACTGGACAAGGTTATATTTAACCCTATATTGGTTTTACTTTTGGAGTTAAAGGGTAAACAAAAGATAGTTTGCCCTGATTTAAAAGCAAGCGAGTGTAGTATTTTCTATGATAAAGATTAGACAACATGAATTTGTTAGTTTCTGTGCCATACATCTATGTTGCAAATTGATCTTCACTCGTATGAACAAGACCTAGTACAAAGGTCTGTGCAATCCTATCAAACATGTTTAGATATATTTACGCGAGGAATTTGAAGTACGTTAATTGTATTTACATTATGAATGGACAGTACGTTTGAATCCAGTACAAACGTTCAAAAATAACGTAAATGTTAAGAATGCATGCTCGTTCTTTACTAGATAGTCTGAATATTGTAAATCAAATAGAATACATGCAGTTATTTGTAATGGTACCAAGGTAACTAAAATTACTTGCAATGACAACTGGTTATAAACCAAGCATATGTTAAAATATGTTCTAAAAAGCAGTTGTCTTTCATGTAGAAGCAATACCTACAGTACTGTTTGTTGCTTCTATGTACCAGTGATTGTTATCGTTATCTTTTTACCGAAATTAAGTTGATGCTGTTAAGTATCTCTGTTTAAATACTTCAAGGTTTATCCTATTAGTTTGTTTACTTGTTTACACGCATAGTTAAGTAAATAGAGTATAATCAACAATATTTAACTTATATGAAACATCTGTCACGAATATGCGCGTTTATTCGTTAGAATAGAGTTTCGAAGAAAAGAGTTCTTGTGGCTGTTGTTGTTGTTTTTTTGTTGTTGTTTTTTTCTCCATTTATCCAAGCTCCTGAGTGACAGATGCTAATATGAATTAAGCAAACAAGTTATCCATTACAAAGTATTATTTCCGGTCCTCGGAAGCAAACGTAATTTCTGTTCTGTTTCTAATGATTTAAAAAACGTATGTACAAAATAGTTACGAACTCTAAGAAAGAATATTCAGACGACATTAAAGCAGACACTAAAGTATTAAAGAATTTGTATATTATAAACTGTAGAAATACATACCGTTCTACTTTGCTTTATCTCATTTCTGTATCGCCTTTCAATATAGTTTTTTTTTTCAAAAAGTGTATCAAGCGCTTCGTGAATATGTTAATTGTGCCAAGACACACATGTAAAAACTGAATAATGAAAACTGAAATTCAACTAGTAAATCATTATTTATAATATCGTCCTTTATAAATTCAGTGTTTGTTGTTGTTGTTGTTGATTTTTTGTTTTGTTTTTATGATTCGTAGATACTTATATCATATTTCATGATGCTATTCATCAATAAGGAATTATTAACAAACGCGGACTTTATTCCATATTGATTTCATGCTTTATTAAAGGAATCATATCTCTCCATGATCTTGAATAGTGAATTATTGAACACAACAAGCAAACTACCTACTGGAATTGAACTGTCTGGATTTTACAATCCATTTGTTTGTTTATCTCTTTATTACAACAAGAGCGACTATTTGTTTGGTTTAAACGTATTTTATTATACAATTTGCCTATAACAAATGAAACTATACAATACCTGTACATAGGTCTTAAAAAGCATCGCCTTAAGCAGATAATGTATTGCCCCATTAAGTATTCAGACAAACATGTCCTAGCAAACAGTATAGTTCCAATAAGGCACGTGATTTCTGATAAGGGTCTTCAGTGTTCGGCACTTACCCAACAATTTTCAAGCACATCAATACATAGATTTATGGGCTTCTTCAATTTTAGGAGAGAAATTGTACGGTGTTATGAAGTTCGAATAACAACGGTAAATATGGTAAGCTATATGTTACACTAAATTTGTCGTCACAGCTAACCATTTGCTTCCTTATTTTACACAGTAATGCATTCTGCATAAAAGCTAGATATACTAATCAAAGGAGAGTCGCTCTTTTCTTTTATCGCCTAAGGAAAATGATTGTACTTATTTTCAGATAATGCATAATTAAAAGATTGTTATAAATCAGTTCACTTGTCACATAGAAGAAAAGAACATCTTTTGATTTGTCACTGGCAATAGCTGCTGCAAAAATCTGTTATTCATAAAAAAGAAAACAAATCAGAACTGTCAATGATTGACAAAACAAACACTGCATGCAAAAGTCAATAAATTTATGTCATGTTCCACAAAATACACCTGGAATAAAAGTAGTTGGTAGAATGGAAAGCATAAACAGAGCTAAACATTACATTACTGTTAATGAATATACTCAACAAAACCTGGTGTGTTATTTTCTTTTATCCAATGTGCTTGTTGCTTCAAAGTAATCGTTTGTTTCCGAATCTTACAAGTTTTGCAATCAACAGTTTGCTAAACATATGATGCAGATAATTATAGGAATATTACAAATTTCCATATGAGTAACCTAGGGACGTATGCGATAGACGTAAATCATAGTTTACTAGTCGCCCTTTTTACACATATCTACGTATACACGTTACGTGCGCCGAAACGCAGTTTTGCCCTATATATTTTGACGCCTCAATTCAAGTGCTTAGTACGCTGCCCATACATCGAAACACTATGGTGCTTGAAGTTGAACAATGTTTAATAAACGATTAATTAAAATGGTTTAGATTAAACTTAAGTGAAACCCACTGATAAGTCGGTTATGTGTATTGAGAGAAATGTCATAGCTGAAACAACTACATCTAGTTCAATGATGACTACGGAGTATTTGTAATTTTCTTGCTGCCACAAGAATAATGCACACCAGGAAGCCCCGATCAGAGATATTTGTTGTTCGTCGGACATGTCTGACAATATCATTCAACATAACCTGTGGGTTTGTTCTTTTGTGTGTTCCTTGAGGGCGGATAAGCTGAGACGTGTCTAGTACTGCTTATACAGCATGGAAAAGAAGATGCCAACTGAATAACTGCATTTGTGCTGCTCCCGTTAATGCTGAACTTCATGTGTTCTCTTTGAAGGCAAACAACTCTTTCTGATGAGACCATGCGATGTTGAACGGTCTTGAGCCGATATTACTCAGATATCAAAGTCCTTTAGGGCAGCTTTGAGAATGTCTTGTAGCAGTTCTTTTGCACACCTTTGGAATGTTAAGCTTCGCGTAGATATTTTGTGGTCACCAATGATAGCCACGTGACTGGCTAGCCAGTCTTAATGTGTCTTGTTCAGAAGAGCTTGTCATTTCAGTTTTCTTGTGTCTGGGGTGCTGTCTTATGTCATATCATTTGATCTTTAGTAGCGTACTCATTAGCTGGTAAAGTGGTCAAGTTTTCTGGTTTATCACTGATAGACTGCCCATTTTCACCAGCGTATACGAGAGTTGGGAGTATCGCATCCTTGTATAGCTTCTGTTTAACGTATTATCCAGTTGGTTTACTGACAAATAACATACCTATTCATGTATCCTTCAGAAGTTTACACTTGCTTGGGCAATTCTGGTGTTTACCTCATCGCTATGTACAGTCGTTAACAGCGTGTTTCCGATATTAGTGAATAGTATTTATTCATTTTAACACTCACTAAAATGGTTTATTCTGTATGTGGCGTTCCAGATATTGGCTGGCAGATCACGTCAGTAGCGTTTTACTGATGAAGGCCATATTTATCACAGGCTTGCAAAACACAAAAAGGTGAGAGAAAAGTCCAGGGAGTGCCACAATCACAAACCGCAGCCCTTCCCAGACACCAAGAGGAAGAGGAAACCGACAAAAGAAAACAAGTACAAATCGAACAAACGTACAAAAAGCACTAAGATTAGCTCTCTCTTCCCAAAGCGAGGTAATCGCAATGTTAAAAGGACTGAAAAACACAAGAACAAAATAACACAAGGTAAGAAATAAAACAAATCGGCTCGTAGAATAAACCACAAAGCAACAAAGAATAAGACTAACACCGAGACCACCGCCTTAGAACGGTCAGTAGTGTAAACCACCGGGGGATTTAAAGCACTTTTACGGCCAGCCAACTGCACCCTGGGTCACGATGCCACTCTTTATCACAACTAGTAAAACAGAAAGTAAAATGGGCAGCTGTTAAAGGTGATCAAAATACTAGCATCACAACACAACTAGTAAACCAGAAAGCAAAGTGGGCAGCTACTGAAGACGGTGACCACAATGCTAGCATCACAACACATATAGAAAAAAAAAACAAAAAAAAACAGAAAGCAATGCGGGAACCACAAAGCTACAACGAGTAAGAACAGCACCAGAACCACCGCTTTAGAACGGTCAGTAGAATACACTACCGGGGTTTTAAAGCACTTTTACAGCTAGCCATCTTCACCCTGGGCCCCGATGCTACTCTTAATACAGAAATACATAAAAATTCGGGTCGCATAAAGGCTCCCAACTCAGTCAAAGCGAACACATAAAAAAGAAATTAATCACTAAAACAAACAAAGACGAGTACTCATGGCTAATTCTACAGTATGCCAGAGTAAATGAAAACCAATAGTTGAACCACGGCGGGCCAAGCCAAAGACATATCATCAAGCCCAAACCCACTGGTTAAAGTTTTACGAAGTGGCCGTCATTGAGTCTGAGGCCTCGGTATCGGAAGAATTTGCTCTATTTAATTGGAGTTTCTTAATTTTAGCGAGGGGGTTTCGTAGAAACCTTATCTACTATTTCTCTCTGCACGTTCATTTTGCCTGTAATCGACATAGATTGATCGAGTTGCCCAAAACGTGATATGTGATAGGCTGGTCATTTTCATAAACCTGAAAAAAACATCTGTAAGCATATCGGGCACCATCATGCCGAAGAATAATGTTACTAACATAAAACCTTACTTCCTTTCATTCGTCAAAGAGAACAGATTGGAGAATGCATCATCCTTCTGCATATTGGCAAGTATTCAGTCACAGAACTATCTTTGCTATAATTTTTCAGAGGCCCTCATGACTGGCTATGTCAAAGGCTGTCTTCAAATCGATGAATGTCATATCAAGTTCTTCATCCTGTTTTTGATTCTTCCTCTTCCTTTATTGATTTCTACACGTATTGCAGAAGCTGGCAGGTTTAGTCCGAAGATCTTCGGAGCATACTTTATTATTATTATTATTATTATTATTATTATTTATTTCTGTGTGTGTTAATTCATTATTTGTTCCCTTGTTTAGAGGTTTATTTGATATTTACTACAATTGGTTTTAGTGCCGTGTGGAGGCCGTAAAACTAGGCTAATGCACCTTTAGTTTGAAAAACTCGCGTGAGATTTGCAAATCTGATAAACAAACGAGTGCATAGATCGAGTTTGTTTATAAGCTTTGAAAGTCTCGAGGGAAATAGTTCCTGTATATTTTAATTAGTGTATATTAACTAATATATATCATATCATAAAATGATTGTTTTCTTCGTATTCTGTTTTGCTCATTCAAATGATTTCAGTAAGTTTTGGGAGGTTACAAATGTACAATGTCTACACTCGTCGCGCGTCCAGGATTTTTGAAAATTTCTGTTGGGGTTGCTGACGGCCTTAGCTGTTAGTGCTGTAAAATATTACCCCGTACCTGACTATAGTGTAGTTTATATTTTCCGATCCTTTGTGATCGTAAAGCCCAATTCGAATATCACGGATGAGGCCGAACTGGACGACACTAGCTAGCCTGGCCCAGAAAACTTATACACCAGCTACTGAAGACTGGATGACTAGCGGGCGACAGGGCAGAAAGAAACCAATAGAAGGGTCATTGTGTGACGACTAAAGAGAACATACATGTACATCAGGCATCAAAAGTCCAATACAGATTTAGTCTGGTCCGAACCGCAGTCACGCAATTAAAGGCGAAAACTTGTCAATAATAAATAAGACATTTGGTCTGCCATGCAATGTGCATGTTTTAACTAGTATTTCAGTGTTGTTTAAGTTTTTCACTACAGGTCTTTTGAATTTATAAACCATTTCGCTGTATCATTCGGGTTCAGAACCGTTACCCTATTTTCAGTTCTGAAATACTTATGCCCTTTTGTTTATTAGAGGCAATATTACGTGTCCGCTCTATAACTTTTAAACCGTTTAAGATTTCTTCATGAAACTTTGTACAAATGTCTGGCATCATCTGACAATATGTAGAGAAAACAAACCGTAACCCTAATCTCTGTGCTGACAACATTATACTCCTTGTTTATTTCATGTTGAGACTTCGTGTCCACTCTATAACTTTAAAATCAATTAAGATTTCTTTGTGAAAGTTTGTACAAATATACGGCATGATCAAAGGAAGTCGAAAAAAGAACTGTAACCCTACTTTCAGAAGAGTTTTTTTGTTTATTTCATATAGTGAGGCTTTGTCCGCTATATATAATTTAAAAAAACATTTAAGATTTGTTTTGTGAAACCTTGTACTTTGTACAAGTATGAAGCATGAACGAGACAATGTGCAGAGAAAACACCGTAACCCTACTTTCAGTTCTGGCGTAATTATGCCCCTATGTTTATTTTATAAAATAAGGTCGTGTACGCTCTATCTCTTAAAAAAGTGTTTAAGATTTATGCATGAAACTTTGTACAAATGTAAGGCATGATCAGACGATATGTAGAGAAAACGAACCGTAACCCTAATCTCTGTTCTGACAGAATTATTCTCCTTCTTTTTTATATATATATATAGTGAGGTTGAGACACCATGTCTGCTCTATAGCTTTAAAATCGATTAAGATTTCTTCGTGAAACTTTCTACAGATGTAAGGCATGATCAAACGAAGTGCAGAGAAAAAATAAACTGTAACCCTACTTCAGTAGATTTTTTTTATTTATGTAGTGGGTTGTGTCCGCTTTATATAACTTGAAAACCGTTTAAAAATATTTTTCATGAAACATTGTACTTTGTACAAATAAAAGGCATGAACAAGACGATGTGCAGAGAAAACACCATTACCCTATTTTCAGTTCTGACGAGATTATCTCCCTTTGTTTATTTTATATAGTGATGTTGTGTGTGTTCTTTAACTTTGAAACCAAATGAGATATCTTCATGCAACCTTGTACAGATATAAGGCATGATAAGACGACGTGCATAGCAAAAGAATCGTAACATAACATAACTTTCAGTTTTGACAGAATTATCTCCTTTTGTTAATTTCATATAATGTGGTTGTCCGCTGTATAACTTAAAACCCGTTTATAATTTTGTTTCATGAAACTTTGAACAAATATAATTCATGATTAGACGATGTGCAGAGAAAAAAAAAAACATACCCTTCTTAGTGCTGACGTAATTCTTTTTTGTTTAATATATATATATATATATATATATATATATATATATATATATATATATATATATATATATATATATATATATATATATATATATATATATATATATATCAGTGCCCGCTCTATAATTTTAAAACCGATTAAGATTTCCTCATGAAACTAAATACAAATATAACGCATGATCAGACGATGTGTAGGGAAAAGAAAAAAGAACCATAACCATACTTTTGCTGCTGACGTTATTATTCCCTTTGTTTATTTCAGGCAATATTTCGTGTCCACTCAATAACTTTAAAACCGTTTATGTTTTTGTTTTTTTTCAAGAAAGCCTGTACAAATATAAGGCATAATCAGATAAGAGGATTTGCAGAGAAAACGAACCGTGACCCTTCTTTTTGTTCTAACGTAATTAGAACGCAAAAATGTGACAGACAATTTGAAAGGACAATCACAAAATTCATTCAAAACAAACGTCAAGTTATGAACGTATTTTAAGTAAAGTCAAAGGGAAAAGCAGAATTCAGAAAAAGGGCGTCACTGAAACAGAAACAGTTGAAATAGAAATTCAGACTTAAATAGATGAAACAAAGCTATGGAAAAAAAAGCACCACTGTCAGTATTATATGCGTTGGTATTGTATCAACTGGTTATTTAGACAGATATCAATCACTTCGTTAGACTGTCACACGATGGTGTTGTAGAGACGTTTGAGCGTGGCTGGCAGGTTTTCTTGGTATATACGAAAGTTGCTGCTGTGTGATTTTTAATTGTGGTTTTAATTATAACACCCATTAATAGTACGGGTTCCAATTTGAAAAATAATGGCTAAGCCTACAATCGGAAATATGATAGAGGAAACAGTTTGGACATATAAAACAACTTTTAAGCAGATATGCATACATTGGATTTCGCGAAAACAGGCGTGTTTCTTCGGAGGCCCGCTGTCGCAAATTCCAAGTACACAAAAGATTGCGTATTCAGATTAACATCTTAGAAAAGAAAGAAAATAAGTGACACTGATACTGTTTTCTGCATTTAAGGGAGCGTATTTCTTGTTTACTGCTTGAAATCAATTTTAAAATTTCGCATGTTAACTGTATTTCAAATATGGCTTCTACCTTTTTCGATGTCACAGAAAAGGATGACACCAAAAATGTCCGATTTCTGATCCAATATGGTGGCTACGACAAACTTGAAAGAAAATGCTTGGTTTTGGAAATTTTACAATATCTTTTTTTATTGACACATTTTAAATTAATCAGACACTTTTCGGACGTTCGTGTTTATGATTTTTCTATTAGAGTAATTCGTATACTTTATACTTACGTAAGACTTTTTAATGCAAGTTGAGGAAGTTCTCTGCAAATTTTGTCATGTCCACAAGTTTATAAATTTGTTGACGGGCGATACTCGGTAAGAATGTATGAAGACCAAATGCAATAAGTCAAATAATTTCCGCAAACAAAAATGTTCATCGAAATTCCATAAAGTATAAAGCGTTTAACAAAAATGCGACAAGAATTTTGATCATTCAGTGCTCATTCATATTTAGACATCGACTGTACAGATTAATTAATCGCTAGTCGGGTGTATTTACCTGTCAGTATATGCCAGTTTACTATACACTTAACATAACTTACAGTTGATAGGTAAAAATCGAAAACAGTACCATGCAAAATGTATGCATTTCGTCAAAATGCAATTGTTTCGGATTGCTATACAGTGATTTTGTATCATGCAATATCCTGGCTTTATACATGTATATACTAAACATCCGCTCTATATCTTTCCATTTGTAGGGTTGTGTTTAAGCAAGATACGAGAAATGAGGACTCTTACTATAATACACGGTGGACTATTCTACCCAACGCAATGGATAAAGCCATCTCTTTTATCAGGGGTGTATGTTTGTTTTTTTTTCTATCTTATATTATTTACAAAACTCCTATATTTAATGTAGACAGAGTAAATTCTTATCAGACGCCGCAGTCTTTGGAATCGGCTCTGGGTCTTCACTGCTTACAAATGTCCCTTTTATGGGAAGATAGGGATAAGTGGGTTTATATCTGGGAATTTGAAGAAGAATTCAAGCTTCAATGCTGTTTATGATTTACCAGCCCGTCTAGAAATTGTTATTTCAATTACTTTGAGATAGATAGATAGATAGATAGATAGATAGCGGTGAAATCAGTGTATATCTGGTGAAAATGAAAGTGGTATCAATCACTAGTGAAATGATATCGATAATTTCACTAATGACTGATACGATTTATATTTTCACTCCTCGCTTTGGATAACTTGGTTTCCTCCACTTCAGATTTCTAAACAACCCTGACTTCTTTGTTTCTGAACTAAACTATAAAACATTGGTATTTAATTTCTTAGTTAGAATGTAAGGAATATTTTGGTAATAAGATTATTTTGATTTGTTGATTTTTTTTTCTCTCTCTCCAGTGCTTCACATGTTGAGCACTGAACATCGACGCCAGGACGTTCATGTTTTGTTTGGTGACATTAGTTATGACGTCAGAAGCGCGCACTGCTGCGTAAACAATAAGATAAAAAGAAAATTTACGTTTATTCAATGAATACCATAAAAATTTTCCTCTCGTATAATAAAAACATTTGAAATTTTCCATCGTGCTTCGCTTTTGAAAATACTAATGTTTTCATTTCACTCTAGGAAAATATTTATGGTATTCACATCGAAATAGTTAATATCCTCACAGCAGTTTTAAGGTAGAGTTGATTATCCCAACGCTTTTTTATTAGAAAAAGTGATGGGGATATTGTTAACGCCTCCATCCGTTCGTCCGTCACGCTATCTTCTCCTAAAGCACTGGGAGGAATTTAACCAAACTTGCTACAAAAAAGGTAAGAGAAAAGTCCAGGGAGTGCCACAATCACAAACCGCAGCCCTTCCCAGACCCCAAGAGGAAGAGGAAACCGACAAATCTAAACAAGCACAAACCGAACAAACGCACATCATGGTTAGTGTGTGAGGGAGCAACATTATTTTTCAGTGCGTCCGTCGTCCGTCCATCTATCCGTCACGTTATCTCCTCCTAAACCACTGGGCGGAATTCAACCAAACTTGCTACATCACTTCCTTCATGGTAAGGGTGTGCGAGATTAATATTATTTTTCCGTGCGTCCGCCGTCCATCCTTCTGTCCGTAACGCTAACTCCTAAATCACTGGGCGGAATTCAACCAACTGGCTACATGACCTCCCCTCATGGTAAGAGTGTGGGAAAGCAAGTCCGTTTGTCGGTCATGCTATTAGCAACATTAGCAATGAGCGTGTGGATTTGCGACGGCGCGCAATCGACTGCGCATTCTATTTTTTTTTTCTTTTAATTCCGTCTTTGATAACTAATTGTAGGTTTCGTGCATAGCAGCATGTTTGAGCAGTCAATCAAAGTTACATCATGTTCATTTTTATTACAATTTACAGTAAAACTTCTGTGTCCGTGTTCACTGCATTGTCATTGACATCAGAGCTGTATTTTATCGAGAAAGAGCCAGACAATTAAAGAGACAGTAAAGATATTAAAATAACGATTTGGATACACCATTGACTCTTTATGGTTATTTCAATCCCTTAAGACATACTAAGGTAGTTATGTCAGTTGAACAGAAGTTTCATTTTCTATAGTATGAAAATTGATATATACACTTGCTCAAGTAACTGACTTAGATCATACTTCAGTTAATGTTGAAAAATGCCTGCCAAAACATTCTAGATGTTATACGCACACAGCCTATAGCTATTTGCTAAAGCTGAGTTAAAAAAGTGCAGTTCACATGTTGAAACCAATATCAAACTCATCGCATCTTTGTTAAAAAGCCAATTAATGCGTGAGAATCACTTGAAGATAGTAAGAGAGTCAACCTGTAAATACTACCGGGCGAAATTCTCAGCTGTACAGGTTACAGCATGTGTAAATGTACTCGAAGAGAAACGTTATGGCACAGCCTACAATATTTAAGAATACTTCATATGAATGAGAACTTTTAAATGAAAACTGCAGATTATGTATTTTTCTTGACATCATAAAGCTTATTCTATTATCTTGAATTATTGAATTCTGCTTAAGCATGTGCTTGGGGGACGCGGGTGTGTGTGTGTGGAGGGGGGGGAGTGTGTGTTTGTGTGTGTGTGTGTGTGTGTGTGTGTGTGTGTGTATGTGTGTGTCTGTGGCGGGGGATGCATATGTAGCCCTGAAAACTACATTGCTGCCATATAAAGAGTCTCAATAAAACACTAGACACTCCGATGTTTGTTCTTTTAAATATTCTTTGTTTCCAATGATAGCGTTTACAGATTTTATTTGCCTTCACTGCAGTTTATGTGAAGAAACGTGTGGCGGTCTTTAAATTGTTTTCTTGTTTAGTTTTACGTCAATCATTGTGGGTCATTCTGTGCCGTCTTCTAGAAAAAAAGTGAAAAAGTGATAGAAGCGCTAGTAGCCAAGGGGTAAGGCAGAATGTAGGTTCATTGATTCATTTTAGTGCGTTTTTTCTTTTCTTTACTTTTTTATTTGTTCTTCTTTTATATCATTTTTATGTTTATTTACTGTTTTTGGTTTGGTTTGGAGTTTATCGGCCCAGTCAACACTATTTAGGTCATGTCCAGCCGGTCAGTTTACCTAATCACACTTAGTCTTAGAGCGGTTAAGCAGTACTTGTGCGCATTCTTTCGTCAGAAACTGACAACTGCCCTTCTTGAATCAGCGGATGGGACAGAATGACAGTGAAACTATTTCATGATCAATCTTCACGAAGAATGTTGCCGGCCCCGGCGAAGATCGAACCCGCGACCTCCTATCACAATCGGGTGCGCATCCGATCGAATCACCGAGGCCGGATGCTTTTTTATTTTCCTTGCGGCCAAAGAACCCATTCTGGTAACTTGGAAATTGGAGTTCAACTTAAGCCGGCGCTAGAGGGGTCTGCAGCCCTGTAAATTATATTAATGTCATATACAGAGTCCCAATAAACCAAGACTCGCTATTTCACTTACTATTTTTTTTTTGTTTTGTTTTTTTTTCTGTTTGTTTGTTTGTTTGTTTCAAACGGCAACGACAATGTTTAAAGATATATTGTACTAGTTGAAAAAAAGTGATTTTGCTGCGGTTTCAAATTGAGACGGTGTGAAACTGAACTGCAAATTTACTTAATTAATGTGATGAATACTTGTCGGAGTCATACATAAACATGGAAGAAAATTCCTTAGCAGTCTGCCTGTACTAGCAAAAGATTGCCATATGTGTGTCAACTGGCCAGAAAATGTCTTGGTGTACCAGCAACATCAGCACCAATTGAAAGACTTTTTCGGCATTGTTGACCTGACAGTTCTAGACTCAACGACACGATTTTGAAACACTTATGATGATCAAGTGTAATGCTATGCAGTATTATTTACTTTTCTGCAATATGGCGGCTGCATACTGATAAATTCAATGCACGCCATGAAAACCATTCGGCCAGTCCTAGCTACTAACTCTGTTTGACTTAAAGGTGGAGAGATCCATTACAAAGAATATAAATTCAATGTGATTAGCGTACTTCAACACTAGATTTAGGGAACAAACTTGTTTCCTTTAAGACTTACCCAAATGGCATTAAGTGATATAGAAATATAAGTGAAGATACCAAAAAATGTCACAGTCACGAATCTTCCCGAGGTACCAAATGAAGGAGAAATTAGTCATAATAAATGGCGAAACAAACGTCAGATATGTAACTACTAAAACATGAAGAAAGGGGAACTGTAACATAGGTACGGGTCAGTAGAAAAAAAACTACTGAGGGGCTTTAACCAATTTTACTCGCGCGTTATCTCATCCTTAATTATAATGCAGAACGAAATGACAAACATATGTTTGGTACGCATATGAGTCTTCTACCTCATCATTTAAAATCTAGGGAAATACAGTCTGTCAGCAAAACATGTTATCCTCTGAAAAAGGAAAACAAACTCAAACAGGAATAAATTTTATGGCAATTTTAGGAATGCCATTTGTAATTTTATTCATTACGTTTGCAATAAAAGTGTTGTTTAATTACTTAAATTGCAAAACTCAGTGGCATCGTATATCTAATTTAATTAAACGATTTTGACATGTAATTGCAATTTAATTAATTATGTTTAAAGAAATTGACCCCATATTTGATGGAATATATGGTAAGTATGCACAGTCGTTTGGGTTAGAACAGTCGTTTGGGTTAGAGTTTAAACAGTCAACTCAGGATCATGTCAAGCCGGCCAGTTTACCTAACCACACTTTTCATGGGCAGTCTTAGTCCTCTTAACGGCTGACCAGTCTTTATGCATATTCCTTCGAAGAAACTGTCAATAACCATTCTTGAATCAACGGAAGGGAGGGAATGACTGTAGAAAATATTTCATATTTCCACGGAAGGATGTTGCCGGACCCAGTAGGGATCGCAACCGCGACGTCCTGATCACCAGTCAAACGTGCATCCGACTGAGCCACCAAAGCAAGGTAAATATTTACATATATGCACTGTGCGAGGACACCCTTAATTTGCTGAGTGCTTGAAATATATTCAAGCACTCAGCAAATTAAGGGTGTCCTCGCACAGATTAGCAATAGAATCTGATAGATCGGCTAGGCCAACAAGAATTCCTATAGACGAGGGAAAATGTGTAAATTGCAACATCTTAGAGGATGAATTTCACTTTGTGATCGAGTGTGATATGTATAGCGATTTTAGAATAAGATATATACCTAAATATTATTGGAAGAGACCGTCTATGTTTAAATTTGTTGAATTAGTAAACACTACCAATATTAAGCTGCTACGAAATTTGAGCGTATACATATATCAAGCTTTCAGATGTCTCACTGATCTTTTATATGGTAATTAACTTACATTTTGTCCCCAAAAGAATCTGATAGCTCGTATTATACATTTTTCATTGCTTGTCTGGAACCCTGTTTTTTTTACTCATTTCGTTTTCGTTAAGGCTGGGTTCTGGACATCAGTTTGTCGTAAAACATACTCTATATGCATTGTTCGGAGGCGTTCTTCTAGGTAGAAGATCGTAACCGTCAACAGAAATCTTGTCAGTTACTGACGTATATAATACGTTTATAACATTTTATGTTATACTTAGCAATGAAATCAGGGTATATCCTAAATGAGTAGAAATGATATTTTCACTAGTGAAAGAATATGATATTTTCACTGGTGAAAAAATATGATAGTTTCACTAGTGAAAAATAATAAGTCGACGTTATTTTCACTACTTTTTTCGGATTGTTTCGGTTGTCTTCACTGTTTCCCTAACAGATGCCGATCCCACTTTAGTATTTTGAACTTCCCTAAGTGTTCTGTTTCTAAGCAAAACTGTCAAGTGTTGGTATGCATTTTTTGCTTTGTTAGAATGTAAGGAACATTTTGGTAACAAGAATATTATAATTATAATTTGCCATTTTTTTTTGTCGCTGCAGAGCTTGAAATGTTAAGCACTGAAGGTCGACGCCATGGCGTTCATGTTTTGCTTGTTGACGTTAGTTGTGTCGTCAGAAGCGCACATTGGCGTGTAAACAATTAAATAATAATAATAATAATAATATTAATAAAAATACTCTTTTTCAGTGAATGCCATGATGGTTTTCATCTCGTGTAGTGGGGGTATTCAAATTTCATCTCGTGTAGTGGGGGCATTCAAATTTTAACTCGTGCTTCGCACTCGTGAAGGTATTGATGCTTTCATTGCGGGGATATTTATGTTCACAGCAAAAGAGTAACTATCCTCTATATACTATCAAGACGTTACAGTGTGCGATATGCTACCTATTACACACCTTCTCTGCCGATAACGTCATAACGAGCTGCATTGGATCATGCTGGTGATACATTGTTAGAGGACATATTTTGGGAGCAGGGAGCATGGTGTCTGTACATTGGATATGCTACATGCTCTCTGCTCTGCGTGTGTCAAACGTACTCTGCGATGTAATACTGTCATGATATTTTGCACTACTAGTTCATATTAATTGCAATGTACTGTCAAAATTACTTGTCAATGTCTTGTTAAGTGCTACAATGTAGTTGTTTGTATGTATATGTATTTGTGTGTGTATGTATGTGTATGTATATGTATGTGTGTATATATATATATATATATATATATATATATATATATATATATATATATATATATATATATACCTTGTAATGCCTGTCTGTCGTCATGCATGTATTTGTATTTGTTGTATTCTCATGGGCTTTATAGCCTTTTGGAATTTTGAAATAAAACTTACTTACTTACTTACTTATGTAGTTGAAGAGCATGGCCTTACTTTCATTGTATTGGAAGTTCGTTTTCTCTGTATAAAAGTTGCTGGACAACTTTTATAATAAATGACGATCGGTTTAGTTCAGACTGTATTTAGAAGAGAATGTCAACTTCATTGCCTTCTGACATAATGATATAATCTTTGAAGGTTAAGTAAATATCTTAATTATCTACCGATTGTTTTTGTTAATATAATGACCATCGAAAACCGATACGTCCATTTAAAGGACAATTACACGGAATGTTGCCTTTATTAGATAGTGTGAACCCTGGACAAACAGAAGATAAGTGCCGGTAATTGATGTTCTAACGATATATTGAAAGTCAGTCTTGTTAATTTGATAAGCCAATAGTGACAGCTTTATCGTAAATTACGATGATCATCCAATAAACAGCAAGTATTTTCATATAAACCTTGTTGGTCAATAATTTTGTCTATTAAAACATAACCTCTGCATAGCAAATCTTGTGGCGCATGAAACAGAGTACTAACTGAGAACTTCCGTGAACAAAACAACCCTGATCGGGCTTCTAAGAAACGTTGCCATTATTAATCGCACCTTCTTTCATATTCAAAACATGCGTTATTTCCAACTTATCCAATTTCGAATGTTTATATCATCAAGTAAACAAAGCACATTAAAGGCTCCATATTCCTCAAAAATAGACATTTTATTATCCAAGAAAGGTTTAAGAAACTGATATATGGTATTAATACAATCAAAAAATGTGGCACCTGATAACCTGTGAAATTTCAGTTAGTCTCTCGTTCTTGGAATGAAATGATTTTTTATCTCAGATTTAATGTTGCCAACACAACTATAAAATCCATTTCATTTTTGATCCGGTTCAAATACGAGCGACTTACTGAAATTTTACAGGCTGTCAGATGCCACATTTTATGATAGTATTAATACTATATATCAATTCATTAAATCTTTCTTGGATAAAAATGTCCTTTTTAGAGGAAGATGGAGCCTTTAAAATAAACATATCGATAAAACTTTTGCCAGATGTGGTTGTAGTTGCTAAGCAACAGAAAGTATGAGTAATGCATCGGAAATCCTGTAATCGCATGGTTGATAGGCAACCACCCATAAATTGATTGCGCTAAATATCAAACAAGTTAATCAAAACAAAAATAGAAAAAATAATAATCGGAACTAAACTGAACTTAACCGAACATGGAAGAATGTTCAAACAGGTTAGGTAATTGCCATCTGCATGAAATCAGGTCTTTTTGTGAGGTATTTTTAAGATGAAAAATCCTGGCCACGGATAAAGTAGATTGTCTACGATTTGAGCCATAGCCGAAGAAGTAGTTGGGAAAACTTGATTAAAAATGTTCCATAAAGTGATCAGATATGTAGCTTATTAACGATGGTTATATTTCCCAGTCTTAGCAGCTCTGCCATGGAGGCTTTAGGCAGCCCATCTATTTCGTGGGCCCCGATGGGCGGGGCGATGCTTTCCGAATATCCAAAACATGTATTCCGGAGTGAGTTGCATAAGGAAAGCGCTTTCATGTAGTGCTCTGTAGCGATTTGTCTTTGCTATGCAACGGTCCATTTAGATGGGAGTGCATTCTAAAATGTCTGCCAAAATGACACGATTTTCAAATTGGGAATTTCTCGTAAATTGTTAGCGGTGCTTGCTTCAGCGATTGGTTTTATGTTCTATGGTCATTTCTGCACAATGCACTTTGTCCAAGGAAAAAAAAGAAAAAAAAAAAAAAAAAAAAAAAAAAAAAAAAACATTTAATTTTTTAAAACGGACACTGACTACTTCGGGCTCCGCCATTTTGTTTTGTCTGGTTGCTATGCAACGGTCAGTTTGAGATAGCGAGTCAGCTTCGAACACGGTTACGAAGCGCCACGAAGCGCTTTTTGGTAACGTACCGTTGCACAGCGAAGCGCTACAAAGCGCCCTGTAACGCTTGCCTTATACAACTCGTCCCCGATGACAGGTACAAGGACATTTTACTGCTTCAGGATTTTTTTTAAGATTTTTGACCGTTTGTGCGTTTTTGTCTTTGTTTCTTTTTGGTCTTTTTTGCGAGTCTACACATTATAAAAAGCAGTAAAAAAATAATAATAACAATTTACAAACTGGTCGATCAAACACATTATTGTATCGAAGTGTTTTCAGATTATCACGTGAAAAGAGCGTAAAGTATATGTGTTATCTAAAAATCCACATCAAAGTGCACCTTATGCATAAAACGAATCATGCTTAGCTTGTGAATAGACGGAGAATGGATGAAATAAAATTCGAAATGGAGACAATCTTCAAAATGGCCGCGATCGCAAATTTTGTAGGCTGACGACATAAGTCTCGTGGTTCAACCCCTTGCAATTGGAATACTTGGCGTTATTGGCTGTTTTGGTTTAAACATATTTTATTCAAAAGTATCAATTTAAACTACAATATAGTAAACAATAAAATACAGGATTAGAACGGAAGCATACAAGCTTATATAGTTCTTCTCCATACAAAGTCTACATTGTAAGTATATGGCAAGTTTTGAGTGAAAGAAAACAAATTAACATGGTCCATTATGAAATATTAGGAGAAATAAATTCCCTGATGGAGCAATTACAGTCCATTCGCATTATCTCAAACGCTGATATCGCAAACCAATATTGACCAAGTCAAATCCTTGATGCTTGAGACAATGAGAGTAGACTCTAATGTTTATTGAGTTAATATGATGTCAGAATTTTGGACAAAAAAAAAAAAAAAATAAATAAATAAATAAATAAGGAGAATTACAAGATGGAAATGTACAGAATGACAACAAGTGAATTGGAATTTTGCTTTTCGGGAGGCAGAGGAAGGGGTTTAGGGTTTGTGCACCGGTAACAACATGACTTTCGGGGGTTTGTTCTATTAACATATTGAGTACCATCGCATTCCTGACTCTGTAACAACCCATTTGTTAAGAGTTATGTAAACCGTTTTGTATCTAATATGTACTTCTGAACTTTATTGAATATAGATATGTTTATGTCAAGAGGGAGTGTAACATCTCCAAATAATAACAGTTTGAGCGTTACTGTCTGGCACTGGGTGACATAATTTAATAGCGTTGTTCTTTGTTCGTTATAATACGTACACTGAAGGAAAAAATGGTTGGTATTTTCCACAGATCCACAGCGGCACAATGGAGAATCAGTTAAGTTTTTTTAATAGAGATCGTTATTTAGTGAACTACAATTTGTACGAAGTCGTGTGTGCAGTATCTGTGCTTTCCTTGTGCCACTGTAGAAATGTTTCGGAACTGTAGTTCGTTCCCTGTTAATATTGCATTTGAACGAATGAAGCGAGTCTGACTGTCTAACATCGTTAGTTAGTTCGTTCCACTCTCTAACTACCGACGGCAAGAATGAATTGTAATACTGATTCGTTCTTGAGGCTACAGATTCAAGATCATCTGCGTTCCGTAGATTATAATGGGAAATGGAATTGACAGACTGGGGAACTAGATCAGAGAGATAGGAAGGAGATATATTGTTAATCATTTTGTAGAAAAGAGTAAGTTTGTGGTATTTTCGTCTTTTTTCTAGTGAATCCCATCCTGCCTCAATATACAGTAAGTTTAAAGAAATCAATTTGGTGGTACCAGTAACTATTCTAGCTGCCTCGATTTGTACTTTTTCAATTTCTTGTTTTTCGTAGTTAGAGCAGTTATCCCAAACAACATCACCATATTCCAGGATTGGTCTAATAAATGATGTGTATATTACTTCAAGTGACTTTCTGTCTAATCTAAACTTTAATTTTCTCATGACATTTATTCTTCTCCAGGCCTTCTCAAGTATATAATTAATTTGGTTGTGCCAAGTTAAATTGTTTGAAAAGTAAAGTCCTAGATGCTTATGAGATTCGACTTCAGTTATTTGTTGGTTTTGCATATAAAGGGGTGGGTGTAAAGGTCTGTTAATTTTACGGGAAATAAGAAGTGATTCAGTTTTTGTTGGATTAAAAGACACAAGCCATGTTTCAGCCCACTTGAGAATTTTGACTAAGTCTGCATTAAGCTGCTCGGCGGATGTTATAGGGTTTTCAACAATCATAAAAAGGCTGGTATCGTCAGCAAAGAGCCGAATGTTGGAACCTATTTCGTTTACAATATCATTTATGTAAATCAAAAATAATAATGGGCCAAGAATTGAGCCTTGCGGCACACCTGCTAGAATTTTGGACCAATCGGAACTAACACCAGGTAGTATTACACGCTGTTTTCTGTCATATAAGTAGTTCTTAAACCAGGCGAGGAGTTTTCCGGAAATACCAGCGGCTTCGAGTTTGTGAATAAGACCTTTATGCCACACTCTATCAAATGCTTTACTTATATCACAGAAGACAACTCTGATCTCTTTACCAGCGTCCAAAGCTTGACAAAAGGTATTGTATAGAAAAGTGAGTTGATTTACAGTAGAGTCGCCTGGTATGAATCCAGACTGTAGAGGTGTGAGTATATTATTGTCTTGTAAGTGATTGAATAAATGTTTGAAAACTATTCGTTCAAATACCTTGTCCTCGGAATTAAGTAGTGATATAGGTCGGTAACTACTGACTAATGAAGGGTCGTCTTTTTTGTAAACAGAGCAAACGTTTGCTTCTTTGTATGAAATCGGAAGTATTCCTGTGCTTAAAGATAAGTTGAACAGTGAACAGAGTAGAGAGTTCTTTAGATAATTCTTTGAGGATGCGATTACTTAGACCATTTGGACCAGAAGCTTTGCAAGTGTCAAGGGATTTGAGAGACGATTCAACTTCTAGTGGCGTTATAATAATAGTATCAAGTACTGAGTTGGTCGCATGTGGCGTTAAATCAGGCAGCACGGCATTACTGTCGTTAAGGAGGGATTGACTTGAAAAAAATTCATTCAAAACACGAGCCTTCTCATGATCATCATTAAAAATACAACCATTGATTGCGAGGGGTGGGATAGTGCATGATGCTTTTGGAGATATAAAAAATTTGAGTGTAGTCCACCAGTCTTTCGAAGTCAAAGAATCTGATTTTAGCTTCTCTGCAATATCATCATAGAATTTGGTTTTTGATTTGCGTATCATAGAATTGGTTTTGTTCCTCAGTTTTTTAAATTTGGCCCAAATTGTAAAAGTGTTGAGTAATTTTGCTTTACGATAAGCTCTTTTACGTTTCCGGATATAGCGTTTGATAGTTGTGGTGATCCAGGGTGGGTCTGAAGTATTTATAGTGACGATTTTGTTAGGTATGCATTCTTTCGCGATTGAAATTATGTGTTGAGTTATGTTTTGGGCATAGGTATTTATATTTGAATTTTTTAAGGCTTCCCAGTCTGTAGCTGCTGCTTTGACTCTTAAAAGATTATAATCACCTTGATTGTAAGACCAAATGTGTCTCTTATAACATTGCAGTTTTGGTTTAGAAAATTTAAATATGCCATATATTGGACAGTGATAACGCATATCTTGACAAAGAAAAGGGTCTCCCACTCCGCTTGTTACCAAATGATCCTTGTTACTAACGAGAACTAAATCAAGAAGGGATGAGGAATTTTCAGTAAAATGTGTTGGCTGATTTATTGTCTGGAATAGGGCAAATTGTCTACAGAGATCCTCAATTTTCCTTGATGATTGTGAAGTAAGCATGTTGTAATTAAAATCGCCAGTCACTATTATATCATTTATGCCAGTATCTACAGCTAAATGCAACGAATCTTCTATTGTGGAATAGTAAAGCGCGTCCGAGTTAGGTGCCCTGTAGAAAATGCCGAATAATACATGCTTATGTTTATTTATGAGTTCTATCCATATACACTCAGTTTCTCGTGGTTCTAAATCATATCTACGTTTATAGTAAATGCCCTCTTTTATATATACCATGATACCGCCATACCTATCTCTTTCACGGTCCTTACGTTCTGGGGTACCGTACGAATGCAATAAGAGGTCTTCAGTCGATATCGCTGGACTTAACCAGGTTTCTGAGAAAGCTAGTATATCAAAGTCTAAGAGCTCTGTGTACAGAACATCTAATTTAGAAGTAATACTCTGGACATTATAATGAACAAATGATAGGTGGTGATTTAGATTAAGAGAGTTTATGATAGAGCTAGTCGTACTGGTGGTAGAATCAGATGAGCTGCTAGATGAGGTAGTTGAAGAAGGCCCTGGGTTAGGATGTATATCACCTGAGCACATCATAAGTATAAAGAGCCACGTTAAAGAAAGGATAGTAAAGAAGCATACTGAGAGACGAACTGAAAATTCGACATTTGCTGTAAGGCACTTACCGGGTATTACCGCCTTATTTAAGTTTCTAGGTAAAATTTGACTTACAAGATTTGCACTGATTTCTATTGACTTTTGCAAGGATAAAGTTTGACAAACCTGAAAATGTATATTGAGTATTACTAAACAATGAATTGTGATAGGCAAGTAGCTTATGCGACGGTATATTGGCATGATAGAGATATGTCGTTTGTTATAGCAGGATTTTATATAGTTGTTGACAGCAAACACAGAAACAACATAATCTCCATCATACCAACAGTCACGTACGTTAGTTTTGATTCGATAGTACATGACATTACCAGTGCACAACCCCGTTTCCAGATCTCCGCGAAAGAAGCAAAGTCATAAATAACAGCAAGGAACAAAATCATGATTATAACAGTTGGAGGAAGTATATATACATCAGCTAGATTTTAGTGTAGCTATTTTGATCTTGGAATATTCTTGTGATAGCTTCAGTCTTTACCACTCTCTGGGCTAAATCAGCAGACGACAAACCGGAGAATCCCTCCTTCTCCCACGCAGAGAGCAGGTCCGACAGCCCATGCAATTTGTCTATGATAGAGACAACTTGTACGAAATGCCGAAAATCCGCCCTGGCCAAAAACAAGTATGAACACCCAAATACATCATCCGCCGAAAAAAGCTTACCTAGAGTGCAAACAGATAAAAGTAAATCTTGATTCCGCTAGGTTAGCAAGAAATTAAAACAGATGTAACACGCATAAAGAGTTTGGCTTTTCCATGTTGATGTGAGTGTATATCATCAAGGTATTATAACACACACACACACACACACATATACACACACTCACACGCACTCGCGCACACATACACGTATACATATATATCCACATACATATACATATACATACATACATATACACATGTACACACATATACATATATACATATATATATATATATACACATATACACATATACATATATATACACACATCCATATACATACATATACACATACACACATATACACGTACACACACATACATATACATATATACATACATACACATATACATACACACATGCATAGACATATACATATATACATATACATACATATACATACACATGCATACACATATACACATATATACACACATATACATGTATATATACACAAACACACACATACAAGCATGTAAACGCATATCAAAGGCAAACATTGGTTCCAAATATCATGATCGTTAAGTACACCGTGTCAGCATCATTTAGCCGGACAAGGTCTTTTTGTTAGACATACTTAATGAGCAATTTTATAGATGAAAATCGATGTTTGTCTGAGATACGGTCTTTTACATTTGTAGCTAGGATGCAAAACTGAAATGGAGCAAACAATCTGACAAAACTCTTGCCGATAATTTAACATATTTAATGCGGTAGGGAATGTATCTTGGTGTTTGAGCCTGCTAAAATGCACATTACACGTACATGCTCGTGCGCATGCACCAATACACACATGTACATTAGTATACACACATGCATTTATATTATAAGCATGCGAGCGCACGAGCACATACGTGTACTTACACTCCATTCAGGATCTGCTGGTACCAGTAACATCATAGCAAACAGGAAAGGATCCCAACCAGAAACCGAACTCTCAAGCTTCTAGTCCAGGCCCAGGCTATTAACATCAATCAGTGATCACATTCAGTATATCTTGATACAAATTGGATACCTTAGCAAACAGAGTCAGCCCCGACAAGACATCGTAATCCGCGACGTCCGGTCAGGGTCCAGACTGTCTGCTTCCAATCTGGGTTTACGCTTCTTGATAAAGTGCTATTTAAGAAGATATATTGTTTGTTTCTTGATAAAGGCATGTCAAGCTGTGTAGGCCCCGATCAGTGCCTTTGCATCACGGCATCCGATCAAGGTCATCACTGCCATATCAACTGCACTAATACAGGAGCAACACCGACATATGTGGGTCAAATAAAATATGTCATGACAAATTCTCCAAGTACATTTTTGACAGGCTGGAAAGTTTACAAACACGTGCTGCAAGAAATAACCGTGAGCTATTTTGTATATCGTAATGGTAGAGTTTGTCTATACTGCAAGAAATTATTAGCCTAGACACAACACGGATGGTTGGTTAATTGGACTGGAATGATAGCATATTTTCGGTTATCGTGTGGATCTGGTGCCCGGCTCATTTGGTAGTGGGACGTAAGCTGGAAGATCACTTTCACATGTTACGCGTGATATAGTTCCATTGTCATCAATGTGCTTGACTAGTATTGTGCCGTCAGAGGACCAAGCGCTTTTCAATTGTTTAGACTTTACCCGTCGTCTGGCTTCATATAGGAGTTGACTACGCAGTATAGTCAGATCCTCATTTATAAAGACTCTTCTATAATTTCTTTCTTTGGTAAGTGTTCTTGATTTATAAACCTTTTGACGCATCCTATAAGTAGCAAACTTGACAATAATGTCTCGCGGCTTGGATCTTGGGGACGCTTCAGAACCTGGTTTTCCAAGGCGATGGCTTCTATCAATGTCCTCAATTTTGAGCTCGACGTCGATGGCCTTAGCGAGATCTAACACTATGTTATCCGTGCATTCATTCGGGTTTTCGTTTATACCGGAGATCCTCAAACAGTTACGCCTACTGTACTGTTCAGCATTGTCTGCTACAGTCTCCAGCTTTGAAATTCTCTTCTTGAGCTCTATGTTTTCAGTTTCAAGAGATGTAATTTTTGCATTTAAACCCTCTAAGACGCCATTAACAATTGAGGTGACTAGCCCTGCTAATTGAGACTGTATAGAGTCTTGCACAAGCGTATTTAGTTTAGGTTGAAAAGCCTCTTCTATGAAAGTAGCTATTTTTTTCAAGTGTGCATCTTGAAGTGTGAGCTGTGTAAGTGGTGTCGAATGATCAGCCATTACATCTGTATCAGCAGTAACAGTGTTTGTGTCTGTGTCAATGTTCGACGCCATATTTCTATCTTCGACCAGAGACACGTCTGACTCCGATTCAGATAAAGAACTTATATGTACACGGTTCTTTTTTAAGTCTAAGTTAAACTCAGGAGAGGATAAGCTTCTCTTTTTGGTGCTCATAGAACTTGGTGTGGCTTGTTCGCTCATATTAGTCCAATGCAAGCTACTTATTTTGTGCAGTATACCTTGAAAATCATTTGGCGTAGGTCGTAGTAATAGTAGTACTTTTCATTCATAAAAGACCCAAAAGAGTTAAAGTGCTAGATGTAAACAAAGATTGAGTAATATTGAGTAATAAGTAGTCACTATTTGGTGTTAGAATCTTGAAAAAGCGTAAAAAATACCATCTTCCTTGTGAATCTATCTGTTTTAGAGTATCCGACTCATATCCCGACGCTACAACATTGAAATTCACTCAATTCCTCCTCAGGAAGACACAGAAAGGTTTACATTTTTAAGTTTTTAAGACCGGGAGAGAAAAATTACAACAACCACCCGCCATTGAATCACGTGACATTGGCTGTTTTATTGCTATTATCGGCGCGGCCGCCGTGTCAATAGTCTCTGCCAAAGCACGGAATGTTTATTGTTTTTCAGGATAACCACTGAACCACCCATGCGTTTTTTGGACCATCACAGTTTTGGTCACATACATCAATGGTCACATAGTTAGTCTATAGTAGTGCGTCTGCACGTGAAGCAGTTCCCGTTGGACGCACTTATTAACGCTTAGCATTCGCCGTTTTCGGGACATGCATTTCAGCTTTTTGTGTATGTGAAATTACATTTTAAAGAATAAAATATTTTGAATTTACTTCTAATTCTTCATTCTTTCCTGGTAACAGTCGGAAAATCGCCTATCTTTTTTCTATGGCATTTTCAACATGGTACTATTGTCGACGCCGTCTTGATTGACGTCATGTAAGCATAAAGATGATGTCATGAGTAAAAAATTACATTTTATTTATAACAGAAACAAATATAGACAACAATTATTTCGTAAATGTAGCAACAACACCTATAATTAATCTGTGTAAAACGGTGCCGAATCAGACTTTTTGTAAAAGATTTAGCAGATAACATTTTAAAATTTGTCCACACTTTGTTTTCCCAGAAATTAGGGCTGAATGGCTGTAAAAATATAAAATTGAAGGCTTCAGTCCCTTCCGCAGTACTACACACATGTAAACACTATCAAAGCCCTCCTACTGATTGTTCGAAGAGAGAGAGAGAGAGAGAGAGAGAGAGAGAGAGAGAGAGAGAGAGAGAGAGAGAGACGGACGGACGGACGGACAGACAGACAGACAGGTAAACAGAGAGGGAGACGTTCAAGGGGAAAACGCGAACAGTCCTTCTGCCATTCATTGGCGGCAAAATGTCTATTCTACTATGAAATGGACGAATATCCCATTTGCATTAAATATACCGTATTTATCCTAAGTATTCGGAGACCTTAAGGCGCTTTTGGGAACCTGTTTATGTGTTTAAACATTTTTAACAGTACAGACCCTGATCAGACGTCACATTCAGTGAGGTCTTATATGGATCTACATTGATTGTTCAGACTTATGTCGTCAGACTGAATATTTAGAGTAAATACAATAGATACTTGTAATTTTAAATGTTTCGTTCCCAAAAGTGGAAAGGTTTTCAAATTATGGATGATAAAGGAATGTCGGAGCTTTCCAAATAGATGCATTTGTGTGTAATAAACTTCTAAATTGGTTCAGAGTCGATACACAAGTTATCAAAGCATTTCAGTTTTGAAGTCTGCATAAATTTGCATCATTTTGCACTTCATTTTGATTTCAAAGTACTATACCTTGGTATACCCAAACCCGATCAATATTTATAACAAAGACATCGTTAGGAAAACTCAAATACGTCTCGTTCACAAAATGACAAATCAGTATTTTAATCCTAAAAGAAATCTTTGACACATCTACGGAACCCTGGAAGGGACATACAGTGCTTTTTTTTTATATTTGAATTAATAATAAGTTCTCAGGAATTTATATGTTGTCTCCATCAATAACCCGTTGGAACGAACGGTTTATTGTGCTCTCGGATTGGTGAGATAAAATCGTTTCCACGAATTATTCGTTTGAATAAATTCATTATGCTTTCCGATTGGCTGAAATAAAACCTTGCATGGTTTTGTTTATAAACACGCAATAGTATTCTGTTAATACATAAACAATGCATTTTGTTTCATACCCAGTTGAACAAACAACTGGACGAGTCCAATCTGTGACTTTCTTTGTGGATTTAGACTGGGCAATTTTAATGCAGCATTAATTTGTTCGAACGAATAAACGATTCCAGAGAACAAATAAATCTGATCAATCAAAGAACATAACTAGTCGTTTGAATATATTAATAATTGGTAAGAACGAATTATAAATTGCTGGGACAGTGGGAACGAATTGTTTTAATGCGTAGACAAAGCTTGTTGTGAAAGCTTATTATATATATATATTGTTCCGACGAATGAATAATTCGTTCCCATCTAAATAACTTTGAGATAGATAGATAGATAGATAGATAGATAGATAGATAGATAGATAGATAGATAGATAGATAGATAGATAGATATATAGATAGATAGATTTTATTGTTAGCGGTAAAATCAGTGTATATCTGGTGAAAATAAAACTGGTATCAATCACTAGTGAAATGATATCGATAATTTCACTAATGACTGATACGATTTATATTTTCACTCACATAGCTAATGCTATGCTTTGGGTAGAAGATGTTAATTTCCGTGTGTGTCAAAACATTCTAATTCGTTTGAAAAGATTATGTTTTAATGGGAACGAATTATTCATTCGTCGGAACAATATATATATATATATATATATATATATATATATATATATATATATATATATATATATATATATATATATATATATATATATATATATATATATATATATATAATAATAATAATAATAATAATAATAATAAGCTTTCACAACAAGCTTGGTCTACGCATTAAAACAATTCGTTACCACTGCTCCAGCAATTTATAATTCGTTCTTACCAATTAATAATATATTCAAACGACTAGTTATGTTCTTTGATTGATCAGATTTATTTGTTCCCTTGAATCGTTTAATCGTTCGAACAAATTAATGCTGCATTAAAATTGCCCAAAAACATAAGCTCATAAGGTGCAAATGTCAGCTGTACTTTAAGCTAAGTGAATCGCTATGCATGTTCTACGCTAATTGTTATATAACTGCTGATTAGTTAAAATAATAAAAAGAAAAGTTGAATAGTGCATTACACCCATTCAAAACAGACACAACAGAACCGTCGAGCTGAAAACAGTAAAAAAATATTTAAGGATTAACTACTAGAAAATATTGACGGAAAGTTTATAATGTTATAATCAAATTCAGCATTTTATTTTCTCATTAATGATAGGATGACAAGGAGAAAGATAGCTTGAGAAAAATAGCTTGATCGTTCTTTCACACTTGATCGTTCTGTCACATCTGACAATAAAGTGTATCATTATTTCAATGCTCCTCAGGCGACTGATATGAAGCTGAATTTATAGATACACATATCATATATAGAATAGTGCAGGCAAAGATGGTTCTGACAGGCGTATATATATATATATATATATATAAGAAACAAAGTAAAGCACAATGCAGGAAATAATATAAAGAAACATAAATTAGCGTTTAAAAATCGGTCGCTCCGGGACCGGGAATCGAACCACGGGTCTCCTGCTTGCCGGGCAGACGTGTTAACCAATACACCATCGCGGCTCTTCCGACGTTGAACGCCAATTTTAACATTTATAAACCTAACGTCATTGTTTATCGTACAACAAAAGGAAGAAAATTATTTCCGTTTAGAATAGACTCTTTTATAGATTTTGATTGAAATACCTCCTTGGAGTTTATCCATTCCCCTTAAGCTGAACGGTAACAAGAAATGAAACCTGCTTTATTTTTACAGCAGTCTGAGACTGTTTTAATCATTTATTAAAAGAAAATCAGACGTTTCAAAGTCAGACATTTCGAAAATCTAAAAGAAGATAATTATTGTATAAAAAAGAGGAATAAATGTAATAGGTGTACAATGAAGTGAAAACATAACCGTTTGATACTGACAAAGGATTACAGCCTCTCGTAATATTGCTTTTCTTCTTCTTCTTCTTCTTCTTCTTATTATTATTATTATTATCATTATTTTAGTAGTAGAAGTAGGTGTGGAAAAAAAATAGTAGAAGCAGTATCGCTGTTGTTACCGTTATTTAAAACAAGAGGACCATGATGGCCATGTTTATTGACCAATCCAAATGGCTTGAACAATCTTGGTAGAGGATCACCAAAGAAACATTTCTGCAAAATTATATTGAAATCGGTCCAGTGGTTTCTGACAAGAAGATTTTTAAAGTTTTCTATATAGATATATAGGGAAAATAAGCCCCTCCACCTGGCGGCCATGTTTTTTGACGAATCCAAATGGCTTGAACAATCTTGGTAGAGGATTACCAAAGGAACATTTCTGCAAAATTATATTGATATCGGTCCAATGGTTTCTGACAAGAAGATTTTTTAAGTTTTTAGTTAAAAATCTACTTTTAGCTCCTGTGGCCTAGATATGCAATGGACCGGAACCAACTGAACAACTTTGAAAGAGGACCAACCAAGAATTATTCCTGTGAAGTTTGGTCAAAATCCAATCAGTGGTTAAGGAGGAGATGTTGTTTAAAGATTGTGGACGGACGGACGGACGGACGGACAGACAGACGGACGACGACGACGACGGACGGTGAGTGATCACAATAGCTCACCTTGAGCCTTCGGCTCAGGTGAGCTAAAAAAAACGTTGTCACTGTTAATTCATTTTGCTATTACGAGGGTCGTGCAAAAAGTTCTGTCACTAATAGGCTTTCTTCGTTTTATCCCAGGTATATTTTAACATGCTTCACTGCACTTGAATGGTGTGTTGAATAGCTAACGATACCCTTTTATTTCGTGCAAATTGCTCTCCAAATGACCGAGTTATTTCAAATTGAAGTAGATGCAGTCATATACACTGACCAATTTACTTGTTACATTGGAACATGGGCCAGAAGACTGAAATTCGTAGCTTAATTAAATGCCGCATTAGGCTTAATATAGATTCAAAGCAGATATTTAATGAATTGTGTGGTATATATGGACCTCAGACCATTTCAATGCGCACAGTGTTTAGGTGGGTTAAAGCTTTTAAAGCTGGGAAAATTTCTGTTGAAGATGATACCCGTCCTGGAAGGCCTAAAACCTCTGTTACCAAGGGTAACATCGCTGCTGTACAGATTGTGGTCGTACAGGATGCGCGATTGTCTGTCAAAGATATAGCTAGTTGTACTGGCATATCAGAAGGCAGTATGCAAACAATTCTGAAAAAGCGTTTGGACCTGAGAAAGGTTTGCGCTAGGTGGGTACCTCATTTGCTCACTGAGGAGCAAAAGACACAACGCCTTAAATGTGCCCGGGAACTTTTGAAAACATACAAAGGCTGTAATAGTCGGGTTATTTCTAACTTCCTAACAGGTGTTGTAACCTGGGTGCACATGTTTGAGCCACAAAGAAGGGCTGATAATAAGCAATGGAAGCGAAAAATCCAAAAACGCCCATGTATCGCCAAGAGAACCATAAGTTCGAAAAAGACTTTCACGATATTTTCTTTAATTCAAGTGGGCCAGTCGTTCAAGTGCCTTATCCATCTAGTCATACAGTCACTGGCCGATTTTACAAGAATTCTGTACTGAAGAAAGTGAAAGAGTTTTACAATAAGAAACGACCAAGCAAAGAATGGTCAGGAGTCCACCTTTTACATGACAACGCCTCCTCTCATAAGTGTGAGGTTTTGTCTTTTTTGGCTTCTGAAAAGGTGAAAGTTTCGAACCATCCATCTTATTCACCTGACCTGAGTCCCTGTGACTTCTTTTTATTTCCAAGGCTTAAGAAAATGCTTTCTGGAAATAAGTATACGTCTATAAGTTCTCTTAGCAGCGCTATTTATCAGTGTCTCCAACAGATACCAAAAGAAGACTATTTATCTGCTTTTCGCGACTGGGTAAAAAGGTTACAAAAATGTGTTTCAGTAATGGGGGAATACTTTGAAGGTTTGTAATAAAAAATATGTTTGATAAAACGTAGCACTGAAGTAATCCGAACCCAGTGACAAAACTTTTTGCAGGGCCCTCGTACAAAACTATTTTAATGTTAAGGTGAGAATATTTTTGTCTGTATTCTGAAAAAACCTTGACCAAAACGTGTAATGTTACAATAAAACAACAAGAGCTACAACAAACCAAACAGAATCAAAAGAAATTATTCACGTGTCATTTCAAGTTCCTCTGTTACTCATTCTGTTTATGCAGAATTAAAATTTCGCATTTTGCAAATATTTGCGCATCAACTATTTGGGTATCAACGTGAGAAAACGTACCGTTTCACATGTGCATCCAACGAAGATTCAAATCAGTCTGCGCATCTGCGCAGTTCACCAGTCTTCGTTGTTTACTATCTGAAATGTAATGTGCCCAGTGAAAATTCTGATCAGACTGCGCTAATGCATATCCGACGGTACGTTTTCTGACGTTTGGGTTGATTAATTGCTAACATGATAAAATGGTCCTTATGCCATATATCCACCAGAGAAGATCCAGATCAGCAAACGTATTCTGGTCAGCGTATTCATTGCTCTCTTAACGAGTCATTTGGGATAGCGTTGTACAAATCCAGGGAAATAGAAGGCCTTGATCAGACTGTTCGGGATGTTGCGGGTTGTTCTTGACGTTCGCTGTTCAGATATAGTATAAATCTTTCTCACGTTCAACACCCCTTATAATCAATTCAGCTGTATTAGAATTAAAATCACTTCCGTTGGAAAACGAACTACAATATACTTAACGACTAATCTGTCCTCGGACTTACTTAACCCGGAAATATCGATTTTAAGGCTTATCAAATGTGTGCGTACGTTTGCAGCACTTACAGTCGATATTCAGTTATTGAGAGTGATCACTGTTATTTGCCAATATTCATATATTATGTTTTATGTCTGCTTCTAACGATTCGGTTGTCAAACACGTTATCAATATTTGTTGCGCTCCATTACTATGCATATGTATGTGCTACATAGCGCTGTCTATGTGCTGTTGGGCTATCAATAGTAACTGCTTATGTCTCTTGACACCATTATTGTCTACTATTGTAAAGGTTTCGTCACTTCCTCTATCAATAAGGCGGGGAAAGTGACACAGTGTGCAAGTTTGTACTTGTGGCGTTATCGCCACTGCCTCTATAAGTCCGGTAAGAAAATTTATTGTATAACGGGTGGCGTTATTGTCACTGTCGGAATAAGCCCGGTTGAGAAACAAATAGTGTAAAATTGTGGCGTTATCGCCACTGCCTGTATAACGTTGTATAGGTCTAGTTGAGGAAATTCATAATGTAAACTTTGGGGCGTTGAGAAAATACATATACATACTGTCAGCTAGAGTCCGATTGAGAAAATGTATTGTGCAAATTTGTTGTGTTATCACACTATCTGTATAAGTGCTCTCCGTATAAGATCAGTTACAAACGTGTGACATTACCGCCACTGTCTGTATAAGCACTGCCGATATAAGTCCGGTTGAGAAAAAATACTGTGCAACCTTGTGACGTGCTGGTGTTAATACTTTGTATCACCGCTGCCTGTATAAATACTGCCTGCGTAAGTCCGGTTGAGAGAGAAACTAACAAAATGATCTTCCAACTTGTGGCGCTTTAGCCACTACCTTTCTACGTCCATTTCAGAAAATTTATTCGTGTGGCGTTATTGACATTAACTGTATGAGTCCGGCTGATAAAGAATAAAGAATTCTTGGATCGAGCACGTGATCAATGTCGAGGTGATTTTAGTGATTGCTATGTGAGAGGGGTGCGCCATGGGTAAAAATATTTTAAAGAAGGGATGATAGCTAAATTGGGCTCTTAAATGGGTTAAAGTTTCTTTATTTACTGTTATTTATTTATGGTAAAGAAATAGCTGACCGTGTGACCGGGGGCCATGTTGTTAGACGACTTTTTTTTTTTTTTTTTTTTTTCTTTAAAGGACTTGACGTGTTTTTATTATAACCAATAATAGAATGTGTCTAACCTTATCGGTCAATATATCACGGCAACATTGATGCGACGTTTTTACGACGTTATGTATTGCTGTTTTCTTTCTTTCTTTTTCTCCGTAAATTATGTAAAAATGTTATATATGCATATGTATGAATGTATGTATGTAAAGTTTGGAGAAAACTGGTGGCGAGATGATAAATCGTCCACTCATGGATCGCTTAGCCGATGCATCTGCACTGAATGCACACTGGATGTTTGCAGTCAGTTCGGAATGCATCGTTGCCATTATTCAGCTCGCGCGTCAGTGTACGCCACCCAATACACGTTATTCGCCATGGGAAACCGGGTCACTTCCTTGTTCTATGCGGATAAAAAGAAAGAATACTTGGGACGGAAGCTTCTATAATAAAACAATAATTAAAACAATTCTACTTACATCAGAAAAATAATCCAGTACTGAATGCGTAAAATTGCATAGTCTGTTTCACTTTTCATTCATAATTTTCTAAGTGTTGCACGTGCTTAATATTGCGTTGACAGGTCTCTTAAGGCGTGGCCTGGTTTCGTCATGGCGAAGCGGGCCTCATTAATTGGTTGTCACTGGTCATTGAACACAGGTGACACAGTTTGATATGTACAGGTATTGTGTTGTTAGTCATCAGTTTCAAGGTTTAAGTGCTCATTATCTATCTATCTATCTCTCTGTCTATCTATCTATCTATCTATCTACCTGAATAGTTACCAGTTTAATAAATATTATCTATCTATCTATCTATCCGTCTATCTGTCTGTCTATCTATCTATCTATCTATCTATCTATCTATCTATTTATCTATCTATCTATCTGAATAGTTACCAGTTTAATAAATGTTATCTATCTATTTATCTATCTATCTATCTACCTATCTATCTATACACCAGCAATTCTGCTCCCCCGAGTTACATTGTACATCCACCTGTAATTTGGGTCACTGCAACGAATTGCAATAATTTTTAGAATGTGTCCTAGTTCTTACCCCACAGTTATTATATATATGAAATTACGGTTACCGTCCTGACTGCAACTTTGTATTTCCATTTCCTCTGATGTCATGTTATACTTGACTTTGAGAGAATAAAAGTACTTTGACTTGACTTGACTATAACTAAATTTAAGCAAGCTTATTGCGTTATCGCCACTGCTTCTATATTTCATGTTGGGAATGAAAGTGACTGAATATACTGCGGTAAATATTTGATTTTACACTGTTATGAGAATATCAACACTGCCTCTATAAGTCAGGATGAGAAAAAAGTGAAAAAATGGTGCAAACTTGATGCGTTGTCACACTGACATTGACGTACTGATTCTACGATACAAGAAGTCATTGTCTACCTTTGATGAAATTTTGAAACATTTAGCTTTATTACTTGCGTAGAAAAATATCTCAAATACGTGATATCCTAGAAGGCCATAATGCCTTGCGCGAACGTGACATCCGGTTTAACCGAAAGTAGAAAAACCAATACAGATAGTGTTATGATAACCGCTTTTTGTTTGACTAAAGATGAATTACTTTCAAGATTGTACTTTAAAATCAACAACGGGAATACTTTTAAACAAATAGTTTAGATGGGAATAAAATAATACCGACCAGTGAGTTTATTTTCTTACTTTTATCCTTGCAATAGTCACCAGGAGCCCTGGGAAAAAAAACAAGTGTAAGATTATTGTTACTGATGACTAAATCCCAACATAACTCAATTTATATCCGCCGTTTAGAATTACTTGGAAAGTCTATATTTTTACTCTATGAGATAATAGAATAAATATTTAAATCCCCGATATAAGTTTCAGTAAACTTTACCCTTTATTAACAGACGTTCATATATTAAGCAGAGAATTAGGCCTACACTATAAGCCAGTGACTGGCATTTTTGTTGATAAAACAGCAATTGAAAATTTAAAAATAAGCACACAGTCCAACATGGTATTGGAGAATTTCATCTCACTGATTGATTGATTGATTTGCGAACACAATGCACAGCATAAAAAGAACATTATGATCTATTCAATGTGACAGGGTCGAGATTGATGGTTTGTTGATAGTTGACAGTTATAAATATACCTGAATAAGCAACAAAGTATACAAAGACCTGTCAGCTGCACTGTTACCTGGTGTATCAGTCAGTAACCCGGGGTATAGTGGTCTGTCACATGGAGAGTACACGGGAATATTGGTCAGCGTCAGTAAACCAAGACCTGTAAGCTACACTGTACATCAGTGTATCAGTCAGTAACCCAGAGTGGAGCGCCTGTCACCTAAAGTGGAAACATATATATCAGTCGAAGACAAAGTATACAAAGACCTGTCAGCTACACTGTACCCCAAAGTATCAGTTTGTAACCAATCTGTAACTTAGGGTATAGCAGCCTGTCCCTTGGACCAGAATGTCAGTCAGCGACAAAGTATAATAAGAGCTGTAAGCTACACTGTACCCAGGTATAGCTGCCTGTCACCTGGAATACATACCCGAATACCGGTCAGCGACAAAATATACGAATACCTGTCAGCTACTTTGTTACCCAGTATATTAGTCTGTAACCTGGGATATAGTGGCCTGTCACCTGGAGTGTATACCGGAATATCAGTCAGCGACAAAGTACACTACAACCTCTCTATAACACTACTGGTGGGGTAATAGCATAAACCGTGTAAGTTAAACAACCGTGTTATATCCAAACAAAAATGTATAGATTATATTGAAAAATGACCATTTATGGTCATGTTTCAATATAATCTATACATTTTTGGGATCCCTCTTTGAACCGCATTATATCCAAAACCGTGTTATAACAAACCGTGTTATAAAGAGGTTGTAGTATAGTATGGAGACCTGTAAGCTACACTGCTCCCCGGTATATCAGTCAGTAACCCGGTGTATAGCGGCCTGTCACGTAAAGTGTAAACCAGTGAATATCGGTCAGGGACAAAATATACTAAGAAACATTCCGGGTGACAGACTGTTATATCCCGGGTTACTGACTGATACACCAGGGTACAGTGTAGCTGACAGGTCTACATATACTTTGTCGCTGACCGATATTCCGGTAGATCTATACACTCCAAATGTATACCCCAGGTTACTGACTGATACATCGGAGTATAATGTAGCTGGCAGCTCTTCATATACATTGTCGCTGACTGATATTCAGGTGTACGCTTCAAGTGACAGGCCATTATACCCTGGGTTATGGACTGATATACCCGGTAACAGTGTAGGGGACACTGGTCTTCGTATACTTTGTCGCTGACAGATATTCCGGTATACAATCCAGGTGACAGGCCGCTATACTGACTGACACAGGGGTAAAGTGTAGCTGACAGGTCTTCATATACTTTGTTGCTGACTGATATTCTGGTATACACTCCAAGTGTCAGGGGGTCTATACCCCGGGTTTCAGACTGATACACAGGGTAACAGTGAAGCATACAGGTCTTAGTATACCCTGTCGCTGACTGATACTTTGAAATGCGCTCCAAGTGACAGGCCGCTATACCCTGGGTTACAGACTTATACTGGGGTACGGTTTATCTAACAAGTCTTAGAATACTTTGTCGCTGACCGATATTCACTGGTTTACACTTTAGGTGACAGGCCGCTATACACCGGGTTACTGACTGATATACCGGGGAGCAGTGTAGCTTACAGGTCTTCATATACTTTGTCGCTGACCGATATTCCGGTATACTGTCCAAGTGACAGGCCACTATACCCTAGGTTACAGACGTCTATACTGGGTAACAGTGTAGCTGACCGGTAGTGGTATACTTGTCGCTGACCGGTATTCGGGGATGTACTCCAGGTGACAGGCGGCTATACCTGGGTACAGTGTAGCATGCAGATCTTATTATACCTTGTCGCTGACCGACATTCTGGTCCAGGTGAGAGACTGCTATACCCTAAGTTACAGACTGATACTTTGGGGTACAGTGTAGGTCTTTGTATACTTTGTCTCCGACTGATATTCCATTATACACTTTAGGTGACAGGCCGCTATACCCTGGGTTACTGACTGATACACCGATGTATAGTGTAGCTTACAGGACTTGGTTTACTCTGTCGCTGACCAATATTCCTGCATACTCTCCACGTGACAGCCCACTATACCCCGAGTTGTGACTGATACACGGGGTAACAGTGCAGCTGACAGGTCTTTGTATACTTTGTTGCTTATTCAGGTATATTTATAACTGTCAACTATACCATACCATACCATCAATATTGACCATGTCACATTGAGTAGAACATAATGTACTCTTTATGCTGGGCATCATGTTCGCAAATCAATCAATCAGTCAGTGATATGAAGTTCTCTTATACCATGTTAGATTGTGTTTTATTTTTAAATTTTCAATTGCTGTTTTGTCAACAAAAAATGCCAGTCACTGGCTTATAGTGTAATTTTCTGCTTAATATATGAACGCCTGTTTATAAAGGGTAAAGTTTACTGAAACTTATATCGGGGATTTGAATATTTATTCTATTATCTTAAAGATTGAAAATATAAACTTTCCAAACAATTCTAAACGGCGGGTATAAATTGAATGATGTTGGGATTTAGTCATCACTAACAATATTCTTGCACTTGTTTCTCCCGGAGCTCCTGGTGATTATTACAAGGATAAAAGTAAGAAAATAAACCCACTGGTCGGTATTATTTTATTCCCAACAAAACTGTTTGCTTAAATGTATTCCCATTGTTGATTTTAATGTAAAATCTTGAAAATAATTCATTTTAAGCCAAACAAAAAGCGGTCATCATAACACTATCAGTATTGATTTTTTTTCTACTATCGTTTCAACCGGATTTCACGTTGCGCGCAAGGCATTATGGCTTTCTGGGATAAAGCGAATGGAGAGAGAACAGAAATTGATCAACAACATCGGGAATAATATCCCGGAGCTCAGCTCTCATTTCCATGATATAACAACTCATTGTGCACAAAAAGCGTGACAAGGCTACATTCATTAGTAGCCGAGAAACCTATACAAACGTTTCAGTAATCTTAATACTGAGAGAAAGACAACGGGGAAAAAGCACTGCAAGTGAGATGATAAGAAAAATAAAGTATGAAGATACCCAGGAAGTGTCACAAGCACTAAACACAGCCCTCCAAAGGTTCCAAATAAGGGTTTATGTACATGTGTACATGAAGTGACCACACAAAACAGCTTTTTGTTGGAAACAGAACAAAACAACCGAAAAGGAAGAGGCAAACAAAGAGGAACTGATACAGAAGTACCGCCATGGAAACATGTTGCTGTCTCAAGCTAAAGTTGGAAATATGTCATCGTTGGAAACGGGCGTAACTCTGTTACAGATGGAATTCCTTAATTTAATAGATATTCGTCATCTAATTTAATATCAGCACTCTGGTTCAATTTATTTTCCCAAAACCGTGCCAATAGATTCTGTTTAACATAAGGATCATCACTCTGCAAGTACATCTTCCAATTCAAAGAAAAATAAAAAAATCGAAAAAAGAGGCCATCATCAAACTCTCCCTTTTTGTTATGCACTTATCTCCCCTGAAGCCGAAATCATGTGCAGGCTATAACGCCCATACTGACTGAGATAATTTGATAAAATTTTGGTGGGACATATATCAGGTCAAGTCCAAGTGTCACATGCCAAACGGACAACTCTTACTTTGTTCTTTTTCTAAATATCTCCCCTGAATAAATTTCTTAGCCAATTTCTGATGTTCTCCATAACATTTTAATGGTTTGAAATAGTCTGATAATATATATCACAAATCTTTATTATGTCTCCCCCTGACAGGGGCTGAGACATATTGTTTTTGCCTCGGTTGTCTGTCTGTCTGTCCGTTACGCAATCGTGTCTGCTCTATAACTTATAAACCGTTCAAGATATTTTCATGAAACTTCATAGAAATATAAAACATTATCAGACGACGTGCAGAACACAAGAACCGTAACTCTTGTCTATACAGTTATTCCCCTTTTGAAATTCAACAAAATGGTAAATTCGTGTCCGCTACATAACTCAAAGGTATTTTCTTTAACATTTATAGAAATATAAAGCATCATCAGACAACGTGCCGAACATAAAAACGTAATTCTTGTCAATATCGTATTGGACTTATTCCTCTTTAAAATTAGACAATGGTAATTTCGTGTCCGCTCTATAACTCAAAACCGTTCAAGATATTTCCATTAAACTTCGAAGAAATATAAAAAATTATCAGATAACATACGAAAAACAGGAATTGTAACTCTCGTCTATACCTTTTTAGAGTTATCCCCCTTTGAATTTCGACAATGGAAATTTCGTGTCCGCTCTACAACTCAAAAACCGTTCAAGACATTTTATATGAAACTTCATAGAAATATAAAGCATCATCAGACAAGGTGCAGAGCACAAGAACCGTCATTCTTGTCAGTACATTTTTGGAGTTATTTCCCTTTGAAATTGGACAATGGTAATTTTATGCCCCCTCTATAGCTTGAAAACCGTTCAAGATATATTCATAAAACTTTCATAGATATATAAAGAATTATTTAATGGCATGCAGACCACAAGAACTGTTACTCTTGTCTATACATTTTTGGAGTTATTACCCTTTGAAATTTGACAATGGCAATTGTGTGTCCGTTTTATAGCTTGAAAACCGTTCAAGATAGTTTCATGAAACTTCGTAGAAATATAAAGCATCGTCAGTCAATGTGCAGAAGACAGGAATCATATCTTTTGTTTATACATTTTTGGAGTTATTCCTCTTTGAAATTCGACAATGGTAATTTTGTATCCGCTCTATATCTTGAAAACCGTTTAAGATATTTTCATGAAACTTCATAGAAATATAAAGCATTATCAGACAATGTGCAGAATACAAGCCCCGTAACTCGTATCTATACATTTCTGGAGTTATTCTTCCTTTGAAATTCGACATTTTGTGTTCGCTCTATAACTTGAAAACTGTTCAAGATATTTTCATGAAACTTCATAGCATCATCAGATGACGTGCAAGACACAGGAACAGTAACTCTGGTCTATACATGTTTGGAGTTATTCCCCTTTGGAATTTGACAATGGTAATTTCATATCCACTCTATAGCTTAAAACCCATTCAAGATATTTCATGAAACTAAATAGAAATATAAAGCAGTGATGATGAAGAATTAGTATGGGCAAACTTTTCATATGTGAGTTTTTTGTTGTTGTTTTTTTTTTTTTTTTTTTTTTTTTTTTTTTTTGTTGAAAGTAGCTCTAGTTACCTAGTTACACACTGGTTCGGTCGCTTGGCAGATATGGTTTTGGAATTTTTTATACCGTGTTTTTCTTAAAGTATCTTGCTAGTATTTTGCAGAATGTTAGCTATCTGGCGATGAGATGTCACCTAGTAACAGTCTGTTACATTCGTTACCCCTACAAACATATAATACCATAGAAAACTATTGAATCTGAGCAAAAGTAATTATATCTTCCAACTAAATATATGAAGTTACAGAACAATCCACTAGCTACAAAATGTGTTGTTTGAAAATTCTTTTTGGCTTTATATGGCGTTACGCCTGTTAAGTTTTCTACTGTACCCTTAAGAAATGAGTATTTTAACTCATATTATTCATTTTTGTAGATTGTACATTGACCCTTTGACCTTAACTTTGTTAATTGTGATAAGATTTATTCTTTCCAACTCTGCAAACATTATCTCTCTAGCCTTTTTACTTGGTGAGTTATTGAGTGTAAAGAAAAGTCGCCCCATTGTGAAATATAACCTTGAAAACAAAAATCATTTCACATAATATCACATCAAATGCAGCCTATAGGTTGTACAAATAAAGAAAATTCTTATTATAGCATGATATCTTAGCAATATGAAATACATAGGTTCATTTATAATCTGTCACTGCCATATCATTCTGCCCATGGTAACAAAGGTAACAGTACCTAGATATCTTAAATATCTAGATACTGTGGGCTTTTTTGTATGGTATTCTGCATCAGTATTTAGTGTCTCTGTTATGTATCATTTAGAAGTTTTTATAAGCATTTACTAAACTGCAAATTTAGTGCCGCTATTCTTTGTCAGTTATATACATTCAATACTGTTGATAGTAAAGTTGCTATCTACACCAAGGCCACGTTTGCATAAAATACTGAAAACCGTCCTGAAGTTTTCAATGCATGGCAAACGCATATATTTTCTTTATTTCTAAATAAAACATCTACAGAATGATGAATAATATATCAGACCCTCACATAATTTTGCTTAATAATTTATTAATGGTAACATATGTAGCACCTTAATACATTAATTTGAAGGGAGCTTTGTTACTGTAAAGATCTTTACATATACTTTTATCTCTTGATTAATACTTAGTTTTAGAATATTTTTTTTTCAGAATAAAAGGATAAAATGACACTTTTGTTATATTAATTCTGTTACATTATCAGGTGTGTTACGTAGACAAATCAATAATCTGCAATCAAGACAAGGCAGTCTGAAGGACCCAAATTTAATAAATATCTTTCAAAGGGTTCAGGAGATATGGAGTGAAAAAGAAAGAGACGGATGACCTTCAATTGTGACCTTGACCTTGAGTCTGCATCGTTGAGTTATAGGTTCAACATATCATCTCAATAAGGCAAACATTTAACCCAGATTTAACAAGGCAGTCTGAATGGCAATGGAGCGGCCTCAAAATTCAAGGCTCAAACTGATGATCTTCAATTGTGACCTTGACCTTGAGTTACCAGAGCTGAGTTATGGGTTCTGCACATCATCTCACTGAGGCAAACATTTGACCAACGTTTAAAGAAAATCCTTCCAGGGGTAAAGGAGATATGGAGCCTACACCACATTCAAGGCTCAAACTCGTGACCTTCAACTGTGACCTTGACCTTGTCTGCAGGACTGAGTTATGGGTTCTGCACAGTGTCCAACTGAGGTGAACATTTGAGCAAACTTTAGAGAAAATCCTCCCAGGGGGAAAGGAGATACAGAGGGGACACAAAATTTAAGGCTCAAACCCGTGACCTTGAACTGTGACCTTGTGAGTCTGCACGGCTGAGCCATGGGTTCTGCACATCATTTCACTGAGGCAAACATTTGACCAAAATTAAAAGAAAATCCTTCCAGGAGTAAAGGAGATATCGAGTGGACACGAAATTCAGGGCTCAAACTCGCGACATTGAACTGTGACCTTGTCCTTGAGTCCCCATGGCTGAGTTATGGGTTCTGCACATCGTCCCAAAGATGAACATTTGATCAAAGTTTAGAGAAAATCCTCCCACGGGTAAAGGAGATACAGATTCAAGGCTCAAAACCATGACCTTGAACTGTGACCTTGACCTTGAGTCGGCATGGTTGAGTTAATGATTCTGCAATTCGTCTCACTAAGGTGAACATTTGACCAAAGTTCAAAGAAAATCCTTCCACTGGTATAGGAGATACAGAGCGGACACGAAATTCAAGGCTCGAACCTGTGACCTTGAACTGTGACCTTGACCTTGTGTCGGCATGGTTGAGTTATGAGTTCTGCACATTGTCTCACTGAGGCAAACATATGACCAAAGTTTAAAGAAAATCCTTCCAGGGGTAAAGATATAGAGCGGACACGAAATTCAAGGCTCAAACCCATGACCGTGACCTGTGACCTTGACCTTGCGTTGGCATGGTTGACTTATGGATTCTGCACATAGACATACTAAGGCGAACATTTGACCAAAGTTTAATGAAAATCTTTCAAAGGGTTCAGGAGATATAGAGCGGACAAGAAAGTGTTACGGAAAGGCAGATGGACAGAGGGACAGACGAAGGCCATTTCTATAATCCCCCATCCGCTTCGCGGCGGGATTTTAATAACCAGTGTTTATCAACTCAAGAATTTTATTGGTATATTAAGAAGATCCAAATTATAGCTTGCTACACTAAGTTTTGTTTAAGACTTTTGTTTATGTTATTAAAAACTATTTAAAAACATGGCAAATTATGCAGTTGACCACAATGACTACAAGGTTTTCTTTTTCATGTTCCATGTATGTAAGATAAAAAAAATATTTCTGATTAAACAATACTGGTACAACCATAGTTTCATGTCAAGAAGTGCATGTATTTAATACTATATAGCGCATGTGAACACATCGATGACTGGTCAATGTCTTCCCTGTGTGCTAAATGAATAGCAAAGGTTCTACACTCTCCCCATGCAGACTGCAAAGACCGGTCAAACTGAGCAGACAACCGGGCTAATCTGAGTCTTCGCCAGGTGCACAAGTCTATTGTTAGTTATGTCACGTTGCGGCTAAAATACATTAAGATAACATAAAGTAAAGCATATAATATTTTGCCTTACAATAATGTGATTTCCCCCAAAACAAACAGTGTTGCTTATCTGTTAAATATACAGTACACAGTAATCCTAAAAGATAAGTGTGCAACATTAGGCAAATTAAGAAACATATATAACACAACGAAATTAAGTATAAATTTACACCAATTTAGTGACTTTATACCTCGTTCAGAGATTAATTCCACTCTTTTGTTGAAAACAAAAATGGTATGCAACTTTATTTTCATCTGTTCCATGCATGTATCTGTACAATCTTCTACTATAATTAAATATTGCCGGTACTTAGGTAAAACTTATGAACAAAAACCATATCAATATTGTTGGATATAATTAGCTATAGTCAACATTATATATTTACATACGACTTTAAAATTAACTCTATGAAAGGACCTAGAAAAGCTATTCTTAGCGTCAAAATATGCATTCTGAGCAGCAGAAGTTGTAATCTAAGCACCAGAGTATGTCTCAAATATGTACATTTGAAGACTGATCAGTGTCTGGACATAAGAAAAACGGCCTTAAAGAACATGGGACTTTAATAATCGCAATTAAAATTCATTTTTGAGTCTGCTAGCGACAGCTAGCAGGCTCTATGCAATCGCATGGGGTTTTTTACTACGTCACAAGCGGATTTTCATCACCGCTATATTCATACGCGCACTACTTCTTAATCAGACGCAATGCGGCACTATTACGGCGAATTGAATGTGAAGCAGGGGAATTTTTTATAGCTTTTCTATTTCGCTAACATAACTGTAACTGAAATCGATTTAGATAGTGCAATTTGAAACATAGACTTCAAAATTCGGTGTAGTAATACACGCGCTACTTTTGTCAATCACCCCACGCCATCTTTGATGTTGTGCTTAGCAACGGAAGCTGAACGAAAAGAAAGTATCAGAATCTACTTATTCGATATTGAATATAGCAAGACATCAGGCATTTAATTCATTCCTCCTACATGAAATTACTTTATTCACACCTCAGTGACACGGAGTTGTCTGACGACTGCTGGCCCATTAATACGTTATGACCCTTCTTTTGTGGACATCGGAAAATCTCTTGAAAACAGAAAAGGGTAGGCGTAGCTGGTCGGGCTAATCTGTTGATGCTTAGGTGAAGCACTATCAAATGACAATCAGTTATTAAAGCTAATCTGGATTGAACATAGCCATTTCAAATTTATTTAATCTGCTCGTCTTCATAATAAGTTGATAAAGATAAATTTATAAAATTGCACCAGAATAATCGTGGAGCTACATCAGGTGTTGAATATGTATGAACTGGAGCATATCTAGACTTGAACTTTGATAATTCTAGAAATTGGAAATTGCTGCTGGAGATACACTCATTTGGAATAATCAGGTGGTAAACTTCATTGGAAAATAAAGAGGTTCATTACTCCAATCACTGCATTGGCTTATATATGCAGATAATAAAATGGATTTTTTTTTGTGAAGAAAGAAACAAAACAGAAGAGAAATAATTGTATTTAGTTTTTCAGTACATGGTTAGATTATTTATGTATATCTGTTTTACACAGATGCCTCAGTAAAGACCCATTCTTATTTATACATTAAAAGAAGTAGAATGCATTTCCATCTGACTGATTTTGAGAAATTAAATTGATAGTGAAAGCATGTAGTACAAAGTGTTCATGTTGGTTGTTTTTCAAGGAATAGTAAATTTTCTCACAAAGCCTTGTCTCTGAATGTAAATTTAATATTGGATGAAGCCACTGGTTGTAAGAAAGTGTGAAAATATGGATATAGAGCAAAATCCAGGTCCATCAAATCATATAAATCTAATTATGTAATTAAGTTAATGCCTTTTTTCGCGACACCGCCTTCTGAACAATTCAGAGTAACTACAGTTGCTATACTGGATGTACATTACTCTGTGGTGGTTCTGAATCTCTTTTAACTACACTTTTATTTAACTTTAACATGCGTAAAGTAACGTTATTATTTACCTGTATTATCAGTTAGATAACACACTTTTTGAATAAAAATTACTGGCATGTTTCTTATTTTTCTTAAGGAATATATGTTGTGGATATTCATTAAAAGAGCCCTACCAATGAATGACCTTCTAATAAGTTCCAACATGTTTTTGTGTTGAAATTATAATGAACTAGAACATGTGTTTGAACAACACTTTGACCCCAACTATATGGTTTCCCTTATGGTATGCATTGTCCATAATACTGAAACACTAAAAATGGCTAACTTCAAAAGTAAGAATAGGATGGCCGAAACATTCCCATACAGAACTAGTATTTTTACCGCTGGGCGGCGAATAAATTCCAACCACAGTTTCGTCTGCCATCATAATGAGAGTAAAGCAAAATGCAATTGGCTATCAGTCAAGCGTCATCCAATCAAAATCGCGCTCTGAAAATGTCACTTTGTAGACCGGATTAAAGAATGTAACGAACACAAATAAGCGAATCTGAATAGAAGCGTTCATCATATCGATACTCCATCATGTGTATCGATACATGAAGCGTATCGGGATGCACCAATGCATCGATGAATCGTCCCACCACTAGGCGTAACTCAGCTAATATTTGGTGGACTGTAACCTCAAAACAATACGCCCTTCTCTACATCTTGGTCTAACTATAGCATAAATGAAGTTTCAGCTTGATCGGATATAAATTGTAGGAGGAGTTAACCAGAAACTAGAAGTTTAAAGAAATTTTCAGTGGGGCTTAACTCTGCTAATATTTAGTAGACTGTAACCTTGAAACAATATGTGCTGCTCCACATCATGGTCTAGCTATAAATGAAGTTTCAGCTTGATCGGATGTAAATTGTAGGAGGAGTTAGCCGGAAATGAAAAGTTTAATGAAATTTTAAAAGGGACATAACTTAGCTAATATTTGGTGGACTGTGACCTAGAAACAATATGCACTGCCCCCCTCTATAAATGAAGTTTCAGCTTGATCAGATGTAAATTGTAGGAGCAGTTATCCGGAAATGAAAAGTTTAAAGGAATTTTCAAAGGGCTATAACTCTGCTGATATTAAGTGGACTGTAACCTCAAAACAATATGCACTGTTCCACATCATGCTCTAACTATAAATGAAGTTTCAGCTTGATCAGATGTAAAGTGTAGGAGTTAACCAGAAACGAAATGTTTTCTGAAATTTTCGAAGGGGCATAGCTCTGCTAATAATTGGTGGTCTGTAGCCCAAAAACAATATGTGCTGCTTCACATCATGGTCTAGCTATATACCAAGTTTCATTTTAATCGGATGTAAACTGTAGGAGGCGTTAGCCGGAAACGAAAAAGTTTTCTGACGGACGTCATACCCCGTAAAATAATATGTCCCGTTTTTCAAACAGGTGTATAATAATTCAAAAAAGTATAAATGCAAGAGTTATGGTTCTTGCGCGCTGCATGTTGTCTAATGCTGATTGATATTTACATGACCTTTCTTGAAGATATCTTGAACAGGTTTCAAGTTACAGAGCGGACACGATTTTGTGACGCATAAAGTTCCAAGTGAAATAACTCAAAAAGTATAAATGCAAGACGTATGGTTCTTGTGCTCTGCATGTAAGATAATGTTGATTGATATTTATATGAAGTTATGTGGAGACAGCTTGAACCATTTTCAAGTTACAGAGTGGACAAGATTTTGTGACAGACGCCCAAGGGAAAAAACAATACACATCTCCCTACCCTAAAGGGAGGAGACATAAATATCAGAATCCTAGCTCAAGCGGGAGGGGGTATATTGCTTTTGGTGCAGATCTTATCAGCACTGGCGTCCCCATCCAAGGGTGTGTGTGTGGGGAGGGGGGGGGGGAGGGGAATATTTAGAACAGAATAGATTCAAAAACAGGCATAACTGGCATGCTAGGTCCAATGGGGAAAAAAAAAAAGCAAGAGGACCATGATGGTCCTATATCGCTCACCTGAGCAAACAGCTTTGCATACTTACTGTTGAAGTTTCAGCCAAGTTTACTGCTCTAAAATTTTTGTATAAATTTTATAACCCTGCACCCCAGTGGCCATGTTTTTTTCATCCATCATGATGGCTTGAACTGAATAGTGAAAGAGGATCACCAAAGGAACAATTCTGCTGTTATATTGAAATTGGTCCAGTGGTTTCCGACAAATAGATTTTTAAAATGTCTTATATAGATATATAGGGAAATTAAGCCTCACCCCCTAACGGCCATGTTTTTTGACAAATCATGACAGCTTGAACAAACTTGGTAGAGGGTCACCAAAGGAAAAATCCTGCCAAGTTATATTGAAATCGGTTCAGTGGTTTCTGACAAGAAGATTTTTAAAGTTTTCTATTTAGATATATAGGGAAAATAAGCCCCACCCCTAGCAACCATGTTTTTTGACGAATCATGATTGCTTGAACAATCTTGATAGGGGGTCACCAAAGCAACATTCCTGGCAAGTAATATTAAAATCAGTCAGGTGGTTTCTGACAAGATGAATTTTAAAGTTTTCTATACAGATATATACGGAAAATAAGCCCCGCCCCATGAAGGCCATGTTTTTTGACGTATCATGAGGGCAGTGGAAGGTCACCAAAGCACATTCCTGTCAAGTTACATTGAACTCAATCCAACGGTTTCTTACGAAGAAGTGGAGCGCTGTGGTGCAGTGGTAAAGCGTCGGCCTCGAGATCGTGAGGTACCGGGTTCGATCCCCACTAACTGCAAGTGTTGTTTCCTTTAGCAAGAGACTTTATCCACATTGCTTAGTACTGGTTTCTACCCAGGAAAAAAGAGGGCCACATGGAAGATTAGTACTAGATTACTAAATGTGTCACCCTCTATAAATAAAGTCGATTGTTATTGTTATTATTTAAAGTTTTCTATATAGGGAAAATATGCTCTGCCCCCTAGCCGCCATGTTTTTTGATGAATCATAACGGCTTGAACAATCTTGGTAGAGGGTCACCAAAGAAACATTCCTGCCAAGTTATATTGAAATCGGTCCATTGGTTTCTGAGAAGAAGATTTTTAAACTTTTCTATATAGATATATTTGGAAAATAAGCCCCTCCCAGTGGCGGCCATTGTTTTTTGACGAATCATGATAACTTGAACAATCTTGGTAGAGGGTCAACAAGGAAAGATTTCTACCAAGTTATAATGAAATCGGTCCAGTGGTTTCTGACAAGAAGATTTTTAAAGTTTTCTATAGAGATATATAGGGAAAATAAGCCCCACCCCCTGGCATAATTTTTTTTAGACGAATCATGACTGCTTGAACAATCTTGGTAGCAGGTCACCAAAGCAACATTCCTGCCAAGCTATATTGAAATTGGTCCATTGGTTTCTGACAAGAAGATTTTTAAACTTTTCTATATAGATATATAGGGAAATTAAGCCTCCCTCCCCACCCACCACCCGGCGGCAATGTTTTTTTGACAAATCATGATAACTTGAACAATCTTGGTTAAGGGTCATAAGGAAAGATTTCTGCCAAGTATTAATGAAATCGGTCCAGTGGTTTCTGACAAGAAGATTTTTAAAGTTTTCTATATATATAGGGAAAATAAGCCCCGCCCCCTAGCTGCTATGTTTTTTGACAAATCATGACGGCTTGGACAATCTTGGTAGAGGATCACCAAGGAAACATTTTTGCCTAGTCATATAGAAATCGGTCCAGTGCTTTCTAACATGAAGATTTTTAAAGTTTTCTATATAGATATATAGGGAAACAAGAGGCCCACGGGCCACGGCTCGCTCACCTGAGTCACTGCAGACATGCAGATGTTATGCAACATTTTTCCAATCCTATCATCACAACTAATGAAAAGATCATCATTTGAGCAGTTCTTAGTTTTGAAGAAGAATATATGGGCCTGACAGTCAATGGAGCATGATCATTTGAATAAACCATCAATCACATTTCAACAGTAGGATCAATGTGAAATTTGGTGGAAATTGGCTAAGTGGATTCTGAAGAATCATGATTTTATACATGTAAACAGCACAGTGGCAGAGAAATATAATAAATATAAACAAGATGATGGCCATCTAAGATTTCCAATCAGAACAATTTTAACTACTGTTGATCTACAATTCACTTGAATACTTTCAATATAAATGTATATGGCCCATACAAATGCATGGGGAAGCAAATTTGACCTTGGAGGTAAAAAGGTCAAACGTCAACATAGAACCATCATTTTAGCAATTTTGGTAGCTCTCCTGTCCCCCATAATTTGTGCAAAGATAAGGGCCCAGGGCTTATTTGGTTATGGAGAAGAAGATTTGTAAAATTTTTTTTACCATAATATGGGCATGGCAGCCATTTTGATCAATGGACCATGCCCATTTTAGCAATCTTTCATTCTCCTGCCCAAGGAGGCTCTGCATGAAATTTGAGCAACACTGGCCCGGAGGCTTCAGAGGAAAAGTCATTTGAAATTATCAACATTTTTTCCATACAAATGTATGGGGCCCATACAAATGCATACAGAAGCAAACTTGACCTCGCCGTAAAAAGGTTAAATGTCAATGTATGACAATTATTTTAGCAACCTTGGTAGACCGCCCGTTCCCGATGATATATGCAAACATTCAGCCACATGCCATCCTCGATTTTGGAGAATAACATTTTTAAATGTTTTTTTCCCATATAAATGCATAGGGAAGCAAACGACCTTGCCGTAAAAAGGTCAAATTTTAGCAACTTTGGTAGACCCTCCGTCCCCGATGAATTATGCAAAGATTCAGTCCCAAAGCATCCTCGGTTCTGGAGAAGAAGATTTTTAAATGTTTTTACCATATATGGGCATGGCGGCCATCTTGGTTAATGAACTGCGACCATTTTAGCAATCTTTTGTACCCCCAACCTAAGGAGGCTCAGTATGAAATTTGAGCAAATTTGGCCCAGAGGCTCCAGAGGAGATGTTATTTGAAATTCTGAACATTTTTCCCATATAAATGCATAAGGAAGCAAAATTGACCTTACCGCAAAAAGGTCAAATGTCAATGTACAACCATTATTTTAGCAACTTTGGTAGCCCTCCCATTCCCAATGATATGTGCAAAGATTCAGCCACAAGGCATGCTCGGTTTTGGAGAAGAAGATTTTTAAAGGTTTTTCCCATACAAAAGCATAGGGAAGCAAACTTGACCTTACCGTAAAAAGGTCAAATGCCAACGTACGACAAATCTTATAACAACTTTGGTAGACCTCTTGTCCCTGATGATTCTTGCAAAGATTCAGCCCCAAGGCATCCTCGGTTATGGAGAAGATTTTTAAAGGTTTTTACCATATATGTGCATGGAGGCCATCTTGGCTCAACGGACCATGACCATTTTAGCAATCTTTCGTTCCCCCACCCTAAGGAGGCTCCACATGAAATCTGAGCAAAATTGGCTCAGCGGCTTCAGAGGAGAAGTCATTTGAAAATGTTAATGGACGGAGGAAAAGTGATCACTATAGCTCATCCTGAGCAGAGGTCAGTTGAGTTAAAAAAAAAAAGTCCCACCCCCCCTGGCGGCCATGGTTTTTGATGTATCATGACGGCTTGAACAATCTTGGTAGAAAGTTACAAAAGAAACATTCCTGCCGTGTTATATTGAAATCGGTCCAGTGGTTTCTGACAAGAAGATTTTTAAACTTTTCTGTATAGATATATAGGGAAAATAAGCCCCGCCCTCTGGTGGCCATGTTTTTTGAGGAATCCAAATGGCTTGAACAATCTTGGTAGAGGATTACTAAAGGAACGTTTCTGTAAAATTATATTGAAATCGGCCCAGTGTTTCTGACAAGAAGCTTTTAAAAGTTTTCCATATAGATATATACATGTAGGAAAAATAAGCTCCGCCCCCTGGCAGCCATGTTTTTTGACGAATCCAGATGGCTTGAACAATCTTGGTACAGGATCACCAAACAAACATTCCTGCAAAATTATATTGAAATCGGTCCAGTGGTTTCTGACAAGAAGATTTTTAAAGTTTTCTATATAGATATAAAGGGAAAATAATTAAGCCCCGCCCCCTGGCGGCCATGTTTTTTGACGAATCCAAATGGCTTGAACAATCTTGGTAGAGGATCATCAAAGTAACACTCCTGCAAAATTATATTGAAATTGGTAATACTTTACTGGATGTATTTGGCCAGACAGTCCCGAGCAAACATTGTAAACCCCCATGAGATGCTACAAAATGCGGTGTCACATCAGGGGCTAAACTGTTTGCCACCCATTGAGCTATTTTTAGACAAAACATTCGGTAGTAAATTGTACTTGTTAGCTCACCTGAGCGCAAAGTGCTCATGGTGAACTATTGTGGTCAGTCAATGTCCGTCGTCCGTCATGCGACGTCAACAATTGATTTAAAAGCCTACTCCTACACCCCTGGGCAAATTGACTCGATACTTGGTAGGAAGCATCGGGGTGACTTGTACATCAAAAATAGCTAAAATCATGCCGATCGGAAATCCAAGATGGCCGCCATGGCCGCCATCTTGAAAATCTATTTTTCGCTTCTTCTCCTGAACCGAAAGGCCAATTGACTCCAAACTTTCTAGGAAGCACTGGGGTGACGTAGATCAAAAATAGTTAAAATCTTGCCAATCGAAAATCCAAGATGGCCACCATGGCAGTCATCTTAAATCTATTTTTAGCTTCTTCTCCTGAACCGAAAGGCCAACTGACTCCAAACTTGCTAGGAAGCATCGGGGTGACTTGTAGATCAAAACTAGCTAAAATCGTGTTGATCAGAAATCCAAGATGGCCACCATCTTGAAAATCTATTTTTCGCTGCTTTCCCTGAACGGAAAGGCCAATTGACTCCAAAATTGCTAAGAAGCATCGGGGTGACTTGTAGATCAAAAATAGCTAAAATCATGCTGATCGGAAATCCAAGATGGCCGCCATGGCAGCCATCTTGAAAATCTATTTTTCGCTTCTTCTCCTGAACCGAAAGGCCAATTGACTCCAAACTTGCTAGGAAGCATAGGGGTGACTTATAGATCAAAAGACGCTAAAATCATTCCAAACGGAAATCCAAGATGGCCATCATGGCGGCCATTTTGAAAATCTATTTTTCGCTTCTTCTCCTGAGCCGAAAGGCCAACTGACTCCAAACTTGGTAGGAAGCATCAGGGTGACTTGTAGATCAAAAATAGCTAAAACCATGCTGATCGGAAGTCCAAGAGGGCCACCCTGGTGGCCATCTTGAAAATCTTTTTTTCGCTTCTTCTCCTAAACCCAAAAGCTAGTTGACTTGAAACTTGGTAGGAAGCATCGGGGTGACTTATAGATTAAAAATGGCTAAAATCGTTCTGATTGGAAATCCAAGATGGCTGCCATGGTGGCCATTTTGAAAATGTAGATTTTTCACTTCTTCTCCTGAATCAAAAGGCTTATTGGCTTTAAACTAGGTAGGAAGCATCAGGGTGACCTGTAGATCAAAAATAGATAAAATCATCCCTATCAGAAATCCAAGATGGCCGCTATGACAGCCATCTTTAAAATCTATTTTTCGCTTCTTCTCCTGAATTGAAAGGCCATTTGACTCGAAACTTGGTAGGAAGCATTTAGGTGACTTGTAGATCTAAAATAGCTTAAATTGTTTGGATAGGACATCCAAGATGGCTGTCATGGTGGCCATCTTGAAACTCTTTTCCTTTCACTTATTTTCCTGAACCAAAGGGCCAGTTAATTTGAAAATTGGTAGGAAGCATCAGGATGACATGTTGATATAAAAATAGCTAAAATCCTTCTGATTGGAAATCCAAGATGGCGGCCATCTTGAAAATCTATTTTTCTTTACGTCTTCTGAACTGAAAGACCATTTATTGACTCGAAACTTGGTAGAAAGCATCAGGATGACTTGTAGATCAAAAAACGCTCAAATGGTTGCGATAAGAAATCTCAAATTGCGGCTATGGTGGCCATCTTGAAAATCTGTTTTGAACTTTTTCCCCTGAACCGAAAGGGCAATCGACTTAAAGTTCATTGGAAGTATCGAAGTGACTTGTAGATCAACAGTAGCTAAAAGTCATTCTGATTGGAAATCCAAGATGGCTACCATCTTGTTTATGTTTATTATATTTCCCTGCCACTGTGCTGTTTACATGTATAAAATCATGATTCTTCAGAAACCACTTAGGCAATAGCAACCAAATTTCACATTGATCCTACTGTTGAAATGTGATTGAGAGTTTGTTCAAATGATCACGCTCCATTGACTGTCTTGCCATATATGATATTCATCTTAAAAATTAAGAACTGCTTAAAGGATGATCTTTTCATTAGTTGCGATGACAGGATTGGAAAAATGTTACATAACATCTGCATATCTGCACTCACAATGCTACTCAGGTGAGTGGCCCGTGGGCCTATTGTTCAATTTTAAATAAAGTATGGTAAGGAGTTGAGGTGAGTAACCGACCCAGAAATCAAATTTCGGGTAAGGTGTTCACATGCTGTGTTTAAAGGAGTGTAGATATTGATGTAGTGTATGTACAAGAATCTCAGACATGTGACAGACTATTGAAGCGATATATGAGCCTCTTCATGGGATAAAAATCTTATGCCATATGCGAACAACAAAGACACATGGTTTTTGCTATGAGCAGTCTGATCAGCACCGTTGTTGTTCGCTGTCTAGACAGTAAACAACCTATCAAAACTTTCAAGACTAGCTAATCTGGCACAATGGCCGAGTTAGCCAGTCTACGGCTGAGTAAGCAGGTCTGAGTCTTATTTGGTCGAAAACCTCGAAGACAGGTTTTTCATGTCGTTGCTTATATATTATCTGTACTTTGACAAAGTGCAGGGAGACTTTGTAGCGGCATCACACAGTGCTAAACACAAGCTACAATTGGATTAATTAACGCATAATTTTACTGCAAGCATATTTTATTTTCGGGCTTCAGAAGGGGGAAGATAGGACCTTATGCACATACTCCTTTCAACTTCTTAAACCTCATTGAAATATATTTATATCGGAAAGATTATTAAATCCAGAAAATAGGAGCTAAATTTTGCAGTAAGGAGGGTGTACATGCCAAAAAATTATTATGCCATGAATTATACGATTTTTGCTTAAAGGATCTGTTTTAAGGTCTTTGTGAACATGTCGCTTTGCGACAAATGTCTTATATTGAATTAATTTTCTCCGTAACACATTATCTAAGTTGATAAAATAATATATAGAGGCTGTTGCATTATGTGAGGGATTTTTACAGATCCCTCATTTATTATTCGGAACTAGCGAAACTATTTGGAACTAGCCAAATCAGTGGAGAACTTCACATTCATCACAAGGGCAGATAACCTAAGGCGAAGGACAAAGTCTTTGGTATGATATTTCAAGGAAGGCTAGTACTCTGTATCAGCCAATCAAGTCCAAATTTTGATTAGCCACTTATTTGGAAATTGTTATGAAGCATAACTTTACCTGGTTCTAGCCAAATGACTGTATCTGATCAATTGTGCCAGCTTTAGTGTTCAGACAACAAAATTCACTTGCCTACACCTATATGCTTATGTGTGTGCAGAGTTGGAGCATGGGCATGTCACTATGACTTTGAGGATTCAAAATGTTCTTGGTATTTTTGCAGCTAATAAAAATTGTCCAGATAATTGAGGAGTGTGGGTAAAAAATATTTCAGTCATTATAAATAAAGATAAAGAGCCTTAAATAAAAGGTTGCATATAAGAATTTAAGAAATAGACAACATAAGCTGTGTAGAGCTTTTAATGCTTTTAAGTTCTTTCAACAGCTAGCCCTACTGGGATGTCCAACAGAACCATGATCAAAATCAAGATTTGTGATCTAGTTTGCTAAGTTTTTACTATACATATGTGTACAGTATAATAATTACTGTATTTTTTAAGTCTAGTCCCATATAAATCACATCTTAGAATTTTTTGATGTTATTATTTAGCCCGGTTTCATGTATTTTCACGTTACTAATGGTAAAACGTTTCATCATAACTACTTACAGAGACAAATGCTGAAAATAATTCTGAAGTCATCTAAATTATTATCTGAGCATTTATTTTATGTACAAATAATGCAGTTCTTTGGATTTGATTTGTGAAAGCATTTGTGTAAACAAGCCAACCATGTTGCCGCCATTTTGAACCAAAAGCCATGTAACTTCGCGTTAATTAAATTTTTGGCAGAAAATCATCATGTAATTGTAATGTGATTTTTGCAAATTTTGGCCATTTTCAAAATAAAGTACGGATACCGTATTAATCCGCCTATAAGACGATTTGTTTATAAGACGGGGGCTGTTTTTGGGCCCTTCCCAGGCAGGATTTTGCTTTTAATTAATTATAAGATGGGTTAAATAAGTCGCCTGTCGGAGACATTCCCTGCCACTCAGAAATTCCTAAAGTACATGAAGACATCGGCGATGATTGGTCAGATTTGTAAGTGAATTTATCACAGAGCAGGAATTAAAAAAAACTCCCAACACCACTTACAAGCATGCATACCGTATTTAACTGTGTATAACACGCACCTTATTTACCCAGAAAACGTTTATAAAAATCCGATGTGTATTATTTATAGGAACACCAAAATCGGGACAGAAATCACCAAGATAATCGGTCGCGAAAACTCATGACATTCACGATCGCCCGTTAAAAATGCGAAATAGAATGATTGCTTTAAGATATTCATGATTTTTTATACCTATCTCGCCCATACCAGGGTTCTGGCAGCTCAAAACAAGCAACTCGATCTGATTTGTAGTAATTTGATATCCTTTTCATGTCCATGCTTTTTTTGTTTACGCTTTTTTATTTTGCTGATCATGTGATCTCTTCAAAGGGAAACTACTCAAACAGGCATATGCATATGAATCTGTATTGATTACCGGACTTTGACAAGACTCAACCGTAACTTGAATAAATCAGCCTGCACAACTGATTTATTGTAGTTCAAAAAAGGAAATAAATTTGGTAGAACATAAATATTGGCACGAACGATCATACATTGAAAAAATAAAAAAAGTATTTAAGTTTATGCAAGTATTAAAATTATTGATAATAAACAAAACCAACTGGGCTTTTGAGGTAGGTAGATCGGTCATTTGCATTTTATCTTTTATTTTCTTACCACCCAGCTAGCATTCTACGTAAATCTACATCGGGCCGTCATCGGCCCGTCAGCTACCCTGTTAAAATGCGAAATAGAATGATTGCTGACGGGCCGATGACGGCCCGATGTAGATTTACGTAGAATGCTGACTGGGCATATGTTTATCTTTTTTTTTTATTTTTTTTTTTTATTTAAACTTTTCTTCCAACTTACCAAAAAAATTGTTTGAAATAAACAATGTTTATGATAAAGAAAATCAAACTACCAGCATACATCTGTGCACTTAATTGGTTAATTGGCAGTCAGAATGACAACTAGTCGACTTTAGTTGTTGTTTGCATTGCCCTGAGGCACTGAGTTGATAATTTCACGTCTCAGTTAAGAAAGTGACACAAAGAAGGTGTTAATTATGAGAACACAAAAGAAATAACTACATTTTTATTATCATAGCGTCTGCAGTGGGGAAGCAAATAACTGCCTACACTACATCAAGTTGCCTGAGGCCCATAGTAACAGAGCTGCACAACGAAAATTCAGTTAGCATTATCGTAAATTCGGTCTGTTTCTACTCTAAACCTTCCGAGTTCGGCCATTTTCAACTCTCCTAGTGAAATTTGACACTTAGTATCTGGTAACTTAGTAAATAACGCACAGATAAATTCTTCGTGTTTTACATAGAACATCTCTTTTTTTTTTATTTCAAAACTATTTAGAAAATATTCAGTGCGTGTTATACACGGGTGCGAGTAATACACAGAAAAATTCGGTACTTCACCTACAAAATTACCTTGCTGCTATTTCTGTCAAGGGACGAAGGTAAACATTATATCCTTCTACCGGTTTCGAAGATCGGCATTTTCCGTGACCACGTGGCACCACCGGACTTTGCCGAAAATACCGATATGGCCAAAGATCTTGATTATAAGATGGGTCTGGATTTTTGGGGGCTTTTTTTTTTTTTTTTTGAAAAATCCCCGTCTTATAGGCGGATTAATACGGTACCTTAGATTTGATATTTTCATAGAAAAAATAAGTTAGTCTTAGCTGTAAAAATTGATTTAATAGATATAGGTGTAAATGTCATTAAGGACTGTTATCACCACGGTCAATATATTTCTTTTCTAAGCGGAAATCACAAAACAACAGTGTATTTCTGAAAACAAACCTTGCCCACTAAAGCGTGACTTTGTATTTAAAACATCCAGCAGGTAGGTGGCGCTGCCGTTTATTTTCATTGAGAAATCAGTTTAACGCAATATTGAATTTAACACGAAAATACATGGAGTATATTACTTTTATTCACACAGACTATTTAGGCTGACAAAATTAATCAGATAATTGATTAACTGATCTATAAATTCCACAAAAATGATTATCATTACAGATGTCTTATAATCAATGAGACGCCACATTTTGCGGCATCCCATCTGGGTCTACACTGTTTGCTCAGGCCTATTTGACCAAATACATACAGTAAAGTATAACATGGGAAGAGTCCTGCTCAGACAGACAAGTAAATTGACCAAATCTTTTGTGATAAATAATCGATCACAATGACAGGAGTGATAATCGACCAGATTAGCCAGCCTTAGAGTCTATTTATACATTGTATTTGCTGTATGATGATTCTAGCGAATAAAAAGAAAAGAAAAAAAAATGCAACAATGTATCCATTTAAAGATACTGCCTCCAGATTTGTGGGACTTTTACCCAACCCGATCACATGATGAACAGGCCCTGCCTAAGGCAACTCTGCCCTGGAGACTATAGGCAGCCCAACTACTTCGCTGGCCCCGATGGGCGGGGGCCGTGGTCTGTGGGTCGTGATTTCTGAATACCCGATAATCAGTGCACGCCGGTAATAGGTACCAAGTTACGCTACACTACCGGTCACAGGAGCTTGACATTGGATAATTTCTACTTATAGGGCCTGTCCTTCGAACCTTCGATTATTTCATAATCGTAGGGACAGGCCCTATAAGTAGAAATTAGCAAACGTCAAGCTCCTGTGCTACCGGTTGCCTACATGAAATGCACTTTACGGCATCAGGAATTTTGCTGAAGAACTGAACAAGTATCTGTTGTTGTTTTTCGCGTGCGACACACCATGAATTTCAAAAATGCAGGTAAAAGAAGCTTTCATGTCTGTAGCCTCGCGAAAAATAAACTGTTCGACAGCCGGTAGATTCTAGTAAACAAGCTGGTTGTCATACGACAATACACACAGTTGTCACAACACCCAGAAGGTCGGAAACCAGACACGATACGTATCGCTGAGCACTTTCATTGGCTGACTGACATCACATGTCTCAGTCGAAACACTCGGTGTTATTCGCTTTAATCATTGCGACTTTTCAGGCCACGGCAAGGGTCCGTACACACAATTCTGTTCTATTCCATACGTGTTATCATTTGACGCCACCGTCGTGGCTGCTTCTTCGCGGCTGCTTCTTCGCAGCCACGAGGCGGTGTCGCTACAAGAAAATGCATCTGTATTATTGCAAGGAAGTATCCATCAAAGAGATGGGATATTTAGTCCTGATTCAAGAGGGCGTCAATGCCTACCATGTTGTTTAGTATTATTGGTGAAAGCTGTACAGAAAAGGATCTGTACCAACAAGTTGAATGTCAACAACATGAATGAAATTCTGTTTGCAGGAGATAAATTATACAAGTATGCAAAAAAGAATGCCAAGACATATCATGACTATTTAGAGCCATGTGATTTGCCATCTTATTTTTCACTTGACAACCAGCATTATCCCTGGAAAGTGAAAAAAAAAAAAAAAAAAAAAAAAAAAAAAAAAAAAACATTAGTGGAGTATCCTTTCCTTGATTTAGAGACAGGACTCGCTATGACTTTCTCATTCAACCCATATGCAGTCTTCATTTGCAACGGCTTTTCTATTGCATTATTGGAACAAGGTGACTGTTTCTACCTTTTTGAGTCACATGCAAGAGCTTCAGATGGAATGCCAAATGTTAATGGCAAAAACATTTTGTTAAAGAAAACAAATATAACTGGCATTTTCCTTACATTTGCGTAGATTGTTTAGTTTTGATAATTCCTTTACTACAACAGCGGTGAGTCAGTTTGATTTGCATTCGCTCTGTATATCTCATGTTTGCAGGGAGACCATAAAATGATACCAATGGGCTGGGTTTCAAATTTGTGACATAACTACCTATCCTCCTTTACAAGAATGTATTTCATTTGAGTTGTGTCCATCACAGCCTTATGCTTCCTCCCAGCTTGCTGACAGCTTAAATGAACACGGTTCCGCATTACTTGATTCACCCCTTATATGTGAAGAATTGCAAACCTCCCTGAATAAGAAACTTAAGTTAAGTGACACATCAAAAGATGGTTTGAGCAGTAAGAAATTTAAAAACAAAGAAAGTGCTATAGTCACACAGTTTCACAAGTTGGTGTCTTGTGGTCCCCAGTACATATGTACAAGTTGTTGTCAAACATTTTTCAGACATTCTGATGTTAAATTTGATATTCAGGGTCTAAAGCCCGAGATGAAAAGACTCTGTACATTAGGACATAAAAGTGTGGAGGATAAGGAATGGATCTGTCAACAATGTGCTAATAGTTTGAAGAAAAATAACTTGAACAAATATCTTCCTTTTTGTCAAGCCCGCTTGCGCTGAGCAAGACATAGTCACCATAGCTGCATTTAAGTGTATATTAGTGAGTCCATCCGTATTTGTCCGTCCTAGCTAGAAATTTTGCATGCAGAATCATCTTTCAGTGTAGTTTGAAATTTCTCCAAGACTTGGCCTTGAGGTCAGATTTGTCAAGGACATGCACTTACCAGCAGAATTTAAGAGTTTTTAAAGAAAGTCTTCTATTCAGGAAGTGCAATGCCCAGATGCTTGATATATTCCATAGAGCTCCATCTTATCGTATAGTATTGGTAGCATTGGAATGTCGTCTATCTTCTTTGCATGTATTGTGTAAAATTGCATAGAAGATACACAGCACTCCATCAGTACTTTACAAGCTGGCAGACTCTTAGGACTATCAGTCCTTTGATTTTTGTCTTATTTTAGTTGGGTCTGTCTTAAGAAGCACAATTAAAGTTGTAACAGTCGAAGTGGAGACATGCAAGGAGTCTGATGAAGAGTTGCAGTTACATTTGTGTTACGTACCTTACCAGGCATGTTATGTAAATGATAATATCTGGTAATGGTATTTTATATAGGTAGTAAACTATTCACCTTAACAGAATCATGGGACGTCAGCAGGTACTAGGTCATTGTCATGTCTGAAATTGCGGTGAAAATACAAGGTAAGAATTAAATACCTTGTCGTATCTTTGCATCTAAATAATCTAGTACTTAGGTAAAACTTATGAACAAAAACCATATCAATATTGTTGGATATAATTAGCTATAGTCAACATTATATATTTACATACGACTTTAAAATTAACTCTATGAAAGGACCTAGAAAAGCTATTCTTAGCGTCAAAATATGCATTCTGAGCAGCAGAAGTTGTAATCTAAGCACCAGAGTATGTCTCAAATATATATATCTCCAGAAAGCTAACATGTGTCATTTTGTTTCTTATATAATGTAGTTTCAGAAAATCATAGAGTACGAAATTCCCTCTGGGGGAGGGGGTCTATAGCCGGCTAAAGGTCTATGGTATTGACACTCTAACTATAATGCAGACTACAAACAACTGATTTCTCGTTGAGTTGTGATAGAATTTGTTTGATTTGTTTGCTTCATTCGACTTTTACTTCAATGGTTTTACATGTAAATACGTTGTTAAATATGTTGTTTAATGCATAAGAGTACCGAGAATAGAAATACCCGTAAACGGGACGGTAAAATGGTTGAAAATAAGCCGGTGGGACATACAGGCTAGTAATGTGGGGGAAACACTCAGTTTTGTAACGGTTTACAGAGTGCGGTTTGAGGTAGCGAGCAGGCGGGACAAATTTAGTGGTATATCTTCTATACATTGACAAAATAGAGGAAAGAGGTCCATAAGACATGGACCGAAAACTCATGACTCCTTTAGGCAAGACATACCTTGGAAGTTCACGCTTCAAGCGCAAAGCAAAATTATAACGAATGACCGTCTATTGTTTTAATTGTTTTTTCAGACAAAATAAGGCTTGACATCTCACGTCTATCGTCTGCTACAATTCTCATGAAATGTCAACTTTATCTAAACAATAATAAGAATATTTCAAAATGTCGTCTGCTGCAGTTGTGGATGGCGCTTTAAGGATAAACATGAACCTCAAATACCCGAAGGTGTGATCAGGTATCTACATGCATGTAAGTCGAGGCTTCAAGTAGCACTGCAATATTAGTTTTAGTTAGCTGCCGCTTCCTGGGGCTGCCAAATATAAATGAAACTACCCATCAGAGGCGATAATTACGAAGCAAGTTTTCCTGATGCACCTAAACAAGGAGACGGGAAACACATCACTGACAAAATGAAATACCGCATCGTATAAACATAAGAACGAAAAACAAACAAGTATGAGTTCTTCTTTGCTCGTGCGTAGGTGATTTTATATGAGATGTTTGTTTTGTCATTGTTTCTTCTTCGTCATCTCTCCATTTGGTGCCTCGTGAAGACTGTGTTCGTGATTTTGACGTTTCCTGGCCGCATTCACATATATACTTAAACACGCCCGTGCGTATCGGATCCTTTTGAGAAATACCCCGTAGGTATGTGAGAAAATAGTAGTACTACTAAGGAAGTAGAAATTGAAACTGGAGTTGTCGCGCTTATCGTAAGCCTTGTTTAAAGACTTGCCCGAGTGGTCCGCCGAGCTCATAGTACAGATATGATTCAATATTATCCTTAATTACAAGTTCAATGCTCCTAATGTTAGAAACAATTCAAGTCTCTCTTTTTAATCTCTGCACCCGTATGTGAAGAAGAAATGCTGTTGTTGTTTTTTTAGTTGTTGTTTTTTTTTTTTTTTTTTTTTGTTGTTTTTTTTTTTTTGTTGTTTTTTTTGTTGTTTTTTTTACCGGATTCGAAGAGTATTTAACCCTTTGTCCGAACTTTAAGGGTATAAATATTACAAATGTATATGACGGGACCAGATAGCGTTTAATGTATAGAGCATGCCATAATTCTACATTTCACAAATCACATGGGTTATGTTATGAAAATCCGAAGTGAACAGAAAGAAGCTTAAAAACGTTTGTAGAAACCAGACTATGCGTAACTGGAATCATTATTTAATATAGGGATCAAACATGGTTTTCATACATTAACATTCGCCAGGTCCCGTGGGAGGTGTTGAAAACCGAGGCCGAAGGCCGCGGTTTTCAACACCTCCCAAGGGACCTGGCGAATGTTAATGAATTGAAAAACCATGTTCGATCGCTATTATTGCATAAAAACTGAAAATATTTACTACATTTTGCGTTATTTCTTGCACTATTTTGTTTCGCCTTTTCACAGATGTCTCGCGAACGTAATTTCCACGGACTATGCTCGTTCTAGGGCCGGGCAGTACACATCTCTTAACGGCAGCAAATCCGATCATATTGAAAGTTGCGTAGCCGTGCATTAACAGCGCGTGAATTGCCTTGTTAATACACGGCTTTTCGCCGGTTAATGCACGGCTGTTAATAACGTGCGACACTGCTTTTTATGCAATAATATCATTTAATGAACATTTAGATAAAATGCATAAATGTGTGTGTATGATTACAAAATCTTCAAACATATCGTTGTCTAAAAAGTATAATGAGCACGATAATTTGTTAAATATTTTGCAGCTTATAAATACGTGTACTTCATAGATCACTGATATTGTCAAATGATAACTTCTAGTTTCAGTTATATGTTTCAGATAAAATGGTTTGAAAAACGGTAATTCAAATCACTGTTCAGATAACTAAAGTATGTTAGCCGACCTGTAGTAGCCTATAATCGACCTGAAGCGGACTGGATAATCCTGGTACACTTTAGTAATTTCTACAAGTGACTTCCTACTTACTTTCTTGTACACCTAGATCCTCCTGAAAAGATCCTTCTGAAAAGATGTGTACTCAAAAAGGGGAGCAAATTTGTCCTTTTCGAGCAGTTCCCATATCAGAAAAAAGAGAAAACAACATTGACATTAAAGATTCTTCCCCTAAACGTATATCCTTTCAGGGCCCACTCTATAACGTCGTCGCACTTTGTAAACCTCTAGAGGTCCTCGTGAAACTGTTGTAGGCTTTCTTGGTCACGGCTCAACATGTTGATTCCGTGACAGATTTTCTAAAATGTTTTAGTTCCAATCCCTGAACAGTGTAAACCAACCTCTAACTGTCGTTGTGGGTCACGGTATTTATAGGTTAAGAGTTTACATCAGTCTACTGAACACACGCGGATAGCCTATGTTTCCCTGTTTTTTACTGCCGGATTAATGTTTATACCTGTAAATTTTCAATTAGACTGCTACAGAAGTAAATTTTCTATTAGACTGTAAGTCTAATAGAAAATTTACTTCTGTAGACTCTCCTGTAAGGTGTCCATTGAAGGGGCTGAGACAAGCATTTTCGGCAGTATGTTCCACAGGCGGGTGTCTGCTTGGAGGAAAGGACAGGTATAAACATTAATCCGGCAGTAAAAAATAGGGAAACATAGGCTATCCGCGTGTGTTCAGTGCGGCTGGATGAAGGAAACTGGCAGCTAGTATGGTTACGAGACCTTAAAGGATTCTATACACCATGGCTAGCTTTGTGTTGGTGCGTCGATCTGCATGGACTGTCAACCAAGAAGCTCAGTCATCTGACTTGGATTGCTTAGGTGTTGGTAGTCGTCTGCTACAACAAAGCGGGCGGCTCTTCGTTGAACTGCTTCTACTTCCTTGTTCTGCGTATATGGGCCCAAAAACTGAGGAAGCATACTCCTGTGTAGGCCTGAAAAGGGTTTCGTAACACTGTGCCTTGGTGGTTCTTGGGTAGCTTGCGATGTTTCTTCTAAGGAAAGCTGAACTGTTGTAGGCTTTCTTGATTACGGCATCAACATGTTTGATCCATGACAGATTTTCGGAAAGCGTCACTCCCAAGTATTTATCCGATGTAGCAATTACCGGGATATGACCGTTAATGGTGTAGTTTTCGTGAGTTGGTTTCCTTTTCTTGGTATAGCGTATCACTTTGTATTTTGTTGGGCGGAAGGCTCTTTCCCAGTCTTGCAGGTAGTCCAACTTCTCCTGCAGCATTTTTGGTCTGCTAAGGATCTGATGATTAAGTTCAGGATATTTCGTCTGCGAAGTGACAGGTGGAAGAACCGCGGCTTGGCAGGTCATCGATATACATCAAGAGGGGTCGAGAACCGCGCCCTGTGATACACCGGATGTGACTGGGGCTTTTTTATTTGCCGGCTCCTACGTGTTATCCACTGTAGAAGCTGTCTGTGTTATAGCTTATCACTAACCACTGTGATGCGGTTTTCTAACGGCACATTTAACACTTAGATCCGACTCCATAAAACAAAATCCGGTAGCAATGCTTTATGGGCATTCGGGTTTGTTTCGATGAATGTGTTTATGAATTTTGGAGTGTGATACTGTCCTCAGTTATGTCTGAGAAGTGGCAAAGTAAAATAAAGTCAAGAATCTGATTTCGCCTTCAGGTAACATCCATCAAACTGGACACAAACAGATGCCCGAAATTATGATTTAAGGGTAACACATATAGTTTCAGGGGTGCCAACACAGTAAAATGCTTCTGAAATGAGAGTGCGTAGGTATATAAATAGGAAGTCACAATCTGGCGGTGTATCACCGTAACAAGTGTTCATTTAAATACTGAACGTACTTATAAAAATGCTAGCAGCAGCAAGCCAGAGCCCATATATCCCGAAAGACTTGTCAAGTCCTTGACGTTTCATTACTTTAACAGAATACAATAAAAAAAAAGGTAAGGATGGATGGATATTTTATTTATAGACGCTCAACCCTAAAAGGGCATATAGCGTCTAATAAGTTGTATATTATATGATGATTTTATTTAATGAGAAATTAAAAATATCTAGAATTGATGTGTTCATTTTAAAAAGATAAGAGAAAAGTCCAGGGAGTGCCGCAATCACAAACCGCAGCCCTTCCCAAACACCATGAGGAAGAGGAAACCGACAAATCCAAACAAGCACAAATCGAACAAACGTACGAAAAGCACTAAGATTAGCTCTCCCTTCCCAAGCGAGGTAATCGCAATGCTAAAAGGACCGAAAACACAAGAACAAAACGACACAAGGCAAGATATAAAACAAATCTCCTCGTAGAATAAATCACAAAGCAACAAACAGTAAGACTAACACCGGGACCACCGCCCCAGAACGGTCAGCAGAGCAAACCACCGGGGGGTGGGGGCGTGGGGGGTTAAAGCACTTTTACAGCTAGCCAACTTCACAACATAACGTTTCATAACATTTGTTGTGTTGCAGTTTAATATTTTCTACATTGTTCGCAATGTAATCAGGCCCCAATAGCCAGAGATTGTGTCTGCATGGTTAATGAGAAGCAGGTGTGGTATAAATGACAGTCATGTGATGGACAAAAAGCAATCACACTAGCTCACTTTGAGAAGTTTAAAATCATCTTTAGAAAATTTACTTTACTTAATATTTCTCAGTGATATTTAAAACAGTGTGTGCAAAAGTAACAAATAATAATAGTATGGCACTGGACGTTCACAAGAGAGTTTTAAATATTTTATATTGTAGAGACATTTAGTCGAGCTGTTGCAAAGTCTGCAAACCATGTTGACACCAACTACCGCTGCTTGCTCGGCGCTTGAACAGGTTCTGTACTGTTGCCACGTCACATACCAAACTGTTTCAGATGCTGCTGACTGTCAACACTATTCACCGTGATCAGATGTCTCATCGGAGATGTGAACTAGGTTGCTCGCAGTGCTGTAAGATTGATTTTACTGTAGAGAGACCTATTATGACCTCAGAGTAAGAATTTAAACTTTTTTTGTGCAGACTAAGACGCACGGTATTTAAATAAAGAGTCAAAACTCCAGTCATACCTTGTTACCTATACATGTACGAACTTAGCTTTGATACTTTACTTTTTGAAATATCGAAGGATTTATTTTATTTTATTTTGCCATGTAATCAATAATTTTGAGAGTGAAAATAACTATTGTCATCTTTCTTTATCAAAATATCACTTTTGTCTATTTTGTTGCTATAGCATCGGATCGGTCTCTCTACAAGAACAATATGAAATATGCATTAAGTGCCCTTTATCAACAAACAAAATTTCACAAGCCTAGCTTGGATACTGTTTGTGATGGCAGGATGCAGAGTTTGATTTTTGTTGTCTCAGCTGCCAGAATTTCTTACTTACAGAGAAATAACAATGATTGGTTACTCACTGTTCACAAACCAAGTTTTATAACTTTAATTTTGACACTTTCAAGTTATAGCAAGATCCAGATATACCGGACGGACGGGCAATCGACACTTTACCTATTTTCCACTCCGGTTTCAACCGGTAGGATACTAAAACCATCATCACACTCCTAATTATTCAGCAGTACCTGCTTTCCTATTTACATAATTTCTACGAATAACGCTACTTAGTCGCGTTAGCTATATTTGTACGAATATATCTAACCGAACAGCTTTTATCGAAGAGAGCCGTAGACGTTTTCTATTATGATTATGATTCGCGCTTGCAGCCACGCGGTTCAGTTAATAACACTGAAAAACTGTGCTTTTCAAAATCATGGAAAAAAGCAAATCAACGTCAATAACATCAATTCTTCTGAAAGATTAATTAAAACGCTGTTTGACAGGTCGATTTAGCACAATTCTACATGTTGAACTTGTTCAAAATTATGAAAGAGTATTTTATAACTGAATTTTAGCATGGCCTGTCACAATTTGGTTAAAGAAAACATATACCACTCTTCCACTTAAAAGAAGAATATAATGAAAACAGCGTCATTACCTTGTGCCCAGCTCAGGCCATGCATCAAGAGGATTGAATCAGAGTTTTTCTTGTGTGCAAAATCGAGACATTTTGGAATCGGCTGTAGAAAGGCACAGACCCTGATTAGCTCTATCATTGTTTGTATATAGATTCTCTATAGTCGACGAGGTCGCTATGAGTAACGTCATAGTATTATTTGATAATGAGGTTTAACAGATTTGGTGTTCTACAAGAAAATATTGTGCTAACCGGTTATTGTTATCACATCTCTCTACACAAGAAAAGTTTATCAGTAAAGGTCAAAATGATTATTAATTTGGATTCTTGATAGCAGACAATGGCTCACAGTCCAAGTCCGGCATGACTCAATATGTAATTCAGGTAGAAAATGGGAGCCAATAAAGAAGTATTGCACATTAAATCATTGTATTTAGAGTTCTCAGAAAACAAAACAACATGTTTTTAACGTTAAGCAACATTTGACGTTAAGGACACTGTTACCTGGGATGCCATAGAAATAAACTTCATGTCATCAAGGTATAATATGTTTAACGCTAATCATTATACCTTAAACTCTGGAAAATATTCCGGTTTTATATAATACACCGGTTTTGAAAATAACCCACATTTTTTCTTAGACATAGTTTGAAAAAAAAATCACTTCACTCGTATTCACTGCAGACAATCAAAGCGGTTAAATATACAAGCCATTGGTAAAACTATAATTGTGTGTTCGCTTCAAGATTATAATTATTCTACAAGGCGATTTGTTTTAAGTTTTGCCTGGTGTTATTTTGTTCTTGTGTTTTCCAGTCCTTTTAGCATTGCGATTATCTCGCTTGGGGAAGAGAAAGCTAATCTTAGTGCTTTTCGTACGTTTGTTCTATTTGCGCTTGTTTGGTTTTGTCTGTTTCCTCTTCCTCTTGGTGTCTGGGAAGGGCTGCGGCTTGTGATTGTGGCACTCTCTGGACTTTTCTCTTACCTTTTTTAGATTAAAGCATGATCTTCGTGTGTCATATTGTTGGGTCATATGCAAGAAAATAAGCCAGTCAATGTAAAAAAGAGGAGTTCTCTATGTCATGCATAATTCATTTAAAATTGCATCATTAAATGTTAACAGTGCACAAAGGTAATACTCTGGTCAGTTACTGTGTTTGTTGTATAACATTTACACCGATCATTCATGTATTTAGCGTGGTAACAGAAAGGGGGATATGATTTGATTACCCGAAATGTGTATACTTGCATGCAGTAACACGGGCTGTATTGTTTTTAAAAACTCAAATTGTTTAGAAAAATGTTCATTGATTATAACAACTACTAGACAGGGACAGAGCCTAACTTTGTGCAAACATTGAAGAGAAGTTTCAAACTTACATTTTAGCTAAACTAAAATCTAACAACATGTTCCTAATTTTAAAGAAAAAGTAAAGGTAATCCTAAAAACTAAGTAGTACCCAATTTACTCGCGCAAAACATCACCCTTAATTCTGATGCAGCTCCAAATTACAGATATATGCTCGATCCGCATAAAGGTCCACTACTTCATCCGTGAAACATCACAGTGAAATATATATGAATGGTTAAACAAAACAAAGGGCTCAATGGCAATCTTAAGCTAGAACACAACAAAAAATCAAACAGAGCCACTATTGCTCGAAAATCAGGCACAAATAATCTGAAACCGATCCAGGATTAGCCGTCATCTCGTCTGAGGACCGAGTCAGCGTCGTGGCATGCCAAGCTATCAACCATAATTGGGTTAACAACCATTCATGCAGAACCTATCTTTTATATATATATATATATATATATATATATATATATATATATATATATATATATATATATATATATATATATATATATATATATATATATTATATATATATATATTCAATAGCGAAAGCTTTTCCTCGGGTAAACAGTTTCTTGTTTATCCGAAACTTCCAACAGTTAGTGAAGTTTGTCATACCAGGTACAAACGTATGGGGACGATAATGACAGCTGTCACATTGATAAATAACTAGATTAGTTGAATGGTGAGACAGCTAGCAATCATTCAGTCTGGGGTGGCTGCACCGTAGCTAATTTGGGTGTACAGCCTGGAGTGAAGTCGGTGAAATTAGCAGGTCGTCATTGTGTGTCTAAGGGTACCTTAACGCACCGCTTCCTTGTTACCAACTAAGTCATGCAGGCTGTAAAAATCATCTAAGTCACACAAAGCTTATACTTTACTACTATGATAGATTCCGGTTCAATGCAAAAAGTTTGTGAAGTTGCATTCTTCATTATAAAGGGCCACAACTTTGACATCCAGCTTTCGCCAGTAAACATACAATGACAACAGAAAAATGTTGAGTTGCTGTAAGTTTTTGTATCGTGGGAATGAGATGCGACCTTTTGGAAAAGACGAGGCTAAATAAGTTTAAAGAAGCTAGTTATGCAAAAGACTAACCGTTTTAGATTTACTCCTGTTTGTGACGTAGCATATTAGCTGAATTTATATGTGGGTAGGTATAATCAAAACAATACAAGGTACAATTGTATATCTCAAAAGATGGGATGAAAGCGATATATGATTTTCTTTTCGATGACACCTGCAAAACAAAAAGACAAGCAGGTCATTGCTCTGGCATAGTTGTGTTATATCTAGTGGCCTAGGTAGCTAAATGAAATAAAATAACTGTGCAATATGTTTTGGGTAGCAACAGAATGTGACATCATAAAGCAGATGACTGTTTGCCAGCAAGTTGATAAAATATATAATATATATACATTTCATCAAATGTTTATTTACTACCACATTACATTTTTGCAAAAGGCTATGTTTATCTCATTACGTTAACAAGTCTATGTAATGTCACCTCATTTCGCCCATAGTACTTAGTGAAACACGGGATAAAAAGGGTACAGCATTTCCTACAAGATTACATGTGCGCCCTTCGAAGAAAATAAAAAAAAACTCAGGAACTGATACAATCAGAGCCTCATTAAGTATCCAATACTAAAAGAAACGACAAACAAATGCAATAAAGTAGCAAAATAAATAAATGAAAATAAAATAAAATAAACAGATGGAAACTTAACTGAATATATAATCAACATACGTAAAAACAAAAAAAAAACAAAAAAAAAAACAGATGAAACACTACATAAGCTGGCTTTACGGGATCCCAACCCTCGCCCTCAGTTTTCATAGTGGTAAAAACATAATATTTGTTCGGTTCGTGGAGGTCAAGTAATGAGACATGATTCTTTTGATCCTTGGCTGCCCACATTGTGTCCTGTGTAGGTTTTGTTCAGACTTCGTGGATCAGTAGGCTGATTTGAAACTTCCCTGAACCTTTAAGTATTTTAGAAATGGGAATATTCCTGTTGCGCATCTATATTGGAAGCAAAATATCACCCGGTAATATTGTAACAATAATAATAACACTTTTTATAATATTAACTAACCATAGTTTCAGTCTGTTGAGTTCGTTACATGAAAACAACGCAATGAATGGCATCAAAATACATTACATTGTGAAACTTTAATAGAAAATGCATACGTAATTATAAAGAGACACAACTCGGACAAATTTGTATGAATATTATATGAATTTTATCTGTTTTATAGCAGCATATTAATTCACGAGTATATTATGTATTATTACTTCCGGTTAAATACGATATATGCGACAGCTTAGTCTACATGTCAAATAAGCGGAAATTAGTTTGTTTATATAGTTGGCTCTCGTTATCTCGAACTCGCTTATCTCGAATAACCGCTTATCTCGAAGTGAAAATCTTGTCCCTGCCTAAACATGAAAATCTAACAACAAGTAAAAAATATTGTGGAAAAGAGGAGAAATTGCTCCTAAGGAGCAATTTCTCCTCTTCTCCACAATATTTTCGATATATCTCTAATGCCAAGAGTCCAATTAAATATAGATTTGTTAAATATGGTTGTTCGAATTATTTTTTCTTAAAGTCTGAAAATCTGATATGTCGAGGTACGGATACCTCGAAGTGTTTCAGATAGTTCCTTAGAATTCGAGATAACGAGAGTCGACTGTATTAAGGCATTAGTAAACGAAACAAAAGAAGCAAAGCAACATGCATCGCCATACCAAAGGAAAATGCACTGTTACCTTGAAGCGGCAAGATAAAACATTAATATTCCTTTACCCTCACAGGCATTTCAGAAAAAGAGTACATCATAATTCCGCTGCAAAAATGCTTATGGATCTTATCTTTCGCACCAGAAGTAACGTTACCTAATTACTCCTGGTTTAATATGCAGCTATAAACAGTGAACAAAAATATAAGAAGAAATTACGACGCAAATATTCAAGGTCTTATCACTCGAAAATGTTTGTACAAGCCGAAACAGTTCCATACATTTCACCTGTAAACATAATCAAGTAATCGGAAAAGTATAAAATGCTATTAAATATAGAAGGGGTTTCTCCTAAGGTCTGCTCATGTGTTTCATAGTTCTCAACTCTTTTTGTCGAAGAATACTTTTATTATTACAGTTTTAATATTTCACATTTATTAAGTAGGTTAGCACTTAAAACACTGCAATTGTCGTTACTTTATTTCGCTTTTCAGCACGAAGTGCTCAAGGTGAGCTATAGTGATCCGTCAAAGTCCGTCGTCCGTCGTGCGGCGTTAACAATTAACAATTTTCTTTAATTTTCTTTAAAAGCCTACTCCTCCTACACCCCTGGGCCAATTGACTCCAAACTTGGTAGGAAGCGTCGGGGTGACGTGTTAATTGAAAATAGCTAAAATTGTTTCGATCGGATATCCAAAATGGCCGCCATTTCGGCCATCTTGAAAATAATTTTTTCGCTTCTTCGCTTTTGGGGAATCCAAAATGGCCGCCATCTTGAAAACTGATTTTTCGCTTCTTCTCCTGAAACGACAGGCTAATTGATTTAAAACTTGGTCGGAAGCATCGGGGCGACTAGTAGATCAAAAGTAGCTAAAATCGTTGTGACCGGAAGTCAAAGATGGTCACCATCTTAAAAATCGATTTTTCGATTCTCCTGAACCGAAAAGCCATTTGACTCGAATCTTGGTTAGAAGCACCAGGGTGACTTGTAGATGAAAACAAAGAGCTAAAATCGCTCCGATCAGTAATCCAAGATGGCCGCCATGACCGCAATCTCGGAATTCTATTTTGCGCTTCAACTCTTGAACCGAAAGGCCAAATGACCCGAAACTTGGTAGAAGGCATCAGGGTGACTTGCAGATCAAAAATAGCTAAAATCCTTTCAATCGGTAATCCAAGATGGCCGCTATGGCCGCTATCTTCGAAATCTATTTTACACTTATTCTCCTGAACCGAAAGGCCCATTTACTCGAAACTTGGTAGGAAGTATCTGGGTGACCTCTTGATCAAAAATAGCTAAAATAATTTTGATCAGAAATCCAAGATGGTCGCCCTAGCAGCCATGTTGAAAATCTATTTTATTTTTTTTATCTTGAACCCAACGGCCAATTGACTCTACATTTCATCGGAAGTATCGTAGTGACTTGTAGATCAAAAGTAGTAAAAAATCATTCTGATTCGAACTCCAAGATGGCTGCTATCTTGAAAATCTATATTGAACTTCTTCTCTTTAACCGAAAGGCCAACTGATTCGAAACTTGTCTGGTAATCATGTGAGTCATCTTGGCCTTCTTGTTTGTTTGTTTATTTATTTGGTTCAGTGTTCGATTATATGTTGCATAGTTAATATCTGTTTTATATTAATTCGAATATTCAATACCGAATTTATTTATACATTATGTATTTTATTTTATATACCATATGTCGTCTTCTAAATTTACATTCGTATATTTGCACAGTATAACTAGCCATTTATAATTTACTTTGCGTTCACATGCAAGATGATATTTTGGTTTCTAATATATTTAATTTCCAGCCACTACATATTGTTAGTTGTTTTCTATAGTTTACATATTTTTTTTTAAATTTGTCTCCTCACGTTTTTCACAGTTTCCGCATGACAATATAAATTTCTGACCGCGAGCATTGCTCGTGGGGGACCAGGGTGGGATGGGGGGGCGGCGGGGGGGGCGGAGGGGGGGTTGGTATCTAAAGGGCTTTTGTAGTAGGGAAACGTGGCCGGGATGTTGGAGACTCCCCCTTCCCCCTAGCACCCATTACCCCTCCCTCTATTCATATAAAACTGAAAACTGGAAAGCATGCCTATTTACATAATAAGAGATAAAATCATAACTTATTAAAATAAATTTTGTCGCAAATCCATACATGTTCAAATAATTATATTATGTGCCGCGGTGAATTTCTCTTAAAACCATAATTTTTCTAGGATTATATTCTTACACATACATTAATCAGCTGATTTTAGAATGCTGTATAATTGTTCCAGAAAAAGTATTTATGTAAGCTGATAAGCCTTATGAAAGGTGTTAAGTGGTCAGTGATGGTATTTCTATAGACTGCAGATTGGTAATCTTTCCTTCTGACTGAAGAGAGCTATTGATTTAATGGACAGATTAAAAAGCAGGAATAATCATACGTATAATGTGTTACTGAAAAATATCTAATCGGATAATCTCAGAGCAAAACAGTATACCAATTCTTGCTCCTCATCCCCATACTGGCAATCAAGGAATGTTAACCCCAACCCATTCCCCTCCTCGAGGAGCACTGGCACTTGAGACAGGGTAAATAAAACTAAATTGGCATATTTTGTCCATTCGGCTAACTTGTAGGCATTTAAACCAGATTCATAGTATACCTTTCTGTATTAGTCTCATGCAAAACGATGTAAATTGTATGGCTTTTATCCTAAAGGTCAAGAGGTCAAATCTGGATAGTATTTTATTATATATAATTTTATTTGCTTTGTTATCTTCTGCTTCGTGTGCTAAAACCAGACATTACTACACTTTTTTTCGACCCTTGAGCAAGGGACGCTATTTACAAGGGTAAATGTCGTTATTCACATTTGTCTAAGCTCTTAAACCATGACTTGCGTATAAATGATTTCTCAGTGACAGCAATCAACAGATAATCATCGGTGGACCAGCTTCAGACAAGACTATGGTAGTAAGCGGGATGCCACGGGGTACTATCCTTGGACCACTGCTCTTTCTAACATTACCTGCCAGACACCGTCCTTCAAATAACAAACTTTTTACAGACAACTGCATCAAATACCAGGCTGTCAAGTCATCACCTTAATTGCCTCTTACAGGAAGACTTAAAAGAACTCTCGACGTGGGAAGAGACCTGTATGGGTGGTCTTCCACCCTAACAAGTGTTACGTCTTTCGGATAGCAAGGGCGCGATCACCAGTCCTCTTTGACTACTGCTTGAAGAGTTATATGTAAGAAGCAAGGACACAATTTAAGTACTTGGCACTGACAATTTATCGAATTGTTTCTAGAGCCAGTACATCGACAGGATAGTGAAGAAATGCAACAGTAAGGTCGGCTTTTGCAGACACCACCAAGTCAGCAAAGGGAGACCAAAGCCTCAGATTACTTCACATTTGTCAGATAAAACGGAATACTGCGCTTGTATATGGAGCCCATACATAGAGCCAGCAAAGAGGAAGACTGAAATGACCCTGCACGATATGTGACCAATAGATATTCTTGAGGAACTAAGCAAAGATTCCCTTGAAAGCAGACGGACTGAGGTTCAGCTGCTTTACAAAATTATGAACAATATGTATGATATAAAAGCCCCTTCATACCTCTCCTCAGTATTTACGCGAACCATACCAAACCACACGAAGAAACTACAGCAATTTCGCCAAGAACAGAAGCTTGCAGTTTCCTTCCCCGTACAATCCTTATTTGGAACGCACTGCCATCATTATGGCTGAGGATCCCGACTTGCTATCTGTCAATCAAGAGCTTTCCACTTTTTCAATTTAAGTATAGTAAGAGGCCAGGCTGTAAGTAAATCCTGACGATGTTTGAAGCAATGCCACTTTGGTGACCATACCCAAGGGCCGCTATGGTAGCCAGTTTGGTTCAACTTGAAGGGATAAAAACGTAAGCTAGAAAAATGTCTTTTTTTTTTCCTTCTTTTTTTATTTTTTCTTTTCCTTTTTTTTTATTCTCTGAATGTATACCTTTTAAGTGACAGCTGAATGGATAACACGTCTGTTCGTAAGTCGAAGGTCGTGTTTATTTATTAATTAATAGATTTATTTATTTATGTATTTATTTATGTATTTATTTATTTATTTCTAATTATATTAGCCATCATATTGACATTTTCATTCCATGCCAACGTTTGAGTCATAATATTCTGGACAAAAGCATGCCTTACCCCATGCTCACAAAAAAAGAAAAGAAAACAATCTCTTCCAGAACAAATGCTAGATACTCTCGGCAGTTGTCCTTTTTGCAAAGGGTATACCCAGGAAATGCCACCATCACGAAGCACAACCCTTCTCGAGGCACAAAAGGAGGAAGAGACGAGGAACAAATAGGGCCAAACAAACGCCTCATATGAAACCACCGACGTATAAACAAATCAAAATCTTCCACAAGAGTACCGCCTTGAAACAGTCAATAGAAGAACTGATGAGGGCTTAAAACACTTTTTATATTAATGGTTTTCTCATTTTATTGTTGAAACAACAACAGTTTATTGATAACTTGACAGATTCTCTTTTGATAAGCTTCGGACGCTTTATGCCGCTATGTATATTATATTGGTATTTTACTTTGTAATAATTTTTTAATGTTTCGTTTATAAACGGATATTAAAACGTAATTCCTGACTGGCATGTTCTTTCAGGATACATCTCCCGCCTTCTTTCGATGCGGTAATATACTATCATCTACCGCATCAAAGCAATATTTATTTGGACGTGTTAGAATCGCGCCTCGTTATTGAAATCTATGTATTTTATAAAGTACACCAAACGCAAGGAAACTCCGGTTTATATTCGTTTATTGCAGAATAATGTTTACCTGATAATAAATACTGAAAGTAAATGGTTCTACTAGTCTCACTGATGAATGCGAACGTCAAAGTCCCAGACCAGCATCCTCTGTTCAGTATCAAATACCTCTCACTCAGTGAGATTTGACGCACAGCAGAACTACCGGACAGCCAAACCCCCGGCTAGACTGTGCGAATATATATGCGTGTCTATCTATTCACGGTTCGAAAATGACATTTAGTAGGTATATGTGTGTGTGTCCCGGTTCAGCTTTTGGATGGTGTTTATTTATCGTAACTGCTACATAAATAATTTATCAAGGGAGATTCCTTCATCTGCTATTTCCATCAATGTACCACTGTGTCGAAAAAAAATGGCAATGTACTTTGCAGATGTTTACCTTGTGCGATGGGTAGCTTGGCGCTTTCCTATTAATATTGTTGTTCAGTATTAATAAATATTTATATTTCAGATATCATGAGAAGCTCTTACTCAATATGGTACTTACTGCTGACCCAGAGCAAGACAACACAATATAAGTGGTACACTAACAAAGTTTTTTGGCGTTGTCATCATTTGCCACATAAAATTGTGATAAGACGGTAAGAAAATTGTTGTTGTTGTTCAAAATGGAAATATATTCAAAACCAAACGTAAAGTGTCACATTTCATTAATGAGTTGTGTTGTTTCTACTTCGATTTGATTGTTAGAAATTAGTTTAATTGTTTTCCACAGTTAGTCTCAATATAATTCAAGAGCAATCATTCGCGTTAATGATTCCAGTCCCGAGAAATCTGCACTTTCATCAAAACAGTATTTTCACATTTTCTCACAACTTCAAAACCGGAACGGGATTTTCAACACAGTCTGAAAGACCATTGTTTGCAAAGAAAATTCCTTGCAAAACATTTGATTATCTGTTTGACAGAGAGGGCCCACGTCTATCATGTGCACAAATGATTGTTCTAACACCCCTGCTCGTGTTGTTGCTTATTTGTCTTTACATTTCTAGCCGTGCTTTATCTAGGGCATTTGAGCACAGGAATTTCGTCGCGCGCTATCAACGGGAAATCAATCTACTAAAAATAATACTGTTGCGAAAGTTGCGTCCTTGGTAACTATGGACGCTAGCTTACAATATTGATCTCAAAAATTAATAAAAATCTATTTTTCAAAATATTCGCTCAGTGAGGGGTGCTAGAAAAGATATAAATTATTCCGAACCGTGCTCAAATGCCGCAGATAAAGCACAGTTGAGTTTGGGTTGTACCCATTTGAACACTCGCTCGCTGCGCTCGCTCGTGCTCAAATGGGTACAACCCAAACTCAACTGTGCTTTATCTTGGGCATTCGGGCACGGTTAGGAATAATTTATTTCTTAATTCTTCAATATTATGAAAATGTTTAATTTCACTCAGCAAAAGTCAGTAAAGCGTATAATACGCTGTAAAGTTACTTTTGACTTTAGCTTTAGAACAGAATTACCAAATCGACTTTAAATCTTAATTTAGCTGTCAATGTTTATTTTGTCATTGTACACAGAATTTATCAAACAGAAAGTAAATGAATTAATCTTGCAAAAAAGCAGATTAGGTCAATAATGATGTTAATGGAGTTTTTCTCAATGCAGACATGTATATGCGACTGACAGTGTTTGCAAAACAATTCAAACGGATTTATTTATACCTTGTGTGCATGTCGTTTTATTCTTATTAATCAACTATTCTTTGACCAATACATTTTATAGGTATGCTTCCGTATCGTAAGCGTGGTTTGTTTTTCATAAAACCACATTAACCTTCTATTATTGGCGGACTAGCCATATACGTGACCATTCGCTTTACAGTTGTCACCTTCACGCTGCTAAAGAGCAAAACAATGGTCAAATACAACGCGGCTCACACCCTCTAGCAGATATTCTACCGCCGCCTCACAGACATTTAACTAAATCTATAATTACAATCAATGTATTCTGTAAAGAAGAATCCGGTGAAAGCAACGAACTTATCAATGTATCGGAGACGCGATTGTCTTGAACTCGGTAGCTGCAAAGTTTCTAAAATTTTCAAACTAACAGATTGAGGTACATTTTTCATTTAAAAATTACCAGAATGTTTTTGTTTGTTTGTTTTGTAGTTTCTTGTTCGTAATATACATAGTAATATATATATATATATATATATATATATATATATATATATATATATATATATATATATATATATATATATATATATATATATATATATATATGGTTTTGTTGGCTAACATATTTTAAAGTTTTCCTTAGAGTAAGAAATTGAGAAGTTTAATGTATATTTTATATTAATTAAAAGATTCCGAGGCTACATATCTTAATATGCGATATACATTTATATTCTTCAAATAAAAGCATCTTGTTTAGCACAGTGATAACCTTGCTGGGGAAAAGGGAGCTGAGCTGGACGCTATGGTTTTATTTGTTTTCTTTTGTGGTGCATGTACTGTCGGACTTGGTTTGTTTGGTATCATTACTCGTACTAGGCTATGTGGGTTGGCCAGATCTAAATGAATTTGATTTCAGACCACGCTTGACTTCTAATCCACTGCATGAATTGCGATATAACGTCCAAGTCAACAATATTTCAGTAGTTCAGAGACATTGCCTCCAAATTTGTGGGACTTTTACCCGACCCGATCACATGAATGCGGGTCCTGCTTAGTTACTAGCAGCTCTGCCATGGAGGCTTTAGGCAGCCCATCTATTTCGCGGGCCCCGATGGGCGGGAGCCATGCTTTCCGAGTACCGAAAAATTGTGTAAGCCGATGACAGTACAACGACAACGTTTGCTTACCTGTGTCGAAGTTTTTTTTAAGATTATCACGTGAAAAGAGCGTAAAGTGAGAGGGTGGACAGGGGGGGGCGCGGATACGGGGATAAGGGGGGCCCGGTACAGGGGTAAAGGGGGCGGGGGACGGGGGTAAAGGGGCGGGGGACGGGGGAAGAGAGGGCGGGGGACGGGGGAAGAGGGGGCGGGGGTAGGGAAATTTTGGGGGCGGGGGTTATACCAAAATTTGTTGTATTTTACCGATTTTACTCTATTTTTATGTACTTCAATGCAATAACTGGGTATCAGAAGTATCTAATAGACATATTAAAGTACATTCAGATATATTTACAATGAATCCGGCGTTGATTTCACTACACCGACGAGGAGTGTTCCGCCAACCGTGGTTTACATTGAATTCATTTACGTCCGATTTCGGTTTATCTCTAGTTGATTACTTCCCTTTGATTCCGAAAGTTCACAAAATAGCCGTTGTCGGTGGCAATCCACATTTTTAGAAATAATTATCCGTCTGCCGTAGACAATCATTTTATTTGCTCATTGTTGGATAATGACTTTTGCGCTGTTCAAAAAAAAAAAAAAAAAAAAAAAAAAAAAAACACTTCAAGATCCAACATGAATTTTCTGATAGCTGTTCCAAATACGGAATATACACGTTGCCGGGTGGAGTGAGGCAAAGGTATCGTGTAACTGATATTGGCTTATAGCTGGGCAAGGCCTGCTATCCTTGCAGCAGGTAAAGGTAGAGGGGAATGCTTTTATTTCTTCACTTTCATTCATTTTCATTTCTCCCCTGTCCCTCTCTTTCATCTCCTTTACGATCTCCTGTCTCTCTTCTCCCTTTCTCTGGGAGACGACACAAAATGACCCACAAGGGTTGACGTGTCGTTAATCCCGAACTCAGTCAAATCAATCACATGTTGCCCAGTGACAAAACACGGACCATTTACCGACTTACGGACCAATAAAAATTCCGTGTCCGTGGTCCGTGAATAGTCTGTATTAATTGCAAAATATAGTAAACTTAACCGCCAATTGGTCCGTGACGTCACGTTATTCCGATTTTGATATTACTCCTAGTTTTTATTTATTTATTTATTTTTTCATATATCATAAGTGACGTCCGTAATTTAAATAACGGTCCGTGCTTTGTCAAGTCCGTGAATAATAGGTCCGTGGTTTGTCGTCCGTGAATTGTAGGTCCGTGGTTTGTCAAGAGATCCGTGAATAATTGGTCCGTATTTTGTTATGCAGTCCGTGTATGTCAAAAGGTCCATAAGTCCATGAGTCCGTGTCCGTAAGTGGTCCGTGTTTTGTCAACCACCACACACTAACACGTTCGACATTTAACTCAGTTTTTGAGAAAACCACAAAAAAAGATTATTGTTCTCACTGACCCCCAAGTGTGGGACCATGCTTATAAAAAATATTAAAAGAAGATGCAGATTTACATGGTATTCTTGAGTTTTGATTTCAGTAATTAACGACTGTTTTTGTGCCAATTAGGATCAGTTTGGGCCCGGACCTAGGCCCGCCATATGTTTTTTCTTGACTAGTTTAGGACCGGATCAAAGCTCCACCATCTTGTGATACTTACGCAGACTTTTGAAATGGAGGGTGCAAATATTTAGCTATTCTCTAAACGGGGTGCAAATGCTAAGGAAATAGGGGTAAAAATTAGGGGTGTAGTTTGGGGTCAAAATCTGTATGAATGTATTTTGCATAGTCATGTTTAAATTTAATTATAGCGTTGGGGATATTAAAAATTCTGATTTAGGGGAGGGAATAGTTTGCTTGGGGAAGGGAAGTGGTGGTAAGGGGGGAGGGAAGTGGGGGAAAGGGGGATGGAAGTGGGGGAAAAGGGGGAGGGAAGTGGGGATAAGGGGGGAGGGAAGTTGGGAATGCCTACCCCCCTGTCCACCCCCTCTAAAGTCTATGTGTTATCTAAATATCTATATCAAAGTGTACCTTATGCACAAAACGAATCATGTTTAGCTTTAGGGAACGGATAGAAATAAAATTCGAAGTCAGACAAAATTTAAAATGACGGCCATTTTTTTAGGCTGAAGTCATAAGTCTCGTGATTCAACCCCTTGCAATTGGAATACTTGGCGTTATTGGCTGTTTTGTTGCTATTATCGACACGGCCGCCGTGTCAATAGTCTCTGCCAAATCACGGAACGCTTATTGTTTTTGAGGATAAGCACCGAACCACCCAAGCGTTTGTTGGACCATCACATTTTAAGTCACATACATCACTGGTCACATCGGTAGTCTATAGTAGTGCGTCTGCACGCCGAAACGCTCCGCGGTTCGGGGAACCGCTTCGCAGTTCCCGTTGGGGTGCACTTATAAGTGAAGATACCCAGGAAATGACAGGTAACATTTTTTTTTTTTTTTTTTTTTTGCAGAAAAGAATAGTATGTAATCCCTAGAGCCACGAGGACCATGTACAAAAATATGTTACGATACCCATGAAATGGTACAATTATGAAGCACAGCCTTCCCGAGGCATCAAAAGAAAAATAGCCTTACAAACAATGTCAAAACAAATGTCAGAAATGAAACCAGCGACGCAGGGACGAAGAAGAACTGCGACAGAGAAATGGCTTTGGAATGTGTAGTAGTAAAACTACTAAGGTGAGCTTACACCAGTATTACTCGCGCGAAACCTCACCCTTAATTCGTATGCAGCTCCATATTACAAACATATGTTCGGTACGCATAGGGGTTTTCCACCTTATCAGCGAGCTATTTTTTTTTTGAAATACCTATAATCACAAACACTGTGATGAAACAAAGCTTATGTCAGTAGAAATTGATAATTTAAATCCAAAAACGGTGTTTCGGTATCAGAGATATTCTTTTTTTAACTGAAGTTCTGTTCTTCTGGATAAATTTTACTAATCAGTATCAATATTTAGTAAGTCATCAAAATATCATAACGTTGAATATAATACAGTCACGTGTCGTTATCCGCTTGTATATAAACAATTTTATTTGACGACATTAGTTATTTAGTCATACCATGTTAAGTCAAGCTCCACAATGTTTAAAATTAAACAACAGTTTTATATGTAAGAATAACTCTAAAATGTAGAGGATTAAGCTCAACTTACAAACGGAAACAATCCATTGCTGAAGACAGTCATAAAAGAAGCTACGCTCTTCACAGTCCATAGGTCAGTATGGCCAACAAGGAGTATCGGAAGCAGCACTATCAGATCATTATGAAGCAATACTCTCTCTCTTTCTCTCTCTCTCTCTCTCTCTCTCTCTCTCTCTCTCTCTCTCTCTCTGTGTATGTGTGTGGGTGGGTCGGTGGGTGAAGGTGTGTGTGTGTATGTGTGTGTGACACCACTTTTAACAATCAAACAATCAACAATCACTGTGAGTGTTTTAAAAAACAGGAACCAAAGCCTCAAAGAAATGTAGTGGCAGACAAAACGTTGGACATGATATTCCGCTGCGTCATATTAATTCACACTGTGTTAATCTTTAATCAGTCTTTGTTCTGCTTTGTTAATGCTGCATTTTCACAAAATAAACGGACACCCTACTTTTGTGCCTGTATACTTTTTGTGGTTCTAAAACATTTGCCAAATACGTGTTTTTGCTTTGCGAAGATACTTGCTTATAAAAAAATGCAGTCAACACCGTCGAATTATTGTGCAGAGTTAATTTGAGCTTAGCAGAGCGGTACCCGCTCAATGATGCAATTCCAAATCGCAGGAAATGGATTATCCGGGCAATAATATAACATGTTCAAATACCTTGTTTGTCCTAAATACTCGGACACCATAGCTCCTGATCATATTTATTCTAATTTTGACCTCGTCCATTTGACTATTTGTTAATGCATAATAAAAATATACGCGAAGGTAGCTAGGAAATGCCACAATCTTGAATCACAGCCTTCCCGAGGCACCAAAAGAAGGAGAAATGAGGACCAAATAATAACTAAACAAACCCCACGTACGAAGTCACCGAAGTACAAAGAAAGATGAACTGCAAGAGAGGAATCGCCTTTGAAAGGTCAGTAGGAAAACTACTAGAGCTATCCCATTTTACTCGCGCAAAACCTAACCTTTAAATCTGTTACAAATATTTGTCCGGTCTGCATAAGAACTGCTGGGTAATTTGCAAACATTGAGGACCCTGCGTACTGTGGCGTCTGATCTAGATCTATACATTTGGCAGAAGCCTGTCATTTCACCATAGTATTGCGATATAGTTTTCTTTACGAAAACAAGTTGCTAGTACTCAATTAAAATCCCCTCCCTCCCTGAAATTATTATAAGGGGGACTGTCAGTGTTTTTGTACGAATAATTTAGGATCACCTCAACGATGCAATTCCAATAAGCACCAACATATATTAGCCATGCCATAAGAAATGAGTTTCAAGCATATGCAAAGAAGCTACATATCATTGAAGTCTGATCATGGTTACAGAATTGTCTATATATAGAATATAGAAGAACGCTAAACATCACGAAAACATACCTATAAATTTTTGACCCCCTTAAACCCCACTTTTATACAGTAACACTGGGGTTCACAGGGGTATACATTATTTGCCTTATTTCTGCTTAAAAACATAGATTGTGGGTACTCGTTAGAACCGCCTCGCCGAGGCGGTTCTAACGAGTACCCACAATCTATGTTTTCAGCAGAAATATGAAAACTATCAGAATTTTTATTGGAAAACTTTCAATTTTTGGTGGTGAAATTTTCAATATATTTGAATAGGCGTGTTTGCGTAATGAATTCTAGTCAGTCAACTCGGAAGTGCAGACTGATCTGGCTTTTTTATGCATATGCCCTGATGTTCCATGATCTCGTAGCACAATTCTTTATCTTCATCGTGAAAAAAAAAATAATGATTCATTAATAATAACTTAACTATTTTGAGTTCTAACGCAACTGGGTTGCCTAAATATGACATATTTGTCCAGACATCATGGTTTCACCTAATTTTTGAAGCACTGATATTAAAATCATCACACAGGTGGTCTTAACTTCTTTTCAGATGGCCTAAAAATTTTCACTTAAACCAATTTTGCTGTGCGCAAATTTAAATCTGGACCTAGCTAAGGAAGGGCACAAATATGGAATACAGCCCTCGCATGACACCGGATCATGAATACATTACATTAAATCATAACACAAAACACAAAACATAACACAAAACAACAAATCTGTCGAAAAATAGCAAATTAAACGAAGGTATCGCAGACATACGAAGAAGAACTGAAAAAGAAGAACTACCTTAAAACGGTCAACAGTTTAACTGTTCGGGACTTAAAAATATATATAAGTCAAGATACCCAGGAAATGCCACAACCACGAAGCTCCGTCTTTCCCTACCCCTACAATCTACGTCATAATGATGATGATGATGATGGTACGTATTTTCGTATTTTGGAATCTTGCTGAATTAACTAGGGTTTCAGAAATTCAGAATATTATTTTAGTGCACAAAATTTATTGACATGCGGATTGTCTGTCTTTTTGAAAAATCGAGCTTCTGAAACGTAACGGGTATTCAGACACTTCGATCATTCATGTTCATATTCAAAAATAATAATCATTTAAGTGTAATTAGTCGAATTGTCTACAATCACTAAAAAACGTATGGTGGTTGCATTGTTTGGTGAAAGACGGTCCCAAAATGGACATGTTTGGTGCACTTAGTGATTTTTCACTGCATTATGCATTCTTCATAATTTAAGCATAATTTTGGCATAAACAAATGATTCAGATGCTGCTATGTGCATGTCACCATATTGATGATGTAGGATGTTGCCACCAAAAGAAGGAAGGCAGAGGAAAAACATAATACCAAACAACCTCCACAGATGAAACAACCGACGCACAAAGAAAAACAAACGGCAACAGAGGGACTGCCTTAGAACGGTCAGTAGGAAAAAAAATATCGGGCGGTTTTTACCCGTTTTACTCTGAACTTTGTTTTATGGACGTCCTACTTCACCCGTTATCCTGATTTCTGATACACTTCCAGCTAACTATATAAAACTGTTCTGTCCGCGTAGGGCATCCTAACTAATCAGTGCACCAACATAGTTTAACAAAAATATAAATCTTAGAGCTTTGGAGAGCCGATTTCAGCAGAAATGCGAAGATGACTCAAAAATCCTGCACATGCATACCACGCAAAATATACCACAAAGGTCATATGAAGAGAACATCCTATAGTTCCTACTATTAGTTTCTTCTTGACTTTTTTCTGGGCGGCTAGTAATAGCAGCACTGATGTGCAGAGTGAAATAAACAAAACATTATACAGTCCTGCCTGCTCAGTCAGTCGCCTTCATAAGACACTTACCTGCATTTGAGAGCCAATCAAAATCATTTCCATTGCATTTTACTGTTATTTGACTCTGTATAAAACAGCCACCTGTCTTATGCAGACAACAGCCAGTAAATTTACTCCCAAAGGGCCAGGTAAGATTTGAGCCATATTTGGCCCCTTCTTAGAAGTTCACAAAATGGTCTTTTTTCCGAGTCCACTCCTCATGCTTATATTAAAAACGAAAAATGGTGTTGTTCTTGCATAATGTTTAGAAAATATTGCAATTTCAAATCTCATATATTGCATACAGAAGTAGTCATGTTTTGGGTAGGGGTATATTTGACTTAGTAATTTTATACAAAGTAAGTTGAATATACAAGAGGCCCAGACGGCCCTAATTCGCTCACCTGAGTGTCATTGTCTCTAGTATATTCTAAATGACTATGATTTCTCTTCATAGAACTATGTATGTTTAAAACTTATTGAAAATGAATGGTTTCAGATGACAGGCTGGTGGGGTGTGTGTGTGTGTGTTCGGGGGGGGGGGGGGGGGGGGGGGCGAGGTGCTGGACAGAAGCATGATCGCATGGTGCCTTATGTAGCTATGTAACCAAATATCAAAGGCCAGGGCCTTCTGGTTTCAAACAAAAAGATGTTTAAAGGTTTTCCCTACATACGTATATATACAACAAGATGGCGGCCATCTCTGATTTGCAATAGGGACGATTTTAGCTATTTTTGATCTACAAGTCACCCCGATGCTTCCTACCAAGTTTAAAGTCAATAAACCTTTCGATTCAGGAGAAGAAGCGAAAAATAGATTTTCAAGATGGCCGCCATGGAAGACATCTTGGATTTCCGATCAGAAAGATTTTAGCTATTTTTGACCTATAAGTCAACCCGAAGCTTCCCACCAAGTTTCGAGTCAATTGGCTTTTTCAGTTTAGGAGAAGAAGCAAAAAACAGATTTTCAAAATGGCTGCCAAGGCAGCCATCTTGGATTTCCGATCGGAACGATTTTAGCTATTTTTGATCTACAAGTCTTCCCAGTGCTTCCTGCCAAATTTCGAGTCAACTGGCCTTTCAGTTCAGAAAAAGAAGCAAAAAATTGGCCTTTCAGTTCAGAAAAAGGAGCGAAAATTTGGGACGATATTAGCTATTTTTTATCTATAAGTTACCACAATGCTTCCTATCAAGTTTGGAATCAAATGGCTTTTGGGTTTAGGAGTAGAAGTGAAAAATAGATTTTCAAGATGGCCGCCATGGCCGAGCGGCGCGATTTTAGCTATTTTTGATCTACAAGTCACCCCAATGCTTCCTATCTAGTTTAAATTCTGGAGAAGAAGCGAAAAATAGATTTTCAAGATGGCCGCCATGGCGGCCATCTTGGATTTCCGATCGGAACGATTTAACTATTTTTGATCTATAAGTCACCCCAATGCTTCCTACCAAGTTTGGAGTCAATTGGCTTTTGGGTTTAGGAGAAGGAAGCGAAAAATATATTTTCAAGATAGCCGCCATGGCGGCCATCTTTGATTTCCGATCGGCACGATTTTAGTTTTTTTTTTATCTACAAGTCACCCCGATGCTTCCTACTTAGTTTAAAGTCAAAAAGCCTTCCGGTTCAGGAGAAGAAGCGAAAAATAGATTTTCAAGATGGTCGCCATGGCGGCCATCTTGGATTTCCGATTGGAACGATTTTAGCTAGTTTTGATCTATAAGTCATCCCATCGCTTCTTACTAAGTTTGGAGTCGATTAGCTTTTGTGTTTAGGAGAAGAAGCGAAAAATAGATTTTCAAGATGGCCGTCATGGCGGTCATCTATTTCCGATCGGCACGATTTTAGCTATTTTTTATCTACCCCGATGCTTCCTACCAAGTTTGGAGTCAACTGGCCTTTCGGTTCAGGAGAAGAAGCAAACTATAGATTTTCAAGATGGCGGCCATGTCGGCCATCTTGGATTTCCGATCGGAATATTTTTAGCTATTTTTGTTCTACAAGTCAACCCGATGCTTCCTACCAAGTATCGAGTCAGTTGGCCCAGGGATGTAGGAGGAGTAGGCTTTTAGAGCAATTGTTGACGCCGCACGACGGACGACGAACGACGGACGACGCACGACGGACGACGGACTGACTGACCACAATAGCTCACCATGAACACGAACCATGAGCACTTCGTGCTCAGGTGAGCTAATAAGAAAGACAATAAAGGGATATCATTGTGGTACTGGGATAAAACACCAGTCAACAGGACGTTTGAATAGCAGGTATTCAGGCACAAAAGGGAGATAACTCTTAGACTCGTGCTGAAACCATAACAATATGAGGGTAGGAATATCATTGTTATCTTGCCTTTGGTATAAGAAATGGATTGATTGATTGTGTTGGGGTTTAACGACACGTCAACCCTTGAGGGTCATTTTGTGTCGTCTCCCAGAGAAAGGGAGAAAAGAGATAGAAGAGAGAGTAGAGGAGATGAAAGAAAGGGACAGGGAAGAAAGAGGAACAGGAATGAAAGTGAAGAAACAGAAGAAATAAAAACATTCCCCCTCTACCCTTACCCACTACAAGGATAGCAGGCCTTGCCCAACTGTAAGCCAATATCAGTTGGACGCCCCGGTGATCTAAGATACACAGCACCTTCGCACCACCCGACCACCCCCATAAGAAATGGACACACTCGTAATAAATATTGGCCACATTATGACTGATATCAATATGCAGTTCAGATCATACAATGTAAGTGTTTCCTGATGAAATAGTTATATAAGGTGAAGCATGGGGAGATAACTAAGAAATTTCTCTTGAAAGTCTGCATTCTGCGACACAACATCAGCAATTAACTATATAAAGGTACACCTAAACAAACTAGTTTGCCTTTAATGTTTTAACAAGGCATATGACTATTGATTATAAACGATCTTATGTCATTTGTTACTGACATCTTTTGACATAAAAAAGAAATCTATCTTGTATCATAAAAAAATCTCAGGGGAAATATAGGGAGTAGGGGAAATTTTCAACCCGTATTTAAAATAAAAGCCAAGAAAAAAAGTTGCATTTAATGATTATTTGATAAGATGTACTAACTGGTACAAATAATTAAAAGTAAGAAAATTTGAAGTCTGCAGAGGCAGGAAATTAGCATGGGGAGATAACTCACATAACTTAATGTAAATTTGTTGCTTAAGATGCAGACTTTTTCTACCGATAACCTTTATTATAGGTGTCAGCCCATTTTAGTACACAGTTGATTTTTCCATCAAATATTTGTGTCCGTAAGACGAGATTACACATGAAGTGTGTACACGCATGGCATGAGGTTTGTTCAGACCCTAATAGATGATGAAAATTGACAAAATCGTTCTGAATGTCTATTTGGGGCCTATTTTGGTCCTAACCACCAAATCAAAGTGCTCCAGGCATCAGAAATATTTTGGGTATTTGTAACCGCAGATTTTGAAAGTTTGTGTAAACATGGGGGTGGGGGGAGTGCAAATATAGGCTAAATCATGCCAGGTCCTTTCACATTTACCAGTATAAAACAACCATGTCTTGTTCCAAAGTTTACTGACACGCAAGAAACTACAGATATTCAATACTGAAAACTAGGTTTTTATGACAATTAAGTTCAAATAGTAGAAAACAGCAACTACGGTTGTTATTCTTGCAATGATTCACGTGACTGCAGATATGATTTTCCAATAATTAGGTGTGGACCAAAAAAGAACCTAATAAGTACTTGCACAACTGTGTGAAATGATGGAAATGCCCAATATAAAATTGTAAACTGTTAATATACTGTTGGTACAAGAACACATGAATGAAATACACTGGATTCTGACTTTGATCATGATAGCGTTTTTGACTGAATCTTGATAAGACAGCCACCTCTGTACAACAGATAGTTTGGTAATTCCCAAAGGTGGCTTTCTTATACAGGTATCATACGCAAAAAAAAAAAAAAAAAAAATATTAAATAATAATAAAAAAAAAAAAACAGCGAAAGCCCAGATCAATATATTTTACATATCCATAGAGTCTGTGAACGAGTAAAAGAAAAAGTCCAGGGAGTGTCACAATCACAAGTTGCAGCCGATTCCTGACACCAAGAGGAAGAGGAAAGAGACACAAATCAACACGTGCAAAATAAACAAACGCACGAAAAGCACACAGACCAGCTCTCTCTTTCCCAAGCGAGGTGATCGCAATGCTAATAGAACTGAAAAACACAAGGATAAAACGCACGGTAAGACTTAATATAAATCGCCTTGTCGAATTAATCACAAAGCTACACAGAGTAAAGTAAAAGCAACACCTGGACCATCCCCTTAGAACGATTAGTTGTATAAACTAACGCAGGGTTTAAAGCATTTTTACAGTCGACTAACTTCACTCTGAAGAAATACATAAAAAAATGGGTTCACATAATGGCTCCCAAGGCTGTATTATGCGCAGACTGATCTTGGCCTTCTCTGTCCGCATATACCTATTTTCGCTTTAAACAACAAATATATTTGAATTATTATGACCGTTTTAGCGAAGACTTGTATTTTTATTTGAAATTGTATATGCAGGTTAGCATTTCCGTCTATTACGTATATTTAGTTATTAAAGTTGAAAATATTGTTTTGACCTGACCTGGCCTAGTTAGACCCTGAATATTAAGTCACTGCCCCCCTCTGAGCCAGGCCAGGCCACGCGAGGTCAGGCTAGAAATTAGGTTCATTAATTCTCTGTTTTGTAAACAAAGTTTTATTTCAATACTCCAAAAACATCTGTAGTACAATGGGAAAACTTGGCCTACTGATCTAGGTGTCATGAGTTTAAATCCCACATGAACTTGAGTTCTTCTCATGACTGTATAGTACAGCATTTCCTTGGACTGCACACAACCTTAGTCATACTATCATATTAGAACATTCTTAAATTCACTGAAGCACAATAGTACGGACTGGTACTCAAATTTCGCTAACCCTAGCATCGGAAAGATATACAGTTTATTTCGATATAGGAAGAAAGCCTGGACATGTCTGTATATAAAACAACTATATAACAGCTATGCATATATTGCATTTCGCGAGAACTCGCACGTATCTATGGAGGCCCAATTGATACATAACAATTTCTAAGTATACAAAACCTTGTGTATTCAGGTTAAATCATAAAAAAGAAAGACAAAATGCTCAAAACAGAAAGCAGAATATTTAGTTTTTCATGTTATTATGCAAACATGACGTCATTAGTGACACCCCTGTTATTTTCCGCATTAAAGGAAGAGTACCCCATTTATCTGTCTGACATTAATTTTTGAAATTTCGCATGCATTTGTTTCAAATAAATCTTCTACCGTTTTCTATAGCCTATATAAGAAGGTATACGGGAATGGATTAACACCAAAAAATGTTCGAGTTTTCATCCAATATGATCGCTACAATGAACCAGTAAGAAACAGTATGATTGCAAATTTTATGATATCATTTTGAATGACATTTTAAATTTCACCAGACCTAAGCTTTCAAAGGGTTCAGGAGATATGCTTATGTTTTTTCAATAAAAGATATTCGTGTAGAACCCTATATTGTACTTACGTAAGTCTTAAACAGGCCTGTTGAGGGGAATCGCCGCGCATTTCTTCATGTCCATAATTTCAAAACCTTTCTTAAACATGCATGTTGAGGGGCATCGCCGCGCGTTTCTTTATGTCCATAATTTCAAAACCTTTGTTGACTAACTATACTTTGTAAGAACGTATGAAGACCAAACATAATATTTGACGTAGTTTTCGCAAACTAAAATGTTTATCAATTTTCCTAAAATACACGCCGTTTTACAAAACGCGACAAGAATTTTAAACAATCAGTGCTAATTTATATTCAGACATCAACTGTACAGATAACTTTATCGCGGGTTGAGTGTATATTGTGTGTATTTACCTATTACATGTGTTCTCTACGCTTAATAGAACTTACGGTTGCTTGGCAAAACTCTAAACCAGTATCATGCAAAGTACATGTGTTTCTCGAAAATGCAATTAGTTTCGCATTGCTATACAGCAGTTTTGTATGAACCAATATCCAAGCTTTACATATACAAGAATTCAGCCGTATATCTTTCCGATGCAGAGGTTACGTATTTTATTTTATTTTATTTTTTATTTTATTTTTTTTTTTTTTTTTTTTTGCAAGGTACAGGAATTGAGAATCCGACTACCATTGATGGACAGTAAAATTATCAGGCCAAACACTGCTGTAACCACGGTTCTGCAGTCTTCCACATTTTGCTTTTAATATGTTAACTGTGTATCATTTTAGTTAAGTAAATAGCAGTTAATCTTTTTCTCAAGGAATAACCTTGTCTGCAAAACCTGTCATCTGCATGTTAACTTGACCATATAGTCCATATCTTGATAATAATTATTATAGTCTACTGGACTGACTACTGTTCGTTATCGTACAATATTTATAATGATTTTATTCGCAACTCGTATATTACTTAGATACTGGATTATGGCTCTTGGAATATGGGATTTCCAGCATGTTCAAATGCTCACTGTTTATACAAGACTGAACTCCTGTGTATTTACAGGCTATCAATTAAACATGTTTCTCAATTACCAGATGGACGTACTAGCCAAATATTAATGGTAATTTCATTAAAACTAAGTGCTTTTTACATTTATCAGTAAGTTAATGAGATAATTGAAGGGCTTAAAATATTCAGAAAATTATAGATCTACCACTCAGAATACTGGCCTCAGCGGCTGAGTTGGATGCGCGTCCGACTGGTGATCAAGAGGTTGCGGGTTCGACTCCCGCCGGGTCGGCAACATTCTGTATTGGAGTTTGAGCATGAAATATTTTCAACGGTCATTCTTTCCCTTCCGCTGATTCAAGAAGGACAGTTGTCAGTTTCTAGCGAAAGAATGTGCAGATTACTGGTTAACCGCTTAGAGGACTAAGCGGCCCAGTAAAATTGTGGTAAGGTAAACTGACCGCTCTCGACATGACCCCACTGAGTTGACTGGGCCGTAAAACCTCAACACAGACAAACAAACCACTCAGTGACAATTTATTAATCCCCCGCCGCGAAGCTGATGGGAAATTATAGAAATGGTCTTCGTCTGTCCGTTTGTCCGTCTATCCATCTGTCCGTCTGTCCGTCCGTCCTTCCGTAACACTTTCTTGTCCGCTCCATATCTCCTGAACCCTTTGAAAGATTTTCATTAAACTTTGGTCAAATGTTCGCCCCAGTAAGTCGATGTGAAGAACCCATGTCAACCATGCCAACTCAAGGTCAAGGTCACAGGTCAAGGTCATGGGTTTGAGCCTTGAATTTCGTGTCCGCTCTGTATCTCCTGTACCAGTGGAAGGATTTTCTTTAAATGTTGGTCAAATATACCCCTGGAAGGATTTTCTTCAAACTTTGGTCATATGTTTGCCTCAGTAAGACGATGTGCAGAACTCATAACTCAACCATGCCAACACAAGGTCAAGGTCACAGTTCAAGCTCACAGGTTTGAGCCTTGAATTTCGTGTCCGCTCTGTATCTCCTATACCAGTGGAAGGATTTTCTTTAAACTTTGGTCAAATGTTCACCTTAGTGAGACAATGTGCAGAATCAATAACTCAACCATGCCGATTCAAGGTCAAGGTCACAGTTCATGGGTTTTAGCCTTGAATTTCGTGTCCGCTCTGTATCTCCTTTACCCCTGGAGGATTTTCTCTAAACTTTGGTCAAATGTTCACCTGTGGGACGATGTGCAGAACCCATAACTCAGCCATGGGGACTCGACAAGGTCACAGTTCAAGGTCGCAAGCTTGAGCCCTGAATTTCGTGTCCACTGGATATCTCCTTTACCCATGGATGGATTTTCTTTTAATTTTGGTCAAATGTTTGCCTCAGTGAAATGGTGTGCAGAACCCATAGCTCTACCTTGCAGACTCACAAGGTCACAGTTCAAGGTCACGGGTTTGAGCCTTGCATTTTTGTGTCTGCTCTGGATCTCCTTTACCCCTGGGAGGATTTTCTCTAAACTTTGGTCAAATGTTCACCTCAGTGGGACAATGTACAGAACCTATAACTCAGCCCAGCGGATTTAAGGTCAAGGTCACAGTTGGAGGTCACGAGTTTGAGCCTTGAATTTGGTGTTGGCTCCATATCTCCTTTACCCCTGGAAGGATTTTCTTTAAACGTTGGTCAAATGTTTGCCTCAGTGCGATGATGTGCAGAACCCATAACTCAGCTATGCTGACTCAAGGTCACAATTGAAGGTCACCAGTTTGAGCCTTGAATTTGGAGGCCGCTCCACTGCCATTCAGACTTCCTTGTTAAATGTGGGTCAAATGTTCGCCTTAGTGAGAAGATGTGTAGAACCTATAACTCAACGATGCAGACTCAAGGTCAAGGTGACAATTGAAGGTCATCTGTCTCTTTCTTGTTCGCTCCATATCTCCTGAACCCTTCGAAAAATTTTCATGAAACTTTGGTCAAATGTTTGCCTTAGTGAGGCGATGTGCAGAACCCATAACAAGCATGCCGACTCAAGGTCAAGGCCACAGTTAAAGGTCACGAGTTTGAGCCTTGAATTTCATGTTCACTCCATATCTCCTGAACCCTTTGAAAGATATTTATTAAATTTGGGTCAAATGTTCGCCTTAGTGAGATGATGTGCACAACCCATAACTCAACAATGCAGATTCAAGGTCAAGGTCACAATTGAAGGCCACCAGTTTGAGCCTTGAATTTTGAGGCCGCTCCATTGTCATTCTGCGGCGGGGGATATAGCTGTCCTTCAGACTGCCTTGTCTGTTTACAACAGCACGGAAGAAACAAAGCTTATGAGCCACTATATAACTAAGCCTTATTCGAGCATATGTGAGCTGCGCATACTCGGATCAGCTTGTATGTAAAGTCTCGTAAAAGAAACCACAATTCGCAATTACTATCAATATTTGCAAGCAATGGACAACTGAAAGGTTTTACTGTGTCAACCTAAATATATATATTAAGACGTACTTGAATTTGAACGGCCATTTGATGTGTTTAAAATGCTGAAGGGTAACAAATAATGCAGAACTTGATCAGACACCGCGTCTAATCCGTGTCTCCCCTCCTCGCTCAAGCATCAGGAAATGTGCGTTCCTCGACTATGGTGTCTATGGTTAATATTCCTATTACATATGTCACATGCCAGAAGATAAGCGTCATCATGACGCGAATACCTAGAATATTTTACCGGGACAAGTACCTTATTAAATTTCCGATCAGGATCTATAGGCTTAGCCTAACGGATGAGCCGCGACCCAGCAGAGACACAGCATAGCCCACGCATTCGTATAGTATGACTAGAGTCTCGCATGTCCACCGAAAGCAGTGAATTTCTGGCTATACATAGAAAGAAAACGCAGATCAGTCTGCGGATTCGCATAGTCTGAATAAAATATAACCTGTCCACAAGATGAAGCTGTGAATTACTGGCTATATATAGAGAAAAGACGCAGATCAGCCTGCGCATTCGTATAATCTGACTTGCCTCACCTGACTTGCCTCACCTGTCCACCGGAAGAAAATGTGGATTACTGGCTATACACAGAAAGAAAACGCAGATATGCCTGCGCATTCATATAGTCCGACTACAATCTCACCTACCTACATGAAGAAGCTGTGATTTATTTACTGGCTAAATACAGAAAAAAAGACGCATATCATCCTGCGCAGTCGCAAGTCTAGCTAGAATCTTCCCTGTCCGCACGAAGAAAATGTTAATTATATGCTGTTTACAGATAGTAGAGGAAGATTCAGCCTGCGCATAGTCTAACCAGAGTCTCGGATGTCCAAACGAAGAAGAGGTGAATGTCTGGTTATAAACAGAGAGAAGATGCAGATCGCCTTCGCATAGAATCACCCCCGTCAACAGGAAGAAGCCGTCATTTACAGGCTGCATACAGAGAGGACACACAGATCAGCCTATGCATCCACATAATCTGACCAGAGTCTCATCAGGAGTGAATTACCGGCTATATACGCGTACAGTCGACTCAGATCAGCCTGTGCATTGGCATAATCTGACTAGTCTCATCAGGAGTGAATTACCGGCTATATACGCGTACAGTCGACTCAGATCAGCCTGTGCATCGGCATAATCTGACTAGTCTCATCAGGAGTGAATTACCGGCTATATACGCGTACAGTCGACTCAGATCAGCCTGTGCATCGGCATAATCTGACTAGAGTCTCATCAGGAGTGAATTACCGGCTATATACGTGTACAGTCGACTCAGATCAGCCTGTGCATCGGCATAATCTGACTAGTCTCATCAGGAGTGAATTACCGGCTATATACGTGTACAGTCGACTCAGATCAGCCTGTGCATCGGCATTATCTGACTAGTCTCATCAGGAGTGAATTACCGGCTATATACGCGTACAGTCGACTCAGATCAGCCTGTGCATCGGCATAATCTGACTAGTCTCATCAGGAGTGAATTACCGGCTATATACGCGTACAGTCGACTCAGATCAGCCTGTGCATCGGCATAATCTGACTAGAGTCTCATCAGGAGAGAATTACCGGCTATATACGTGTACAGTCGACTCAGATCAGCCTGTGCATCGGCATAATCTGACTAGTCTCATCAGGAGTGAATTACCGGCTATATACGTGTACAGTCGACTCAGATCAGCCTGTGCATCGGCATAATCTGACTAGAGTCTCATCAGGAGTGAATTACCGGCTATATACGTGTACAGTCGACTCAGATCAGCCTGTGCATCGGCATAATCTGACTAGAGTCTCATCAGGAGTGAATTACCGGCTATATACGTGTACAGTCGACTCAGATCAGCCTGTGCATCGGCATAATCTGACTAGTCTCATCAGGAGTGAATTACCGGCTATATACGCGTACAGTCGACTCAGATCAGCCTGTGCATCGGCATAATCTGACTAGTCTCATCAGGAGTGAATTACCGGCTATATACGCGTACAGTCGACTCAGATCAGCCTGTGCATCGGTATAATCTGACTAGTTTCATCAGGAGTGAATTACCGGCTATATACGTGTACAGTCGACTCAGATCAGCCTGTGCATCGGCATAATCTGACTAGTCTCATCAGGAGTGTATTACCGGCTATATACGTGTACAGTCGACTCAGATCAGCCTGTGCATCGGCATAATCTGACTAGAGTCTCATCAGGAGAGAATTACCGGCTATATACGCGTACAGTCGACTCAGATCAGCCTGTGCATCGGCATAATCTGACTAGTTTCATCAGGAGTGAATTACCGGCTATATACGTGTACAGTCGACTCAGATCAGCCTGTGCATCGGCATAATCTGACTAGACTCATCAGGAGTGAATTACCGGCTATATACGTGTACAATCGACTCAGATCAGCCTGTGCATCGGCATAATCTGACCAGAGTCTCATCAGGAGTGAATTACCGACTATATACGTGTACAGTCGACTCAGATCAGCCTGTACATCGGCATAATCTGACTAGTCTCATCAGGAGTGAATTATCGGCTATATACGCGTACAGTCGACTCAGATCAGCCTGTGCATCGGCATAATCTGACTAGAGTCTCATCAGGAGTGAATTACCGGCTATATACGCGTACAGTCGACTCAGATCAGCCTGTGCATCGGCATAATCTGACTAGTCTCATCAGGAGTGTATTACCGGCTATATACGTGTACAGTCGACTCAGATCAGCCTGTGCATCGGCATTATCTGACTAGTCTCATCAGGAGTGAATTACCGGCTATATACGCGTACAGTCGACTCAGATCAGCCTGTGCATCGGCATAATCTGACTAGAGTCTCATCAGGAGTGAATTACCGGCTATATACGTGTACAGTAGACAGATCAGCCTGTGCATCGGCATAATCTGACTAGTCTCATCAGGAGTGAATTACCGGCTATATAGGCGTACAGTCGACTCAGATCAGCCTGTGCATCGGCATAATCTGACTAGTCTCATCAGGAGTGAATTACCGGCTATATACGTGTACAGTCGACTCAGATCAGCCTGTGCATCGGCATAATCTGACTAGTCTCATCAGGAGTGAATTACCGGCTATATAGGCGTACAGTCGACTCAGATCAGCCTGTGCATCGGCATAATCTGACTAGTCTCATCAGAAGTGAATTACCGGCTATATACGTGTACAGTCGACTCAGATCAGCCTGTGCATCGGCATAATCTGACTAGTCTCATCAGGAGTGAATTACCGGCTATATACGCGTACAGTCGACTCAGATCAGCCTGTGCATCGGCATAATCTGACTAGTCTCATCAGGAGTGAATTACCGGCTATATACGTGTACAGTCGACTCAGATCAGCCTGTGCATCGGCATAATCTGACTAGTCTCATCAGGAGTGAATTACCGGCTATATACGTGTACAGTCGACTCAGATCAGCCTATGCATCGGCATAATCTGACTAGTCTCATCAGGAGTGAATTACCGGCTATATACGTGTACAGTCGACTCAGATCAGCCTGTGCATCGGCATAATCTGACTAGTCTCATGAGAAGTGAATTACCGGCTATATACGTGTACAGTCGACTCAGATCAGCCTGTGCATCGGCATAATCTGACTAGAGTCTCATCAGGAGTGAATTACCGGCTATATACGTGTACAGTCGACTCAGATCAGCCTGTGCATCGGCATAATCCAACTAGTCTGACCTGTCAACCGGAAGAAGCTTTGACTTACTGGCCATATACGGAGAGAAGACGCAGATCAGCCTGCGCATTGGCATTCTGCGACTTGAGTATCACCTGCATACCGGAAGAAGCTGTGAATTACTGGCTATATACAGAGAGAGACGCAGATCAGCCTGTGCATCCACACAGTCTGACTAGAGTATCACTTGTGCATAGTAAGAAGCTGTGAAATAGCGGCTAAATACGCAGAGATGAAGACCATCCTGCGCATTTGCATTGACTAGAACTCTACCTGTCTACCGGAAGAATCTGTGAATTATTGGCAATATACACAGAGATCATCCTGCGCAATTGCATAGTCTAACAAAAATTATCTCTATCTACTAAAAGAAGCTGTGAAATACTGGCTATATACAGAAAGAAGACGCAGATTATCCTGCGCAGCCGCATAAGCTGACTAGAATCTCACTTGTCCATCAAAAAGGCCGCGAATTACTCGCTACCATCATAATGAAGACGCAGAAAAGCCTGCGGTCGCATATTCTGACTAGAGTCTCACTTGTCCATCGGAAGAATTTGTGAATTATCGGCTTAATAAATATAACTTTATTTCACTCAATCCATACAGAATATGACATAAGAGGTGGATAGAGAAATATCAGTTTGAAAAGCATGCGTGAAATTGACAATTAAAACTGGGTAGTATACCCTACACTGTTACACAGTATCGCTAAAACCGCACCCACCGTATGCATTCAGACAACCACACCGCCCATCCAGCAACTTTTAGACACAAAATCGGGTAGTAAATTGTACTTGTTCTAATTTTAGAACAAGCATGGTAAGGCGTCGAGATGTCCGAATGCTAAGGGTAAATACAGTACACATTTTTTTCCCTTTTGTTATTAGCTGAAACTAATAATATGCACGTGTATGTGCATGCATCGTGTATGTGCATGCATGCACATATCTACACAAAAACACGAGAATATTTTCCACAGGAGGGCAATCGGTCTGCATAGAATCCTTTCAATTGAGTCCTCCGTGAAATCACCTGACCAGTAAATTACACCAAAACCTGACCAACCAAAATAGCTTACCAGTTAACGGTTAATGTTATGGCTTAGACAAACAATATTACCAATGTACTTTTCATTGATAAATACAGGTACAGATGCAGTTTTCATTGACAAATACTGGTATCACGATATTGTTTGTCTAAGGATTTACGCATGGGCGTGGTTATAGCCTTCTGACGGAGGAGTCAATTGTAATAGCTGGGATATCGGTCAGGATGACCGTTATTACCTGAGACAGTCCGTGAATTTAGTGAGGGATAGCCTCCTGTAACTGTCTTGTGCAACTAGTGGCGATTAATACCGTTTGAAGGCTTCAACACACCGAGGAAAGTTAAGGATGACTGAAAATTGTTGTATTGGGATACTTATACTTTCAATAAGGTATGTACTTTCTCTCTCTCTCTGTCTTTCTGTCATTCTCTCTCTCTCTCTCTCTCTCTCTCTCTCTCTCTCTCTCTCTCTCTCTCTCTCTCTCTTACACAATAATATATATACAGATGAATGATGCATAATACCATCTGAGGACACGCATAGGAAAACAAATCAACAGGAGACCAAGTATCCAAACCAGACCACGTGAGCGCACGCTCAGGTCGCTGTGATGGTCTGTATCACTGCTCCTCAGCACGAAATGCAACGGTCCCCATCGGACTGCACTCCTGCGCATTCCGATCCGGACAACTGCAAGTCGCCTATGGCAATAGACAATACACAAATTACACGTTGAATAGCAACGTGTTTGTATTTCTACTTTGCGGATAACAAAGGCCAAGATCGGCATGCGCATCTACACAGTCCGATCCCGGCGTTTGCCCGCCGTTCACAAATCATTTTCACGTTGCATAGCAATGCATATTCAATATATGTACAATATATAGTTTTGTATGCATGATTGTATGACATACAGAATGACATTGAAAGTAATATACAGAGCATTTACAGTATTTGTCCAGTTTTGCTCAACAGCTCATATCAAGTGTCGTATTATCTAGTCATATTAGAGTTTACAGTGTTGTCTCTTATAAGATCAAGAGTCAAGACAGGAACTACCATTATAGAGACTGTGCATTACGTATACCCTAGAACACGGCTTTCCGAAACGAAACAAAAGGCGTGTTCGACAGGGGTATCCGTGTACTAATGTGAGTGACAGTCCGACGTGCAGGCTTCATACAGAGAGAAGAGGTACATGTGGATAATCTTGCGCATTCTCATAGTCTGTCTGACTAAAATTTAACCTCTCCACCGGTGGAAGCTGCAAATTACTGGCTATATATAGAGAGAAAACGCAGATGAGTTTGCACATTCGCCATAATCTGACTAGTGACAATTGTCCACTGCAAGACGCTGTAAATTCGTGGTTATAAACAGAGGGATGACGCAGATCAGCACGCGCATTCGCATAATCTGACTAGAGTAAAATTTGTCCACTGCAAGACGCTATGAATTACTGGTTATCAATCGAGAAAGACTCAGATCAGCATGCGCATTCTCATTATCTTACTTTAGTTAAAATTGTCCACTTGAAGACGCTGTAAATTACTGGTTATAAAAAGAACAAAGACGCAGATCAGCATGCGCATTGGCATAACCTTACTATAGAGATAATTGTCCACTGGAGGACGCTGTAAATTACTGGTTATAAAAAGAACAAAGACGCAGATCAGCATGCGCATTGGCATAACCTTACTATAGAGACAATTGTCCACTGGAAGACGCTGTAAATTACTGGTTATCAACAGAAAAAGACTCAGATTAGCATGCGCATTCACATTAACCTACTTTAGTGACAGTTGTCCTATGGAGGCAGATCAGCATGCGCATTCGCATAATCTGACTAGAGTTTCAACTGTCCATCAGAGGCAGCTGTAAATATTAGGTATATACAGAGAGAAGACGCAGATCAGCCTACACATCAGCATAAGCTGACTAGAGCCTCGATCTTTCATCGGAAGAAGCTTTGAATTACTGGCTACATACAGAGAGAAATAGATCATCTTGCGCATTCGCATAGTCTGACTATACTTTTACCTGTGTACCAGAAGAAGCTGTGAATTACTGGCTATATACAGAGAGATCAGCCTGCACATTCGCATAGTCTGACTATACTTTTACCTGTGTACAAGAAGAAGCTGTGAATTACTGGCTATATACAGAGAGATCAGCCTGCGCATTCGCATAGTCTGACTATACTTTTACCTGTGAACCGGAAGAAGCTGTGAATTACTGGCTATATACATGTACAGAGAGATCAGCCCGCGCATTCGCATAGTCTGACGAGTGTCTTACCTGTCCATCGTAAGAAGCAGTGTAATACTAGCTACATACAGAAAGAAGAATTAGATCTGCCTGCGAATCCACATAGTCTAATATAATATGACTAGAGTTACACTTGTCCACAAAAAGAATTACTGGCTATACAGAGAAAAGACGCATATCAGCCTGCGAGTCCGGTTTATCTGACAACAATCTCACCTCCACTGGAAGAGGCTTTGATTACTGCATATTTACAGAGAGAAGGTGCAGATAAGCCTGCACATTCGCATAGTCTGACTAGGGTTTCTGCTTTCCACCGGAAAGAGTTGTTAAATTACTGGCTAAGTACTTAGAGCCTGTGCATTCGCATAATCTCACTAGAGTGTCACTTGTCCACCGGCAGACGTGGCAAATGACTGGCTTTATACAGAGAGAAAACGCAGATCAGCCTGCGCATTCGCATAGTCTGTCTTGAGTTTTACCTGTTTACCGGAAAAAGCTGTGAACTAATGGCTTTATACATGTACAGAGAGAATACGCAGATGATCCTGAGCATCGGCATAGTGGAAGTAGAATCTCACCTGTCCACCGGCATGTGGTAGTAGAATCTCACCTGTCCACCGGCATAGTGGAAGTAGAATCTCACCTGTCCATCGGCATAGTGGAAGTAGAATCTCACCTGTCCACCGGCATAGTGGCAGTAGAATCTCACCTGTCCATCGGCATAGTGGAAGTAGAATCTCACCTGTCCATCGGCATAGTGGAAGTAGAATCTCACCTGTCCACCGGCATAGTGGAAGTAGAATCTCACCTGTCCATCGGCATAGTGGAAGTAGAATCTCACCTGTCCATCGGTATAGTGGAAGTAGAATCTCACCTGTCCATCGGCATAGTGGAAGTAGAATCTCACCTGTCCATCGGTATAGTGGAAGTAGAATCTCACCTGTCCACCGGCATAGTGGAAGTAGAATCTCACCTGTCCATCGGCATAGTGGAAGTAGAATCTCACCTGTCAATCGGCATAGTGGAAGTAGTATCTCACCTGTCCACCGGCATAGTGGAAGTAGAATCTCACCTGTCCATCGGCGTAGTGGAAGTAGAATCTCACCTGTCCACCGGCATAGTGGAAGTAGAATCTCACCTGTCCATCGGCGTAGTGGAAGTAGAATCTCACCTGTCCACCGGCATAGTGGAAGTAGAATCTCACCTGTCCACCGGAAGAAGCAGTCAATTATTGGCTATATACAGAGAGAAGACGCAGATCAGCCCGCACATTCCTATAATCAGACTAGAGTCTCTCATGTCCTCATGAAGAAACAGTGAATTACTGGCTATTTACATAGAGAAGACACTGATCAGCCTACACACTCGCATAGTCTGACACAAGGAAAGGTGAATAAATGGCTTTATACATAGAAATCTAGATCAGAGTTCGCATTAACATAGTCTGACTGAAGTTTCATTTGACCACCGGAAGAAGCTGTTTATTACTAGCTATACACAGAGAGAAGACGAAAATCGGCATGCGCATTCGATTAGTCAGACTAGAGTCTCACTTGTCCATCGGAAAAAAGAGCAGACGCAGATCAGCCTGTGCATCCGCATAGTTTGACTAGAGTCTGACCTGTCCATCGATAAAATCTGTGTATTACTGGCTATATACAGAAAGAAGACGCATATCAGCCTGTGCATCTGCATTGTCTGACTAGAGTCTGACCAGTTCGACGGCAGAAGCTGTGTATTACTGCTTTTATACACAAAGAAGACGTAGATCAGCCTCTGCATCCGTATAGCCTGACTAGTCTGACCTATCCGTCGATAGAAGCTGTGTATTACTGGTTATATACAGAAAGAAGACGCATATTAGCCTGTGTATCCACATATTCAGACAAGAGTCTGACCTAATCATCGGAAGAAGCTGTGTTTAACTGGTTATATACAGAGAAAAGATAAAGAAGACGCAGATCGCTCTTCGGATTCGCATAGCCTAGCTACAATTTCATCTCTCTACCGAAGAAGCTGTGAATGTTTGGCTATATACAAAGAGAAGATGTAGATTAGCCTGCAGATTCGCATAGTCTGACTAGAGTTTTACCTGTCCACTGGAAGAAGCTGTGAATAACTGGCTTTATCATATGACGCCACTGTTAATCAGTTGATAACGTCGTCATAAAAACCGTATGACCACACGTTACATAACACTTTGGCGGGAACAAATAACCTCATGACGACGTCCATGTCAACCATGCATTTTCTGTTAAACAATTGTCAACTTTAAAAGCAAAAATGTCCTATTTAAAATAGTCATATGATAAACAAAATCTTACGAAGGCTTGGTTTCATAAATTTAATATGAAATGACCACTCATGTAAGATCCTCTCTCTCTCTCTCTCTCTCTCTCTCTCTCTCTCTCTCTCTCTCTCTCTCTCTCTCTCTCTCTCTCTCTCTCTCTCTCTCTCTCTCTCTATATATATATATATATATATATATATATATATATATATATATATATATATATATATATATATATATCATATGCAGGAATTCTCGTACTACAGGTACTAATCCGCATCAATCGGTCCCTTCTGTGACGTCACAGCCTGTCGCTAGTTCTCAGACAGGTAATAGTTTTTGTTTGTGTTGAGGTTTTACGGCCCAATCAACCCAATGGGGTCATGTCGAGCGCGGTCAGTTTTTACCTAACCACACGTTTACTGGGCAGGCTTAGTCCTCTAAGCGGTTAACCCGTATCGTGCACATTCTTTCGCCAGAAACTGACAACTGCCCTTCTTGAATCAGCGGAAGGGAGAGAATGACCGTAAAAAATATTTCATGATCAATCTCAACGAAAGAATGTTACCGACCTCGGCGGGGGTTGAACCCGCGACCTCCTGGTCTCCAGTCGGACGGCGCATCCAACTGAGCCACCGAGGCCGGCAAACAGGTAATAGTGTGGAAATGTATAGAATAATATAGGAGCCCATCATTTAACGAATAAAATCATTTATTTTCAATAATACAAGATATTATTATAACCTCGCAATAGATGGTAAAATGTATCTGCTTCAATTTGATACCAAATTTGTTGAAATAAGATAAATTTTAAACTGGTCCAGATTGTAATGAATGCTGCAAGGGTTTTTCCTTATTAAGTCTTTGTATTTTACAACAAAAATGAAAAATAGCCTTGATTCAATCGCCCAAAAGTCATATTTTTTTTTTAAATTTCTCCGTTCGCTATAATCTCTCATTCGATAGATCTATTTAATATCTATAGGTATGTAGTAAAATATTGAATAAATTATTTTATTAAAAATGGCCCACAGGTTGCAGAATATAGCTATATTTGAAAAATGCGGAGCAAAAATGTGTAATGATTACACAGACGCAGGTCTTGTGTACACATGATACTAGAATGAATTGCTAAAGAGGTTGTAAGAATTGGAAAATAAAAAAAGAATTTGGCATCCATTGATAGTATTATAAAACTTATTTAGCTTCAAAAGGAAAACAAAGATATATATTTATAATAAAATAAACTTATTTATTTAATTTTTGTTTATGTCGAATTATGTTTTTATTAGGCAACTTATTGAAGCTTTAATGAAAATTTGATATAATTATTTTTGACCATAGGAAAACTACAAACTGCTTAATTACTTGTTTTTGTTCGTTTAATGACGAAAAAACAAATGCTTTGTCGGGATACAAGAAAAATACCTAAATGCGCGGCCACTCTTGCGATGTTTTCTTAATAACAATTACTGCTAATGAATGCCAATTATGTCCTTATCTTTACGAAAGAAATCAACGAAATCACTTTTTACATAATTGACATACATGCTTATGCGCAATTTTAATTGCACAAACAGAATCAAATCCAACGTTTGATCTTTTTGCATAAACTAGCACTTTAATTGACACGATTTGCTCATTTTAGATTCCTGTACATAAATAAGGACTCAAGTAAATGGTTCATACTCATGGCTTCATCTAAGTGCGTGCGTGTACAAAATAAATTTGTCTATAAAAAACTGAATGAGGGTGAGGCTCTCACTCTCTCAAACGTTGTTCTCTAAATCTGTGAATAACACGAGTCTCTCCAAATGAAAGCAGCATTAAATATGACGTGCAACCATTGTAGTTCCAGATCAGCATGTGCATACATTTTTTCTCTGATAGAATGTGCAAGCTCTATACAACATGCGGTGTTAAATATGTATATTTAATAAATAATTTATAATATTTAAAAAAAAAATACATTAAAACAAAATGATAATTGATATTATTTTCAGAAATAATTATTGTAGTAATCTTTAGCTGTAAACTATAATTCGGAAAATAAATAATCCTATGCTTGTCCTATTTTGTTTCATAAAATGGTTCTCTATCTAGGAAATTAAAACATAATGATACTAATGATATTATTATTATTATTATTATTATTATTATTATTATTATTATTATTATTATTATTATTATTTACTACTACTATTATTATTATTATGTTGTACATCACAATTCCGAAGAATAAATATTATTATGCTGGTATATTCGAAATGTTTTATTTATTTGTAAAATAGCCTCATGGATAGTTTATACTATCGTACATGTGTATTTAGGGGTAAAATATTGCTAATTACCGTATAAACCCTATTAGACACATTAAATTACTATCATACTGAAATTTGATCAAGTCCGTTTGACTACCTGTTGACATAGCTTATACCTGCTGTTTAAGTGGCACACAGAGTAGACCTCGATAAGATACCCTGTGATGTAATGTCTGATCAGGGTCACTGCCTTTTGTTATGGTTTGTTTATCAGAATCCTGAGGTTAAATACTATAAACCACTTTCTCAGTCAGATTCAATAAATTGTTCACACCTTTTCAAACATTACCCTAAAGGCAATTGTTTCAAAAACAAACCTGGGATACCAGATGATTCGCTTCTACTCTTTACAACACTTGCCCTATCTTTTTAACAAGGCCATAACAGAACAAACTGATTTGTCTAAACTTTGCTGGGTAAGTGTAAAATAGTGTAGACCCTGAACACACAATTTGTAATGTGACATCTGATCTGGGTCTACCCCGTTGACACAGACCTCTCTGTCTAAAAACCTAGGATAGTAGTAACAGCCATAATCCAAGGAAATCGATATTTTATCCATATTTGCTAACTACCCAACACAGAAATAACACGAGTCTCTCCAAATAAAAGCAGCAACCATTGTAGTTCCAGATCAGCATGTGCATACATTTTTCTCTGATAGATTATGCAAGCTGTATTCAACATGCAGTAAAGACTCTGATTAATATATTTTAGCGGACACGCAGACTAATCGGGGTCTACATTGATCGCATGATTCATAAGGCCCATTTTTTTTTTTTTTTTTTAGAGATTCAATCATAATTGTTTCTTATTTTACTTGAAGACACCTCAAAGTTCTTGAAACGATCAACAAAACATTTTACTTTCATTTATATTAGCATTAAAAAAAATTGTTCAAACATATATAAATACAAGTTAAATAATAGCACGCTGTTTATTTTCTGGTTCCATTTGTCTACTCTTATTATCATTATCCAGTGGGAACTAGAAACCTCAGGCCACTGGACAAGTTAATAATAGCTAGATCTATAACTTATGAAATAAAAACAAAGTGGCCAAAACATCAAATAAACATCAATATTTGAAAAAGACCATTATGACTATGATCTAAGAATATGGGCAAACAAAGCGCCATCTTTAACTGTCTACCTAAAGAAACACTGTTTACTGTAGAATATATTGATTAAGAGTTAAAATCCTGATCAGAGTGTGCAGATGCGCAGACTGATCTGGATCTTTAGTGTTTGCATAATACATAATTTCCCTTTTTTCATAATCTGACACAACTGCCCTTTATCTGAGACAGGTCGCGGGGTCCTACAATTCTTGAGATGATAAGATAAAACTAGAAATAGCATATGCTACATTAATTTTTTGACAGTTTGTCTATTTTTTTTTTTTTTCTTAAGTTTAAATGATTGTTAAAACAACGTTCATGCATCAAGGGAAAAGTGATGATGATATTCTTATTTTTCCCAGAAAGTAGGCTTTGACGTGTCATGCGAATTGTCTTCAACAGGGACAGTTTGTATGGACTGTCAAACCTTTTTTTTTTTTTTTTTTTTCTTTTCTTTTTTGTGGGGGTGGGGGAGGGGTAAAAATTTTAACCCTTAACCTTTTCCACTCTCTGGGCTAATTCAGCAGCAATAAACTGGTGATATTTGTTGAATTTTCCCCAGAAAATAGGATTTGACATTTCATGCAAATTGTTTGCAATGGAGATGCTTTGCATGAAATCTCAAACCATTTCCTTTTTAGGGGTGGGGGCGATCTGATCCCTTAATGTTTATCACTTTCTGGGCTAATTCAGCATGCCATAAAGTGGTTATTGTCTTAGTTTATCCAGAAAATAGGATTTGACACTTCATGCAAACAGTCTTAATTAATTTGAGACAATTTTTATGAAATGTCGAATCCTGTTTTGAAAATAAAACATACAGAGAAATTGTTCAGGATAAGTTTTTGGTGATTGTATTTTTTTTTCTCCATAAAAACATATCTTGTGGGTACTCGTTAGATGAGCCTCACCAAGGTTCTTCAAATGAGTACTTATAACATGTTTTTGCTTCACCGAGGTGCATCAAATTAATAAATACAACATATGTTTTAATGGAGAACTGGAGAAAATTATCCCATATTTATGTTGTCTGCAAAACTTTTACCCAAAGTGCTAAGGGCTTAACTAAGTACTATGCTAATTCGCGCCACCAATGGCTCCTAAGTTTATGAAATAAGATTGTCTTTATGCTGTGAACAAATAGCCCAAAGCTATTTATGTACCTGTTTTGAAAGATATGTCCTGTCAATACACCTCTGTCCAGCTGATGGTCTGTGTGAGCTTTGCAGACTGGTTTCAAACTGCTAAATTATCAAATTACCAATGATAATTAAAACCTCTAAATTTACGTTTTTTTTTTTTTTGTTTTTTTTTGTTTTTGTTCTAATCATGTCTTATACTACTAGAAAAGGAAATAATGACTAGCGTTGTTTGTACTTTAGACCCAGACCAAACTGTGCTCAGGCACAGACTGACCAGGAGGATTGTTTAGCATAAGCATCTGCACATACTGATCTTAACAATCAGATCTGTAACACACATTAAGCAAAGAGCATAACCTTGCTCAGAAAGCGCAATGGGGTCTTGGTCTACAAAGGGCACATACCTGAAGGTTGCTTAAAACACTGTAAGGGCACTTCTGTAAGGAGGTGACTGCCGAAAACCGCATCAAATTATCTTAAACGGTTTCTGAAATATTGCGATTTAAAATTTGATATTTAACATCCAAGAGGATTGAATTCAGACTGCCTCATTAATATTCATGAGCCTTTTTATGACATCATAAGGGAACAGTAAAATTTTAAACTTTTTTTAAATTGCCAATATTTTTTGCTCTTTAACCTGCATCAATTCAGTTTTCATATTTTTAATTTATTCAGCTCCTGTAAACTAATATACATAGGAATTTAGCTCTTATTTTCCATTTAAAGTGTTACATTTCAAATTTAAAAATTTCATTTAAATAATTTAAAATCCAGTTACAATGCTTAATAATTAGCCAAAATTGACTTTTTTGGTATTCGTTTATATGATATACACCCAAAATTCACTATTATTAAAAAAAAACTTACGAAAAATTTATTATTAGTCAAATTTTAAACATTTTAAAATTTAGTTTTAAATTTAAATAACAGATTAATTTTTGAGTTAAATTCTCTATTCATGGGCTTATTTATGGACAGAGACCAATTTCAATAATGGTTAAGGAGAAAAACTGTGTAGCATATAAGTAAATGCAGAATATTCCTGTTTAAAATTTCAATTTAAAATTTAAGTTCCACTATGACATCACAGAATATTGCATTGTGGGCCTTAATCAATACACAATCCAAGGGAGGTTACTCTAACAGGAAAAAAGGTAGGTATCGTAAATTAATCACCATAACTTTTGATTGGATTGGAATTTTTTTATGGGGTTTTCAACAAAATAATTCTCTTAAAGCATTCTATCAACACCCTGAAAACCAGGAATATTTTAAATTTCTTTATATCTGCCCTTTAAAACACTGTAATATTTGATATTACTCATTTATGCTAAAAAAGGGACATAGACAAATAGATAAGAACTTTAGACCCAGATCAGACGCCGCATATCATGGTGTCTGGTGAGCAATGATTAAACACACTTGATTGCATTCTGATTAATAGGTTTCTTTAATCTGTGGTGATAGTATTGATGTGAAATAGGTTACCTAGATCACGTTAAGGAGTACTAAAAAATGTCTAAGGATAACCTAACTTCATAACGGAGGTATGCAGACTGCCCTTTGAGGTTAAGAAGTGGATGACATAGGCCTTTCCCCTGTATTCATTATTCATATGCTTTTTTCCTTCTTTCATTCTTTCTTTCTTTCTTTCTTTCTTTCTTACTTTCTTTTGTATTGTAACAACAAATGTCTTAGGATAATTTAATAACGGAAGTACGCAGACTGTCCTATGATGTTAAGAAGTGGATGACATAGGTCTTTCTCCTGTATTCATTATCCATAGGCTTTTTTTTTTCTTTCTTTCTTTCTTTCGTTAATGGTTATCATAAAGTAATGTTGTTTTTTTTTGTTGTTTTTTTATTCATTCATTCATTTTTTCAAATTACATATATTTTATTAAATTTTCCCATTTGTTTTCTCCAGGTGAAATGATCGTTTTTCTTTCAAAAATTGTACTGAACTATCAGTAATTAAATACAACCTTAATTAATTAACTCATTTGTTTTCTTAGATTAACTATTGTTTTTTCATTTTAAAATCTTACTGAATTACCATTCATTAAATATAACACTTTTTAATTTATTAATTACTTTTGTTTTCTTAGGTTAAACTATTGAAATTCGTTTAAAAACCATATCGAATTATCTATAACTAAATACAACACTTTTTATTTAATTTGAAATAATAATAATAATAATAATAATAATAATAATAATAATAATTGATTTTAATCAATTAATTAATATTTGTTATTATCATTATTAATTAATTCTTAGGTTAAACTATTGATATTCTTTTGAAAATCATACTGAATATAATCTGCTGATATTCATTAATTCATTCATTCATTCAAACTCGGACCTAATCCAGTGTATATTGAGTCCAAGATTCTAAAGAGCATCCATACATGATTTAATCTGAATTGCAGCAGTACTGTAGGTGTGTGACACTGGGTTGATTATACACCAGCTACACAGGTAAGACGATGCTTACGGGCTTCCGATCAAAGGGAATTAATCGAAGCCTATCTTAAATGGAATATCGATAACCTGAGTGACAGTTCCTGTAGTACGATAATTCCTGGTAGTGATATATATATACCGAGAGAAGACGCAGACATTTCCGCCGAAGAAGCATGTGGATCACTGTCTACTCTGTTCACCGGAGGAAGCTGTGAATTACTGGTTGTATTCATCGAGAAGACGCAGATCAACCTGGACATTTGCCTAGTCTGACTAGAGTTTTACCTGCCCATCGGAAGAAGCAGTGAATAACTGGCTGTATACGGAGAGAAGACGCAGGTCAGCCTGCAGATTAGCATAGTCTAACTAGAGTTTGACCTGTCCATAGGAAGAAGTTGTGAATTAAGGGCTATATACAGATCCGCAAGATCGGATAAGATGTCACCTGTCCACAGAGAGAAGCAGTTAATCACTGGCTATATGCAGAGAGAGGACGAAGATCCGCCTGCGAAATTGCAAATCTGACTAGAGGGTTCACCTGTCCACGGGTAGAAACTGTGAATTTACTGGCTATATACAGAGAGAAGCTGCAGTTCAGATTTTGTATTCGCATTGGCTGACTAGAGTCTCAAATGTCTACCTGAAGAAACTGTGAATTTCTGGCTATATACAGAAAGAATACGCAGATCAGCCTGCGCATTTGTATAGTCTGACTAGAGTCTTACCTCTCCACCGGAAGAAGCTGTGAATTTCTGGCTATATACAGAGAGAAGGAACAGATCAGCCTGCGCATTCGCACATGTATAGTCTGACTAGAGTCTGACCTGTCCACCGGAAGAAGCTGTGAATTACTAGCTATATACAGAGAGAAGACGCAGATCAGCATGCACATTCTCATAGTCTTCTCTCGTATAGTCAGTCCACCGGAGGAAGCGGTGAATTACTGGTTATATACAGAGAGAAGACGCAGGTCAGCCTGAGCATTCGTAGAGTCTCACATTTCCGCCGGAAGAAGCATGTGGATCACTGTCTACCCTGTTCATCGGAGGAAGCTGTGAATTACTGGCTGTATTCAAAGAGAAGACGCAGATCAACCTGGGCATTCGCATAGCCTGACTAGGGTTTTACCTATCTACCGGAAGAAGCTGTGAATTACTGGCTATATACAGTGATAAGACGCTGATCAGCCTGCGCATTCGCATAGTCTGCCTAGAGCATTACATGTCCACCGGAAAGAAATGTGAATTACTGATCTATACTGAGAGATGCAGATCATCATGCACAATTACATAGTCTGAAAAGAGTCTCACTTGTCTGTCGGAAGAAGCAGTGAATTATTGGCTTTATACAGAGAAAAGGCGCAGATCAGACTACGCAATCGTTTTATCTGACTAGAATCCCACCTGTCTACCGGAAGTAACACTGAATTGTTGGTTAAGGAGAGACAGAGAAAGCGCAGATCAACCATAATCTAAATACGGTCTCATATGTTCACCGGAAGTAGCAGTGAATTACTGCCTATATACATAGAGAAGTCGTAGATCAGTAACGGAATCGCATAATCTGACTAAAGTCGGACTTGTCGACACAACGAAGGGTGAATTACTGGCTTTATTCAGAATAAGATCTAGATCAGCCTGTGCGTTCACACAGTGTAACTGGAGGCTCACCTGTTGACCTTAAGAAGCTGTGAATAACTGGCTTTACACATAGAGAAGACGGAGAGCAACCTGCGAATCCCTACAATCTGACTGTAGTCTTACCTGTCTACCGGATCAGCCTGCACATTCGTATAGTGTGATTTAAATCGCAACTGTCTACCGGAAGAAACTGTGAATTCACTGGCTAAATACAGGAAGAAAACGCAGATCAACCTGCGCATTCGTATAGTCTGACTAGAGTGTCACCTGTCCACCGGACGAAGCTGTGAATTACTGGCTATATATAGAGAGAAGATACAGATCAGCCTGCGCATTCGCATAGTCTGACTAGAGTCTCACCTGTCCACATGAAAATGCTGTGAATTACTGGATATTAACCGAAAGAGGACACAGATCAGTCTACACATTCGCATCGTGTGACTAGAATCTCACCTGATAACCGGAAGCTATGAATTACTGGCTATATACAGAGAGAAGACGCAGATCAGCCTGCTCATTCACATAGTCTGACTAGAGTCTCACCTGTCCACATGAAAATGCTGTGAATTACTGGCTATTAACCGAAAGAGGACACAGATCAGTCTACACATTCGCATTGTGTGACTAGAATCTCACCTGAAAACCGGAAGAAGCTATGATTTACTGGCTATATACAGAGAGAAGACACAGATCAGCCTGCGCATTCACATAGTCTGACTAGAGTGTCACATGTCCACCGGAAGAAGCAGTGGATTACTGTCTATATACAGATAGAAAACGTAGATCAGCCTGCGCTTCCTCATAATCTGACTTGAGTGTCACTTGCTCATCGGAAGAATCTCACCTGCTGACCGGGAGAAGCAGTAAATTACCGGCTATATCAAGTGAGAAGACGCTGATCAGCCTGCGCATTCGCAAATTCTGAATAGAGTCTCACATGTCCACCGGAAGAAGCTGTGAATTACTGACTATATTCAGAGAAGACACAGATGAGCCTGCGCATTCGCATAGTCTGTCTAGAGTGTCACATGTCCACCGGAAGAAGCTATGAATTACTGTCTATATACAGAGATAAGAAGCTATAAATTACTGACTATATTAAGAGAAGACGCAGATCAGCCTGCGCATTCGCATAGTCTGACTAGAGTGTCACATGTCCACCGGAAGAAGCTATGAATTACCAGCTATATACAGAGATAAGAAGCTATAAATTACTGACTATATTAAGAGAAGACGCAGATCAGCCTGCGCATTCGCATAGTCTGACTAGAGTGCCACATGTCCAACGGAACAAGCTATGAATTACTGGCTATATTCAGAGAAGACGCAGATCAGCCTACGCATTCGCATAGTCTGATAAGAGTATCACATGTCTTCCGGAAGAATCTGAGAATTATTGGCTATATACAGAGAAGACGCAGATCAGACTTCGCATTCACATAGTCTGACTAGAGTGTCACATGTCCACCGGAGGAAGCAGTGAATTACTGTCTATATACAGAGAGAAAACGCAGATCAGACTGCGCATTCGCATAGTCTGACTAGAGTGTCACATGTCCACCAGAAGAAGTATATGGATTACTGTCTAACCTGTCCACCGGAGGAGGCTGTATTCATAGAAAATACACAGACCAACCTGGGCATTCGCATAGTGTGACTAGAGTGTCACATGTCCGCCGGAAGAAGCATATGGATTACTGTCTATATACAGAGAGAAACGCAGATCAGTCTGCGCTTTCTCGTAATCTGACTTGAGTGTCACTAGTCCTACGAAGGAAGTCTCAATATAAAAGAATATGCTTGATTTTATCTGGAGCGCCAAGCGCAGTTTCTAATCAGAATTTGTACGTGTGTTGACTGATCCCAAATTTTGTAAGATGAAGGTCGTAAGATACATTTTCTCACGTTGCGACTAAAATTTCAAAACAAATTCATTACATACCAGGATATCAGAAACAGACTATAATTTGACAGTTCATATGAAGGATGATTAATACATTTTGAGCCTGCCTATTTACAGCCCTACTATTCCATAACTAATTACGGTTATATAATCAAGAGCCCGTATCATTTAACCTGTCATTGTGGTAACTCCCGAAATATTCACTAAAGTCCTTGATATGGCCATGGGTGACAGACGAGTTACAGGAAGATACAGAGCTGGTGCTGTTGGGATTTCTCAGAAAAGAGTTTATTCCATTCTTACGGAAGATCTGGATATGAGAAAACTTACAGCAGACTTATGACAGTTGATCAGAAGAACACAAGACAGAATATGTCGCATGCTAATATAAACTTTTTGAGACAGATCCTGACAAGTTTCTGCTGAGGTTTGTGATTATGGGTAAAACATGGGTCCATCATTTCACTCCAGAATCCGACCATTTGTCATTCCATTATTTTAACAATGGAAGTACCTTGTTCACCCCACCCCACCCCCAAAGAAGGCAAAGACTGTTCTGTCAGCTGAAAGGGTGATGGCTTCGGATTTTTTTGGATGCTGATGGAATTTTTATGGTAGATTATCTCCAAAAAGGGGCATACAATCAATATTATGCCTCACTTCTAAGGCAGTCAAGCGCCGTGGGAAACTCAGTAATGGTGCGTTGTTTCATCAGGACAACGCTCCAGATAACACGTCTGTCATTGTTAGGGCTGCCATCAATGATTTTGGTTTTGAAGTGATCAACATCCCCCTTATTCATCTCGCTCCATCAGACTTCCATTTATTCTAAAATTTGAAAAAGGCTATTTCTGGTACCCATTTTCAGTCCGATTATGACGTCATACATGAAGTAGAGGATTTTCTAGATAGTCAAGAATAAGGCTTCTTTAAAAGTGGAATTGAGGCGCTTCAACATTGCTGCAAATATGTATAGACATTGAGGGGGATTATGTTGAAAAATAATACAATATGTCTCCCAAAAGTCAAACTTTTACATGTGAGGCTCACAGTTTTTGTTGTTTTTTTTTGTTTTTTTTTTCAATCAGCCCTCGTATTTCATGTTTAAAGCAACACCAAACCAGTCAAAAAAAAACACAGAGAAATGGCATTTTCAATTACAAAAAATGAATTTACAGCTCTATTATTCCACACGTCATGTCGAAATCCTCGCAATAATGTCTACTTACAAGTAACAGAGTGCCTACTAGTATGTCCCCAAACTCTATGTTTTCTTTAATGTCGGTTTGTCGCCCCAAACTGTATAATCTAATGTAGCGTCAAATATTCTTATCAGTTATGCCCCTTAGTTCAAAAACCTAGATTCTGCAGGAAAACAGAGAAATGGGATTATAGAGTAAATAAGAAATTAAGAAGTGATAAAAATGTTATAAAAAGACAAGTGCAGAACCGAATGGAGCCGATCTAAGTGCCTACATGAGGAGCAGTAATGATGCGCAATTTGGGAAAATGGAACTTATTCCATATTCAAAACAGCGAAAGCCGGATATGCCCGCACAGGCGTGCAGTCTGATCAAAGCATTTCCCTGTTCCTTTCTATAGTTTACAGTACTTATTAATCTGTAAGATTGACACAAAATATTACCTTGCCAAACGTTTCCTTGTCTTCGTTCGTAGCCGTTTGTTAAGGGGAACAGATAAAATTTACTCTCGACGGAGGCAACACTGTCAAAATTGTTTTCTCTCTCATGTTTAAACAGGTCATTTATACAAGTATTTGTTCCTCTTGTGAACATAATCTTTCCTTTAACAGTAGATCCCTTTTCAAAAGAGGGTTTGGTGTTTAGGAGAGCAAACAGGAAATCACAAAAATTATTTCACTTGTTAGAATGGCAGAATATCTCCCAAGTGCAATAGTCGTACTAGTTAATGTAAATAGTTAGCAAGGCTAAGAAATTATCTCCCAAGTGCAATAGTCGTACTAATGTAAATAGTTAACAAGGCTAAGAAATTATCTCCCAATTAAAACAACAGACACTGCGCACAGGGCTTTATGAAATGATGGAACCCCTTCATGTGATGCAGGCTTTTAATGTAATGTAAACATCATAACAAACGAGGTTCCATAATCTGATAAATCAATTAACTTTTTTTCATTTTCTTGACAGTGAGTAAACAATGTTACTGTAAAACATAAAAGGGAACAGACGGATTCTCTAACAATCTTTATACGATTTAAAATAATAATAAAACACACACACACACACACACACACACACACAAATATATATATATATATATATATATATATATATATATATATATATATATATATATATATATATTTGTGTGTGTGTGTGTGTGTGTGTGTGTGTGTGTGTGTGTGTGTTTATTTTTACTTTATGTATACGAAAAATAAAAATGACTTCAAACGCTCTTTTTTCTTTAATTGTCATATGAACAAATGCATTTCGTTAAACAACTCTTCAGTGTTAACGTGACAATAAAACACGCCGCCAATTTTATTGTCATGTTAACACTGAAGAGTTGTCTAACGAAATGCATTTGTTTATGTGACAATTAAAGAAAAAAACTAGAATTCCGAGAATCGGATGTGTCGCCTGCTTAAAGCGCCAACCATTTGATATTTAAAAGGAAAAAAACACACAAAAAAAACACTGGTCCTTCTAATCGCTCCTATCCCTAAGGGCAACCCCTCGCTACAAACTACGAATTAAATTAATACATCCCTTCAAACGTTATTGAGAGGAAACAATATCTTTACCTTGTATTTTACCCCAACAACAAAAACTAAGTCGAAAAAGGGCCATAACTTGGCCAAAATTTTGCGAATAATTACTAATATCGAACTTAATCTGTATTTTACAATGATATATCCTTCTGCAAACTTTCAATAAAATCAATGCATCCCTGCAAAATGCATTGAGCGGAAACCAGAAATATATCAAACTTCACCTGTATTTTACAATTGTATGTCCTTCTGCAAACTTTCAATAAAATCAATGCATCCCTGCAAAAGTTATTGATCGGAAACCAATATCAACACACAAACAAAAACTAAGTCGAGAAAGGGTCATAACTCAAACAAAATTTGGCGGATATTACCAATATCGAACTTGACCTGTATTTTACAGTGATATAAAGTTCTGCAAAGTTTGAATGAGATCGATGCATCCCTTCAAAAGTTATTTAGCGGAAACGAACAACAAATACTGTCAAAAAAGGGCCATAACTCAGCCAAATTTGGCAGATGATTACCAATATCGAACTTGACCTGTATTTTATAGTGATATAAAGTTCTGCAAAATTTGAATGAAAAAAAATACATCCCTTCAAAAGTTATTGAACGGAAACGAAAAGTGTGACGCCGACGATGACGCCGCCGACGACGACGACGCCGACGACGACGCGGACGGACAACATGATCCTTATGTGTCTGCCATGCTACACAAAAAGAGCATGTGATGTCATTTTTTATTTTTTGTCTAAACTTTAACTTACTTCACCCCGTACTAGTAAACTGGGACGACCACTACTTTATAGCAGGCTGTAGTATGTTACCCGGTACGCCAAAGTACGTTATAAAATGACCAAATAGGCTCAAGTGTAAATTAAGGTCCAATCAAGTATATTAAACTACGTTATAGTACGTTATACTGGGTTGATTCCACGGTCACTGTACGTTAAAGTAATGTAAAGTAAGTTAACGTACATGCATACATCACGAAAACACGCCTATATAATGTTGACCCCCTTAAAACCCACTTTTATATAGTAAAACTGGGGTTAACAGGGGTATACATTATTTTCTTATTTCTGCTCAAAAACATAGATTGTGGGTACTCGTTAGAACCGCGTCGCCGAGGCGGTTCTAACGAGTACCCACAATCTATGTTTTGAGCAGAAATTAAAAAAAACCCGGGTATTTTTATCTGAAAATTTTCAGTTTTTGGAGGTGAAATTGTCTATATATTTGAATAGGCGTGATTTCGTAATGACAAATATTGCAATACTGCTTTTACCCGATTAGGACTGATTAAAAATAAAAGCAGACAATCTTCAAAACATATTATTCTTATTTTACACAGACAATAAGACTACCGAAACGGCAAGACTTATATTCTGTTAAACAATAGAAATAGTACTGATTTTAATCTGATGATTTATCCTACAAACTACTCAAGCTTCTATATGAGACGGAACATGTAATGAGGCATTGGTCAATTAAAAAACATTGGCCATGTGGATTGATTAATGGGAATAGAAACACTTTCTGGGAGGTAAATTTGTCTAAAGAAATTGTCCCCTTTCTTAAAAGGCTCTACCATAAAAGGAAAGAATTTTCTCATCTTGGGCTTTTTTCAAAAGAGAATCGTTGTATAGGAACAGAAAGAGAAAGTCACAAAAGTGCCCTCCCTTGATAAAGTGGTGGGAAATCTACCAAGTCCCCTTAAGATGGTGATTATGCATAGTCCACTGTACAAAAAGGTAAGATCAAGGGCTGGCAGAACGGCAGCAAACATTGTGGACCTTCATAAATCTGCTATTCAAATAGTACAATGTTGCAGATTGTATTGGTGTTCATACCGTAAAACGGGTTTGCTATGTCCAGTTCACTGTTGTGTCCCTTGCTTCTTAATACAATATATTAAACTAAACTATTTCTGGTGTAAAGTGTCATGTTGAGGTCGTAGATCATCTTCTCGTTCTTCATCACAGAGTAGATTATATTTTCTATTCCTTTAGGATCATTAAGTTCGTTTTGTAAAAATGAGTTCTACTCAACTAGAGAGAATGAGAAGTATGAGATGTGTACATGAACAGATTCATAAAAATCAAGTCTGTAAGTATTAGCTCTTTAAAGAGTATCTTGTTGCCAAAGGATCCTTCTGTATATATATATTAATTGCAAAACAGACAGGTTTTAAGATATTTACATAGGCACGCGACATTTTTACGGTAAACAGTTTTGTTTAATTTCACGGCTTCTTTGTCTAATCCTATTTCTAGCAAAACAAACCAAATTATGCAACTGCAATGGACTCATCTGAGCTCTCTCACGACAGTGACTACATTTTTGTGTATTAATACTGGTCTTTAGGAACAATTGTACAAAGTAAGACTTAACAACAAATGTATAATGAAATTTCAGTTCCTCCCCAAGAGCGATTAAAGGTCAAGTCGAGTCAAACACACAATACACAGAAAATTGGTTGCTGGACAAAGACATGTGACAATGAGAGACTTAATGTCTGTATTGGACAATTCTTTGAACTGTAAGCTGCTTTAAACTCGTATATAACTTACATTAAAATAATACTTTATTCGGGCATACGTAATCATTTCATTTCTAGAAAAATGATCCTTACATACTTTTAAACAGCTCTTATTTAAGTTCTGCATTTACGGACCTATCAGATTGTCATTGACTGAAGTCTAACGGCAAAGAGACAGTTATTGTTGCGAGACTATTTTGTTTCTGATGTGAATATGGAATGGGGTTCTATATTTAATGCGCTAAAAAGCATTTCCCTTGTAAATATGAAACAATCTGGACCTTTGTTGCCCACATAAGTTCCTTTTCTCGCATTTCACATGAAGGTCCATTCAGCATTAAGTCTCGTTTACAGTTAAGCTTTACCAATCTGTAGATCAAATCATCCCTTCAAACTATGTGATATTTTATTAAACATTTTACAGAAAACAAGGTTTGATATTTCATTCAGATTGTCTCCATGGACAATTAGAATGAAATACTAAGCCTTATATCTCGTCAAAATTACAAAGAATACAGTCAAACCTGTGTTAGTAGTCACCTCTATTAAGCAGCCAACCTGTATTAAGCAGCCAGAGGAAAGTTACCCGAAAATTCAAAGACATATATTTGAACTGTATTAAGCAGCCACCTGCCTTCAGCAGCCACATTTTAAGCTTCCCATGGGTGACTGCTTAAGACAGGTTTAACTATACTTTTAAATGTCTGATACTGTATATAGTCGGCAGGTTAAAGTTTAATTTTCAATATCGGTTTCTCGTGAGCAAAGTTAGGTTCCGTCCCTTTTCAGAATGCGGTTTAACAAAGGTTTCCTGAACCTTTTCTGGTTGTTAAGACACAACCATAAATAAAAAAAAACTGCTTTATTTAATGAATATTCAAACATATTCCCCAGTTTACCACTTTATATAGTGAAAAAGGGAATCGGGAAGGAGAGATCGGAAATTATGAGGCAGATAACTTGAATTGGAGATCCTTTAATCTGATATTTCATAGCCTGTTTTTTCTCACGTTGCACCTATTTGGCTATATGAAGAAATATCCCTGGTCAGTCTATATTCTTTTGAAAAAAAAGAGGAATTTGTATTTCCCTTAGTGTTCGGACACCATACTTGTCTGAAGATTTGAACAACTCCATTTCACTACCTGTCCAGTACAACGTCATTTCACTACCTGTTTAGAACAACTCCATTTTACTACCTGTTTAGAGCAACTTCTCCGATTTTAGTGATTTGTGTGCTCTTTATTTCCAAAGGCAATCCTTTTTGACTTTTACTTTACTGTAGCTGGTGTTATGCCGTGTGGCGGCCATAAAAAGTCTCCCAGTATATCATCAGTTATATTTTATTTCCTTTGGGACCATCGAGCCTATCCTGCTTATTTTGAAAAAAAAAAAAAAAAAAAAAAAAAAAAACGAATAGAATACCGTTTAAGCCGGAGCTAGGGGGCGTATACAGTCTCGCAAACTCCAGTGTTGTATATGAAGAGACTCAATCAAACCGAGTCTCCGATTTTCGTGATTTTGTGTGTTCTTTATTTCCAAAGGCAATCCTTTTTGACTTTTATTCATTTCACTACCTGACTAGAACAACTCCATTTCACTACCCCTCTAGAAAACTCAATTTCACTACCTGTTTACGTCTACAAACTGCTAAATGAGCAGTAAACAGTGTAGATCGTGATTAAACGCCACAGAACCCGGCGTCTGATCAAGACCTTCACTGTTTGATCAGTCCTGACTTTTCGAATACTAAGGACAAACACGGTAATCATATGAGACATATCTTTTCTCAGTATACTTTCATGTGTGCCATAATGCTTTTACGTTTTCTCTGCCGTAGCTATTATTTAGTTATTCCAAATGTCACATGTTTACGTGTTGAAGATGGTAGGTACAGTAAATGATTTATTGTCTACTTTATATATCGCGTGTATCCTGCAAACGCTTTATTATGTATCCGTGATGTATAGTGTATATTTATTCTCCGAACATTCCTTAACCTTGTCTTCTCACGTTTCTTTCATCGATTTTTTTTTGTAACCAGAAAAGCTATTATATTTTGCAAACTCTATTAATTTGATAATTATATTGCTTATTATTTCATTATTAACTAAGTGTTTTTACTAAGTAGCAGT